>CM060732.1:61758882-62358882 GCA_030704615.1 Takakia lepidozioides
TGAAGTTGAGCTGAGGCTAAGTTTATATACCCAATGAGGTAAACTTGGTGTGTCACCACATTGTTTCAAGAAGAATGGTGTGTAAACTAAAGAGTTTGTGTGAACTAACGAAGCTAAATGCTTGTACGAAGAAAGATCCTTTCCCTTTGCCATTCACAGAAGCAGTAATTAGACACTGTGGCAGGCCACTAGATGTACTCATTCATGGATGGCTTCAGTGGTTAAATCAAGTGCAAGTGGACAGAAAAGACCAAGGAAAACAGCTTTCATCACAGATGGGGTGCTTATGCATAAAAGTCATGCCCTTTGGACTTTGTAATGCACCAGCGACTTTCAGAGAGAGAGTGATAAGTGAATTTTTCATGAGTATCTGGATGATTCATTGCAGGTATTCTTGGATGATTTCAGTGTGTAAAGCTCTTAGAATGAGCACTTGCATAAATTGGAGTTATGTCTGGCCAGATGCAGGATGAGAGGTCTGGGCCTGAATCCAGAGAAGTGTACTTTCTGTGTGAACTCAGGGGGTGCTTCTGGGACACATGGTGTAAGAGGGGACTTCTTGTGGATCCCAAGGAAGACAGAGGCCATTAAAGCTTCTCCACACCAGTGAATGTTAAGAGTTAGGAGATTCCTTGGAAAAAACCAGCATTAAGAAGATTTGTCAGACGGTATGCACAGCTAGCAGCACCATTGAGCAAACTTCTGAAGAAAGATGCAGTGTTTGCATGGACAGCTGAATGTCAACAGGCTTTTGAGGAACTTACTTGTCAAGTAACAACTACAACCTGTGCTGATTAGTCCTCACTGGCATGAAATATTTCATGTTCACTGTGATGCATCAGGAGAGAGAAGCACTAGGCAAGCAGTGTTAGCCCAGAATGACAGGAAATATAGATTCACCTGTGTACTATGCTAGCCGATTGATGAAAAACAAATGCCGAAAGAAATATAGCACAACTGAAAGAGAAAGCATTGGCAATGATCTATGCAGTGAAGAAATTCAGGCATTACCTGTTGGGCAAGAAAGTTTATGTTTATGTGGATCACCATGCTCTGATATACCTGGTAAACAAAACCTCTGATAAGCGGAAAGGATAGCAAGGTGGTTAATAATCTTGCACGAGTTTGAGTTTCGAGGTTGTTTACAAGCCTGGGAGACTGCATCTTGTGGGGATCACTTGTCACAGTTCTCAACGGGAGAGAACCAGCCACAGGAGTAGTAGATGATCAATTACCAGATGCGAGTCTATTTGCAGTAATGGAGGTGCAAGGAAGTGCCAGATGACTGGTTAGATGGCAGTGGCCAATCAGATACTACCTTGCTCATGGTCAATGCCCACCAATTATGGAAAGGAGCAAGAGAAAGAGAATGCTATCAAGGCTTTACCTTACACTTGGTAGGGGGAGAGAATGTATAAGCTAGGACCAGATGGAGTGCTAAAGCGATGCTTATACCACCATGAAGTTAATAAAGTTTTGGAGGAAGTTCATAAAGGAGTGGCAGGAGGTCATTTTGGAGAAGAGACACCAGTAGGAAGATATTCCTCGCAGGTTACTGGTGGCCTACTTTGTTCAAAGATGTACACAAGTATTGTCAGAGTTGTGATGAATGTCAGAGGCTAGGACCTTTGCAGAGATTTGGAAAAATGTCTTTGCATCCTACAATGCCTACGGAACCATTTCAGAAATGGGGACTAGACTTTGTTGGACCAATTAACCCACCAGCCAAGAATACACAGAACAGGTACATAATTACAGCCACTGATTATACTACAAAGTGGGTGGAAGCTAAAGCTTGAGGGACAACACAGCCAAGTCCACAGCAAGGTTCTGTATGAGAACATACACGATTTGGCTGTCCCTTGGAATTTATCAGTGATCAGGGAAGTCACTTCATTAATGAGACCATTGAATGTTGACTAAAGAGTTCATGATTGTGCATAGGAAGAGTACAACATATTACCACAGGGTAATGGGCAGGCAGAGGCTACCAACAAAATACTATGTACTATCTTGGCTAAGATAGTCAATGCAAACAGAACGGATTGGGATACAAAGCTGCTGACAGCTTGTGGTCATACAGGACTTCATATAAAGTCACCACTAAGTATACACCATTCCAATTAGTTTATGGTATGGAAGCCTTACTTCCAGTGGAATTCATGTTACCTACCATGAGAACGGAAATGGGGAGAGAATGGAATTGCAAGATTCCATTAAGGTCAGGAAACATGATGAATTATACCATGTGGAAGAAGTACGTTGCTGATGCTGATGCAGCTGATAATATGACCAGAATTCAGATGAAGAGAAAGGAACAGTTTGATGAAGGCAAGTTAAAGACTTTTAAGACGGGAGAGATTTGGTTTATGGTTGCAGAAAGAAAGGAAAGATTAAAGCTTCTAAGCTTAAATCACCATGGAAAGGACCTTATGTCATACAAAAGATGTATGATAACAACACCGCCATGTTACAAACCATTAACAAAGAAATGGCTGGAAGAGTCAATGCTAATAAGTTGAAGGGGTATAGTGGTATCCATGACAAAACCATTGACAGCATGATTTGCATGTTGAAACGCAAAAGCAGTCACGGGCTGCACCAGTGATACCAACGGAGTATAGAGCACTTGTCGCTAGGCCGAGCATATATGACCAGGGGGGCCAGAACAAGCGCGACACAGCCTATCACAGCCCATCACGGACGACACAGCCTATCACAGCCATCAAGGCGCACGACACAGCTATCACAGCCCTCACGTCGGGAACAACATATCACAGCCCAGCACGGAGCAGCAGCAATACAACTATCACAAACTACCACAGCGTGTCACAGCCTATCACAGCTTCACAGTGCAACACAACGTATCACGACGTACCACAGTATGACACAGCCTGTCACAGCTAACACAGCCTACTAAGGTTACACAATCCATAGAATCAGTGACAGGTGGGACGTAGGATAACTTCACGGAAATGGCGGGCGGAAGAAGAAAGAACAGAAAGGACGGAAGCCAGTTTTGAAAAGGGACACGTGGAAGTCAGGGCGCAAACACAGCTGAGAAGGAAGTGCGAGAACGGATGTCATCAAGAAAGAGGACAAGAATGGCCGTCAAAATACCTAATTGCACGTCAATTCGGATGAATGGCGGGCCCATTAATGAATACGAAAAAGGGGCAAACAGAACAAACGGCAAGACAGAAAAGCGAAATTCTTGTCACATGTGTTATCCTAGTGGACAGTCCAGCAGGAAAGTCCACTAAAGAAAAATTAAATCTAAAATCCAGTCACAGCGGTTACAGCCAATCGAAAGCCAGAGAAGGGATCAAGAAATTGGAGGGAAATTAAGCGCAAGAGTCGGCGTCGTTCTAAGTAACGGGCGTCGCGACGGGACGAACCATCAATGCGATAGCTTTGAAGTATGGAGGAACTAACAGACTATACGCTCGCAATATTACTTACGCAGTGGCATAGGGACGAAGAACAGAGCGGATCTCTTTTCTCTTGATCGATGCTTGCAAGCCCCACAGGCTTACAAGAAATTACCCATAGCTTTTTGTGGCAACCATACGTTTATGCTTTGCCTGCAGGCATAGGCATTTCTTCAATTGTTACAGCCAAAACATTTCTGTGGGTCTAGAATGAAGAGAGTGAGAGGAATGGAGGAAATCAGGGTGAAGAGCACCACAATCCTGCAGAGACAAACGATTGCTACTCCACAGGCGATACAGTACTGGAGGAGCTGATGATTGCAAGGATTGCAAAAGCAAAGATTGGACATTGCACCATAGACAGTACATGTTACAATTCTTGCAGAACTTTGAGCCAAGGACAGGACAACAACGGTGAAGGGAGTTGAATTAGTAATTACTCCCCTATACCTACAGCAATTGTTTCGAATTGCCAGCAGGTCAGGTGCATGTGGAGGAGCACAGGCAAGACTGCAAATAGGGGACTTATTCCAAGAAGGGAGTTTCTTTAAAACTCAGGGTTATGCTTGTACAAGGCCGTGTACCCAGGGCTAAGGGAGGTAGGCAGGTATTGAACGTTCTGTTTGCCATGAAACAGAACCAACAGTATTTGAGCAGATCCTTCACAGAAGAAATACTCAAAGCCCTGAGAGGAGAAGAGGTAGAATGGGCGGACGACATAATGTACAACGCACTGGTAGAGAGGAGAAAAAAGATTACAGGGTACTGCCGCAAAGTCTCTCATAGTGTCTGGCCCAATCATTGCTCAAATAATTCTTGATTCCATGGCATACTTGATGCGCGAGAAAGAAAGGAGATGGAGTGTTTGAGCCAGAAACCACTGCAATGGAAGAGCAAGGCTCTTCACACAGTGAGGGTGGACTGGCGGCAACCGAGAAGGAGAGAAGAGAGAGAGAGAAGGAGAGAAGAGGCGGGGAAAGACTGTAGTGGCGGATCCACTGGCTTCACGGAATCCGCATGATAATGTTTCCCAAGTTTTTGTGCAGGAAGGGGCACAGCAGCACAGAGAACTGCTATTACTGGAAGCAGGACCTTCAGAGAGGGAAGAGGAAGTTACTTCAGTATCACAGCCATCACAGCCAGAGGATCAGCTTGTCACAAGGTTACCACAAGTTGTCCATGCAGTTCAACCAGAAATAATTGATTTAGAAAAAGAAGGGTTAGATATTCCCACTACAGAACAGGTGGTGGCAGAAATTGAGAAGGGGGACCTTCTCTATGAATATTCTGGTATGGTCAAGGACACAGTGATTCCGGAGGTGCAACGGTTGTCCAAGGGAAACCCTGCGGTGCATATAATACACACACCTGTGACGGAGGTACCACAGGTAGAATGTCAAAACACTGCAGCCGGTGACGGATGAAGTGGTTCAGGAAGAAAATCTGGTGGGGCAATGGCCTGAATGGTTCGTAAGGCATCACACTGTTGAGGATCAGGGAGAACAACAGCAAGCTCACCAAGATGACCCTCAACAGGCTATGCTTATGAGTTCCATAAACATGACACTGAATTTGTTGGGAACTTATGTCAAATCCCATGTTCCCACTACTCAATTGGCAGCGTTGAGGGATGAACTCAAGAAAGAGTTTGAGACTCGACTTGCCACAGAGTGTGCAAACAAGGTCGATGAAGAGGTGACTCTCAAGATGCAGCAAGACTTGGAGAGTCAAGAAGCGGCTTTGCAATTGGCCAAGGAACAATTGATTGAGGCAGGCCTCGCACAAGACCACTTGCACGAAGCACATAAGCAACAGCTATACCAAATGCAGGTGAAGCATGAAAGCAAGTTGCAAGAAGTGAATGCACTACATATGGAGTTGTAGACAGTGCATGACAGGATGGCCATACAATGTGCTACACTCACAACTATGCTTGACCAATCTACAAAAGAAATAAACAGTCAAGCGGAAAAATGTACGAAGGCAGAGGAAGAGAATGTTGAGCAAATGAAACTCATTGTCGATATGAAGAATACAATCTGTCGCAATGAGGATACTTTCAAGCAATACAGGCAGGGTTGAAGCTGACCAAGAGAGGCACATCCTGGAGTTGCAACAAACGGTCATGGCCAATAGAAATGAAATCTCGGTCACTAACAAGGCTTGGAAGGAAGCCAATAATCTGCTTGCTGCTATGGCGAATTTGGTTGAACCTCATGCAAAGCGCATGTAGGCTTTACAATAGCAGTTAGATGTGTACAAACTCAGAGATGAGCACACTCTCAGAGGAACCACAAGCAACTTGGTGGATAACCACCTTATGCAGGTCTGGTTAGCACAAGGGCCAGTGGAGGGCAAAGCACCACGAAAGCTCACCCAAAGTGAGATGAATGAGCTCAGGCTGCAAGTGCAGAACATTGCCACAACTACTATAGACAATGTCTATAGTAGGATAGTGGAGTTACAGGAGGATGTAGACGGCCTGCAGACTCAAGTGGAGGACCTCACTTCAAATATCAACAAAAGAGTCTATATATCTGAGGAACAGCTAATGGCTTCTTATTTACAAGCCAGAACTTTGGCTTTTCAGTCTTCTTCACAGGAGGTGCAGGAGATGCCAATGGTACAAGAGCCAGTGCCACCAACACCACAACAAGTCACTGTGCTAGTAGCTGACCCTGTTGTTACTACAGCCACACCACAGCCACCACAGCCTGAGGTATGGGGCAATGCTGCTTTTAACCCACCTAAAACTCCAGCTGCAAGGGAGTACAGTAGGGCTATGATTATGCCCTTCAACCAAATTCCCATTGTGTTGGATTTGGTTTGGAAAGAATTTAGTCCTCCGCAGTCATTGGCACATTACTATCAAACTATGCGCATATGGCTTCCAGTGGCAACTAGAACTAAAGTTCTTCCGAACAATTGACCAATTGAGGATCATCACTTTGCACAGTACTGGCATGAGGCAGGTACCATGTTGAAGGAATTAATTGCCTTCCAAGTTGTACATGGATGTAGCAAGTATTGTCATGGGATGCGGATTATACTACGCTGCTTGTTTTCTGGTACGTTATCACATTGAGCAGCACAAGATGCAATCGCGCTTTCTGAGTTATTCCAGTGGGGATCATTGGGTCTTACCTGCAGTGCCACCTCATATGTACCTATATGAGGCAAAAGTTATGATACAAAAGGATTCTCAAATTCGTTCATGGTTTCATGCGGCCTGGAACAATTTGTCAACACAGAAATTCGGCCTTGATGATATTTTCTCTAAAGGACATGAGGCATGGAAATACTTGCACAATTCACAGGTCATTGGTACCCCACTCACCTGGACAGACAAGGAGCTCAGGGTCTTCACCAATTCAGTGTTTACAGCAAGTTTTAAAATATAAACTTCCAGACATGGTAGGACAACATTGTATGCCCCAGAGGATTCCACAAAAAGTTCGACAATTAAAACACCTGAGAGGCGATGAGGATTCTGATACAACTGTTTCTTTAGCGGATTCTTTTGACATGGGAGAAGACTATGCAATTCAGATGGTAGAGAAGAAGCGACGGGGGTCTCCTATGCCTGAAAGGTTACCTCGATATCAGCCTCCAGAGGGCCTCACATATCCAGGTAGTGTTCAATCATCTTCGTCAACCAGTGACAGACCTCGGGCTCGTACACACAGTCCGCCACGAAACTCTCAACGTCAGAAAGGTGCTCGCTCACAAAGGTTTGCTAATCCCAATCAGTAAACCGTGAGGACACGGCTTTTTGAGAGGGGAAGGGGTAATGTTAGAGGACTGTCTGGGACTTAGACACTTATACGAGATCTGTGGGGTACCCTTAATTTTTGCACAGACTGAGACCAACAGGAGCCTTAGGGGTGATAACAGCGCACTTTAGAGGGGGGTTACACAGCCCGTCACAGCCAACACAGTCCGTCACAGTCCAACACAGCCGACACAGCCAGACACAGTCAACACAGCCCGTCACAGTCTGACACAGCCAGTCACAGCCCGACACAGCCGGTCACAGCCGTCACAGTTTCACACAGCCAGTCACAGTTTGACACAGCTGTCACGACCATAGGGAACGGATAGCAGGACAGGGAACGACTGTGGGGAACAACACCTGCGAATGGAACATGTTAGTTTCCGCCTCGGATAGCGAAGGGATGGGTGAGTAAAAGCCGCGCGACAAACTCCCACCAGGTGTTGGCCCCTGAGCACTCCCTGCTATTGGCCCCACTATATTCACAGTATTCCCAACTCCACTTGCACTACTTCCCACACTCCTTGTCCCCCCCAGAGCCAGATCCAGGCAGCCTGCCTGATCCCCCTGAGCCGACACCTTTGTTGGCCTGTGATCCAAGTGCTCCACTTGATCCAGGTCCAACAGGTTGGGATGTCCTGGTCGTAGTCTCAACCTCAACTGTTGGGTCTACTTCTTCATACTCTTCATCTTCCAATTTCTTCTCTCTGTTTTCATCTTCCAAGTTCTGCCCTTGGGTTTCTTCTTCTTCACTCATGTAACTCAATTGCAATGGTGTTGGAGAGTCTGAACTCTCCGTTGGCTCTGCCACATCCTCCCCTCCTTTTTTATCTTCCGCTTCAGAAACTGGAGTTCCTGCTTTTGGTGTTCCATGCCAACTCTTATCAAAGATTTCTGTCAAATCTTTTATCCAGGGATGTACCTCAGATCTCTCCCCTCGTGGCTGATCTTCTTCCTATACCAATTCCCCTAATCTTTCTTGTAAAGAATAAGAAGGAGTGGCATCCAACTCTAGTTCTTCCGGTATGGGTGATGTACTCTCTGATCTTAATGGTGTGAGAGGTCCAGATGATTCCCCTATGTCTATTCCTCTCTCCCAAAGATATGGATAATTAGCTTTCAGATAACTTTATCTTTTTGCTGAATATCTCTGGAGTCTAGCTTCTCTTTCATCACTCATGTCCCATGTCTTTCATATCTTTAATGAGGCAATAACCAAAACTCTCTCCTGTAGTATCTCTCGTATATGCCCGGATTTCTTTCAAGCTTCAATGCACCCTTGGCTATACTAGAGGTCTCTGTTACCATATATCCATATGGCAAGCACGTCTGAAAAGCTGTTCTTGGTGTCAGTTTGATCCACAAGATATCCTTAGGAATCCAATTTTTTACCAGTACAAGCTCTTCATGCATATGAGTGTAAACATTCACTTTCCTTTCCTCCCAACCTTCGAACTCTACTCGCTTAATGGATAGCAATGCTATCATATAAACCAGTGTTGGTAACCAACATGCTCTCCCTCTACAGGCCACCTGATAAATCTTTATCACTCCTTTCTCCAGACCCCACTCAGGGTCAGCATCATGCACTCTCTTAAGAATGTTTTCTTTACACCCTCTGGCAATTCCAAGAACCTCTGAAAGAATTGTTTGGACAATCTTTCCTTCTCAGTTCCACAGGGAATTTGATTCACATCAAATTCTTTAATTCTCCAACCACCATGATCCCACCAGATGCCTGTCACATCTGATTGTTCATGACCCAGTTCCCCAGTATGGTCGCCTTTTGTCAAGCGGCTTTTACTCACCCATCCCTTCGCTATCCGAGGTGGAAACTCCAAGATAGAAGAGTTGGATATCTCTAAGCACTCAGCCCGCTCAGAACAATCAGTCATGACCTACAGCTAGTGTATCATGGTTGTGCTTCCTATTTGTATTTCTTCTTGTCTTCATGTTAGCAAATTACCTTACTGTGTATACTGAAGCATCAGATTGCTTCAGTAACTACCAGATTCCATTTACTCATCCATTCATTTCACAACTTCACTCATGTCTCTCTACACAGTGTGTTTGTATCGAATAAGTATCAGATTAAGATTTATCAAGTATCAGGCCAATGCCATGGTGTCCCTAATCTGCTCTAGTGTATGATTTTGCAGCTTGCATGAATTAAGCATCGACCAAGTCATCTTCCCATCTTCGCTGTTTCCCGCTCTCCGCTTCATCTCTTCTCCCTCTCACCAAGTCACTCTCCCAAGAAGTGATCCCCTCCTCGTTGCTGCTCTGTCTCATCTACATGCAAGTTGTTCTAACCACCTAACTAACTAACTGTCACCCCAAGAAGTAACACGTTTCCCCTGCAGATGTCGTTCCCACACAGTCGTTCCTTGCCAATGATAACCGTTCCCTTTGTACGCTGTGACTAGCTGTGCCAAACTGTGTCGGGCTGTGACTGTGCCAAGCTGTGACTGGCTGTGTCGGACTGTGTCGGGCTGTGATTGGTTGTGTGAAACTGTGTGAAGCTATGTCGGGTTGTGTCGTGCTGTGTCTGACTGTGCGAAGCTGTGTCGAGCTGTGATAGACTGTGACGGGCTGTGGCTGGCTGTGTGAGGCTGTGTACCCACCCCTCCTAAAGCCTGCGCCTGTCACCCCTAAGGCCTTTGTTGGTCTAAGTCTACCATCCGTAAGTCTGCGCAAAAATTAAGGGTACCCCACAAAACCCATAAAAGTGTCTAAGTCCCAGACAACCCTCTAACACCTTCCGATTTCGGACGCCTCAAAGGTTCCGGGTTCCTTAGGCTTCACCTTAAATTTTGCCTTAGTGGAAGTGACATTAGCGGCCTTCAACATGTCTTTCAACGTCCCGCCAAACTGCGCCAACAACCCTTCCCAAAAGGCTGCTGGCATGGGAGGCATCTGTTGGTCTGTCGGGGCTCTCAGGAATTCCTCGGGCTCCGACTCCTCAGATTCCTCCCGTCCTTGAGTGGCCTCACTTTCAAAAGCATGCATCGCTTCCTCAAATGGCCGCTTCGGTGACACGTCGCCCCCATCGGGCTCACCAAGATCATCGTCTTTCGGGCCATTCGTCTTTCGGGCCATTCCGCTTTCGCTTTGGCTTGCCCGACCCCATGATGAGGCCGATCTCAAGGACGATCGCATACTGAACTCTAAGCTCTGATACCAAGTGTCACGCACCTCACTTTGGTAAGCTCCCCTTCAAGTCATAGTTATTCGCTTTGATGCGCGCGCCTAACTCCCAACCTGGCCGCCGGGCCAACTCGGAGCTTCAGCTGCTCACCGAGACATAACGGTCCCCCTTTACTCTTCCAAGGAACCCTCCACCAATTTGGGCCTAGTGGAAATTCCCCTTAGTAGATGGCAGTCCGGAATAGCTCCCGACTCCTTGGTCGCTTTCCGGCTCGCTCGCTTACTCACTAGTTTTTGGTCGCCAACGGGCTTGCACCGTTCTCGGGGTTACTACTCCCTATATATACTTCTGTAACTGTCCGCGGCGGTTCCACAAACAACACCATCCTTTTATGGCGAACCACCACGAAGACCCTCGATTCCCGGTGATGAGTCACGGTGAGTCTTGGCCCACCCACCACGGCCCCATTGGACCGTGATGAGTCCCAAGACTCCCCACGATTCCCACCACAAGGTCTCCGCCCCATGGTGAGTCCTATGCCACCCCCACTAAGTCCCGCTAAGCTACTACCACCCCTCGTGGAACCACCCCCACCACCACCCGATGTGCGGGGCTCCACCAAAGCACTCAAGGGTGCTTCAGCCCCCGCATCTATTGTTGCCACCGCCCCCACCA
This sequence comes from Takakia lepidozioides, assembly GCA_030704615.1. Taxonomy (NCBI): domain Eukaryota; kingdom Viridiplantae; phylum Streptophyta; class Takakiopsida; order Takakiales; family Takakiaceae; genus Takakia; species Takakia lepidozioides. The sequence continues at coordinate 61,769,909 of CM060732.1, forward strand.
CAAGGGCAGCCCCTCTCGTGTCCCGATCCCCTGCCCGCAAGGCAAAGGGCCGCGACAGTCAACTTCTATTGAGTACCACGGTAGCAACATTAGTGCTGATGTTGAGAAGTCTAACGAGAGGATGCAGCCTGTATCGGTTCCAAGAACGATAGGGAATATGAAGTTGTGGCATCAACGTTTCTGCCACATAAACACAAGATCAATCAAGAAGACAATGCCCTTAGTAAAGGGATTGATCATCACTGGAAATGACATGGACAACGATCTTTGTCCAGGGTGCATATACGGTAAGCAGCACTGTTCCAGTTTCCATGCGCAAGAAGATAAAGAAAGATCACATGACCCTGGATCATTCTTTCACGCTGATCTTTGTGGACCAATGAGCGAGGACTCTTTGGGAGGAATGAAGTATTACATCTTGTTCAAAGATGATCGGAGTGGATATATGTATGTCTTCTACCTAAAGTGCAAATCAGAAGCATTTGCGTGCTACAAGGAGCTTGAGCATGAGATCCAGACAGAGATGCAAACAAGAACTACTAAATTCAGAACTGATCGGGGAGGATAATTCATTGGCCAAGAGTTTCAGGAGTACCTAAAAAACAAAGGGGTCAAACATTAATTATCTGCTCCGTATAAACCCGAGCAGAATGGTTATATTGAATGGGAGAATAGGACGATCATGCAGGAAGCCGTTAGGAGTCTACTTTACTCAAGAAACTTGCATAAATCCCTTTGGGCAGAAGCAATTTCTACGGTTGTTCATGTTTTTGAACAGATCATTGAACAAGTGGTTGGGTGATAAGACCCCAGAAAGAGAAGACTCCGGCCGAGGCCGGCATAACTAAGAGCCACTTTGCCTTACGGCTACTGCCCCCTTTGGGGGGTGGGCCTGATACAATTATCAATAAGATCCCATTTGAAGTTGTTCATAAGCAGCAACCAGATGTGTCATACTTTAGAACATTCGGATGCGTGGCATACAAACATGTCCCCAAGCAACTTCGTAAGAAGTTAGATCCCAAGAGTGATAAGATGTTGTTTGTGGGATATAGTCGTGAGGGTGAATCCTTTCGGCTTTGGATTCCTAGTACACTAAAAGAATTCATACAAGTACTGATGTGCTATTCGATGACTCTTTTGAGGGAGAATCATGCCAAGATCTTCCCCAAACAGCACATGATCAATTCGTGGTGTTTCCGACTGGAGAAGGATACGGAAATGTTTCAAAACCAAATGAAGTAGCTGACTCAGGCTCAACGAGTTCTCAGAATGATCAGGGTATTATGGTAGAGGCCATGAATGCCTCCCCCTCAACAAGTTCTCATAACGATCAGGGTATTATGGTAGAGGCTAGGAATGCTTCCCCAGCAGAAGAAATTTATACTACTTCTGATGAGCAAGAAGAAGTGTTGCAAGGTCCAAGACTTCGGAAGCAGTTTATTTGGTGAGTGGGACATGTCTTATATGTCCACTACACGAAAGCATTCCAAATCCAAAGACTATCTTGCGTATGATGAAGAGATAGTGGTTGAGCCACTCTCATACAAGGAAGCAGTAGTCTCTAAGCAAGCAGAAGCATGGAAGACAACTATGCAAGAAGAACTAGATTCACTAATTTTCAACGACACATGGGAGTTAAAGATGCTGCCAGGGGACGTAAGGTGATGAAATGCAAATGGGTATTCAAGATAAAATACAAGCCAAACGGTTCTATCGAACGTTATAAGGCTAGACTTGTGATCAAGGGCTATTCGCAAAAAGCTGGTATTGATTTCGGTGAGACGTATTCTCCTGTTATACGACATGATTCCATACGAACCATTTTTGCTATAGCTGCATCTCAAGATATGGAAATGGAATAGTTCAACGTCAAGACAACGTTCTTGAACGAAGATTTTGCTGAGGTCATTTTTATGCAGCAACCAGAAGGTTTTATCGATGAAGAAAGGAAAGATCATGTTTGCTTGTTAAAGAAAAGCCTAGATATATGGTTTGCGTCAAGCAGCTCGCCAATGGAATAAGAAATTCCACGGGTTCTTGGTGTGATATAACCTGGTTTACAACAGTGTTGATCCTTGTGTTTACATTGCAAGACACACCAACGGATAAGTTGAGACTATTCTTGCAATCTGGGTTGATGATGGCATATCATGTTCCGTGGATGGCCAGAAGCTCAATGACAAGCTCAATCTCATGCAATTTTTCCAGATTGTCAAAGGTGATATAGGCTACTATGTGGGGCTCGAAATCTGCAGAGACCGACTCACAAGAATGATTTTCTTGTCACAAAATCGTTATGTTGGAGAGGTCATTAAACGATTCAACATGCAAGATTCACATCCTGTAAGCACCCCGACAGACCCGCATGTACATTTAAGTTTATCTGCAGCAGATTCCGATGAGGAAGAAATTGGTGTACCATACAAAGAAGCCATTGGTTGTCTCATGTTTGCATCTATGATGACAAGACCAGATATTACTTATGTTGTAAACAATGCCGTCAAATATTCTCACAAACCACAGGAAATCCACTGGACTGCAGTCAAGCGGATAAGGCTTTTGTGATGCTGATTATGCTGGCGACCCTAATACTCGATTGTCTCAAACTGGTTATGTTTTTCTTTTGGGAGCAACACTGATTACATGGAGCAGTCACAATCAAAGGTGCATTGCCATCTCCACAACGGAAGCAGAATACATAGCTACATGTGGTGCAACTAAGCACACAATCTGGCTGCGTAGGTTCTTGGGAGAAGTTGGTGTTCCACAGCTGAAACCGACCATTCTTCATGGAGATAACCAAAGTGCTATTAAACTGATCAAAAATCCTGAACAAAGAGGGAAGCGAACGAAGCACGTTGATGCTCAGTATCACTTTGTGCGAGAAAAATACCGAAACCAGGAGATAACAATCACCTATGTTCATACCAGTCAGCAAGTCGCTGACATCATGACAAAGACACTTCCTCGAGAGAAGTTTTGCCTCTTGAGAAAGATGATGGGTATGATATCGGGCACAATTTTCTCTGCAAATGATGACGTCTTTGAACCAGTGGGAGAATTTTGATCACAGTCGGTGATATCTCACAAAGTAGTGGGAGAGTTCATTTGAATTTCTTGTTTGTGTGTTAGTGCAAATAGTGGGAGAGTTTTTTTTTTAAATTTCTCTTTGTCTGAGTGTTAGTGCAAGCAGTGGAAGAGTTTTTGAATTTCTTGTTTGTGTGGTAGAGCACGATGTACGTGCGGGTAAAGCAACCTATCTATAATAAATGGGAGAATCTATGGAGCAATCTGTATGTATGTTTTAGTGCACGAGTGGGAGTGTTGGACCAACTGAGCTTACAGTCACTGAAACATACTTAATCATAGGACACTTGTCACAATCGAGTGCACAGGCCACTCCCGCCTAGGCTCAGTTAGATGATTCAAATTGGATCTACTTAATCGTCTCTTGTTTTGTACTACTATCGATTTTATTCTGTTGACTAGTGTAGTGGTTCGAGGCAATGCATGAGCATCCTCTTGTTGTAAGCACTTTAGTGAGCATTATATCATTAGATTATCTTTGTGTTATTGTATTCTTTCTACTGTGCATCAACACAATGCACGCTTGAGATGAACAAAAGAAATATGAGGGATTGAAAAATTACAAAGAGCTCGATCTTCCCAACACTCATAGTGCGTAGACTTGTTGTCTATCTATTATGCTAATCTCTACAGTGCGTGCATTGAGCTTGTGAAGCAGCTCGTTATATTGCTAACATCCACCGGTGATTACTAATGGCACCGTTCTACTTATTATATATATATAGATGTAGGTGGCTCTGCTGATTTATGAAGATAAACACTATCTAGATAAGGTCATGAAGATAAAGATTGACGTCGAGCAAGAATGAGCTATACAGAGAAGAATATTGTGATCTAGCTATTTTTAATAAAGGCCACAACTTCATATTGAAAAGAAGAATGTTGCATGAGGTTCGACAAATGATATAATGATTTTGTTGCTAGATCTTTGGGAGGAGAAATACTTGGATCACAAGCGTGGACCTTTGAGAGCAAAAGATTAGACATACATTGCTGACAGATTTAGTGCAGGGTTTCCTAATGCGCCCCATCGTTCTTGGAAGCAATGTCGTGACAAGGTGGACAAGCTTAAGGATGTGTATCAAGAAGAAAAACAAAAATGTGATGCAACAGGTGCTCTTCATTCCGAGTGGCCATGGTACGAAAAATTTGATGGTAATCTCGGAGGCACGACAAAGGTGAATGGGATTCCTTGAGGTATTGACCAGGGAGAGCGCAACAATCCTCCCCAAATCATTAAACTTGATGATGTTGCATTCATGTCAGATACACAATTTGATAATGTCTCGTTCAGCCGTCTACGATAGGCTGTTGTATTTGATGGAAGCACTACTTCTAGAACCATGGTATGATGGCAGGCATCACATCCGGCCATCCTTCCGCTGCACCTGTCACTCCTAAGACGACAGCTTACAAGTTGTCAGGTGTGCAAGGTCGTCCAAATTAAAAAAAATGACGTTTGTTTGGAGGTTCTACTGCCATTGCAAGTGTCATCAAAGAGTTTGGTGAGGGGATCAAAGAAATGGAGACGCTAAACATGACGATGACCGAGAGAATCACTTCGCAGATTCTTCAAAGCGAGCAAACAGGTTGACAATGTAAACCCGGCTTCAGATAGCCGCTCTATTTGCGAATGCATTAAAACCAAATGATGGTGCGGGTGCATATTCTGTGGGTGGTAGCACTTGATTTGCTTAATCGGTGTGGTTCATGATAATGTTTAGTGACACGTGATACAAACATAAAGACAATGAAACTCTCCAGGTTCTTTTTATCAATTTGACTTTGTTTTAGAACTTAGCTTGTACATCTTTGACAACTGATCAAACATTGTGTAAGTACAATAGGGCTTTGAAAAACTAGTAGGATTTCCCAGCTTAGGCACCTTGGCCAGTGAACACTCGTGCAAGACACTGACAGACGAACCTCTTGATCCTATACGGGCCAACAAAAAATCGAGCTAAAGAAACCACCAAATGAATACAATACTGGACCTCGGGTGCGCACTTCGGCAGCAGATCCCCGTGCTTCTTCTGCAGCTTGAGGATTTGGGCAATACAATCCTCAGGCTCCTCGAAGTGCACGACCCGGTTCCGTTGGTTGCAAAGGCCATTAAAGAGCCTAAGCGAATCCTCATCATTGTGCACTCTTGCGTCCCGATGTACTCTGAAAAAGTCAGAGTCAATTTAAGCAAACTAGAAGAAGTTATGACTGAAAATCTAAGGGAAATGAAGATGTACTCGTTTTCCCTTCATAATGTGACATTCTTGCACATTTTGGTCTGTAGGATCTTGTAAACTCATGTTGTGTGAATGTGCGATAGGATGTTGGAAAGCTAGAAAAATTTCCCACTTTGTATCTTTGTTTCACATCAATTGAAGCAAACTACAATAAGTTATAACAAAAAATCTGAGTTTAATGAAGATGCATGTATTTTTCCTTGATAATTTGACCTTCTTGCACATTTTGGCCTGTAAAATTTTGTGAGGTCATCTGTGTGGATGTGCAATAGGGTGTTGAAAAGCTAACAAGATTTCCCAGCTCTATCTTTAATTCATTTCAATAGCGAACTACAAGAAGTTATGACAGAAAATTTGAGGTCGAGGAAGATGTATTTATTTTTCCTTCACAATGTGACCTTCTTGCACATTTTGGTTTGTAGAATATTGTGAGGTCATGTTGTGTGGATGTGTAGTAGGCCGTTGGAAAGCTAGCAAGATTTCCCAACTTTGTGTCGTAATTTAACCTCAATTGAAGCAAACTTTAAGAAGTTATGACTGAAAATTTGAGGTCCAATAAGATGTACTTATTTTTATTTCACAAATATGTGACATTCTTGCACATTTGGGATTTAGAATGTTGTGAGCTCATGTTGTGTGGATGTGCAATAAGGTGTTGGAAAGCTAGCAAGATTTCCCAAATTTGTGTCTTGGTTTTTCAACATTCGAAACAATTGAAAGAAAGTTAGCTCACGCCCTCCGAGGGCAATGTAGCTAAATATGTTTTTCATGCCAATTGGACCTAATTTGGCCTTCAATTTCTTGTGGGCTCATGTTGTATGAATGTGTAATAGTTTTTTGGAAAGCTAGAAGATTCATTTTTTAACTGAATTTTGATTTCATATCAATCCACCAAAAAGAAAAAAAATTATTTGACAAAATATGAGAGCAATGTAACTAAATGTGTTTGCAATTTGACCTCCTTGCATGGCTTATAGATTATTGCGGGCTCATATTATATGAGTGTGCAGTAGGTTTTTTTTGGAAAGCTTCAAGGTCTCATAATTGAAGTCATAGAAAATGTGTATGTGAGCTATTCAATTTATTTTATTCACGTGGGTTGTCGATCAACAATTATGTGTATAGTTTCTCTCTCATTCTTTCGTCTCCTACTTTTGCCGCTTCACCTTCTCTTAGGATGAACAATGTAGCTCCACCAAAACCTGCCAAATTGTCTCTAATTTTACCATTCCTAGGCTTAGGCATCCCCACATCTAACAATATTTGTGCAACACATAGCACGCCATTGTCACTCTACTTGCTCTATCAACCCTAAAATTCAAACATTTCAAAATGTGTCAACGATTTTTCAAAGATGCAAATGCATTCTCAATCACAACTCTCCCACTATTTATGCTAGAATCAAAACGCCGCTTGTCTATTTCTTTAGGGTTTCGTGGCTTGTAGTTCTTCATCAAGTATGTTCAGATGAGGTAAACAGAATCGTCAATGAAGTATGGTGTAAGTCTCATCCCCTCAGAGAGAGAGAGATGACGCCGACCGACAAAACTAAGAGCCACTTCGTCTTGCGGCTATGACTGCCCCCTTTCGAGGGTGGGACATATGAAAACTAGAGGGTGCCCGGAGGGCACCCACACTATAGCAAATGGGGGGGGGGGGGTTTGCGACGCCAACCGCGCCACCACGCCCCGCGCGACGCCGAGCCCGTGGCGTTTTTTTGCGACGCCCCGGCGTCGCAATCCCCCGCTACGACACCATTATGACACCCAGCCGTCGTAAGGTGGCATGAAGGGGGAAAAAGGGCCCCTGCGACGGATTGTTTTTCTTGCAACGTCCCGACGTCGGAATTATTATTATTATTATTATTATTTGACGTTGCGACGCCTCGGCGTCGCAAAAGCGTCACTAAGGGCGCCCCAGCGCCTCTGCGACGCTGGGCGTCGCAACAGCATCACCATAGTGGGAGTTTTTTTTTTTTTTTTTTTTTTTTTTTTCCGGGGCTTTGCGGCCTTCAACTTCTCAAAAGCGTCGCTGGGACGTCCAACGTTGTGACGCCAGGGGGTTGTAACGGCGTCGCCTTATGAGGTCGCAATCGTATTGTGGTCAGCTTCACAAGGACATCGCTTGGGGCGCCTTGCGGTGGGGGGTGTAATAACGACGACGAGGCTGGGGCTGGGGCTGGGGCTGGGCACTAAGGCTATGGAGGTTGCAACTCCCTGGCGTAACAAGAGAGACCCCCCTTAGAAAGAACTTGAAGGAACTTGAATGAAATCTTTATATATATATATATATTACTTTTGTGATATATAGATGTAGCGTAGGTGTGTTGGTTAGTTTGTAGTGTCTTAGAAATGTTATAACATGGAGGTCTTAGGTTCAAGTATGCATTGCATGATATATGTAGAACAATGAACATATTGTCATTAGACAGAACCGGAGTCAATGGTCAACAAGTTTTTGAAATTCAAATTTTCCCGCCTAAATTCAAATGTATCCCCTTAAATTGTGACGTCCGGGCGTCGCACTTTGCGACCCCCGGACGGTGCTAATTCTGCATTGCAGAATAGGTTTTTATTTTTATTTTTTTTTAAATTTAAAATAAAATAAAATTATCCGACGCTCGGGCGTCGCTAATCGCGATGACGTCGTAAATCGCAGTTTCGCCTATTTGCGAACCCATTGGTCGCAAATTTGCGACGTTTTTTTGGCGACGCCCTTGCGACGGGCTTGCGACGCCCGGACGTCGCAAATTTGGTTCTTCCCCCCTGCCCAAAAAGGGTTGTTTTATGACGCCGCGGCGTGGCGGCGGCCTGGCCGCGGCGTCGAAAAAACCCCCCTTTTCTTGTAGTGCCAGTAACCATGGGAGCAAGTATCCGGGATATCAAGAGGCCGTGGAAATATTGGATTCAAGCTGCCATTTGTTGGTGATAATAGCATTGCGGGAGCGTAACGCCAACATGTGGATTGCTTTGAAGCATTTGTGTATGGGGGAGAAATGGATTTTGAAGTTTTTATGAAGAGCAGAGATACTAGAATTAATTGTGGATACCGCCTCTCGTGCCGGTGGTAATGACGGTTAGGGGGCCGGTGGATCAGCCACGTCGGCGGATGACAAGGATGAGCGAGGCGTATTTTTGATGTTTTTCTAGTGTGGAACAGCAGGGGTAGCAGTCATTACAATATATGAATTAAATAAAGTGTATGGTGAGGTTTGAGGATGGGGTGCTAGGCGGTGGTGTGTTTATGGGCAGCCCGTGTACTAGCAGTATGTTTGGACAGAGTCTGGCGGGGCATATGCAGGGTGAGGGTGACCGACAGGAGCATGGTAGTAGCCATGAGGGTACAGTGTGGTCAGGGGGCCTGCCCTGGTAAGTCCCAACATTGATGAGTGAGAACTAGCGTGTTTCAGATCGGCGTAAGAGAAGCTTGTGGATGTGCCAGACGACATGGTTATGTCGAGTGACATGGAGGCCATGAATGACGGGTTGTGTGCATTGGCTAAGCAGGTGGGGCCAAATGTCGCGGGCCGAGTGGGTGCTAGCACATAGTGGGCAATTTGGGGAGGGAAAAAGGCGGGGCCAGAAGATGTGTTTACGTTGGTAGCCCATGTATTGAGTATATCTAAATTTGAGGCCGGTCTGTCTTATTTGGGCATCAGTGGCGACATTAGTGTGCCAAAAGTGATTAGACAGTTTATAGTGTAGTGCTGAGGATTGCGTCCATTTTCTGGATGTGTAGTTTAGTATGGCTAGCGGAAGTCGAGGCTTGCTTGCTAGCTTCTCGGGTGAGGGTGGTTGAGAGGTTTCGGATAGGACGGGGCTCGGGGGGGCCTTGGAACGGGATGGATGAACCAGAATGGGTGGGTATAGGCAACATGGATGGGATCCGGCGTGGGGTCCACCGGGGGCCGAGTGGCCCCTCGTTGGGCAAAGAGGTCAACCATTTCGTTGCCAGTGATGCCAATGTGTGAACGAACTTTGATAAAATGGATGGGTTGGTTCAGGGAGATAGCAAGATGAACGATGGCGGCGATGAGGTTCCGGTCGGAGTGGTGGTGATGAGAGGAGGGTCGAGAGAGGTGGTTACGGATGAGAAAGAGTGAGGTGAGACTATCGGTAAAGATATAGTGGGGTGGGGGGGAATGAGGAGAGTTGGATGAGGATATCGTGGATGGCCGTGAGCTCGGCACGAAGGATGGTGGCTGGGCCAAGGAGGCGTAGGGCAATGCTTTGGTTGGTAGCGGCATGATAAATACCATATCCAGTGAGGGAACCAGTGAGGGATCCGTCAGTGTAGTGGGAGTGGGTTGGTTCATCCCTTGAGCTATAACCATAAGTTATTGTAGAATTATTCGACTTTTCAAATCTCTGTACAACTGAACTGACCTCCATCTGCACATCCCCCTGGCTGGCTGACACAAATATTCCAAAACACCTTTTCTGCATCGCACAACTTGCAGAACAATGTTGTTGATTTTTTTGCGGTTGTAGAAATTTGCAGCCACCAAGGTGACTCTCTTGTTCAGTTTTTCGCAAGAGGAACAATTATGTTAGGCAACCCTATAATCTGCTTGAAAACATCGATAATTTCTGTTAATCGTTTTCATGTTCATAAATTTGGCATATTACCCTTAAGGTCAAAGACAAGAAATTTCTACGGAATTATAGAATGACATATGATGCTTTCAACAATTTGGTTGATGAGCTCACGCCATTTGTTAAGTCCACTTCATTAAATTTTGTAAGACCACAGCTAGACATCCGAAAGATTGTAGGAGTTGTTCTCTACCGATTCGCACATGATATTTCCCCACCATAATGGTAAATCGAGTCAATGTACCCACGTTTCTATGGAGTCCCAGCAACCCATAAACACTAAGAGCGTCCGCCTCCGCCTGGGACCCTAAACAGCTGGTTTCTTCCCTTGTGATTTTTGTATGCACACATCTGCACCCTAGGAAGGAGCGACCGGCTGTCTTCCCAGCCCCCTTGCCTTCGCAACCTTAACCGTGTGAAGCCCTAGCCCTCTGGAAAAGGCCTTAGTGGAAGTTGTTTTGGGTGGGATATCCATACTCGCGACTTTGGTCGGCCTACGGCGACTGGCCCTGCGGTATCATCCGGATGTGGTAGCAGGCACCCTCGTTGGACGCGTTCATCGTCCTCACCAAAAGCGCGTAGGTAGTAACTTAGCATGAGGGAGTAGATCAAGCATTGCTACACGAGGGTTAGAATAGGTAGCCAATCTTCCACAGCCTGTGTGATTCCCCGAGAAATTGTGCTTCGTGTTGCGTGAGGATGATTTTTATACATTGCCTAGAGCTAATCAATATATAGCTGGCCCCGGGTAGGCAGGCCGGCCGGTGTCTGCACACGCTGCTTGTCTTCACAAAGAGTGCCCTGACGATTGGTCACAAGGTAATAAGTTCTTGGAAGTAGGTAGGATCCCACTCGTGCCGTGATCTATGGATAATTATCGCCAGTTTTTTCACGATGATCCCAATCTCAGAGGTAATTATTAATTATCTGAAAGCTGCTTCGGCAAGTTCTTTTGGAAGTCTTGCATCTTCCTTGTCGGTTGCTATGATCCAAAGGTTGCCTCACATTATGCAGTAAGCCTCGGTCAATGAGCATACGTGTTGCTTGCATGGATCAGATTCCTGTGCAGCTCGAAGTTTGAACACGCTGTGCTGGCCCTGGCATAACTTGTAGAGCCAGCTAAAGTAATTTCTCCAAGAACAATCATTAGAATTTGTGATATCCGACCCTGTAGCATCGAAGTGAAGAATCTGTTTTCGCATTACTATGTGAATCGCAATTGTGAATCGCAAGTGTGGCCGATCTGAGTCGAGCTCTCCACTAGTGCTTGGTAGAAGATTGGTAGTGATGATCTGCCACTACATTCTATTATGAAACCTACGTGTCATGGAGAACTGGAGCTGGCAAACAGTGTCATGGCCTGCGTTTCTGTGCGTATGAGATTAACAGAGTGCCCTTATCAAGTATGACAATGCACTCTTTATTACTCACCGAACAGATGCATTCCATTGGTGCAAATTGTAGCTTGAAGCAAAGCACACCAACATCGGTGTTTGCAGCTTCCTGTATCAGGCAGTAACCGAGTATTCTTCGAAAGTCTGGAATGGTTGGACACGTTGCTCCCTTTCTTTGTAGGGATATATGTACACTATTCTCTAGTGGTCAGGACTCAGAAGTCAGAACCCAATATGTACTACCTAGTCTACCTTACCCATCTACACGCATAGGGCAGAGAAGCTGCATAGCCTTTTCAATCGGTAATAAAAGCATCGTGACTACGGAGTTCAGCCATTCGAATTTAGAAAGACATCTATATTTCAGATTGTTTGCTGTCAAGAAAACACTCTTCTTGCAAATGTTGCAGAGAATTTCACGGGCATTGTCGTCGTATCCTAGCACCCCATGAGTCGGCGGTGTCTCTTTCCCGCAGTCGCCTGAGTTGGACAGCCCATTGTTGCTTTCAGGCCTCCGATACACCTTCCCTATGTCGCTCTTGAGAGCGTCTCCTGCTGCCCAAGTCAAATGCTCGATCAAAGACGGAGTCGATCAACTCAGTATCATAGCCTGCTTCTTGCTCGGGGTCAGATAGAACCTCTTAAGCTCGTTGAAGTTCCATAAATTTAAGAGTACATTCTGCCGTTGCGTGATGGGGCACACAGCAGCCATCGATCTCCTCAGCGAGACGAGCGAGACGGTTTGCGGGATGCCTGTTCCCATGCTCACGAGAATGTTCCCCACGTGAGAACGAGATGGATGAAAAGATCGTGGATGGCTGAATAAGTCATCGTCCATAACGGGCAGGCGCGTGCTCGATTCTGCGATATTGACAGCCCTGTAGTATACTGCCACCTGTACGACGTTGCCTCGCCATTGGGTTGACTCTGTCGCCGAAAATGATTGAGGGAATCGAAATAATCAAAATACGTGTCCCGGTTAATGTAAAATGAAGAAGGAAAAAGAGAAAATGCACACATAAATCGAAAATAAATAAATATCTGATGGCGGCAGCTTTCGGCGGGGTCAGAGCCTCAATAATGGCGGTCAATGCCCGGTCAACGATGCTTTCTTGGGGTCACAATGTACATCCATCCATTCTGTTCATCCATTTATTGGCGCAAGTGGCCGTACGCTTCAGTTGCATGACTCGGACTCTTCTTTGCAAATTGAGCGGATGAATACCTGATGGATGACGCTATAGTAGAGGATGAATAATGCGACTGGATTCCCTAGTTTTGTCCATGTGATACTGGGCGTGGGTAAGTTCATCCAATTGATCATGGATGAATGATGAGGCAGAGTGCGGCCTGCCCAAGTGGACGGAGGAGCCGTTGAGTATGGGGTGATAAAGCCGTGCGCAGGGCCTATTCCCGCTTTACCGTTTCTCTCGAATATAAATCATTAAAAGAAAAAGCGATCGAAAGGACAAGCGGAACAAGGCGAGCAGAGTGTGTTGCTCTGCGAGGGCCCGCTATAGCCGTCTCCTTGGAGCCTATGCTTGCTGCTTCTAATTTGAGCGCCTTGCTTACGCACTCCAGGCTCTGTCACCGCTTGCATTACTACCTTCCCGGAAGAGCATCAGTATTCTATGGCGTAGTGTGTTTCAAGTTGCTATGAGTGTCGAGATCACTTCTCTGACATTATTCGCATTTTGAAGTTCGAACCCTGAGATCTCTGGAGCCTTTTTGTCTCCGCTCCTACAATTGTTAATCCTAGCTCTTCTCTGTGGGATAAGCCGTTTTTTGTCTTCGCGATCGAGAGAGCACTACGTTTGAAGGAGCATGAACAAGAGCTGATCGTCATTTGTGAGCTCTCCCTCTCTCTCCCTCCCTCCCTCTCTCTCTCTCTCTCTCTCTCTCTCTCTCTCTCTCTCTCTCTCTCTCTCTCTTATATATACAGACATTGATGAAGGTCATTTGATGGAATGTGATAGAGTAGCTCATGGAAAGTCTAGTCAAGTGATGTTTGAGCATGTTGTTCCTCTTCACGGGTAAAATGTAGGTCTAATTTGACTGAGGAACATCGTGCCATGATATGGCATTTTCTTTATGGCTTCCCTCCCAGTGCAGCTGTGCAGTCTCGCCTCGTCGTGTGTCAATCCTCAGTCTTCACCACTAACGATTGTTTTGTTTTCCTGGCAGAAGTTTTTTTTTTTTTTTTTTTTTTTTCCTTAGTTCCTGTAATAGCTCTTAGTGTGGGCGGCCAGGTGACATTGCAGCGAAAGAGGGGAAGTTAGAGTGGGAGGGTCTGAGCATGCTGTAGTTTCGTTCTTAGCATTTGCCATCCATTTCGATGTGATCCCTTCTGTGTTGTGACAAATAGTCTGCCCCGTTGTTGTTGCCCCATAATTGCCCCGAAAAATCGGTTCCGCTCCTTGTTTTCTCTATGGCTGCCCTTTACGCTACCAATGTTAGATATTGATGTTTCCATTTTGTGTCGAATACAGCATTGAAATCGGAAGCTGAACCCGCCTTAAAGGACGATCTGAAGAAAGGATAACTTACTTTTCATGGCGGAGCGCATTTACCCCACGATGCATGAGCCCGCAATCTTATCAGGAAGATCCACCTCAATGGGCAAAATCGGAGCAAAGAGATCTGACCAAGTACGATACGAGCTCAAAAAAGGATTTGCGACTCCAGGCCATGCTGCCGACCCCCCCCTTCCCCCACCCTCTGTCTACGGCCGACCTCGGCGCCGGTCCTCTGACTCTTGCTGTTACCTCCTGGCTCTTTTCTGCACGATAGTCGTGTTCGTTTTTATAGCTTTGTGCATCACTGTTCTAGTTCTGTGGATTATCCTGCGACCTAAAGCCCCTCAATATAGTGTGCAAAATGCTTACATCGCCAGTCTGAATGTTACCTCCCGATCTGGTGCTCCAGTAACGAATGTAACCGAGTTACAGACGCTGAACAGCCCAGTTTTGAACACAGATATTGCTTTCACTATTACAGCTCGGAATCCCAATCAAAAGATTGGAATCCACTACAACAAGATCGACATCTTTGCGGCTTATCAAGGCACGACGTTCGCTCAAAGTCATGTGCCTCCCTTCTATCAGGGCCATGAAGCTACAACTGATGTGACCTCTGACATGAAGGCCACTAATGCTCCTCTCACTGACAGCGAGGGAACTTCGCTACAGACCGCGATTTCCAACAACGACATCCCTTTGGTTGCAAATATTAATGTGAGAGTAGCTGTGCAGGTCGGGTCTTGGAAATCTCCTAGTGTCTGGATCCATGTTGTCTGCGATGTAAGGGTGAGCCCGCCGACGGCGCCCCAGGGCGCCAAATTGTTGTCCAAAGCTTGCAGATGGAAGCGGTAGAGAAACTTCTTCATGCTCTTAGTTGAGCTCATTTTTGACACGGACTGGAGCAATGTCAGTGGGTGAAATTTGTCTCACTGTAGGAGTTTTTACTCGGTGTTTTGAGGATCTGTGGCCAGAGTTGGGGGTTGGCACAACTCACATCAGATATCCTTGAAGATGAGATGGCTGTGCATGGCAGCCCCGATGGAGACGTTCACAAAATCGGCAATATTCAGCCAGAAATACTCTTGATGTTTAGCGTGACACAAGGATATGATGCTTGTGTCCATTTGAAGGCATGACCTATTTTCGGGGTTTCGGTGGACCTCTGTGGTGTGGTGGGAAAGAGAAGCGAGGAGAATTGTTTTGATCTTGATACGAGCGAATTATATCAGTCTGTAATGACAAGGAAAACTCATTGTCCGAATACTGGACTCCTTTTGTCAAGTTTCTGTGTTTGGGCCTGGTGCCAGTGGTTCTGGTAACCAAAGCTCAAGCAGCAGAGATATGTGATTGAAATCTGCAGCGGAAGTTCACCTGTAGTCCTTTCAGTAATCGAAGTTTTTTCTGATGGGAAAGAAATCTAAAATTGCAGAGGGACTTAATTTGCATTGTGATTTTTCTCAGCCTTATTGCCAGTGTGACCACGTAACTAAAGGCAGATAAATGAGAGAGACGTGCATTCATGAGGTAAGTGTCATTTGACTACACGCATAGAGGGGTAAGGGTGTGGGAATTCCTTGTCACAATTGCTTTGGATATGACTATTGTGGAGTGTTAGGTGACGACAGGATTGTTTTCCAAGCCCAGTTCATGGTCAGCAGCTGGGCACCGCCACATAGCCACTCCTCCTGTACTGATGCTGAGTCCTAGTGCGCATCACAGGAGGAACATGGTGCATCTGGTGAAGGCTTCATGTCTCCAAGGGGTAATAGAGCGCCCATCAACACAGTAAACTGAAGTCCCAGATTTAGCGCAATATTCCCTGTGTGGGTATGGGTGATCACAGGATGATCCCAGAACCACTATTGTTTATTGCAGGGGTCTTAGATGCAGGAGTGCTGCAGCTGTTGCAAAGGTCGGCCTGCTGCCCTTCAACTGTGCCAATCTTGTGAATGTCCTCAGTTCCATCTCTGCCTCTGTCTTTATCAGCTACCTGTACTTCAGAACTCTGATCCACGATGGATTTTTGGAATACAAGGGTGTCATCCAGCAGCTTTATCATGGTCGTCACTACTCCAGGGTTTTGTGCTGAGGGGCGCTGTGTTGGGGAGAGGGCGGCGGACACGAAGGCTGACATATTCTCTAGAAGGAATTGCATTCCCTTGTGGGTGAGGTCCTGCTTCCTGTGGACACTGTCAAATTTCATCTCCAATTCCTGAGATAGGCGCTGGAGGCGGACAGTCTCCACCACCATACTCATCTCCATCTCTCCTACAACTTCAGAAATCCGGTCTTTCATCGATCCTTGCACCTCAACACTGTGGGTCAGTGCTTTCATCACCACTTCAATCTTGCCCTCCAAGCCCCGAACAAGACGCTCCACGCTAGCAACTTCTACCACAGTCCTCTCCACCTCTCCCCGAACTTCAGAAATCTGGTCTTTGATGAATCCTTGCATCTCAAAACTCTCGTCAAGCGCATGACTCACCATTTCTAGTCTTTGTGCTGACTGCCGCTTTCTGAGAGCAGACATATGCTCTACTTGCTGTAAAGTTTTTGCGAAGGCAATCGACATGCACTTTCGAGCTTCAGAAATCTTTGCTTTGATCGATGATCCTTGCGTCCCAACCACTGGAAGTCCTTGTGCTGATGATTGCCCCGTTCGGAAGGAGGGAGCTACTGACAGGTGCTCTAGTTGCCTTGAAAGGCATGCTACAGTAGTAGACATGATATTTTGTGCTATGGACATAATAGCTTGCCAAGTCCAGCCCCTCCACCATATGAATCCATATAGTCCAGCGGCACCTAAGAATGCAGCTGGCCCGAGCAGTGATCTAAAAGCGGTTGTTGGCAGTTTGGGAACGGGAATAACAGCAGTGATCGGTTCCAAAAGCGCCATGGCCACTCCAAAATTACAATATTCTCCTCGAGCCTAAAAGGTAGCTATCTCCTCTCGAGCCTCTGCCAGGATCTGCAGCGATGGAGTCACAGTTGTTAGTTGTGATGGCTTTATCATGACTGGACATTAGGGTAGGAAAGGGGAGACAGTCAGATTGCATTGATTGATCTTAAAACCAGCATCAGCTCAGACTGGAAGATTAGATCATGGTAAAGGACTAAAAAAGACCCTGGGAAAGAAGCGGATGATCCCAGCTTCGTAGAGTCTGGTGAAGCCTTGCGTCCCAACCACCGTTAAAACCCAATCCACTGATCGAAACTTACACACTAGAGCTCGTGGTGAAGCTTCAAAATCTACAATGTCCCCAGCTCACATGTGGAGCGTGGCAGAAAAGACACAGACGCAGAGAGGCTACAGTTTACATAGTGGAAGCCCGAGCGGTAACCGCACCTCCTTCCTCGTTGTAGGAATACAGAACGGCGCGAGCTCGAAGAATACACAACGTAAAGAACGGGGTTTTGCATTAAGCCCCTGCACTTTGCAAAAACAGTTAGTACTCCTCGTCTACCACCTCATCGCCTGAGTTCTGAGCTCTCGACATGAGAACTGGCCCTTTTTTGTGTGTGTGTGTGTGTCCCCATGAAATAGCCCTGCTGCCCTGCCCCTATGCATTCAGCATTTTTTGTTTGTTTTCTTTGTATTCATTTTTTTTCTGGTTGTTCATATTGGGGTGCTGTTATTTGGCTCTCCTGGATTGATATAGGTTTAACCCTTAAGTTCCCAAGCGACCTGAATCGGGTCACTTTGAATTTGAGGTTCGGCCTAGTTTTTGCAGATCTAATCTGATGGGGCCCACTCCTGAAGCTTTAATGACAAGGGATTTGTCTCGAGTATGATGCAAAAAACAAAACTACAAAAAAACAAAAGCTGCTACCTACAAAAAATATCTTAGATCTCATTTTTACGTTTTGGGCCTGAAAAGGGCTTGTTGACCGCTGACGTGGCAGGTAAACAAGCCCAAAACAGATTGCACTCCAAAGGCCATTTTTGGCAGAAAATTAGCAATTTTGGAAAAAGCACTTCACCATCTGGTGTGTGAGCATTACATACACACATCCACCATTGGCTTTCAAAATCTTTGTAGAAAAAAAAGTACTTCATTTGGAGGCACATTTTCTCTTGTCAATTTTGAGATTTCAACCCCCATGTAATTGCATGAATAGCAAGCATAGGTGAAAAAATCAGTTGGACGTGCAATTTAGTGGGGTCATAGCCACTCCACTATTGATTTGGAAATGGTGGGTCTTGGGGCAAGCAAAATTGGATAAAGCTAGGTTTTGATTTGGTCAAACCAATTTCTTTCTTACTTTTTCTTTGGGACCTGATATAATCTCACAATTTCCATGGTGGACTTGGCTCATTTTTTGGTATGTCATGCATAAATGAGCTGCGCCCACTACTATAAGTTTGATATCTTGATGATTTTTGGTAGGTTTCTAGGGGCAATTTACCACAGCTGGGTACCCAAAATTGGTAAAAAGTCAAAAAAGGGCTTGGGAACTTAAGGGTTAAGATAAACGAAAACAGAACAAAATGCCACAACTTTACCTGTCCTCCAGTTATCCACTCTTGTATTGCATCCTGTTCCTGCCTCCCTATTGGTCCGTCTCTTGATTTCCTTGACCTTCAATTTTTCCTTGTTGGGTACTTGATCATTTAAATGACAAATCTTCCAGCATTAAAGTTCTCCGTAAAGTGCCAAAAATTGGGGACGAGTACCCCGAGTTTGGCCAAAAGTGGGGATGAGTTACCAAACTCATACAAAGGAAAAAAACACGGGATGAAACTAGTTTTCTCACCAAAACTGGGGTCGAACTAGTTCATACCCAGTTTGGGTTTTGCCGAGCTGCACGCCCTATGACACCGAGCGACCTACGAGCAGCAAGCTGTGAGACATGCAAGCTGCACGAGCGTGACAAAGTGCAACAGCTGCGAGCTGCGTTGGTATGGGGAGAGTCGTGAGCTGCCATAGCTAATGAGGAGGAGCTTTATGGCGTGAAACGAGGATGCAAAGGTGCCGCCACAACCGAGAAAGGAGGTCGTCTTTGTTTGTAGACGAGTTCCTAATTTCTGTATGGATGCCACACTGGTCTTCTTATCCACTTTTCCAAAAGCAATGTTGTCACATGGGTCAGGTTTGCCACATGGGAGTTTTCCATGACTGTTTGGCATAAATGGACATGGTGATGATGCTGGGAATTGATGAAATTGATAGTTTCTAGGGTTCAGGTTTGCAAGTGTAGATTGGGAGGATTCAAAGCACTGAACAACGCATATGGATGGTCATATTGACGATGACCTACTGCAATATGAGAACAATGCAGGGAATTGGCAGTTTATGGAGTTTGATCCCATGGAAGATGAAATGCTTCGTGAGACTAGCATAGAGAGTGAACATGCCAATGGCAAGCTCCCTGTAAAGCGCAAAGCAAAGGCTACCCGGAAATATCCAGCCCACAGACTACTCGTGGAGTCCTTGCATCTCAGCACAATGGTGGCTGCCTATAACCCTCACTTTGCTATTTACAGGAGGGATAGAAAGCAAGTTAATCAATTGATTTCTAGTGCTGTTTGGAAGACGGTTTATGCAAATTACATAGAATAGTACCCTGATTCTTAGTTTCAAGAAGACACCCTGAAGGACACCCTAATGGGAGACCTTGGAGGAGTTGAAAGCAAGAACTTATAATGAGGAGGATTCAGAGAAGGCAGTGTTGCAAAGTGCCGAAATGTTGGCATGTTTGAAGACCACAGATGGACATGCCACCAAGAATGTTCTAAAGAGGAGACAAAGTTTTATAGATGGGGAGAGGCCAGTTCTGTTCGATCCTCTTCACATTCAATCTCATGCAACAGTGCCTACATCCACACCTGCTTCTAGTTCTACAGCTGCAAGAACCGAAAAATCAATGACAAAGACTAACATGCTGTAGCAACAATAAGAGCAGCGATGGTCTGGCAATTTCAAGAGTCATCTGAGAAGCGAGATGTTTTATTAACTGCAAAGCTGGACATCAGTCATCCAAAGCACAATAAGGTGAAGATTGATAATCTGAAGACTGCTAGAGATCTAGGTGTATAAATTAGTGATAAGGAGTTCAAGTAACAAGTAAAATAGATTCTGAACTTGTAGCTAAAAGTCTCCATCCCATCCAAACTCTGTTTGGTCTCCAAGTTATTCACCGATGACCTTCAAATGTGAAATCAAGACGTCTTATCTGAAGAAAGTTTGTGAATAAAAATGCAGCTTGAAATAGATGGTTGAACTTTGGTTTTGTAGAATCAAATCTCTTCATTAGACGTCTCCACTTGCGCTTCAGACCACCAATTCCCCACTCCACTCGGACTCCGCAATAGCCAACATGCATCTTGTTATAAGTCTTAATGGCTGACTGATTAGCATCTGGAGCTCATTTATGTCTCCCAATCCTACGCTTTACGAACATCTCCTCACCCATATAGCCTGGATCTCCTAATAAGTACTCAAAGTACTAATCTTTACCTTCATGTACAAAATGCTCACATTAGTTCTTGTAAGAATCAGAGTGCCGCAGGATGCTCACATCATGGAAAGATCCGGGATATCCAAGGTCGATATGAATGATCAGTCATATATTAGTGATCAACAATAACCGTGTTATTCATGGAATACGTTCTTTTCGACCATTAAACCAACTATTGTGCTCCTCATTTTGCCAAGGTCTCCGAATCTTCACCAAGGTACCCCATCAATATGTCCAACACAACCGGGAAATTCAGCTATGTGCTGGGATGATATAGCTTGTTCTTGAATTGTTGGCCACCGAATCTCGTTTGCAATTGTGTGGTTCACACATGAAGCTATGAAAATTGAATCATCACATACGGAAGTCTTTGACCAATTTCAGAGGAAAGAATCAAACGTGGTCACATTATCATGCTTCATATACAAGATGAAATTCAAGAGCCCTTGCTAAGGGGTCAACTTTGATGGACGACCTGCAAGACTTTCACCCGTAGATCTAGCATGAGACATGAATATCGTAGGTACCACTAGTACTGCACTTAGCTCATCAAATTCTTCTAGTATGAAGTTGGTCAAGGTCTTGAACAACAAAGGCATGGCTTTCATAGTAGCCAAAATGCCTCGAGTACCTACATTGGGATCGACTGATTGTTGAACCTCATCGTTGAGCTTGTTTGCATTAAACATGTCAACAGAATTTGCAGCTGCAAGTGAGGAAGCAATGCTCCACAGTCTTGAGGACTTGTCAGTCACATAGAATATAGCCGGATGAAGAACTGTCTGAAATGTAATCAAGTACATGCAGGATACGATTGACGTGTTTCCATAGGAACCCACTAATTCTTTGTTGCATGATCTTTCCTCCAGACATCATCCCATGTAGTGTTCCATCTGGTTGGACAATCTGTCATATGTGACCATTTCCTGGACCATTTTAAACCCATTGAAATGGCAGGCTTGAGCAAAGAGTAGCCCATTTTGACTAAGTATGCAAAAAAAAGGATCGTGCTTCTTGTTTTCCAAATCCACTTATAATACATATGGATCAAACTGCAGAAAAGATACAAGGGCCGTAAAGAACCATTGCAGATTGGGATTGGTGTGGAGCAGCCGCTTGTCAACAGATGGATTTACTTCTCATGTTGATATGCAAAAGACTCTAATTGCATAGAGCCGAGATTCATTCAACTAAGAAAGAACTGGGGAGTTCAACAGTCCAGTAGAGGAGATCAACTGGAATTTTCATTCGTCTACCATAGTTCCATCACGACTAATAGCAAAGAATGCTATTTTGGATGCCAAATCAGAGCCCAACCAAACAAGTAACTTCCTAATATTAGATGGAAATGATGTAAGAGAAATGAGCTCATAAGATCATGAGTGAAAAGATCCCAACCAGCTTTGGCCCTTCGCTGCAAAAGATTGTAAGTGACCTCGTTGCTCCAAATATTGCTCCAAATGAGTGACCATTCACTCATAATGCTCATAATGCTCCAAATAAAGCAAAATGCTCCGTTGCTCCAAATATGAGTGAAATGTGAAACACTATCACTTTCTAGTGAGCCCACCATATACCATTTGACAAGTCTTCAAAATCCCTATTATAGTTTCCAAATAGAGGTTATCTGAGTCTTGCTCCCCGCGAAATGGGAGGTATTCTCTGAGATAGAACAGACGGATTTTAATCCATGAGAACGAAATCGAGCATTGGAGCCAACACTAAGAGAAGTGTTGGAAGATCTACCTTGGACAACCCATCTAAGAGAATGAGGCCAGATATATACTGCGGAGATGAGGTGACATTTAGAATATGGTGCCTTACAAGAAGGCTCTATGGAATGGAGAGGTGAGAAAAAACCCTTGGTGGTTTGTCTTGTTGAGGTGATGCATGAAGGGCGGCGTGTCTGCTGGTGTTGGTTGGCCAACTCTGGGGACCCACTTGGCCAGTAATGCGCATATCTGCTTTTCAAAGATCAATTATGTCCAGACACGGGGCCATGTTTCTTTCTTTGAGAAATTTGAGTCCAATTCACTAGGGCTCTTTGGATAGGTCTCGTGGAAGAAGCTCCCCAAATGAAATTCCTTACTAACCTTTTATTTGTTTGATGTTTAAGCCCTTGGTGATCACACCGATCAGGAGATAAACCAACAGGAAGCCAACAGAATTTCAGCGTAGCTACGGTGTGAGCCTAGCCCCGTGAGCCTGTGAGCTAGGCTCACACTTCACCCACCAAGCGTGAGCCTAGGCTCAGGCTTGCTAAGCATGAGCACATGGTATTGTTATAAAGAAAGAGGGCATATACTTGAGGATATAGATCTAAGGGCCTATTACCGCGGAAAAAGACCAGAATGACCAGAAAAGTTATGGAACCCTTCAACTCTCTCGTCCCGAATGGTCAAAACAATCCTGTGAATGTTGGAGAAAGAGCGTCGGTAGCGTTTTTTGCTATCTTTGAAGTGCACTTGACAAAAATGGTGTGGCGGCACTATTTCTACAAAGAGTTCTCCAGGGATGGTGGCATCAACAAGTCAAATGATTTCGACAGCCAACTCAACGGGGAAGTAACTGTGATGAGGGTTGTCTACACGTACAATTTTTTCTTACAAGTTCATTTCTTTATAGATGGCACATTGAAGATGTGAAGCAGAGGGGAAATCCACGATTGTCAACGATCGTGGATATTGCGGATTGTGGATAAGAGTTCAAATGTACTTTACAATTTGCACATTCAATTTGCATATTTCCTCCGCCTAACACGAAATATGTGATCAAGTCATGCGAGCTACGGTAAGGACTAAAGTCCATTTGTCATGATCATGGCAGTATCTGTTGGTCTGTACTCATCTTCATGTTGGTGAAGTTGGGGGCCAAGGATAGGAGTCTGTATTGCCTTGCAGCAAAGAAAGCCACGATCGTTAATGATCGTGGTTTTGGCCTCTGCATCTAAGGCAAAAGCGGCAGCGTTGTCATTATGATTTTATGATAAAAGAACCATAATCACAACGCTGCCGCTCTTGCACCACTAAGTGATCAGGAGATTCATAAACGCAACATATAGGCATTGGCCGCGGGTGAGCCTATCAAACGTGACACTCCGTAGAAGACAAAAATGGACAAGCGGAAACTAAAAGAGAATGAGACTGAGCAACTTGTGGCCCAACAATCTACCCCTCAACGGTTGGACAACAATCAGACTGATGCCCAGAAAGAAAATGGATTACCTCAGCCAATGGAGCGTTCATATGATGTCTGTCCCCACCCTGTGAGTTGTTTTGCGAAACCAATATAAGCTTGTCAACGAGAGCTTCCACATTGGGGCTAAAGTGTATTATTGATGTGCACTCGATCCACGTACAATCATGCACACATACCTCTTTGACATACTCTAGAAAAATTCGTTCATTTCCAATTTCATCCATTTCCACAAAATAAAAAATCGAAGCGCATGAGTTTTGTACGTAGCCGAATACATCACTGTTTGTCTCGATGTTAATTTTGACAATGTCATTCACTACAAATTAGAGATAAGGTGTATTGTTGAAGAACCAGCGTAAGTATCTTAGAGATATCTTAAAGCGCTATGGTATGGTTGAAAGCATGCCAGTGAATACCCCGTTTGTTCCAAATTGCAAACTTTATAAAGAGATGATCAGTCCTAGGAGTGTTGCAGACTTGGAGACAATGAGAGATATTCCCTATTAGAGTGTTGTGGGAAGTCTCATGTATACTATGGTCTGTACTAGGCCGGATATTTTGCACAAGTAGTGGGGGTCGTGAGCCAATTTGTGGCTAATCTTGGGCAACTCCACTGGGTTGCAGTAAAGCGAATTTTTCGTTATGTGAGAGGCACATTGGACTATGGTCTATGCTTAAGAAAGAACAATGATAATGTTCGATTGGACCAAGTGGGTTCAAATGGTATCTCAGATAGTGCCTACAAGAGCACAAAGCTTTACGGCGATTGTGATGAGATTGGGTTGGTAATGTTAATGACTGCCATTCTACATTTGGCTATGTTTTTATGCTAGCAAATGCTACTGTTAGATGGAGCAGCAAGAAACAATCTACAATTGCTATGTCCTTAACTAAGGCAGAATATATGGATGTAGACAACCAGCATGTAGCCCAGTGGTAATGGACACATACCACGTTGGACGTGGTTGTGGGTTCAAACCACGGTCCGGTGTGGTCATCCACAGAGGGATATCATGGTCATATATGATGACAACCAAGAGTGTATTGTTCTCTCAAAGAATCCAACTTTTCATGCTCGCAAAAAGCATATTGAGATTCATCATTTGGTATTGCGAGAGAAGAGATTCATCATTTGGTATTGCGAGAGAAGACTGAAGCAGGAGGTACATTGCAACACCAACAATATGGTTGCAGACATATTGATAAAAAGACTTATTGCTGAAAAGCATGAACGCTTTCGAGGCTTGATGGGAGTAGTTAGATGTTAAACTTGATAATTTACTTAGTGGGAGTGTTAGAAATCAATTCCTTATCAAGTTACTTTTATTCAGAGCTATTGTGATGACAAGTCAGACTGCAATAATAGCAGTGTTGACAAGTCGCAGTTAACAATAGAGGTAAGCCTCAGTTAGCTAAAATTACCTTCAATTATTAGTGACTCAAGTTAGAATACCAAAATAGCAGTTGGGGAAACTCAAATTGAGCATGCAGTTATGCTATAGTTATCTCAGCTGTGCTGGAATAGACTTGAGTATATATAGGGAGAGCTTGGAGGGTAAATACACAGTTTGCTATGGTTCTATATGGTTAGGTGGAGAGTTCTCAGTAATAAATTTCATCTTTCGTCTCTATTCTCTGTTGAATTCCAACATTCTTCAACATTTTTTGACCCATTTTTTGAGTCGAAATAGGACAATTTTTGCCAAAAAAAAAAACACTAGTCACTGGCCTCATGGTGAGATTAGTTTTTCCTCCTGTCGTTCTGAGCTTGTTCTGAGTTTTATTAAAACATTAAAAAATGTAGTTGGCTCGAACTTTTATTTTTTCCAACTTGCCCTCTTAGCATTTTACTTTTTTGCCAAAATGCATTTTCAGGATGGAATGTGCATATCAATCAGATTCATGTAATTTAGATGAAATATTGATGCACATCCATCCTCAATTGATGAAATGCAGAATATTTGTACCAAATTTCACTTTTTACTGTAGGTACAATTGCATAATTCTTTTGGATGAAAAATCCCTGGCGTCAGACAGATTCATGGAATTTACTATCGGGAATTTTATCCTAGTTTCATCCCCTGCCCACACGGCTTTGCCAAAACATGCCTAGAAACATGCTATGCCCAGCTGCCCGTCCAACCAATGTGGCCCTCAATGTGTGGCTGGGGGCTGCCACTGTATGTGTGTGCCTATTTGAGCAGCTGGACCACCCAAATGCTGCGTTGGGTGGGCTGTAAAAATGTATAATGTAAATTACAGATTCAATATGTGTGGAAAGCTGCCATTCCAGGTTGCAGTTTACCTTTTAAACTTTACCTTCATTTAGACTAACTTCAAAAAGTTACGAGCTGTTAGCCTCTTCCCTACCTAATACTACCCTTTGCCCCCTCCCATGTGAGGAACCCCTGCTGTGAGCGAAATGAAAATACAAACGATAATTCACAGACGGATCCAAGTTACAGAAGGGGAGGGGTTTTGTTCTGACCGGCACAACTCTCTCAGTGCACACACACACCGTGTGCCCGTCCCGTCACTAGCATCCTCCACACCTTGTTATTTGGAGAGGAGCATATGAATTGCCAACAGATAACTTTGAGAGAGAAATCTTGTCAGAATTGCATACTTGAAAGAATGAGAAATTTCAGTGTTATACAGAGTGGCTAGTCTCAGAGCCTACCAAATGATACAATATGCCACCATTGAATGTGCTAAAAGTTGGGCCCAGTAAGTTTAGACCCAAGTAATGACGGTCCAGGGAGAGTGATTTGCTGCCTGCTAAAGAATCATCAACAGTTCTTTTTCTTCACGTAAGATTCCCTAGCTCTAGCCCAAGGCAGTCTCTTGCGGTCCTGTGACACATGCAAATCACTGGAAGTTGAAGGTCTGGGTGTGAGAGGGAGGTCGACCCCACCCTAGAAACTGGAAAGAAGGGTTTAATTGCTAAGTACTCTCTTCCCATAATGGTCCAATATGCACCCCCTGTGGTTTACCCCAACATCTTCCTCCCCAACTAGTGTAGATGTTAAAGAAGTGCCCCTTTCAGACCTCCCAATCGCTTGCGAACTTCGTTGGCAAGCTCAATGATTTCTTGCTCGACACAACCTGTTTCGTGCCCACATACATTTCCAGTTTTCTGTCAGGCCAGCATATGAAGGGCAATTGAGTTGAAGAGTTTGGCCTCTGGACATCTTTTCAGATTTCTATTGAATCTGTCGGCTTCTCAGGAAGCACATCACAGTTGAGCTTCTAAACACTGGTAAGCAAACATTAAGTCCAATGCAGAAAAGCACAAATACAAAGAACCTACAATTTTGACACATCTGCATAATATAAGGCGTCAAACCTGATTAATAAAGCCTACAAACAAGAATAGAAGAATACTTACCAATTTCAGAAAGAGCTGCTTCCAGCCGAAACAGGTACTCATAATTTGGCCCTGCTGGACCTACGGCCTTCGCAATTTGGCTGCCAAGTCCACTGCAGCTATGAGCAACTCAAATATCTACCTCCACCTACAACCCTTTTCATATTCTTTCACCATACCTCCTTTGGAATACTGTGGCTATAAATTCAAGTCAATGTAACAAGTTGCAGCAATCTGGTAATGCCTAACCTGCCTCACAAGAGGCTTTGGTTTAAATGGGTAAGGAATGCTCACCTGGCCATGTCCTCAAGAGGAGCAGGGCCCAAATAATACTGATTCTTTATAGTGTTGGGAGATCCAATATACCTGTAAACCACATTTTCAAGAGCAGATTCAGTCCTCTTGCCCTACCCCAAGTGAACAGATTGAATGCTTCACAAATGTTGAACAATGGAACACTGCGTCAGAACACTGTTGGGTGACAGACTGATGAATACTGTTGCCTCCCAACAAATAAAGGCTGTAAGCATCAAACTTCTGTCAAGAAGTGGGCATTGAGACTTACACAAGAACACTGGAGATAGCTGGCTTGCAAGTTGAATTGACCTGTAACGAATGCAAGGGTGCCATTAAAACTTCCTGCCATAAAGACTGTTTACAAACGCATACTCCCACATGTTGTAACATCAGAAGTCAATGAGATCTTCTACCTCGTTGTGCTCTCATACCTGACATGCATTGTGCATGTACTTTTAGCTGACAACTGTCTATATTTGGGCCAACATGCAGCGACATGCCAATATACGTCCCGTGGGAGTGCGCAATAGTGCACATACCGTGTAAAAATCAATGTTGGCCCGCACATCATACTCGAACTCCCTTAGCTCCAAATACTGAAAGTAAACAAACGTGGCACGATAAGTAAAAAGACTCCAAATATATGCTATTCTTACATGATCAAGTCAGCTTCAGTTCTCAAAAGTAAAAAACAAGGCAGCTTCCTATGTGTCAAATTAACATACAACTGACTCCATTGGCATTCACACAACAATTCACAGTGTACAGAACACTGACAGCTCAATTGAGACTTGCCAAATTGACAAAGTACTCAGGAAACCTACAGATAAGACGAGCTGCTCCTCATCACGCCCTGACACAGAATACGCAGTCCCCCACTGTTCCAGCAAAAAAGCGATCAGTTAGTTGGCTTGAACATTGAGAAACGACAAACACATGGCATTGTTCTTGAAATATGGCAAGCACTGAGTGCAGGGCACCAGTACAACTCAGCGTTTAAAGCACAGGAATATGATGGATGAGAACTCAAAACAGGAGTAAAGCTGTAAGCAGAATAATTGGTACATGTCAGTCAGATGAACATTGCCAATTCCACATAGTACTAAACCTGGTCTGCCATAAAAAATTGATAATCTATGGAACAACCACATTCATCATTCCAAACAGGGATAACATGAAAGCAACTGGCAGACCAGGCATCTTACATGGAGACATGAGAAACAGAACTACCTATCGTTGTGAAAAGGGCAGGTGTTTCAGTAAAACCAAACTCACAGTAATAGCCCCCTCTTGTGGCTCAAGGGTGACTGTCCTCCCAGGGTATTCAGGTGTCCCTCGATGATCTGTGCTGGCTGCAGTAGACAGAAAGAAAATGTAAGACTGGTGGGGAAGGGGTAAGATAGTTAACAACATGTGGGGCCCAACCATCTTCACAAGGTAATCCTAATATCACATCCACCCTCTTTTCAAATCCTGTTCACAACCAACCCACCCCCACAGTGAGGGTAACAGCAGTACACTGATTTTTGAGACGTATATCAGCTGCAAAGGCCCCTGCATCAAGGGATGCATTTCATACTGTGGCACTGGCACACTCCCATAGAACAAAACTAAGTTCAGACCTTATTAAATTCCTCTTCACACAAGTTTGTTTTACTCCTATTCAAAAGGTTGGACAATTCTGTCTACTTTCTACAAGGTTGGACTTCCACATAAAAAACTGACTAACTGGCGTGAAGCTATTATCTCTCTTATGTTTTCAGGATGACATACCTTGGTAAAATACTCGTCGATATCCTTTGATGTAGCCGACTATCCGCTCGTCATAATTGAAGCCTGCCTTCCATACTAAAGACCCATAGCCGAACACCCACAGCACCATCTCGTCTCTTGCTCACTACTCTGCAAAGACACCAATACATACTGTCATCATCCGCACATCAATGTTGTTCGTGAGCAATGTTTCAGGCTCTATAAACCTTCAGCATTGGAGGCTACCGCGACATCCTAGGAAGGAATTGCCTAGCAAAGAGACATGTGCCCACTAAACAGATCCATAAGTACAGGAAGTGTGAGCCGACTCCTTTGCGACGTGTTGCAATTATTTCCTTCGTCTATTTACTGAAGGGTCGAAGAAGACAAATTCTGACAAGAACATTACGCGCAATGCATAAGAATTGCCGTGGAGAAGATCTGAAGAAGATGGCACTTTAATCTATCATACTTCACAGGATGCAGCGGCAGGCTTGCCCAGGCGTGGGAAAATGATCTAGAGCAATGAAGCATACCTTGCCAGGAGTTGAATGCCACTTCAAACCTTCTTTCTTGTGAGAGAAGGAAGGATGGCTTGCAGCGAAGTTCTCTCTCCGGAACACAGTTTATGACTTGGAAAACGGGTTCTCCTCCCAGGGGAAACAATTGCTTGTATAACCTTCTTGCCGAGACGCGCTCTAGGCCCCGGTCGAATGTCAGCTAGAATATCGCTTCCCTGCTAGCGTACATTGCTTACCATACTGCTTACTCTTTACGAAGCACCAATTCTACCGCCTGTAAGACTTCCACTCGGCTATAGAAGTCTTCCTTGTATAAGTATAAGCCGGCGCTTCGTAAAAGCGAGACAAATATGTCCCTTGCCAAGCTTGCTCTCTGCGATGCCAGGGAACAACCGCTCGCAAGCCTGAGTGCTCTGGCTGATACATCCGGCCTGACGGACGCTTTTAAAAGTAGGGAAAAATCACCATCATGGCCATGGCAGGGAGCTCCAGCCGCACTCAGACTTCGTGGAAGAACAGGATTTTTAAACAATATGTTATGACTAAAATAATAGTAGTTCTGTACCGAGACAGAGTGAAGATCCCGACAAGCTGGTCGTCCGCAAGCACCTCACTTCATAATTGTACCCCTAATACAAGGGGAGATGCAAATACTCCGCCTCCACCGACTGCTTAGTCGACGACACCGGAGTACAGACCAACTTACCGCTGCGGGCCAGACTAGGAGCATAAGAAACCAAAGACGACAAGCAACCACAATTGTCTAAGGAGACCCTAGGTGCACAAAGCCGCGTGAGATGAGCATCACTGCACAAAGAAAGCTGCCTCACGGCGCCGTCCTATGATACAGACTTTCCCGTGCTTTTCGTCAATGCAAAGAAAGAGATCAGAGAGCTCCAATTGAGCCTGCGAGAAAGCTCAATAAACAAGAGAGGCGGAGCCGAGCCACGCCAAGACTGCGTCCAACTTACCACTCACCATTCCCCAGCCTCTCCTTACTAAGCTCGACTAATCTTCCCCAACCTTAGTTAGCCTTTCCTTACTAAGCTCGACTAATCTCATCCAACCTTAGTTAGCCTTTCCTTACTAAGCTCGACTAACCTCATCCAATCTTAGTTAGCCTTTCCTTACTAAGCTCGACTAACCTCATCCAACCTTAGTTAGCCTTTCCTTATTAAGCTCGACTAATCTCATCCAACCTTAGTTAGTGATCGCACTATGGAACACCAAATGCCCATGTAATCAACTATCAGCTACAACACATCATTTACCACCCTGGACACATCATAGTAAATCCCCACTAAATCAACCACTAGTGCTTGTACAACCACTACAGTAGTGAACAAATAGATGATTTATTGATGAGTGAATATTTATTATCAATAGTAAATATGTATATCGACCATGTCCTCAATAAATCAACCTACTAGTTGGCACTTACACATATATGTATGATGCCTCCCCAAGGAAACGGAAATTATGGTGTCTCTTGACCCCAAAGGGCTACTGCCTTCCACCGGGAAGGTGGACGCCTTTGTGATTGTGATACGAATCGGTGGATCGAACCCAAAACCACTTCTGAGGTGGTGTGTGCCCATTACCATTGGCACTTACGTTGTTAGTTGTTACGGCCGGCCTTGTTGGCACCACTTGTGTTCTTGGCGCTGCCGGCCTTATTGTTATTGTTATTGGCACCAGTGTTTGTTATATTTAGATAATAAAATCAATCCATTTCACAATTGGAGCTAATTACATTTTCAAACATATAGTCTATAGTCTTTCTAGTTTTATGTATGCAATACAATATGGTACATTGAAAATGACAAGAATGTGACAAATCAAATTAAAGAAGATTATATTACATCTTTTATAAATATAGATAAACCTTCACAATTCAATGTTCATTTTTTTTGGTACCTTTTCATTATTGTATAGATCATTTATGTATATATCGTAAAACCAATAAGACCTTATATTAATATATAGGCTGTAAGATGTGTAGACCCAATAAATGACATATGCATATAGTTAATATATTAAATATTTTCATGTATTTATATAACAATCAACATCACAGCAAAAAAACTTAAAAACAAAACAAACAAACAATAGCACGTCAATTATAAATGTTTTAAATATTAAAGTTATCCGTAAAGTACCACAAACTAGGGGTGAGTACCCCCAATTTGGCCAAAATAGGGGACGACTTACAAAACGGGGGTTCAAACTAATTCATAGAGAAGAAACAGACGATGAAACTCGTTTCTCAGCAAAACTCGGGATCAAAGTAGTTTGATATCCAATTTGAGTTTTACCGAGTTGCACGGGCTTGAGCGGGTTGCGAGACAAGAGATCAAGAATAGAGAGTTGCTACAAGAGAGGAACAGCATACTCATACCCAATTTTGCAAACTCGTCCTGTAATTGGCTAACTCGTACTGTATTTGGCTGACTTTACTTTTGCACTCAAACTAGGATTGAAACACGAGTTGTAGGTCCAAAGTGGGGCCCAAACTCAAGATGACTTTATGGATAACTTTATTGTATTTTACGCGTCGGGCACACGAGTGGAGGTGGCTCCGAAATCAAAATGTAGGAGAAGGGGGGTAAGAGCCACACGTTCCACTTGTGGAAGAGGTCGCTCCGAAAACAAAATGTAAGAAAATGGGTCACGAGCCTCACGTTGCAAAGGTCGCTATGAAAAGGAAAGGTAGGAGAAAGGGATAGGTGCACCGTTTACGACATCTTCCAACCACCCTACTCTTTGGAACATGGGAAAGTGAGCTCTTGAACAATGGTCCGTAAATTTTTGATAACCACATGAGTAGTAGTGCTCTAGAGGGACAACGTTGCCTGAGTGTATTATTGTGGTGAAATGTGACTACCTTCCTGAAGGTTATTACTAGTAATCTAGTAACTTCAACTTAGAGTTTCAAGGTTTTAGGTATCACAAAATTGTAGTCAATATCCCCACCTTCTTGTGGTTACTAGAAGAAAATCCTTGGAAATATTTGTTAAAATTCATAGTTCAAAGTTAAGAATTGCAATAGTTCTAAAGGGAAGGGAACTACTCATAAAATAATTTCTTGAATTTTATTGCTTCTATTCTAGATTTGGTATGTATAACTATAGGAGATGGTTTTACCTATACTCGTCAGTCGAGCCTATACAAGATACTTAATCTATTATTATTGGAACTTCCCTACACTTGATAGTCATCTATACTCATTGAAGAGAAGTATTTTCCATAAACTTCCCGTTCCTGAATAACAAGATGTTATTATGCACATTCATATCTGCAAAAATAGCTATATTCTTATTTACTAAACTATCTTCGTTCTCTCATGTCTTCTTAATATGGCTTCACTACAATAAATTACGATATTTACGACTGCAAGAATGATTGCCCCTAAGTTATAAAATGTATAAATGTTACGTGACTCCATAGTCATGCAAGCCCATTTCAGTAAAATGACTCTAGATGCTATAGTAATTTGTGGTCAAGAAAATGGTAGTCATATGAACCATATCATATCCAATACTCTTCATGAGTGTAGTCATACGTTTGTCTAGACTACATGACTTTATTGTGCATGGTTTGTCATGGTTTTAGTCATGGTTAACTAAAACTACCAACTTCTAGTTAACTATGATATTTTGGATATTGATATTTGTATTTTGTCTGTTGGGACTTCATTTGGTCTCATATGCCAAGTGAGGTGTCAAGCCCCACTTGGGACATGTGGATAGGGTTTTCTCTTGTGAGGGTTGAGGATGACTCATCTTCTTGTAGTTGAGCCTCCATGAGCCTCTCTCACCTCCATAGCTCTAGGTATTGAGAGGAAGTGTGTTGAGGGCTTTGTAGGCTGGATTTCATTTGGAAGGACTAGGGCGTGTTCTTAGTGTGATTGCTTCATGCTTAGAGAGTTTTCATTGTCTTCAATTTCTCTCATTTCTCATTTCTTATCACTACAAGAAGATCTTCTTATTCTAGCTCTCAACCTCTTCAACATATAAGTGCAAAATTAATCATTACACTTCGCGCTCACAAGAAGAATCGACCTCTTGCATCACAAGGCTTGCAAGGTGTTGTAAGGAAATGTGTGTAGCAGGTGTTGCATGCACTAAGGAGTTGGAGAGCTAGGGAAGAAAGCTCGTAAGTCAAGAGTTTGCAAGGATTGCAAGGAAGAAGTCTTGTGTATGTTGAAGCATGGATTCTCATAATCATTTCTATGCATTATGGAGTCCATGGTGTATGCCATGGCATGTGGGGAATGACTAAATGATTGTTGGTGCTCACTTCACTAGCAATCTAGGGTTAAACAAGCTTAAGTGTGGTGGAAGAGAAGCCAATGAGCTACATTGGCTTGGGCTTGAAGACAACAAGGGCAAGCACTTGGAAAGCACTAGGAAGCTCAAGGGGTTTTGAAAGGGAGCATGTGAAGAAATCTTCTAATCATGGTGGTGTGGAGCCAAACTTAGGGCATTGGACTTGGGCTTGGAGAACACATTGTGGGAAATCCTTGAAAGGAGATCATCATTCAATGTATGCATAGCTCAACCCTAACTATGTGATGTGACAAGAGAGGGAGCTCGGCTATGCTTGGATGGCGAAATTGACATCAGTGCACCTTGTGGAAATGGAATCGACAAGGACGAACAACCCCAAAGTATTAGACTACTTTCCCTTCTCTTCCGGTAGCCGCCCTCGAAACTGCCAACACCGTCCTCCAAACTTTCATCCATTCATCCACCATCGCAAGCCCTTTCTTACCACGCCTTCAACACTTCATCCACGAACTTCGTTCTTTTGTCTCTCTCGTTCGCCGCCCGACTTGAATGAACCTTACTTTCTCTTTTCTGTTTCGTAGCTGCCCGAAACTGCCCAACGACTTTCATCCAAAACATATCATCCAAAACATATCATCCGTTTTCTCTTTTCCATTTACTTTCTCTTTTCCGTTTGGTAGCTGTCCTCGAAACTGCCCAACGTTGTTCATCCACAAAATATCATCCAATCCTCCTATTCATGCTGACTCTTCGCCGTTTCATCCACAGACATTCGTTCGATCGTCTTTCCCGTTTTGCCCTCCGCTCGAGACCTGGAGGCCATGACAGGGTTATAAGGCCAGGGCGCACTTCGAGTTCCTCATTGTGTGCAGGTTTAGGGGGGGCAGCTACCAGAGTGAGAGACAAAGGTTGCGGATAGTCTTTTGAGAGAGTTGGAGTGGAAGAGGTTGATTGTTTCCGTTTTCTTTGCCGTTGAGTGATTAGCGTAAGATGCAGATCTTTGTTAAGATCCTTAGAGGTAAGACAATTACCCTAGAGGTTGAGAGCTCCGATACGATCGATAACGCGAAGACGAAGATCAGTACAAGGAGGGGATCTCGCCTGACCAACAAAGGTTGATTTTTGCTGGGAAGGAGTTGGAGGACGGTCGCACTCTGGCCGATTACAACATCCATAAGGAGTCTACCTTGTATCTTGTTTTGCGCCTGGGGGTGGTGTGTCTACTCGCAAGTTTAAGATGACATTCGGAAATCCGAGTGAGCAAACGAGGTACACTCCCCGAATAGCGAGACATCGAGCAGTCAAATTCACGGATGCGAGTGTTGTGGGAGCGGATCCATGTATACAACATCGGGGTTGAAGACCATCCTAGCAGAAGGAGATTACGTGTGTCGGGAACTTGGGGGTCGTGTTGAGAAAATGAAGATTATGGAGGCAACTGACTCCCCGGCGTCGATGTTGGTGGAAGGATCCGGTCCTAATCCTCTTGGTGTTCTCTTAGATCGCGTGGCCCGTTTGGAGAAGAAACAGTAGAAATTGGATACAAATATTGGACTGCTTAAAGCAGAGAACCGATTGTTCAAGTCCCTTTTTAGTGACGCCATACAATGGATCACCTGGGAATGAAGGATAGAGTCGCGTGGCTCAAGGGTCGGGCTTGGCTATTTATGCTTTTGGTAGTGTGAGCCTTGTGGTGGATTGTTGACCAAGCAAATGGTGCTGGTGTGGAGCATGCTCTCTCGGGTTTGTAAGTTCAAGTTTGAGAAGATGAGCTCTTGAACTAGTAAGAGGTGAAGGCCTTAAGATCCATTTGTGTGTGAAGTGGAGAGGTGTTGATTCATGTTATAATGAAGGAGAGCCTCACATAGGCCAAGAGGTCATGGAATATGCATTCAAATGAGAGAATGGATGAGTGCATGACCCCAAATGAGACATATGACGCTTGGAGAGTTGCTAGAATGAGGAACTTAGATTTATTAGACTCAATGTCGGTTGCTGTCATGTTGCACAAAACAAGCACACATTATTCTCCTATACAAAGCACACTAGTCGAGCATCACAACACCAATATGATTCCCGTTAACATGATGTTTTGAAGTTATATAACTTGCACAACAACATTATGAAATACATTACATATTCACCCAGCCTTAAGTAGGGGCTCCTTGAATGAGTGCAATATTGCATCTGCCATCCCTGTGTCTGAAACTTTGATTTTTATTTTAACATCAGTTTTAGAACTTTCAAATTATCCTTGACATTAATCACCGTGATATGAGCAATAAGACTTCAGGCTTTTCTCTAGAGTCTTCTGTTGTTCAAATAACATCATATAAATATTGGGCCCTCCGCAAGTGGATGCAATGAGATACTTACATCGAGTGTAAATGAATCCAAAATGAATCCACTTTCATGAATGAGCTACGTGTTCCACACAATTTCTTATCAGTGCATTATTCCACTTCACAGGTTTAACTGAATGAAGACACCAAGTAATACTACTCAAATTACTATTAAGTTATGAGGGCTTTAGAGCGTCCATTAGGCTTGAGTATCAGCAGATGAAAGGAATCTATTCACCAATGGAAGTTTATCGCACTCAAGAATGGAGATGAGCAGCTTTAATAAAGACTCAGATCTACAGATAATTGTATTATTTATGGAGTCGCTGATAGAAAGAGGCTTGGAGAATTGGAGTGCAATGCCACAAAGCATATTCCCTATCACGTCCTTGGTAGCAAAAGCCCGTCGCAATTCCTATACCCATCAAAATGTCATCCGAGGAACAAGAATGTACACTTGCATTGTATACTAGTTCTTTGCATTCACTAGTTGAAATTGCATTGTACATTAGTTCTTTGCATTCACTACTCTAATTATCCCTAATAGTGAGGGCGGGTTTATAATGCGGGTGGGTAATTAGTGAAGGTGATACTAATTCATTGTAAAATTAACGTGATATGAAGATTTTAGCCACTCAGTAAAAATTTCAGCCCTCACCAATTTTTGAAATTTTGCTAAATAGTGCGTGCTTTTGGAATTAGTGTCACATGCACTATTAGCATATTAGGGATAATCAATGTAGTTCTTGCATTTACCTACATTTGATTTTGATTATGCAAGTCGTCATGAGTTCGACATTCAAACAACAACATGGAGCTTGCCGAAACTTGAATCTGATGTGAATGAGATCCTTGGAAAGCTGATGAAGGTTAAAAGACAACAAGATTGGAACTCTACTACCTTGACGAAGGTGCAAAACTGGAACTATATTAAAGTTATCCGTTAAGTCCAGGGGATGCACGATGAGTTCGCCCAGTTTGGTCAAAGACATGGTGAACAGGGTGGAAGAGGGCCCACAAAGTACAAGCGAGATAAAGAGGGGACCAAACTCAAAATATCAGAAAAACCAGCCCAAATGTGTTTGATCCCATCTTC
Organism: Takakia lepidozioides; assembly: GCA_030704615.1. Classification (NCBI taxonomy): domain Eukaryota; kingdom Viridiplantae; phylum Streptophyta; class Takakiopsida; order Takakiales; family Takakiaceae; genus Takakia; species Takakia lepidozioides. Next base: position 61,807,068 of record CM060732.1, read on the forward strand.
CTCCGCGCGGCGCCCCGCGCTGGGACACGTGGATGAGCCTGACGCGGGGTCACGCTCCCAGCATGTTGACCCTTCCCACATTTTCAGCTGGCACACTTTGATTCTCTCTCGTGCCCAGTTTACTCGAGTCATGCCCATTTTATTGGACTTAACGGATAGGCTCAAATTGCCCACCAAAGCCGCATGTGGGGATGGATCAGAGGGTCAAAGAAGGCGGGACTTAACGGATAACTTTATTACCTTGGGAGTTATTGTTACAGGTTTTGTTGGCAATATTGTTAAGAAAGTAACCACCAGGAGGCCTTATTAGCTTGCCCATCACTAGTTCATGATTATGAGAATTTACAGCTAGTCCTAGAAACATGAATGGCTCAATTGTTGCCTTCTCCTACATGTAAGTGTTACCTTTTCAAGTAAAGATAATGCTATCAGGCATTGCAATTTTTTTCCCTGAAATAGCATTTTGCAATGATAAAGCCGGGGAAAATACTCCGGCAAACAAGAGATAACCATCTCACCAAACGTAAAATCATAGTAATCCCCGTAGTAATGATTCTGCGTCGTGCTGCTACCCGCAAAGTCACCACATATGGAACAAACAACCAAGTCAATTAAAAATGATTGATATATGATACAAACATCAAGTAAACCACAAAGAACATAAATGAAAAAGACTGATGCAAGATAGCTCAGACATAGATAGGTCGCCACTTCTGTCAAGCTTCAAACGGTTTAACAGAGGTACTATTCTGATCTCTAAACTCTTGTTTAGGCAGAATTAACATTACGATTTTTGAAAGAAACTGTGTTTCTGATTCATTCACATGACTTGATACGTACTGAAATTGATTGCAATAATGGGATATATAAGTAATTTGGGCACAAATTACCCTGATTACAAAGTTTACTTGTTAAATAATGCAACGTACTGAAATTGATTGCAATATCCTCCAGAGAGATGGAATATACCTCATGAATTTCTTGAATACTATGAAGTTTTGTCTGGATTCGAGCATACTCGAGGTCTTTGTTCCAGCCGAGCTAATTTTTTGAACGTTTGACCACCTTGGCTAGTTACCTCAACTATAATAAGAGCATTGGTACCATGTTCAAAAACTGGTGTAACCGCTTTTCTGTTGTCATCAAGAGGCCTGGGAACAAGGGGGTCGTTTCACCCGAAACGTTGAATCCTTGAAAAGACCGATTCATGTCCCAAACACCATCAAACTCCTCATCTGAGACATCAAGAGACGAATCCTCAAAAGACACCTCATGTGGTGGTGCATGATATGTTTGGCGATGGCGAAATACACGCACGTAGGCAGCCATCAATGGATGCAAAAATAAGTTTTGAGCTCTTTTGGGCCTCCTCATTGAAACAACATAGGCAGACATGAAGATGTCACTTTCGAAGTTTTTGCTCTCGGTTTCAAAGTTGGAACGACTGCTTTTGCTGGTTGATGGTGGGTTGGTAAACCTGTCATGGAGACCGTTGTCCTTTAAGAAATTCTCGATGTCATCCTTAATCTGAGACATTGTTTCTTTACCGTGTGAACTATGAGGCAGCATGAGCTTCTCAATTCTGGCCATAGCCTTCTTCATTTTCGTTTGAAGTCGATCTCGATCATTTGCCAATGCTTGGCCAGTTGACAACAGAATCTTGACACACATATGCAGGCCCTTATGTACATCAACAACATCATGTCCATGCACAACACTGGCTCCAAAGCTTTTCCTTCTCAACGTGACCACCAGCTTTGACAACAATCTCCTTGCATAGCTGCGCAGTAGCCACCTCTAAGTACTCCCTCAGAGGCATTTCTGTAAGCAACAATGAGACAAATGCATGATTGCCCAGTAATGGAGATATGGTAGTTTGCACTCAAATCCCAAGGACTAGAGGGGGGATTGATTTGGTGGCCAATGCATTGCTAGTTGAATTGGAGATAAGTTTGGTTGCATCTTAGGTTAAAGGAGATCAAAGGATTTGCTTCTGTCTCTCATGGACTTCATGGATGCTTGAGGGGGTCAAGCACAGAGCTCAAAGAAGCACAAACCCTAGCTTGGTAAGGCTAAACCTCAAGGAAATAGAGAGGGAAATGGCTAAAGCATAGGGAAAAATGGCTAAACCCAGGGGAAAATGGCTAAATGATCTTAGGGGAAAATGAATTACTCTATGAGGGGGAAATGGCTATTCCTAAGGAGAATACAAGGAGAATCCAAGGAAAATATGTATAGGCCCAGGGGAGTACTGGGGAATACCATGGCATATTTTTAGGAAACTTTGGGAACTTATTAGGAACCCATTAGGAACTTGGGAACGGATTTGGAATACATTAGGAACATAGTGACATATGGAGACAATATAGGGCTTTTGGAGGATTTTCAATGACTATATAGGGCAATATAGGACAATATAGGGCTTAAATTGACAAAATAACAAAATGACTTAGTGCGAGAAAGCATGAATGCTTTTGAGGCTTGATGGGAGTAGTTAAATGTTTAACTTGGTAACTCGTAGAGTGGGGGGGGGTTAGAAACCAATTCTTTATCAAGTTATTCAGAGTTACTGTGATGACAAGTCAAATGGCAATAATAGCAATGAATAGAGATAAGCCTCAGTTAGCTAAAGTTATTAAGTCATAGTACCAAAATAGCAGTTGGAGATCAAGTTGACAGCTTCTCCAATACCTGCAAGCTCCAACTGTATTTCTTGAATTTTCTGCACATACTCAACCACATTCGTACAGTTTCCCAACTTGATCGTGGTGAGTTTATCCTTCAGCATTAATCTGGTGGCGTTGTTTGGAACCATGTAGAGATCAGCAAGCAACCTCCAGCTTTCTTTGGGGTCATTGAAAGCAGCAATGGAAGGCATGATGTGGCCTTTCACAGACAGATTTAGAGTCGTGAGAGCCTAGACTCTCAGCTTTCGAAGTTCCTCAACTTGTTGAACATTGTTTGGATCAATGATCCTGATAGGGGTGAGGTGATCAACAATATCCCAAATATTCTCTCGAAGGAGGATGTTCTTGATCCTAAACTTCCAAGTGGAATAGTTCAGTGGCCCACTTAATTTGTTGATCTCAGAAACTGGGTCTTGACTCGTCATAACGAAGAAATGTGACAGGAACAAAATAAAAGGATCCCACCAAAGAAACAAGAAACAAGAAGAAAAAAAAATAGAAGGAAGGTTGTGACCTTCGTGATCAGAAAAACTACAACGGAAGAATTGAATAGCAAGAAACAAGAAAAGACAAAAGAACTTCGTGAGAAGAGAAAACTACAATGGAGCAGTTGAACCCGCTCTCCAAATGACACTCTCTAAATGACAACGAACAATATTCCAGGAGCTAAGCTCAGTGACAACTTTCTCAAATGGTGAACATGCAATATTCTCGGAGCTCAAGCTCACGAGTCTGGACAGCCTTGCTCTGATACCATGTAGACACAAACAGTAAACTATACAAGAGCAGTCCTGAAATCGATGCTGTAGCAGCTTCATGTAAAGTATATATACACTGAGAGTGCAGGGAGAAACAACCCCCTTTGATCGATCTACCTACCTGTCCTAACTAACTACAAGGTACCTACGAAACCGTATGAAAAACGTCATGAACAGGTGCATAAAATGTCAACAGAAGTGCCAACAGATAACTTGGAGAGAGAAATCTTGTCAGTATTGCATACTCGAAAGAATAAGAAACTTCAGTGTTGTGCATAGTGGCTAGTCTCGGAGCCTACCAAATGGTACAATACGCCACCATTGAATGTGCTAAAAATTGGGCCCAGTAATTTTAGACCCGAGTAATGATGGTCCAGGAGAGTGATTTGCTGCCTGCTAAAGAATCATCAACAGTTCTTTTTCTTCACGTAAGATTCCCTAGCTCTAGCCCAAGGCAGCGGTCTTGTGACACATGCAAATCACTGGAAGTTGAAGGTCTAGGTGTGAGAGGGCTGGACAGAAGGGTTTAATTGCTAAGTACTCTTTTTCCATGATGGTCCAATGTGCACCCCCTGCGGGTTACCCCAACATCTTCCTCCCCAACTAGTGTAGATGTTAAAGAAGTGCCCCTTTCAGACCTCCCAATCGCTTGCGAACTTCGTTGGCAAGCTCAATGATTTCTTGCTCGACACAACCTGTTTCGTGCCCACATACATTTCCAGTTTTCTTTCAGGGCCAGCATATGAAGGGCAATTGAGTTGACGAGTTTGGCATGTGGACATTTTTTCAGATTTCTATTGAATGTGTCGGCTTCTCAGGAAGCACATCACGGTTAAGCTTCTAAACACTGGTAAGCGAACATTAAGTCCAGTGCAGAAAAGCACAAATACAAAGAACCTACAATTCTGACACATCTGCATGTTTGTAAGGCGTCAAACCTGATTGGTAAAGCCTAGAAACAAGAATAGAAGAATACTTGCCAATTTCAGAAAGAGCTCCTTCCAGCCGAAACAGGTACTCATAATTTGGCCCTGCTGGACCTACGGCCTTCTCAATTTGGCTGCCAAAAATATCTACCTCCACCTACAACCCTTTTCATATTCTTTCATCATACCTCCTTTGGAATACTGTGGCTATAAATTCAAGTCAATGTAGCAAGTTGCAGCAATCTGGTAATGCCTAACCTGTCTTACAAGAGGCTTTGGTTTAAATGGATAAGGAATGCTCACCTGGCCATGTCCTCAAGAGGAGCAGGGCCCAAATAGTACTGATTCTTTATAGGGTTGGGAGATCCAATACACCTCTAAACCACATTTTCAAGAGCAGGTTCAGTCCTCTTGCCCTATCCCAACTGAACAGATTGAATGCTTCACAAATGTTGAAGAATAGAACACTGTGTCAGAACATCGTTGGGTGCCAGACTGATGAATACTGTTGCCTCCCAACAAATAAAGGCTGTACGCGAGTGAGCAACCCTCCCGACTAACTGTAACGAACTGGAAGAGTTGTACTCGTAACTAAACGGGTCTAGGACACTTATGGACGACCCAATTCCATGCGCAGTAAAACATGACTCACACATGCACTTTCAGGATCCGCACAGTACAAAATGTATAACTCAATGGATGCCATAAGTATATACCACGCGGAATACCACAGGGATAGGCCAAAACTGACAGTGCTCGCAAGACAGTCCCGTTGCAAGAGAATCGCAAGTTCATTTCAGTATGGCCTTACCATCATACGTGCTATCGATGCCCTCCATGGACACAAACCCTCCTGGAGCCGGTTGAAGGATTTTACAGTCAACGACAATCTAGTGACAGACAATAGAATGTTTCAAAAACACGGGCTGATAATTTAGACATCATGTTAGAAAGCACAAAGTTGATTCCAGCTCTTGCTTCCCTAAGCTCTGACCACAGATCTGCCACTGCTTGAGGGGCACAAAGTGTGAGAGGACAGAGAAGATCGGGTGGAGGAGACCAAGAGCTCTAACCTTTGATGCGCCAATCACACAGTGAAACAGCTGGAAAAAGAGATGCATGAACTGCGATAGCTTCATATTCCAATCTGCAAGGGATTTTTCTTTTCTCTATCAAGACAACACTATATGCTCAGATAAGGCACTTCCGTTTGGAGAAGAAGAGACCAACCTTCTGCCGAGGCCAGCCCGCATGTCTCTTATGTACATACAGCCTCAGCAGCTGCATACACTAATCCCACAAGCCCTTCAGCAGAGACAGCTAGATTCCACCTCTAGTCTATTTCATGTCCATCCACCTGCGGGCTCAACAGTACTGTCCGTCCCTCTGCTTCGTCTATCCCCCTTCTCTTTCCCCTCAAACCACAACAAATAGAGAAACCAACTCCTTCTCCGAAACTTAAATTCATGCCTAAAGCGCAGCAGCAATCGCGATGAAGCCATCGATGGCGGCAAGGCTGGCTCTAGATATTGTATACGTGCATATTAAGATCTGGTCTTGCAAGGAGAAGGTGATGGTATTTTTCTGAGCAAGAATGACTGATTACGGAAAACTTATGGAATGCCATTGAAAACGCCAGAACAGCATAGCTCATACGTAACCAGTCCGCTGCATGGTATGACGAGGTAACACACCCCCCTTTCAGGCATATGGTTGGCTGAGAGAGATACAATGAATGTTTCCAACTCTATAAGTATTTCCCTCAGCCAACTATACGCCTCAAAGTGTGGATAACTGGAGAGATCGACACTGTAATCCTACATCTGCTGCTGCTAGAACAGTTCCGTGGGTCGTACACACTACAGTGTTCAAGCTAAAGAGTGAGATGCAAATCTGGTTGCGTGAAAGAGTGTACGGTCACAGGTCTGAAGGAAAAGAGCACTAACAGTGCTACCTGATGACGCATCCAAAAGCATAGCCACGGCAGCGAGAGGCAGATCCGCAGCAGCAGAACCATGGACGCCCCTCACACTTTAATGAGCAGAGATAAAGAAGCCGACTTCTGAGAACACTTTAAACGGGATAGACATGGCACCTATATGCACCATCCAAGCAAGTTCCAGCACATAGGGCAAGCTGGATCCTTCACTGTCACGACTGTGACAGCCATCCCCCGCTGTACTGATCTAGAGGAAGGGGAGAGAAAAACCTGCACTGCGAAGTCTGCGATCGATCCGCTCCGTGGTAATGACCGGTCCCAAACCCAGCTCCACCTCCACGCCCTCGTGTCGGCTTGCATAACCACAGAATTACACAACCATCACTCCGCACTAATGCTTTACATGAACTCAGATATGTACTTAAATAACTATCATCATCCTCGTGCTTGCCTGCCCTTGTTACGCTTATGTGTACATGCAATCCCCATTAGTGACGTGTGCTCGAGTTATATAAACAATAAAATGGCTTGCCAACGGTAGATGTGATAAGAAACAGGACTCTGGCAGCTGCTTCCCCTAACTTAGTGGACTAGGATACCATCCCCAAAAGCTTCAATTTGAGTTTGAAACGACCTGCCTACATCGTTATGGCTCCATCTGCCTAAGCGTGATTGTTGGGTCTAATTTGGCAATGAGTAGGCAGATGTCGTAGCCCAACAGCCCTGTAACTGGTCACGCATTTACCCCTGCGATACTGTTGGAAGTACAGTACGTATCTAATAAGTCCATTCCATATTCTTGTCTCTGCCAGAGCACGGAATCGTAAGGCTTAAGCTGATGACGTTGGCTTGACTGGTTCATACCAGTGTTGGACCGGTATATGGGGGCGAGGGGGGTATCAGCACTGGTAAGGGTATTGCAGCAAGATACCAGACCGGGCTGGTATAAGAAACTGGCAATACTCGGGGCAGAACATATTGGGGGAAATATAATAAAACACTAATACCTGGGCTCCTACCAGACCAGCCTGGTATCACAAGGAACGCAGCTTTGTCGGTATCAGTACCCTGTCTTCCCGATGTCGCTTACACCCTAGGTATCAATATCTGGAGCGTTAAGGATTTAGGGTGCAACAATGGAGAGTTGCGGTGATTGAGGCGATCTGAATGGCGATTTTGGGGGTTGTCAATATTGAGGAGCATTGTCTCATTTATTAGCCTGTAATATGGCTCTTGTAAGGTGACCTCAAATTACCTAAGGTGAGATCCGGCTCCTTGTTATTATGAATTGCGGCACTCAGCCGCTGAGGCGAGCACTTCAGCCGTTGGAGTGATCACCTCAGCCGTATAATTTGGACCAAAAAAAAAATCCAGTTTAAAAATAAATAAAAATAAAAAATAATTGTATTGATACCAATATTGATATACCCCCAATATAAGATTTGAAATTTGAAATACTGATACCATACCATACCAGGCCAAACAAAAACAATATATATACCGGACTGGTACATTAAAAGCTTAATACCTACCTTGATACCATTACCTGCCAGGTATGAAGGAGGCCTCTTCACCGACAATACCATACCATGGCTGGTACGAAATGTTGCTGATACCGATCCAACACTGGTTCATACTTGCTCGACATCATTTATGACCACACTCCCACCAGATCTCCTCCCCTCCACTCATCTCAGTCCCACGAGAGCATCCAGACAACGATCCACAATGCCTAGAAATCCGAGCAACTATCTCCCGCCCCAGCCTTGACAAAAAGTAGCAACTTGTTAGTTAACCATGACCCCTTGTTTCCATACAGGGAACCATAGACCATCTTACTCGGATTTTGCGTTCTGTGTTACAGAACTACCTCCACAAAGGTAATCTTGATGATTATTTATTTGATTTTGACAATTACCTCCACAAAGGTAATCTTGATGAATTTTATTATTTACTTGACTTTAACAAGAAATAAAACCCATGGAATAGCCGGGTTCCAAGGGCAGCCCCAAGCGCCCTATTTACATGGATCGCCCCATCATGTTCTCCTGGCCTGACTTTCAGCCTATTCATTACTGTTCATCCCATACCATGGCGGTAGACTGTTATATACGGCCTAACCTATACTTGTTTGAGGTTATCCTAGAGCTTTGTGGCTGTATCTGGCCCCTTCATTAGTCTACGGGCCAGATCTGTTTGTAATCTAGGCACCCCGTGACATGCTGCCACGTGGGGGTATTGCCTCATCCTAGGTTTTGGGTATAAGCTTGTTCCTAACCTTGAGTCTGGGCCCTTCTTCACGTATGTACAACCTGGTGTACGAGCTTCTGGACGTGCTCTGTGAGCTTTGGATATGTGTGTTAGCTCTGCATATGCTATACGTGGGATCCTTTACATATTCATCTCTCTTCTCGTGCTGTAAAGCCCGCTCCTTCCGAGCTCTTATACCCCTAGTTTAACGTGCATTTGTGAGGATGGGAGAATCTCATTCAAGCACAAAATATGGTGGAGTCTTGTGGGTAGTGGCGGCTCCGCACGTATAGTGATTTTGCGCGGTTATCTCGGGTTCAATCTGGTTTTGGAAGAAAGCTTTTTGGCTTAAGAGGAAGTTGTGATGGCGGCGGCAGCTTCGCTCTTCGCGTTGTGCACTTGCATTGGTTTGTCTTGCTTGTTCATTGTGTGTTGCAATGGCGTCTGCAGTTTTCTTTAGCTTGTCAAGCGAGAGAGAGAGACAGCGGCTCGATTTTGGTTAAGATAAAACTGAGAGTGGAGGTTGCAGGCTCTAACGTGGTGGGTTCCAGCCAGTTAGTTGTAGGCGTTCCTGTATCTGCTCCCAGTTTGCAGGTGGTGGATGGTCATCCAATCTCGGAAGTGCCTGTCGTCCCTTGATCACACAATGTCATGTGTATCATTTGAGCTTTCCATGTGTTGTAGATACTGGATGTACTATGTCTGCCATTCCCTTGCAGCCTCTTTGCAGATAGTGAGAGTCTTGGGCCTCAAGTTGACCCATACACAAGGCATAGATGTCATCATTGCAGATGGGTCAAGGTATGAGCCCTTGGGGCTGGTCACTATCCCTATTGGAATTCATAAGAAAGAGGTCTTGATTACTTGCATAGTGACAATAGGAGACCAGTTCTTGTTGGGATTGGATTGGATGACAGGGGCTCAAGCTACCATCAACCTTGGTAACAACTCCTTACGATTTCCCAATGGAGAAAGACATGAGGTTGTGGTGCCTCTCAAGACTGTCAAAATGCATGCAGGCACTCTACTGCCAACCTTTCCCAAGTTCAAGTCATGGTAAGCATGAGATGAGGGAAAACTCATAAGTGTAGGCAAGGCCGCACGTGGTTGCCCCACTCGATTGACCACCGCCAAAGGTGGACGATCATCATGTCGCACTCTCTGTGGTTGCCTCCCTTGGTCCAAAATGCCCTCAATCATGAGGTTGGGTGGCCGTTGAATGGAATCATAGGCTCTCTTGAGCAACTCTGGTGGTGCAAGATTGGTCCACCACAACCTAGGCCTATGTGCCCGTGAACCCACTGCAGCTGCTTCCCACAATACAGCTGGTCCAATCCATGACCGGATTTGATGCACACTGGCCATAACCCTGGCCCGAGAATCCCCCATGAGAGGAACATTCTCCATGTAAGCTGGAGGTTGCACTTGCCTCACCTGCAAGTCACGCAACACTCGCATCTCTCATAACAGATGCGATCAAGCATCATGCAAACCATTACCATGATGTCGCGGCCCTTTGCCTTGAGGGCAGGGGGTCGGGACACATGAGGGGCTGCCCCTGTGGTGGGGGCAGCGGCAGCGATAGGTATGGGGGGCTGAAGCACCCTTGAGTGCCCAAGGCACTCACGGAGGCGGAGGCGGAGGCGCTCACTAGGTGGAGCCCGGCACACCGGGTTGCGGTGGGGGTGGCTCCACAAGGGGTGGTGGGAGCTTAGCGGGACTTAGTGGGGGTGGCATAGGACTCACCATGGGGGCGGAGACCTCGTGGTGGGAGTCGTGGGGAGTCTTGGGACTCATCACGGTCCATAGGGGTCGTGGTGAGTGGGCCAAGACTCACCGCGACTCATCACCGGGGGTCGAGGGTTTTCGTGGTGGTTCACCATAAAATGGCATGGCTGGTTGTGAAACCCCCGCGGACAGCTACAGAAGTATATATAGGGAGTAGTAACCCCGAGAACGGTGCAAGCCCGTTGGTGACCAAAAACTAGTGAGTAAGCGAGCGAGCCGGAAAGCGACCAAAGAGTGGGGAGCTGTTCCGGACTGCCAACTACCAAAGGGAATTCCCGCTGGTTCCAAATCGGTGGAGGATTCTCGGGGAGAACAAAGGGGGACCGTTATGCCCCGGTGAGCTGCCGAAGCTCCAAGTTGGCCGGACGGCCAGGTTGGGAGTCAGGCGCGCGCATCAAAGCGAGTAACTATGACTTGAGGGGAAGCTTACCGAAGTGAGGTGCGCGACACATGACCTGCGGGAGAATGTCATTGGCAAGGCCATCCGGCTATCACCAAGTCAGTGGCACCATGTCGGTCCAAATCATCTGCCCCCAACAAAGTAATGTCTACTGACAAGGCTTTTTGGTATCCTTGAATTGCTGAGAGAGGCAACAACTCGGGATAATGACGTGTGAGTAAGGCAACATGGCGCATAGAAATACGCCGAGCAATCTCATCCTTCTCCACATACAAGTACTTGCGTACTTTAACCCCAACATGCAACACTTCTGCAAGCCCAGTGCTAATGCCTCCAAACATGTCTAGTAATCAAATCCCTGAGTCAGGTTGTTTCCAAGTAATGGGCACTGTGTCCAAAAGAGCTAACTGAGGAGGTCCAGGTGATGTAACTAAACTCCCCTCACTCATCAATGGAAATGCCACCTGCCATGCTTGGTGCATACACTCGCCTGCTACTCGCTGCAAATTCCCAATCGTACCCCACAGTGGAATAGGCACAGGCACATGTGGAAGCAACTCAGCCTTGTATGCCAATTGTTTGTCCTCATCAGATGGTGGCCTATCATCTGCATGGTTATTGCTCTCCAAGAGCTCACCACCCCAAGCCACCACACCTGAGAATGCAGCCAATGTTGGCATCATGTTCCTATGATCCACCGCTACATTCCCAATAAACCACACTGGGAGCAGTGCACGTCGGCCATCTCCTGACTGCCACTCCGGCCGGTAGGATGTCATTTCCTCCCAAAAGTCCAGAGTAAATCCCATGGGTTACAACACCGCCCCACTAATAAGCACATCATATGACATTGCGTCCGTAACAATGGCTTTGGCTCTCATGATTGAGCCATCCGTAGGATGATCTGGCTATAGTCGAATGAAGAGCTCATGGCGTGTGATCCCCCAGGCCTTCTCTGAACCACCCAAAGATGTCTGAATTTGGAAAGGACAAAGCTCCAAATCCGCCTCCATAAGGGCCAAGCCCACAATTGCTGCTCTCCCCAACATCAATGGTTGTGCTCCTAAGTCCAACAAGACCCACAGTGGCCTATACCTCCTCCCGGTTGGACCACCCAACTGAAACACTCTATTCTGATTGTCCACCAGGACTACTCCAGGAGTCACCATGCTGCACTCAATGGCTGGCCTAGCTGGCAACTCCTGCAACTGTGTAGTTGCCGCTTGTCATGGCGCAGCTGTGGCTGTCTTCACCCTTGAATCCAGGGCATCCATCATAACAATGGGTCTCCTCATGCCCATACTTGCCACAATGCCCACACTGTAATTGTGTAGGCTGTGTCTGTGTCGACCCTTTGCCTCTCTTCGGGCACTCCTTCTTGACATGGGACCTCCACAATCCCAACATGACACACTTGTCTGTTGCTGGCCTGAGAATGAAGGAAGAGACCTTTGCATTTGAGATCCTCTCTGACCTTCCTTGGGCTTTGTCTGAGCTCCCTTGTTGCCTTGAGTACGTTGGGGAGTTGGTTGTTGTTGGCTAGGAACCCCATTTCGTTGTGTCTTCTTGCCAAAACCCACCATAACCACCCGTTCCTCCACCATATCGAGTTTTATCCGCTCGGCTAGCAAAAATACATTTGCTAGGGTGGGTTGGGCCACTTGTAGGAGAGTTGCATCCCGCACCCTTCTCCTCAGCTCCTTGTCCAATATCCCATACCAAAATTGGACTACCTGAGCTTCCGTAATCCCCTGGGTTACACTTACCAAGCACCTCATGCGAGTGTAAGCCTCCCTCAAACTCTCAGTAGGCTTGCGTTGGAACTTTTGCAAGCTTCGCAACTTCTCTGTCCTCTCCCTGGTAGTTTCTCCTTAACTCCTCGAAGAGCTCCACAACTAGATTAAAGGCAGGCACATGTGTTGGTGCAATGGCAGGAGTTGCAGTGGATGTCCCAACTGATCCTGACCCACTTATTCTACTGCTGCTTGTTCAAGCCGCTGGTGTAGCTGCCGGTGTCACCACTGCCCTTGTGCCTCTAGTGATTGAGACATAGTCAGGTGACCAATACACCCGTCATTCCTCAATTTCCACCTCATGTCCCCGCCTAACCTCATGGTAGTCATCCATGGGTGGCCCCTCAAGGTGCTGAAACAGCCCCTTCCATGCCATAAATGGTGTAAATAGTTGTGGATTACGCATCTGCTGCAAATCACACCAACTGTCAAACTCTTGTACTAAGTCATCTAGCTCGATGGTGCCCACAGCTCCAGAGTACCTACGTGGCCCCTTGGTAGCTCCATACATCTCCTCCATCGTGTCCCACAACAATGGCACGGAAATGGCTTGCACCCTCGGCGAGAATCCTCCTGACTCAGAGTCTGAACCCTCCTTAGAAGACACTGAAGGTGAAGGTGGCCTAAACCGCACACCTCGTCTTGTGTACCCACTAGTATTGTTGGTGCTCGTATCGACACTCCCCTCAGCAACCGGTGGCACCTCCGTGATGAAAACTCACAACCACACCTATTGTAAGCTTGTCTCTAATCCCCCTCTCCACAATGTAACCTGGTAGAGATCAACCTATTGCGACTTATGGTTTAGACTACTAGGTTCGTAACAAAAACCTGCACCTGCACCTGCATCCACCGCAAACACTCCTATGGTTGGCTGGTCATCACCCCAGCCTCACCACTGACAACATGCTCTAGGATTGGCCGGTGATCAAATCCGGACCAACCTCCTATGAAAACAAGCGCCCATACAAAGCTAACATGGCGCACAGTCAAGCATGCAAGTGTGGAGGGGATCCAAACACAAGAAAATCAAGACAGCAACTCCCCCACACCACAAACACTCCACAGTGTCGCTCCTGCAAGACACCCCAAGCTTGGATTTTTGCGTTGACCATTACAGTCTGATGGAGTCCAGGGGACCCGGTCCACGACGGAATCATCGGTACGCAGTCTGGAGCATTTAGGCGCGCATAAGGAGCTTGGAAAATGATAGAGCATGTCGGGCTCGTGGGCGATGCAAATGAGTCACAGAAAGAGCTCCTTGCACACATAAGATACAGCAAAGATTTGGACAGAGTTTCCAGAAATAATGTTGTTTTGGGTTTCTCATTTTTTAAGTACGAGAGTCTTAAATTCGATGTCGTTCATCATGATCTTATGAATCGTTACAGAGATGGGGATATAGAGAAATCTGGGCTATCAAAGATACCAAACCCGGACTGACTCTTGCCTCCACCTACGGAAAGGTTTTGGCCTACAGAGAGGGTGAAAGACTACAAAGAAGAGAGACTAAAGCAACTCCTAACCCCAGAATGCTCTCATCCCACTATCCTATCTCAACACTTTCTTGCTGGAGCAATAGACAAAACTACCTTTCAAGGGTCTCTCAAATAACTCTCCAGGAGCCTTCAAGATGTCTTTCAAACAATCTCACTAAGGCTCCCAAACCTTGCACAATGGAACTCCAAACTGTACATCAAAGGCCCCAAGAGCCTGCCAAAACTTGGCCCTCCAGTACCCCAAATAGTCCGCCAAATACCTCTCCAAAGGCTCCAAAAACTCGCCAAATATTGGCCTTCAAGGACCCCAAATAGTCCTCCAAATACACCTCCAAGAGCTCTTTAAAAGCTCCTCCAAAAGCTCCTCCAAGGACCCCCCCAAAGATCCTCCAAAGGCAATACTCCGCCAGATACACCTTAGACTTCATACTCTTTTACTAAAACGTATGGTAGGCAAAGTCTCTCCACTTGTATCCATACACTTTTCACAAAAGAATATGTTGGGCAGTGTGAGCCAGACACTTTTCACAAAACTGTATGGTGGGCAGAATGAGCCATACCCAGTTTTTGAGACTAGGGTTTGTAGAGTAAAGTAAGAAACACCATACACATTATTGCATCATCCATGCTTCTATCCCAAGGCTTAAGGAGTTTATGTGATGGTGAGAAACACCTTCTTCATGGTCCCCTACATGCATGCAAGATTGCATTGTTTTATCTTGCAATGCATTCATCACAAATTGACAAGTTCCTCTTGATCTCCTCGGAACTCATAGCAAGCTAATGTGCCCAATGACAAGCGCCAAGCCTTGCTGCAATTTGAATTTTGTATGCCATCTTCCATGTGCTTTCCCTTGCATAGGCTAGTCACACACACTTCCACCTCTTGACCTATGTGTTGTTTTCATTCACAATAATGTGTATCCACACCTCTATTCAAGAGCTCATCTTCTCAAACTTGAAGTCATAAGCCCTAAAGAGCATGTTCCACATAAACATCACTTGTTTGATCAACCATCCACCACAAAACTTAAGCAAGAAAAGAATGAATACATGAGCTTCACCTTCCCCTTCCTTGACTTGTCTCATGCTAATGTATGGTTGAAGTTGCTATGCATGCCTTGAGCCACAACTCCTTTCTTCATGAAGCCACCTCCAATGATCTCCCACATATGCTCCAAGCTCTTCAATGCTCTAGGCTTGGTTTCACATCATCATGTATAGAATTTTCACCCACATGCTTCCCTTTGGGGTCATCTTGAGCTTCTTGATGCTCTCCAAGTGTTTGTTTTTGTTGTCTTCAAGCCCTAGCCTATGTAGCTCCTTGGCTTCTCTTCCACAACATGTACCCCCTCATTTAGCAAGCCACCAAGCCTTGTCTCCTCTCAAACCTTGGTCATTTAAGCTCCTTCACTTGCTAGCTCAAGAGCCACTCCTCTCAAGCTTCAAAGGGCAAAGCTTAAGCCAAAAAACATGCTCCACACATGCACCACCTTATACACAAAGGAATGAACTTGCTCACTTCACCTTCTAGCCTCAAGCTTGAAGTTGGAAGCCACATTTGGAAAGTTTACTCCACACATGCGCCACTTGCTTCACCAAGAGCAATCCAAGACTCATAGAACTAGCAAAAACACTCCCTTCTAGCGTCTTAGCTTGCTTGTTTGTCAACCAAATGAAACCCCACATGGCTTCATTTCACATAGATAAACAACCACTTCTTAGCTTCTCTTGAGCTACTCAATGCTCCTCAAGCTACCCTTGTTGTATTCCTTCTATGGTGTTTCCAACCCAAGCATGTGCCGCTCTTTGGCTTCTCTTTCACACCATGAACAACTAGAGCTTGCTCTTGAAACCCTAGTGTCTATCTTCTCCACACACATGACGCTTCTCTTGTGATGCAAGAGCTCTTTTCCAAGCTCTCAAACCCTTGGTGCACAATAATGCTTATACAAACCCTCAATGTATTATTTTAACCATAGAAGTCACTTCATTGGCAAATGGTTGTCACAACACTTGAGATACAAGAGATGACGTTCTTTCTTCTCAAACTTTCAAACCTTTTGCTTTCACACACACAAGACTTTCTCCTTGCAATACTTGCAAAGTCTTGTAACTCAAAAGCTCTCTCCTTGAGCTCTTCATCTCCTTGATGCAATGCAAACACACTCTCCTTTGCAACACCTTGCAAGCCTTGTGAGATACTTGAGCTTTTCTTAGCTCTCTCACTCCTTGGTGTACTCCAACACAAGTACTAAACTAATCCTTACATTCTGCACTCACAAGCATAAGGTCATCTTCTTATAGTGATAAAGTGAACATAATGGAAACACTCCACTCATGAATCCACTCAATCACATAAACTAAGTCAAGCCAAGGGCACCCTTGCTTAGGGAATCCACCCTACAAAGCCCTCAACACACTCCCTCTCAATACCTAGAGCTATGGAGGTGAAAGAGGCTCATAGACTCTCAACTACAAGAAGATGAGCTCTCCTCCACACTCACAAGGGGAAAACCCCTCCCCATGTCCCAAGTGAGGCTTGACACCTCACTTGGCATGTGAGACCAAATGATGTCCCAACACACAAAATACAATATAAATATCCAAAATGTCCTAATTAATTAGAAGTAGGTAATTTCTAGTTAACCATGACTAAAACCATGACAAATTCAATCAGATTTGGCAAGCAATATAACAGTTCTCACACTGCAATTCTCTATCTTCTTCAGCTTGCGGGCATTTCAGGTGAGTAGTAAACAACCTCCGATGCTATCATGGGGAGTTTCCGATCAAGAAGTAGATACAGCATACGAGCAATATACTAATCTGCATTCTAACCTGCACTTGACTGTTGCATATACACATGCAATGTTGTACATGATACAATATTGATCCGCAGAACTCCCCGCAAAATACATGTGCTGACAACGCGGGGCAACTTTCACGAGAATATACATATATGTATCTAGATACTCCCTACCCTTGACATGGGGCAGTACGTTCCTTTCTGGTGATCAAGGGAAGCGGCAGTTATTTACGCTGGCTTCAACCGGAGTCTTCTCTCTCGATACATGTATCTAAATCATTGAGACTTACTAAGCATGTGATGTACACCTATTGATAAACAACGTCCGAATAAAGTGAGATGTGGGCTTAGCTACAAATCTTTGATCCGGAGATGGTGGAAATTGGAGAGTGAAGGCCTACAGGTGTACAATCTGGAGATAACACTTACCAGTTGTTTCATGCTTTGCTGTTGAGGATGCAGCTGGGATCTGCCATGATCATTCTAGCCGACACGAGTTTGGCAGATATGTGTGATGCAGCCGTGCTACAACTTGTCCCATGTTCGAATTCTCTTTCGGGCAAGGGCGCTGTCCCTCCAAACGATAAGTGTTGCGTGGCCTTGGAAGAGCTGATGCTCACCCCAAAATGTCTTTGTTTTGCTGCCGCCCAAGGATTTAATAAGAGACAAGTGTTTGGTCTACCTCACGCCTGCAACTTCAAACCGGGCCAGAAATGCGACGATATGATCCCTGAACTTTTCACTTAATCCAACCTGGAAATGGAATATTATGTAGAGATCAAGTACTAGACTACAATATGGGAGATCAGTATCTAGAACGCCTGTGTATCGAGAATCCTGATATATACCATATTATGTTGAAATTTGTCCAAATATCTATCAACATGAAACTACACAATCTTGAGTTATCCAATGCTCACACGGCATATCATGAATGTACTTACTAGCTGTATTCTTCTTGTCATTCATGTCAAGTTCGTGTTCCAGAAGGATGGAGCTCATTTCACTGAAAAACAGACCTATGGCAGTAGCGCTGAGAAGGTTGAATGTTCAGAGTTTTAATTAATTCGTGGGATCAACAGACATCGTCTCATACTTATATCTAATAAATACATTCACTTTAGCTTTAGATCTATATTGCATTTTCATCTAACGTGCATATGCATTTATTTCTTTTGCAAGCAAGTGAGCAACCTACTCCAAGCAAGTCTGAGGGACAGAAGGTTAATACCACGGTTATTGGGAATTAGATGTACTTTTTGGTATATTCTTGTGTATCTACGTCTGCGACACAACATCCCAGATACTGGACCATGTATAATCATGGGAGAATCATATTACTTTCTTTGGAGAACTCCGTAGTTGAATCAACTAGACAAGTATCTCAATACAGCTCCACACTTGATCTTTTGAGCAACTAGACATTGCCAAGACTTTCCTTAGGGTATGTTATTTTGTAGATGCCCTTTAGAAGAAAACACTGCATGAGAAGCCACTTCGACGTTTAAAAGTCACCATCAATTTTACTTCCATAACCATATCATTATTTCAAGCTGTCATGACAACCTCCAAACCAGAACGACTCAAAGCTGCTCCTCGATCAATTTCTGCGGCGAGCTTTCTTTTATCAGATAATTGAGACGGCAATTTTCAGAACAATGGCCTAGTGAATTGAAATCCTCAATCTTTCGCTATATTCCGGGATTTCCAGTCTCTCGCGGAGGTCTTTCATGACGAGGATCAGAAATGCTTGGCAGCTTCTCCATGAAGCTTTGACTCTTAGACAATCCCATGAGGCGCTCGAGTTGCTTTCGGCCGCTTGTGGCCCCTCTCTCTTCCTTTTATTACATGTCGAGCGCTCTATCAATCGATATATCCTATCCCTCGTTATAAGTGACTCATGTGAATCACGGGGCCTAATCGTCTCTCGTGTCTCCACCACATTTATCGCACAATCAGAACATATAGGAGCATGGAGCTCTTCGTCCCTCCTCCTTAATCGTTTTTTTGGTTGGCAATAGACGTGCATCTCTATCTTGGCCCATTATTTCTTCTCAAATCCCTCCTTACATCTTACTGAAACCCCTAATACATTGAAAAAGCAGCAAAACAGTGAGGACAGTAGCATACATAACAAAGAGGCAAAGAATTTTTCTCCACCATGTTATCTCTTCTGCGGTCTTGCAGATGAGTCAATATTAAGAGAAAGGGCTGGAACCTCACCTGGTCCCATCACAAGGAACCACACAACCAATACCTTAGTGACTGTTGTGGAATATCAGGGATTTTTAGCCCATCCCACTTGCGATCAATTTCCACTCTTAAGAAAGTTTTTAATCTACGGCGGAAGGTAGGAGAGAAGACAAAGACTGCACTCAACTTGAGAAGATGAGAGTGTTATTATGGCAAGGCACCTCATCACATATAGAGCTGGAATGGTAAGAAGAGAACCTTGAAGAGAAGAGAGAAGCCAACATTCACAGAAAATAGTCAATGAGTACATCTCTGTTCCCCACATGATGTCAATGTTCCTGGAACCCATTTTGGAGTTTGTGCTCACTATATATATGGAAAGTGAGCCGTGAATTTTATGGCAGCCATTGACAATCCAGTTACACGGAACTCAGTGCTGATGCAATTGTTGGTATTGAATTGGAACAGAGTGTTGATTCCAGCGCTTCTACATGTGGGTGAGCTGCATGTGAATGCTGGCTGTTTTTTTGCAATTCATTACAACAATTACGTTTAAGTGATCTGTAGTCTTACTAATACCAGTAATGTTGTTTGATAAACTGAAGAACATCTCTCTTCAGTTTGTAGAAGGCATTTCTTTTCAAGTACCGCAGGCGAGTGGGAAGCTGCCGATGGAACAAGATTTGGAACAAAGTGAACAGGAATTGGAATGCATATTTTATGTAAGTTGGATGGACTCGGGCACCGGATGAACGCCAAGGACATCTATAGAAAGTTCCCTCTGGAGTTCGCAAAAGGGAGTTCGGTAGAAACTACAAACCCCTAAACCCTAACCCTAGGAGCAACGGTGGGAACGGCGGAGTGGAGGCTTAGACTCCTTCTTGCGCACGGAGCTCCCCTCTCTTATCTTCTCTTCACTTCTCTTCTCTCTCGCGCAGCAGGACCGAGCTGCAAAGATGAGGCCTCCAATGCGTGGTGGGCGAGGCGGGGGTGGGTTCCGAGGAGGACGGGGTGGGGATGGAGGAGGAAGGGGTGGTGGGCGGGGGGGAGGTGGAGGGTTCCGAGGTGGAGGGAGGGGAGGCGGCAGAGGCGGAGACCGGGGCGGACGGGGAGGGAGAGGAATGAGTAGAGGACGCGGAGGTGGGAGAGGTGGTGGAAGAGGAGGAGGCATGAAGGGAGGGTCTAAAGTGGTAATTGAGCCCCATCGTCACGAGGGGGTATTCGTTGCCAAGGGCAAGGAAGACGCCCTAGTGACTAAGAATTTGGTGCCTGGAGATAGCGTCTATGGAGAGAAGCGGATTAGCGTTGAGGTAAGTTGTCTTCTTGTGGGCAGTCGATTTAGCATGTCGTGGCTCTCCTCAATTGGAAGCTGACTTTGCAGTAAGATGGACGTTAAGGTCTGAAGTTGCTCCCTCCCTTGATATGCAGAATGAGGATGGAACAAAGACAGAGTACAGAGTGTGGAATCCGTTCCGATCGAAGCTGGCTGCTGCTATTTTGGGAGGAGTGGATAACATCTGGATTGTAAGATATACCATTCTCTGATATTATTTTCAGTTCCTACTATGCTGCAGTATTGAGCCTGAAAATCTTCTCTTCGCATTTCAAGTTTTGACAGATGTCCTCTGGCAAATGCAGAAACCGGGAGCGCATGTGCTTTATCTCGGGGCAGCCTCGGGCACAACTGTCTCTCACGTTTCAGACCTTGTTGGACCGGTAGGCCATGAAGTCTTTTCTTTATACGTCTTTGAAGGCACTCTTCAGGTAGTTTTCTTTATCTGTGTTCTATGAAATACTTGTACACCGGGTCCCATTGAACCCGTATTGTGTTGCGTTGCAGACAGGCATAGTATATGCTGTGGAGTTTTCTCACAGGAGTGGGCGTGATTTAGTTAACATGGCCAAGAAGCGCACTAACATCATCCCCATTATTGAGGATGCCCGCCACCCCATGAAGTATCGCATGCTTGTTGGTATGGTGGATGTGGTCTTTGCTGATGTTGCTCAACCTGATCAGGTGTTGTGGAGCCCCTAACCTTCCAGTTTATTTATTGTGGAAATTTGCTCTCTGTAACAAATTGGCGGAACTAGCTATCCATCTTTGATTTGCCTCTTTTTGCAAGAATGCATATATTCCCAAATGAGGTGGACGTTTTAGAGTGGGTGTTGCAGTTGCTTATTTTGATGCATCAAGCGGATGAAGAGAATGATGGATTCCCCTTCTGATTCTAAATGAAGGAAATATCCTAGTATCTGACGCTTCAATTTAGTCTTATAAAAGTGAAGCTGATTAGCTCGTTTTGCTGTTGTTCTATGTGCCCATAATGTACTCTTATGAGAGGTTGCTGCCAGGGTTGCCTTTAAGAAGAGTCACTCGGCTGGCTCTCTGAACTGTAGTTACTGATTCTTAACGGGAAACATGTTGAAGGTTGCTCTCTACCAAAAAGAAATGTCGGCTGTCCAAGTATATTGATTAAGACTCGATCTGTACTGTGTTCAGGCCCGTATTATTGCTTTGAATGCCCACAATTTTTTGAAGAATGGTGGCCATTTTGTCATTTCCATTAAGGTGATGTTGAATTTTTCATCAATTTCATATTTTCGTGTGATCAGTTGAATTTATTAACTTGAGATGCTTATGACACTTATTGACAGAGGAGATGCGTGTAAGCAGGGATCTTTGTGATGCTGTTATTTAGGTGCCTAACACAAGGCAAGTGCAATGTCTACATGTGTAATTTTTTGGGTCAGATTGTAACTGATCATGCTTGTACAATTTGGTTCTGGAATCTGTATCTGCACTAACTAAGTGGGTATGGTTCAGGCCAACTGTATCGATTCAACGGTGCCTGCAGAGGCTGTGTTTGCACAGGAAGTGAAGAAGTTGACAAAGGAGCAATTTAAGCCTTCTGAGCAAGTCACTCTAGAGCCATTTGAACGAGATCATGCATGTGTTGTGGGTGGATACCGGATGCCTAAGAAAGTTAAAGGTGGATCGTAGTCTAAACTGGCCTCTTTGTTTAATGTTCCCATCTGTAACATGAAGGTCAGCAGTACTTCTTTAAATTTGTCCAAAATCGCCATGGCGAATTTTTTGATTTCTATGCCCCATAATTCCTTGGTCGCATGTTTTGCGGAGTCTCACATCTACAGCAGCGAGAAAAATTCTCGGAGGGAGCACATGCAGACCCTTATTATGATGGCCAGGTCCTCAAATAAAATCATGACTAGAGGAAGCAGAAACTGCCTCAGTGGTCATGAGTTTATTATTTCGTGAGCTTTCACCCCTTCTGTTTGAGCTGAACATGTTCAATCAAGTCCACCTCCTCCAGGCCGTGTACGATGTTTCTTAAATTGGCAATGTTTGAGTCTTGGGGCGCATTGCAATTGTTATGTGGGGGCCGTGCTTTCCCTTCTTTGGGGGCACTTTCTCCATCTTCCTGTTAGTCTGAGCTTCCCTGCGGCACATTCTGTTTGACATCACCGGGTGCACCTGAAAAAGCAGGGGCTGATGATGAACTCAGTGTGACCCGTCAAAGGAGATTCTGTGGAAGAAATATCATGAGCTCCAGTCGGCGGCTCCAGAAACTGCATGAAGAGCACGTTGTTATGTCTGGCACATCATTGGCACAGCGACGACAGTAATGAGTTTCGAGGTAGTAATACAGCAGTTCTCAGATACGTTTCAAGACACTAATTGATAGACTGTTTCCCTCAGATCCTGAAGGGCATTCCGCAGCTCAGTCATCACTCCACAAAATCAGCCGCCGAGAAGCAGATGTATATATATTTCGAGACACTTTATCATGTGCGCCTACTCAAGTTTACCAAACCTTGCGAAAATTTCATTCAGGATTTCCGCACCGAAGTCGTCATAGTCTTTCATACGCTCTTGAATCTATTCTATCGCGCTCTATGACAAAAACACATTAGTGGTCGTCATACCTGGTGAGTTGGACGATCTTAGAATTATAACAGATCATTTCGAAAACTCATAGTATATTGAAGTAGAGGACTGCGTCAATCCCAGCTGCCATGTTACATCCTCCGCTACGGTTGCCCGGTGTACCTATGTCCTGGAAACATAGCCCTGGAGCTACTACTTCCTCTTCAGAGCCAGCTGCTCAAAACTGAGATCGACGTACTGAGAGCTGTCACGCCAATGCTGCGAGCAAGGGGCCAGAAAGTTTGTCAGACACTCCGCTGCTCGAGACCACAGCGGCAGTCTCTTGGCCCACCTTTTCCCGCCAGCTGCATTTTGCGAGCTTTCATGCACCGAAAATTCAATCCGAGCCTGAATCACGATTCACAAATGAGCTACGACCCAATATAGTACTAAAGTGTCGAGTAGCATCATTGCAGATTTTGAGTGTACGTACTGTGCTGTTGATTATGTTGGGGAATGGCCTGTAACCACCAACTGACATGACAGGAGCACGGTACAGAGTCAGCAAATTATTCGTGCCCACTGCCCAATAAAATTATGCTCTATATCACATGGAGCAAAACTTGTCAGGTCGACGAATCAAGGCAAGAGTCACAAATTGAAAAAAGAGTTCACAAGTTTGAGCTGTCCGGCTTGTAAAGCCGCTTAGGGCAAGTGATAAAAGAGGCCCGGGAGTTGAATGCTGCCTCAGCGGGCCTGCCTGCGTGGCCCCACCCACGCCCTCCGCCTCGACCCCCCTCGCGGCAGGGCCAGGCGCCCCCCTCCCGCTCCACCTGCTGCCCCCGCGCCAGGTCCCTTGCTCCCGAAACTACTCCCGAAACTACTGTCTCACAATGAACTCAGTGTGCATGCATCCACCATGCATACCCCATGAATGCAAGAAATACATCCATGACATCATGACTTTGCCATCATATAGTTGGGTCACCCGACACTAAGGACTTCACTTCACTTTGCTGCCACGCTGGTTTCCATCTGCTTGTTTCTTGCAATTGCCGAGGAAGATCGAAGTTGGGTTCACTTCAGATGTAGACGCAGACGCAGAACTGTTTTGCTTAGAGACATTGTTTGTGTCGATTGAGTAGTTTGTTATTGACAAAGGTGTCTACTGCTGCCTTCCTGTTACAACTCCCCTAGTTTCGTTTACCGTAGCTTTTCCCCTTCTTCTTGGGGAAATGTGTCAGACAGTCTCAGGATTAGGTTGAGCTCAGTGACTATCTTAGGCTTAGAGTGCTATTCCTTTTTATGATGGATGTGTTGTAGCGGGGCATTTGATTTATGTGGCCGATGAGTTCTTTGTACAGATTGTCATCTTGTGATCTCTTTCCTGTGGACCCACATGCTTACATTTTAGCTTGAACTCAGTGCAGACACGGACAGAGAGTGGTTGATTGGAAGCGTTGTTGGAGGCACATAGAGGAGTGAGAAATGTTGTGGGTAGACAAGTACCGGCCGCGGACGCTTGGCAAAGTGATGGTGCATGTCGAGGAAGCCCAGCATCTGAAGAATTTGGTGAGAACTTTGCATCTTTGCAAAATGCTGTCTTGATCTCAAGAGGTTAACTACATCAAGCACGTTGCGAAATCTACATTGATAGGTTTGTCACAAGTGCGCAAGGTTACTAGAAATGCTGCGAGGCTGAAATGTTATCGACTTTCCTCTGTGTTCTAGAGGTGTCAAGGATAAGTAAGGACGACATAGGGCTTTGATTGCCAACCTATTGCAGCGTCATGTGGCATCAGACCCCGTGCATATATTGGATTGACCATATAGCGTTTCAATTTTCACAGAGGCTGGCCATTTGGCTATCCACACCAGCGTCGACAGCCCTGCACCATATTGATATACAACTAAAGCGTGTGCAAGTTGTTTGTTTACAATGAGATAAGACCTGATGTGTTAAGCTCACATTCGGGAGTGGGTCTTTGACAAAATATGGAGGGACGGACTAATCTTTGCTAAGAAAGTATGAAAGACACTTTATGAAGCTGATTGGGAGTCCAAATGGCTTATGGTACAAATGCACACATAGGTGCAGAGAAAAGGTACTCCATAACGCCCACAAGGTGCCTTCAGGGCTTGCAAGACAGTTTGGGTCTCACAAGGCCTATGCCAAACAATGGGAATCTGTAGAGAGTGTGTTGAGGGAGAAAGAGATGAATGATGTTCTCTGTGTGGTCGACAGACAGCACAGGGAGATTGTCCACACTTGCTGTTCTATGGTCCACTGGAGCAGGCAAGAAAATCCTTATTATGGCATTGCTCTGAGATTTTCTTGCCTGCCCCCAGAGATGTATTGCATCAGTGCTGAAAATGTTTCTCTCTCTCTCTCTCTCTCTCTCTCTCTCATCTTGGGTAGAATATTTCAGGTGGAATTAAGTGATTCTTTCCTATGGATATCCTGAAACTGACAAGTCTATACTTGCTGCAAAATTCATTCCCTGGCTAGGGCCTTGTGGGATTTATTGAGTGCCCATTTGCTGGTTTGAATCTAGGATTTCAGAATCCTTACCCTGCAATTTAGTATGATCAAGTGTTCAGCAGAATGCCTCAACGATCTTTGATCACGTGGAATATAATGTTGGTAGGATTTACCAAGCATGGGTGTGGTAGGATTGCTTCTGATCCCTGTGGATCAATAGCTACAGGAAACCTGCGTCAACTGGAAACAGCAGCGCAGCAGCACAATTGACTCAAACTAGGCACTGCTAATGAAGGCACCTTCTTCAACACATTTCAGCCTGTTTTTCCCTATTATCAGACTCCCTAAATTTTCAGGTTGAATCCTGCAAGTTAGCTCGTTGGTGGATCTATGGTGGTTTTGGAGTGATTTTGACATGTTACTGCCAATGTGGCAACAAGAAAGTATCGAAGAACAGATAACAGAGAAAAAGAGAAGCTCTGGAATGAATATGTTTCTGACCACAGTCAAGGGTGGAACAATCGAGGCAAAAAGGTGAATGCCTGTTGGAAGCGCAAGTCAGCATAGGAACTAGTGTGATAAGTAGGGTTGGGGTGTTTACTAGAACAAATCTAGCTTGTCATTGTCAACTGCAAGCAGCAAGGCAAGGATGTATGCATGATTTGTGCAGAGCATGGATAGCTGAAGGAGCAGGGATAGAGTTTGGGTTTGGAATGAATACTTTTCTGACCCCAGTGCTTGTGTTGTGCTTGTGCAAGCCTGGCAGCCCTGGAAAGTGGCAAAGCTCGGTCCATGGTGACATCATCAAAGCCAGAATTGTACCTGGTGGGCATGTATGCCAAATGTGGCAGCATTGAGGATGCAAAGGGAGTAGTTGACAATATGGCTGAACGAGGTATAGTGTATGGAGGGCGATGATCGCAGGATATGAAGCTGCATGCCTTTTGCTTGATTTTCTTATGTGTGCTTGCTACTTTTAATGTTGGGTGCTTGTTTCTGTGTGTTCCTCAAAGCAGTGTTCCAACAATGTGGTCCCATGCCATTGTATGCATGGAGTAGCGATTTGTCTTTGTACTGAGTTGCAATGTCTGTATTTCATGTTTATGTGTGCTCTGAGTGGATGTGTAACTGATTGCCTGTATTTGGTGTACTGCTGTTTCGGTGTGTGGTTACATTTTTCCATGGTGCTTGTGGTTGTAGAGGAAACACGATACTGTCATACCAGTCTAGAATATGTATTACTGCATGTATGTTTTTGTAAGGATAATTGTAGGAGTTCCAGTATAATGACATACATCCTCGCTTCAAGGTTACCATGTATCAGTCCCCGACTTAGTTGGATGTTTGCAAATCTCATCAGTGTAGTTCATTTCACTGCACTTAATTTTCCCCACTTGTATGCCTTGCCTTAATGTCTTCAGTGGCCTTCCTGCTTCATGGGCAATGTCTTCATAGATGTCGAGACATAGAAGCTACGTGGGCACTGACTCCTGATTGCCTTTGTGCAGGAAGGTCGTATGAAAGTGGAAAGCAATTCCACAACGTATACCTCTTTACTTAACAGGTTTCCATTCACAAAGAATATAGCTGCAAGAGGGACAATTGATGCAGTACATGGATGACAATGTGACTGTGCCAATCATAAAGGTTATGTGTGATATTGAACTCTCCTGGAGGTCATGTTCTTATTACCCAGCAGAATACGTCTTTATGTTGACAGAATTCAGGTTTCATTCTCTGGGTTCATTGCTGTACCAGCAGGATGTTGGCAGGATTCACCATTTCCCTTGTTGGCAACCTGCTCAAATGGATAGAGACGAATAAAACTCAGTATGCATGGTTTATGCATTCTCTATTCAGTTTTTGGACCTTGGTATGCATGCTCTAGTGACTGCCTTCTCCGTTGCTCCAGCAGTGGTGCCAACATGCTTTCACAGCTTCAACTTCAATTTTAACGCAATTTTCTAAGCCTCATCTGTAATATATGGAAGTTTAATTCGAAGTGCGACATCCATCTAATTACCAAATTATATGCAGCCATTCGCTGATAAAACTTGAGAAGAATATGCCAGATTCTTTTTGCAAAGAAAATGATAGGGGAAAATTCACATATTGACCTTGTTCCATGTGCATCACTACACTCACCTTCACAGCTGCAAATAACATCTCCTGCCATGGATGATCAACGAAAACAATACTTCTATTATTGTACCACAAGCTTGATACTGCAATGCGGACCTTTGTTCTCAAAATACAATGATAACCGACTTAAAAAAGAGTCATATTCCCCTGTGAAGGGGTTGTACACAACTATGCTTTCTGTGTATGCTTCGACTTGCTTCCCGAGAGACATGTCTGCAAATGAGGTGAAGGAGGTGAAGCAAAACCCAGAGAAATACGTATACAATCATGTTTGTCACCTTCTTGACATTTCCTTTACTCGATTTATAGATGGCTGCACGTCCCTTTCATAAACCTGCATCTCAGAACCTGGAATTCGAATACAAGCATTTCATTTCTGCCCTTACAAATTTGCTGGAAGTATTGTTTCCTTTAACTGTTTCCAGTAACAGTCATGTGTAGGGTCCAACGAGTGTTTTTGGCAACAGTTTCCTCAGTCAGTCAATTCATAGATGGCTGCACAACCCTCTCATATATCTACATCTGAGAACATGGGGTTCTGCTAGAAGTATACATCAGTTTTCATTGTAGTTTGCTGCAAGTACTGTTTCTTTGAAGTGTTTAGGGTAACAGTCATGTTTAGGTTTGAAGGATTGTTTTGAGTTCACTGTTTCATGTGTCTGTATACAGTACAGTAACCGAGTTCCATGGCGCCCCCTTCTTCCATGACTCTTTCAGGCAGTTACTCTTTCAGCCAAGAAGTGGAAACCATGACCTCCGAAGAAAAGGGAGAAAGGCAAGAGTGGTGACATCCGCCAAGGAGCAAAAAGAGAGCAAGAGGTAATAATTGCCTATCCTTTGGACCTTACAGCTAGGACATATCTGTGTCTGATGTAACCCCTCTTGAAGTTGGTTGTGGGGTTCTTACCCACTGGGTGTGAATTCAACTAGACATACCAGAACTGTCTTGCACAAGCAGTGCCAATTTGTTTAGAGGGCTGATAAAATGGTAAATATTGGTATTGTACCAGGAAGAAATATGGTCGAGGATCCACACCCTTGTGACCAGTTTGTTCATTTCTGCTGTTTTGGATAATGTGTTATTTGTGAGTGGGATCAATTGACTGTGCAGAACATCCATGGGCTAGAGAAGGGGGTGATGCCTCTGGTTGGACATCTTGGTGCTTTCAAATATGTGTGAGTTCGTGAAGTACAGCCGCCTGAAGCAAATTGTTTGAGGGTAATCTAGTTTCCCTTATGCATACATATGTAGGATATTATGAGTGCTTGGTTTAAGAGGTTACATTTGACTTTTGGTGATTTGTGATACAGAAGACGCCATGCCATTGGGCTTGCTGTGGATGTTATAAAAGGCTAGGGGAATCTATTCCTTTTTGTTGGGTGCAGATCCATCCACTAGATTTCAAGATCAGGAGCATCAAGGAGATACTGTGGGTTGATAGCGACAAAGAATGTGCGTCAACAGATGGTCGGTTGGAGAATCTGCTAGTAACCAGGGGGTAGTCTGTGGCAAGGCGTGGTGGATGGGGATTGTCAAGACATTTCCAGTATGACACTCCCTCCTTTGCTAGGTGCAAAGGTGTCTCCTTAGTTGTCATTCTTGAGCCACCTGTTTGCATATTCAAAGGAAGAGAGTTCTTATCTGGATCTTCTATATGTTCTGTAACTTTGTCAATACAATGTGAACACAGCTATTAGAAGTGGCAGTCCATGCCTAAACAGATGGTGATCTTATGACAGTTGCTGACCCAGTTCGTATATTTGTCTGATGCTGCAATTTGGAAAGGGTGCCCAACCCAAAAACCTATGTTGCAAGCAGGCTGTCCTCATGAAGATCAGATCATGTTTTGAAGTAGTTTTTGCTACACCATAATTTATTCTGTGAGTCTGATTCTGGCAAGAGTTTTCAGTAATGCAGGATGGCAGAGTTGAATCAGGCACAACTATCTGAACCAAGAACCTCCACCACAACCCCTACTTTCTAAGCAAGACCAAGGAAGGGAGTCAACATCAACTCTTCTCGTACTTGGGATTTGAGGGCACTATGTAGTGCAGGTTGACTAAAAAGATCAGGAGTTCCACATATTGAATCCAGAAGGTGTTTCAGCAGACTCCAGTACTTGTGTTTGTCTCTTGTGACAGTGCATAAAAGTAAAGACCTAGAGGTGGGACAACAGGTGCACGCTCACATCGTCCTAGGTGGATTCACATGATCAAGCATCTTTCTACTCAACACCATTGTCAACATGAATGCCAAGTGCAGGAGTGTGGTGGATGCACAATGATTGCAGGATATTCTCAGCATGGGGATGGTAGGGAGGCTTTCACAAGCTATAAACAAATGATACAGGAAGGGGTATCACCCAACATGGTCACTTTCATTTGTGTTCTCAATACTGGCGGGTGGAACGATGCAGCATAGGTGGGAAAAATAATGGAAGACAGAGGTATCAGAACGGAGTCATGCATTCAATGTAGAAGATCAAGTGCATCCTCAAATTGATGCAATCTATGCTGAAAAACAGAGACTGTCCGGGGAAACGAGGGAGGCTGGGTACGTACTTGACAGAGTTGGCATTGCATAATGTGGAGGAGGAACAAAAAATTCTTCTCTTGGCTTCCACAATGAGAAGCACCACTAAAATGAGTGGCCAACTACCATTGCTTGTATGCATGTAACCCAACATATTCCTCTAATGACCCATGACGGTTACAGACCTGAAATCTATGCCTTCCTTTCTAATGATGTTCGTTGTACCCACAATGTGGCTTCCGCCCAGGTTGAATACATGCAGTTTTGGTCTTCAAATGCTTGTAAACTTGAGTCTTTCTAAGCTTTGCAAAGTGTAAATTGTGGCGTGTATATGTGAAAGGGAATAGTACTTCTCCTCAACTGCTCAAGCATGAATAATAACAAGCTGTTGAGTTTCTGGCACACAGTTGTTGGTAGTGCCTCGTTTCATATACACAGGGAGCTTTCTGTTTCTATATCTGTTGGTCATCACAAAAATTGTGATGGCACTTGTGTTGCAGCAGTGTCCACACTCCATGCCTTGGCATGGTAAGCTGGAGCACAATCTCATGCTGGTTCTTATGTCAATAGCAGAGGTTACCCCTGGCAGAATTACCCAATACACTTATGGCATTGGTCTCACCTTTTCAGTTTTGATCACCAAGGTGCTGCCTGAAAACTTTTGCTTGCATCACAGTTGAAGCACTTGTTTCATGAGTTGGGAATCTGCTTTGATGAACTCTGGCAGCTACGTGGGGCCCTCACCCTCCAATTCGACTTCATCCGGGTGCCCTCGGATGGAAATTCGGTGCCATTTTTCCATCCGGAGGATAAACTCTGGCAGCCACGTGGGGTCCTCACCCTCCGACACGACTTCATCCGGGCGCCCTCGGATGGAAATTCGGCGCCTAATCTGTGAAAATTCGTGACACAATGGCGAGTCCCCAATTTCGGAGAGAGAGAATGAGGGACGAAGACGCTCAGGACAGGTGGTCAATCACCTCGATGACAACAAACATCCCCTAAACGTCCTCCATTCGTTTTGGAGGTACATTCAATGTTGTTTCAAATTTCAAATTTCAAATTTGAATGTTCACGATCTCCAATATGTGTATCTATGCTCTAGGTAGGGCTGGTTCAAATTTCTGTTCACGGGTCTCCAATATGTTTGTATGAGGAGGCATGTGAACACATACAGGACTGTATGATGGCAAGGTCATGATGCGATGGTTGTATTTGTTGCATTCATGGGACATGCATGATGGATGCGTGCAATACAGTAACATTGAGTTCAATGTGTGGCAGTGTTTTGACGAGCAAGGGACCCGGCGCGGGGGTGGCGGGTGGAGCGGGAGGGGGGCGCCTGGCACGGCGACTGCGGGCCGCGGCGCTGCCGCGAGGGGGGGTCGAGGCGGAGGGTGGGGGTGGGGCCACGCAGGCAGGCCCGCTAAGGTAGCATTCAACTCCCGGGCCTCTTTTATCGCTTGCCTTTCCGTAGCCTAGAAATGACCCGTTTCATTCAAACGGCGATACACATCCATAGAATATTTTTTTGGCATATAAAGCCGTTAAACCGTTACAATGATATCTAGGTTAGGGTTAGTTTTGGGCTGGTGGCGACATCCTGGCCCTTCATTAGATCTAGGGCTACAAGGCGGCGCCGTGGGCTTTGGCTTGTGACGCCTCGCCACGTGGCGAGCCACTAAAGCTAGGGCTTTTACGGCGCCCTGACACAAGGTCAGGGCTGTGTACTCGGGTGTTAGTGTATATGTGATTTTGGTGTACAAGCTTTGGATGAGAGCTCTTGTGTGTCAGAACCTCCTGCTTGATCCTCCTCTCGTGCATTGCCAGCTCTTTCCGCTTGCCCCTTTGTTGTGAAAACCTGTTTCTTGAGAGGAAGGGAGTATATGCTACAGGCTCGTATTGTGGTGGAGAGAACCCGGGCAACGTCTAGGTGTTTTAGCATCCACTGCCCGCTCTGACAGCATTGTTAGGTTGTTGAGGGATCTGCACGCTAATCTTTTGATTGTTGCTCTATAATCAGTCTTGTCTGATGGCGGCCAGCCACCTTGCGATGTTTTCTCCTGTTGTTTCGTATTTGCTTTCTCACCCTGCTCATTGTGCTGTATTGCAGGACGATGGCCTCAGTGCGTAGTACTAGCTGTGTAGCACGCAAAGAGGGAGAAAGCCTGTCGGTGCAAGTTGATTTGGTTTCTGAGATTGCGATTGACCCTACCTTGAGAGTAGCGACTGATCTTGCTACCACTTCTCGACGTGCGCTGCTTGGCATTGTTGCCTCGCCAGTGTCACCCCCAACACTAATGGTCCTGGTCTTGTCGTGCATTTGAATTCATCTAGCCCTAGATATGATGTTAATATGAATGAGGCCGAGGCTTAGTCACCAAGAGATGAGAGGTCGCCCAACTCTCTAGATAGTTGCGATCCGGAGTACTATAATTTTGATAATTTTTATGATCCAGGTCCTGATTACGAGTGTCTGAGAGAACGAGAGAGTGAGTTTGAGAGGGATGTTGAGCGATCTCGGGAGTATGATGAGTTTCTAGGAGAGTTGCTTCCGGAGGATGTGCAGTGGTTTGAAAAGTTTGAAGCATCTGTTCGAAAGGATGCTCGTCGTCTGAACAGTCATCACGAGGCGATTTTTATACGACCTGGGTTGAGTTCTGATTTTGGGAGAGAGAGCGTGTTGTGCCAGACCCGAGCCGTCGTGGCTGTCAGGAATTCTCTGCGCTTGCGGCCAAAAGTATTCAAGGCTCGTCTTCTTCATCATCGGCAGGTGGCCTGGGAAGCGCTCGGGCTTCACTTAACATTATCCGTCCGCCGTGAGTCGGGCCTGTGGCAGACGACCAAACAGACAGCAGGCTCTTGGCTTTCATTGTTGCTCGAAGGCTCTGGAGCCTTGTTGTTACGAGCTCTTCGATTTCACTCCCGGGTGTGTCGTTACAAGCCCACGACGGTGGACTTGGTGGATGGTCTCGTGGGAAATAGTTTGCATGTGCAGTCGTCCGACATCGTGATTTTGCCAAGCGCCTGCTTTGAAGAGCAACGTGTACTTTGCCCTCGCGTTGCAGATCACCTGGATAGCTTTCCCAATTCCTCAGTACTGTCTCGGACGTGGGAGGAGAACGGCACGACACGGGTGGGCTTCTGGATTAAGGACGAGAGAGTGTGGGAGTGGCTGGCGTTGGCAGTTCATGGTTCCAGTTCTCACGACCTGCTCAAGCTTCTTTCTTGCTCTGTCTGGACTCCCGAAGCTTCACGGGTGCCAAGCCCAAGGCCGCGGCTGCTCATCCCGACAGCTTAGAGATTCTTTCTTTTCCACGATTGTCTTTGTTTTTGCATGCCCAACACATCTGCAAGTTCTTGGTTGCGATCTGGTAGATAGAAGTTCATGTCTGGTTCACAAGAGCCACTCGGCCACCTGGCAGAGGCATGCCTGATGTAAGTGGGGAATCAGACAACCTCCAGGCAGGTAATGCCTTGATTGATGAAGTTTCCTCGGACTCTGGTAATTTTGAGGAGGACTTAGAACTGTTGCATGATGATGGTATCGTGAGGATAGATAAGGAGGGCTCTGTTGTTTTGCCCATGGAATCGGGGGTGGCAAACCCCGCAATTTTTCCTACTCAGATTAGTGGAGCCATGGAGGTTCAAAGTAGTGAGCCTATGGTGCGATCTGGTCATGGACAAGGTAGAATCGGGTTGGTCTTGGACACTCGGGCTATTACAAGCAGTATGCCGGCCCAGATTGCTAACTCGAGTCCTAGTGTGCTGCTTGTTGTGAATCTCCCTAGTCCCACTCTCGGAGGAGGGAATTTGTTGCTTGCAAATTTGGGTATGCATGTGGGTAGTTTTCTGTGTTGAATGTGCATGGTGTCGTTCAAGGTGGGGGTATCATGATGCAAGGGCCCTCTAGTGTATCTGCTGCTCCGACTCCTGCCATCACAGGTCAATCAGTGGGGGCTCTCCCTGCTCCATAGGCTGGGGTGCCACCACACCTTGTCTCTAGCCAGTCCATAGGCATGCATGTTAGCAATATCACTCCTATCAGTATAGGATCAGTGTCAATACAACCGGTGGGAGTGACATCCACTCTTCCCATGAGTGGAATGCCACAAACCCACTTGCAGTCAAGCTACCCTGCTGCTCAGCCAAATGTGGCAACACCTGCTCTCCTCATGGGCACGATGCCGTCACATCTGCCAACTTCAATTGTTGAAAGATCAGCCAACAATAATAATACGAGTTATAATTCTGTATCTAATATTGGATATGTGCATAGTAGTGCTGCTCCCATGGTTCTCTGTTGCCCTCCTCATGGGTCTGTCCTCCTTGGTCACATCAACCATAGCTTGCCTTGTCATTTGATCCCTCAGCTGACTACTCAACCCTACCCATAATATACCATGGGAGAAGACTTTGATAGATATCTTCAGATGTTTGAGGTCATTGCTGGTGTCAATGGAGTGCCTGAAAATTTCAAGATGGCGATCTTTAGGATGAGCATGAAGTGATCAGCTCGTGACTTGCTGCATGCAGCTGTCATGGATCATCCCAGCCTCAATTGGGCAACTTTGGTGGAATGGGTTGTGGAAGTATTACATGGATCTCAAATTTGCTGCTATTGAAAATATCATAGACCCAGCACAGAGGTATCGTATGGTTAAGAGGTATTTTATCCTTGGGTTGCCTTCCACTATTTAGAATTAGGCTCAACGACGTCATTTTGTCAATGACAAGACTATGTTAGCATAAATTAACCTTAAAATGGCAGACTTGGCTGACAACAAATCAATGCAACATCATGCCAAGTTTCAAGCTCCAATAGGCTCAGAGCTTGGCATGTGTGCAACATCCTCACCCTATGTTCCTCCTAGCTATGCTATGCAAAGCTGATGACTTTACTCTTCAGGGATTGGCTAATACCGTGGGAAGTCTTAGTGAGTCTGTGGCCACTTAGTTTGCTGCCATGCACGCTCATCAACAGAGGTGGCAGCCTCGACATGGCCAATGACACACAGGTGGTAACAATAGAGGTCGAACCCAAACTGGACAAGCCTATGAGGGTAATCGTGCTGCCTGTTACATTTGTGGGTCCTTTGAACATTGGACGAAGCATTGTCCAGACAGAGCAGGACTACCAGAGCTGATCAAGAACAAAAAGGTAGCTAGTGGCTCATACCCTCCTTTAAACTAGAGAGACCTCTTGGGAAGGGGGCAAGAGCTCCATCATCTACCAACCCTATTTCATATCATGTTCCAATTCAAGCTATTTTATCTACTAACTTTAAAGCTTTGCATTGTCCTCTCAGTAGACAGACTGCTGGTCAGCAGATCAGTCCCCTCATGACCCAGTGTCATATCCATGAGCTCAGCTTTCCATGTGTGGTTGATACTGGATGCACTATATCTGCTATACCTTTAAGTGTTGTAAGAATTCTTGGTCTTAAACTATGTCCTGCCATAGGTATTGAGGTACTAATTGCAGATGGATCCATGTATGAGCCCTTAGGATTAGTCACTGTTCCCTGGCAGAATTCAAAAGAAGGAGGTTGTGGTGACCTGCATAGTTACCATTGGAGATCAATTCATGTTAGGCCTTGACTGGATGACTGGAGCTGGTGCCACCATCAGCTTAGCAGACTACTCCCTTCGCTTTAACAATGGAGAAGGGCATGAAGTAGTGGTTCCCTTGAAAGCAGTTAAGATCAAAGCTGGGTCTGCTACAACCAATTTGTCCATAGTCCAGGCCCTGGTAAAGGAGGTATAGCAGAACTCTCACTCCAACCTCAATTGGAATGATTTCTACAAGTTTCAGTCTGATCTTCAACTCTTATATCAGTGACATGTTCCTAGTGCTGGGGATAGGACAAGGGTGCCCATAGCTATTCCAAAGAATTCTACTCTAATACGTGCACCTCTCAACATCACCATCCCTGCCATGACCCAGAAGGTGGTCAAGTCTGGCTGTCAAGGACGAGAACATGACTGAATACAAACAAGAAATCAGACTAGAGGTACAAGACTAGACAAGAAGTCAAGGTCGGCGTGGCCGAATGCATGGTGGGTAAACATGAATCAAGATCATCTTTATAACAATGGACAAGAGTACAAGATACACTCGACTCGAATACTGGAATGCTGGAAACTGGACTGGGGTACCAGATACTGGAAACTGGACTAGAGTACTGGAAGTTGGACTGGAGTACTGGGACTAGGAACAAGAGTAACTTGAACTTGAGTTGGCGAGACTGAAGAATGTCCAGTCTCGCCTCCTATATATACTGGCTACTAGGAGGTTCCCTAAGAGGCTTCCCCAAAGGAGGTTTCTTGATGGAGAAGTTTCCTTAAATAAAGGAGGATCTCGATGGAGAAGTTTCCTCCAAAGGAAGCTTCTTGAGCAGTTTCCCAAGTTACTCTCGGTAATTGGGTAAACTCCCGATAACTTGGTAACTAATGGTAACTTATGGTAAATCATGGTAGATCACAGTAAATTACGGTAACTTTCGGTAACATGGTAACTTGGTAACTTCTGGTATTTATTCCTGGTAAGTTCCTCTGGGATATGTCTGTGACATCACCCCCTTCTTTAGCGCCGAATTCCTCGAGGAGCGGTAAAATCTTGGACTTGCTTAAAGTTGGAGAACCTCCATCTTTAGTGTGTATTAGATACACTGAATGTGGAGTCTTCACCTTGAAGCTAACTTGGCTGACATCATTGTTGTGACGTATTATTGACGTATAGCTCGGGGCTTAGCTGGATATCGTTGATGAAACTCTTGGACTTTGTCAGATGCATTGGCAAGGTTGGATGAAGGTTCTCACGTTCGTTCGCTGATGTTGTAGCCTTTCCAATGTACAAAATACTCAACGTTTATACTTGATGCGAGAGTCTAAGACTTCGTCGACTTCATACTCGATTTCCTGATTGATTTCGATTGGTGCACCCAACGAGCTAACTTAAAGAACCAAGTCTGATGAGAGGGTAAAACAAAGACCTCTTATGTGTGCAACTTGTGTCTGCAGTGTTCAGAATGACATTTGGTAATCTGACGGACATTCACTTTTTTACCAACGTTGTCCCACTATTGACTGGGGTCAGAAAAGTATTTATACCACAGCTTCTCCTCATCTCTGTTACCAAAGTACCAGCTAACATGCAGAATTCAACATGGAAATTTAGGGCAGATTCTGATAAGAGTGGAAAACAGGGTGAAATGTGTAAAGAAGGTGCCTTCTCCTCATCCATGTTATTTGTTTTTGGTTACTTTCCTGCTGCCACACTGGCAATAACTTGTCAAAATCTCTCCTAACCACCACAGATCCACCCAACGAACTAACTTCCAGAATTCAATATGCATCTCAGGGCCGAGTCTGCAGCATTCAAAATGACATCTGGTAATCTACAGGCATTCACCTTTTTGCCTCGTTTGTCCTAGCATTGGCTAGGGTCAGAAAAGTATTCATCCCACAGCTTCTCCTCATCTCTGTTTACCTGTTTTTGGATACTTTCCTGTGTCACATTGGAAATGTAGGGCAGATTCTGATAAGAGGGGAAAACATGGTGAAATGCGTTGAAGAAGGTATCTTCTCCTCGTCCATGTTATCTGTTTTTGGATACTTTCCTACTTCCACATCAGCAGTAACTTGTCAAAGTCACTCCTAACCACCACGGATCCACCCAACGAGCTAACTTACAGAGTTCAATACGCATCTCAAGGCCGAGTCTGATGAGAGGGTAAAACAAGCAGAAATAGGTTGAAGAAGAAGATGCACTCACCACATTGTCCTTGACCTTGTGTCATGACCCATGGAGGATTTCACCGAACATCAACCCTAAAGAACCTCTTGTGTGTGCAGCTTGTGCCTGAAGCCTTCAGAATGACATTTGGTAATCTGTAGGGATTCACCTTTTTGCCTTGTTTGTCCCACCATTGGCTGGGGTCGTTCATCCCACAGCTTCTCCTCATCTCTGTTTACCTGTTTTTGGATACTTTCATGTGTCACATTGGCAGTATCATTTCAAAGTCACTCCAAATTACCATTAAAGGTTCACTCACAGCTAACTTGCAGAATTCAACATGGGAATGTAGGGCAGATTCTGATAAGAGGGGAAAACACGGTGAAATGTGTCGTGCACCTCAGTTCGGTAAGTTCCCCTTCAAGTCATAGATACTCGCTTGATGCGCGCGCCTAACTCCCAAACTGGCCGCCGGGCCAACTCGGAGCTTCGACTGCTCACCGGGACATAACGGTCCCCCTTTACTCCTCCACAAGACCCTCTCTCAATTTGGGCCAAGTGGAAATTCCCTTTGGTCGATGGCAGTCTGGAACAGCTCCCCACACCTGGGTCGCTTTCCCCGCACGCTTACTCACTAGTTTTTGGTTGCCAACGGGCTTGCACCGTTCTCGGGGTTACTACTCCCTATATATACTTCTGTGACTGTCCGTGGGGGTTTCACAAACAACCATGCCATTTTATGGCGAACCACCACGAAAACCCTCGATTCCCGGTGATGAATCGCGGTGAGTCTTGGCCCACCCACCACGGTCCCATTGGACCGTGATGAGTCCCAAGACTCCCCACGACTCCCACCACAAGGTCTCCGCCCCCATGGTGAGTCCTATGCCACCCCCACTAAGTCCCACTAAGCTACCACCACCCCTCGTGGAACCACCTCCACCGCAACCCGGTATGCGGGGCTCCACCTAGTGAGCGCCTCCGCCTCCTTGAGTGCCTTGGGCACTCAAGGGTGCTTCAGCCCCTGCAACTAATGTTGCCACTGCCCCCACCACAGGGGCAGCCCCTCACGTGTCCCGACCCCCTGCCCTCAAGGCAAAGGGCCGCGACACACACCCCTACCAACAAGGAGTCGATGTCCTCATCGACTTGTCCATTTTGTAGAAACGAACATCCAAGTTGTGGCGTCCCACATCAAGTACCATGGTGTCCCATGGCAAAGAACCAAACCCCCACTTGACTCTACTCTCTACTAGCTAGTTCGGCTGACTTCCTCCAAGTCCCAGCCAGGGGTGGAGCCTCTCAAGCTCCACCCAGTGCACTCTTCTTGGCCCACTTCAGGGCCAAGGAGGCAACCCCCCTCGGTAGCGCAGTTATAGTACGCGCACTCGCCAGGTGCGCACTAGCACGTGAACTCCCAAAGAAAGCACAAGTTTCTTTGTCCCTTGGATGGGAGTCACCCGATTTCGGCACTGCACAAACACACGATTAATCCAATTTACCTCTCCCACTTTTATAAGCTAGCATGCATTCTACACACTAGCCAACCATACAATGCATCACCATTCCAAACAAAATAGGACACACATCATTTGGAAACCATTTCATTTATAACACAATTTATACCAATACAGGTTTTTGCCAATGGATTCTTGAGCTAGCTAAGCCGGGCTAAGCATGCATTTCCTCCCCCACGCTCTAAGGTTGATGTCCCCATCAACGCTTCTTCCGCTTTTGAGGTCGCCCTTCAAAAACTGCAACCGCCTCGGATGCGTTTCCCATTTCTGAGGCACGCACCCAAGATGCCTCCACATGATGATAGCCCTTCCATTTCACAAGATACTCCGTTTCTTGATTCTTGAACCTCCTCGACTTAAGCACTGCCTCCACCTCGTACTCAGGTTCATTTTCATGATCCAACAGCACAGGTGGCAGACGCAACACTTGATGCCGATTCGGACGCGCTTCATCTTTGAAGTAAGGCTTCAAAAGGGAGACGTGGAATACCGGATGCACCTTGCTGTTTGTCGACAGCTCCAATTCATACACATCCTCATTCACAATCTTCCGGATGCGAAAGGGTCCCGCATACGGAGGTACGAACTTCGGACTCACTTCCAGAGGTAGTAAAAAATTCTTGATGTTCAACCAGACCTCCGTGCCTGCCTCAAACTTGACTTCCCTCCGCTTCCGATTTGCCTGCTGTTCATACCGTTTCCTAGCTTTGGCAATGTTGTACTTTGCGAGCTTCAACAAACGCTCACGTTCTTCCAGCACTACTGCTGCTGCCGGTTCATCAACGTCTTGGGCAGCCCAACTTGTCGGCACCAAAGGTGCTTTTCCATAGACCAATACAAAAAGGGAAACTCCCGTTGCGGAGTGTTTTGTGTTATTATAACAAAACTCTGCCGCATCCAAGTGCTCCACCCAGTCCGATTGGTCTGCCGACACGTAATTCCGCAAGATCTGCTTCACCACGGAATTCACCCTTTCCGTTTGGCCGTCCGTCGTAGGTCGGAAGGCGGTGCTCATCTTAAGCCTTGTCCCCATTTTCTTCCAAAGTGCCCTCCAAAATTTACTTGTAAACTTTGGATCGCGGTCTGAGACAATATCCTTCGGGAGTCCATGATGCTTGAAGACGTGGGCGAAGTAAAGTCGCCCCGTCTCCTGCGCCATTGCCGTCTCCTTGGTGGGGATGAAATGGCCCATTTTACTGAACCTATCCACCACCACCATGATTGCATCGAATCCTTTTGACGGTGGCATAGCAGTCATGAAATCCATCGAGACACTTTCCCAAGACCCCTCTAGAATCGACAAGGGTTGTAACAGCCCTGCTTGCTTTTTTTACTCGCTCCGGTTTTGTTGGCATGTGGTGCATGTCTTGACATGCTCCTCGGCCTCCTCCCTCAGTTTGGGCCAGAAATACTCTTTCTTCAAGAGTGCCACGGTGCACTTGGCTCTGCCCTGGCCGACAAGTGGGCCATCATGGCATTCTCTCAAGCGACCATCTCTGATCCCTCCTTTCGACACATAGAGACGCTTTTGCTTGTACCGGAGCAGTCCATTTTGCAAGTGGAACTGCGATTTAACCCCCATCCTCAAGTCCCGCATCACAGACTTCGCTGTCTCATCCTTCCGGTAAGCCTTCCAGATCTTCCTCTAGAGCGCCGTCTCGCCGTTGTACACTAACATGAGCTGCTGCTTTCTACTTAAGGCATCGGCCACCACATTGTCCCGTCTAAGTTTGTACTGGATATCCACGTCGAACACCGCCAAAGTGTCTTGTCACCTAAGTTGTTTTGGGGACAACTTAGGCTGCGTGGCAAAATACTTCACCGTGACATTGTTCGTGAACACCTTCACCGGGTTGGAACTAATATAGTGGCGCCAAAGCTCTAGGCAATGCACCACCGCCTTCATCTCTTTCTCGTGCGTTGGCCACCGTCGCTCCACTTCATTCAGTTTCTTACTTTCGTAAGCCACTAGACGTCCAACCTGCATGAGCACACCCCCAATTGCGAAGTACGACGCATCCGTATGAATCTCAAATGGACGGTCGAACTCCGGGATTTTGAGGACTGGAGCTTCCGCCATCCGCTGCTTCAACTCGGCAAAAGCTTGGCCACAAAAGGTGTTCCATACCCAGGCTTTGGACTTACACATGAGGTCTGACAGCGTCCCCGCGATCTTGGCGAAATTTCTCACATACTTCCGGTAATAGGAGGCGAGTCCTAGGAAGGATCGCACTCCCGAGACCGAAGTCGGAGGCTCCCAGTTCAACATCGCCCTCACCTTTCTGTCATCCATTTTTATCCCATCTTGTGTAATCACATGCCCCAGGAACTCCACTTTTGTGACCCCGAATTTGCACTTCGAAGCTTTGGCATACAGCTTCCCTTCCCGCAATTTCTGGAACACCCTTTTGAGGTGCTCCAGGTGCTCTTCCTTTGTTTTCGAGTACACCAAGATGTCGTCGATGCACACGATCACAAAGTCATCCAACCACTCCTGGAAAAGGCTATTCATTAGCGTGCTAAAGGTCACGGGTGCGTTGGTAAGCCCAAAAAGCATCACCAAGAACTCATATGAACCATACCTTGTCTTGCATGCCGTCTTCTCCTCATCTCCTTCCGCCACTCGAATTTGATGATACCCGGAGCGCAAATCGATCCGGCTGAAATACTTTGCTCTTGCCAACCGATCAAAGAGGTCGTTGATCCTTGGCAAGGGGTATCGGTTTTTGATAGTC
Organism: Takakia lepidozioides; assembly: GCA_030704615.1. NCBI lineage: Eukaryota > Viridiplantae > Streptophyta > Takakiopsida > Takakiales > Takakiaceae > Takakia > Takakia lepidozioides. Next base: position 61,849,143 of record CM060732.1, read on the forward strand.
ACCTTATTCAAAGCCCTGTAATCGACACACATCCGCAACGTCCCATCCTTCTTGTCTGCAAATAGCACCGGGGCTCCGTAAGGTGACTTACTCGGCCGGATGTACCCCTTTGACATTAGATCCTTGAGCTGAGTCTTCAGCTCGACCAACTCTCTCTGGCTCAACCGGTAGGGCGCCTTGGCAGGCGGTTCTGATCTCGGTCTCACCTCAATCTTGTGGTCAACTCCTCTTCGCGGTGGCAAGCCGCTTGGTAAATCCTCCGACATCACATCCTGATATTTCTCAAAGTCCCTTTGACCCAATTTGGGCTCGGCTCCCCATCGCCTTCTCCTTGTCTTACGTAAAGCAAAAATTAGGGCTCGTGTGGCTCCTCCACGGCCCACTCCTTTGCTGATAGCAAGTTTATTCGCCCTCCCACTGGGTTGGGCGTTCCGAAACTCGTAAAACTTCGCCACCATTCCCACACGGTAGCGTGACTATTCTCTTACGGCCATCTATGACCGCTCCTGATTTGCTCAAAAAAGTCATCCCCAAAATGAGATCCATTCTATCGATCTCGTAAATGGTGAAGTTCTCACGTCCCTCCCAACTCCCAAGCTGAAGAGGAACATCGAACTCCAACCTCGTCGCCAATTGAGGTTCTCCTTTAGCAGAACGCACCTCAATAGAAGCCCCCACATCACTTGTCGGGAGTCCCAGCTTCTGTGCCGTTGTCGGTGTCATGAAGGAGTGCGACGCTCCTGTGTCCACCAACAACGACACGTTAGTTCCGGAAATTATCCCACTCACGAACAATAACTGACTCCCTTTACGCAGGGCGCCAGTCTCCTAATACAACTCACAAGAGTAGTTGCCTACCTTGCAAGTCTTGGCAACCACTGCCTCCACCAAGCGGCTAATGGAATCCTCGGACAACTCCGTGGTTGCCCGAGTCATGTTCAATTGTCGGGGTTTCGCGCACTTTTTAGCCATGTGCCCAGGTTCCCCGCAATTAAAACACACTCCATCGAAGGTCGCCTTCTGTCCGCCATAAGCCGCCGCACCTGGTTTTCCTTTCGGGGCACCGGGTGCCGTCTTGACGTGTGAGGGCCCTCCCTTCGATTTCCATGTGCCTTTATAGCCGTGTGGCTTATCCCACTTCTTTTTCGGTCGGAATGAGTCACCTTCCCGCCGGGTCTTCTTGTGGTTCAGCTCCGTACGGCCTTGTCTTTCGCCCCTAGGGACATCCGAGAAACACTCAGCCCTTTCAATTGCCTCGTTCAAAGTCTTACGTGGCTTCTCCTCCAATTTCCGCCTAGCCCACGGGGCCAGTCCCGCCACAAAGTTGAAGACCATTTCTAGTTTTGCCATGTCCGCGACTTCGAGCAACAGCACATTGAAAGCCTGAACATATCCCCGAATGTCATCCGTTTGCTTCAAATTCCTCATCTTGTCTCGGGCGAGCCAGGACGCGTTGAGGGGCACAAACTGTCTCTTCATAAGTTCCTTGAACCCACTCCAGTTCAAGGTTTCTGGGTTTGGACCTCGGTCGTGAAGGCGTTTCTGCCACCATTGTTGAGCATAGCCCCTCAAATAGGTGGGAGCCACTTCCACCCGATCCTCGTCACTCAACTTGGCCGCCCGGAAGTACTGTTCTAGCTCCAAGAGCCAGGTGTTGAGTGCTTTCCGATTTCGGACGCCCTCAAAGGTGCCAGGTTCTTTAGGCTTCACCTTAAACTTTGCCTTAGTGGAAGTGGCATTAGCCGCCTTCAACACGTCTTTCAACGTCCCGCCAAACTGCGCCAACAACCCTTCCCAAAAGGCTGCTGGCATGGGAGGCATCTGTTGGTCTCTCGGAGCTCTCAAGAATTCCTCGGGCTCCGACTCCTCAGATTCATCCCGTCCTTGAGTGGCCTCGTTTTCAAACGCATGCATCGCTTCCTCAAATGGCCGCTTCGGTGACACGTCGCCCCCATCGGGCTCACCAGGATCATCATCTTTTGGGCCGTTCCGCTTTCATTTTGGCTTGCCCAACCCCATGATGAGGACGATCCCAAGGACAATCGCGTACTGAACTCTAAGCTCTGATACCAAGTGTCGCGCACCTCAGTTCGGTAAGCTCCCCTTCAATATCAATACTCGCTTGATGCGTGCGCCTAACTCCCAAACTGGCCGCCGGGCCAACTCGGAGCTTCGGCTGCTCACCGGGACATAACGGTCCCCCTTTACTCCTCCACAAGACCCTCTCTCAATTTGGGCCAAATGGAAATTCCCTTTGGTCGATGGCAGTCCGGAACAGCTCCCCACACCCTGGGTCGCTTTCCGGCTCGCACGCTTACTCACTAGTTTTTGGTTGCCAACGGGCTTGCACCGTTCTCGGGGTTACTACTCCCTATATATACTTCTGTGACTGTCCGTGGGGGTTTCACAAACAACCATGCCATTTTATGGTGAACCACCACGAAAACCCTCGATTCCCGGTGATAAGTCGCAGTGAGTCTTGGCCCACCCACCACAGTCCCATTGGACCGTGATGAGTCCCAAGACTCCCCACGACTTCCACCACAAGGTCTCCGCCCCCATGGTGAATCGTATGCCACCCCCACTAAGTCCCACTAAGCTACCACGACCCCTCATGGAACCACCTCCACCGCAACCCGGTGTGCGGGGCTCCACCTAGTGAGCGCCTCCGCCTCCTTGAGTGCCTTGGGCACTCAAGGGTGCTTCAGCCCCTGCAACTAATGTTGCCACTGCCCCCACCACAGGGGCAGCCCCTCACGTGTCCCGACCCCCTGCCCTCAAGGCAAAGGGCCGCGACAAAATGTGTTGAAGAATGTGTCTTCTCCTCATCCATGTTATCTGTTTTTTGATACTTTCCTGCTTCCACATTAGCAATAACTTGTCAAAGTCACTCCTAACCACCACAGATCCACCCAACGAGCTAAAAGTATAGAATTCAACATGCATCTCAGGGCCGAGTCTGATGAGAGGGGAAAACAGGCAGAAATAGGTCAAAGAAGAAATTGCCCTCACCACGTTGTTCTTGACCTTGTGTCATGACCCATGGAGGATTTGACCGACCATGAACCCAGAAGGACCTCTAGTGTGTGCTGCTTGTGTCTGTAGTCAGGTAATGTCGGATTTCTTTGTGAGAACCACCACAGTGCAGCTAGGCAGACAAAGATTGACACATGGCCTGTCCCAACCTACGCGCAACAGAAGAAGACAAGGTGAGTGCACAGCAGAAGATGACGACGAGGTGAGCGCGCTGCAGAAGAGGACAAGGACGAGGTCTGCGCGGCGGATAGGGCTTAGTGCTAGGCGGGAGAAAAAAAAACGTCTCAAAAGGAACTCGAGCACGGGATGTCGTGGCGGGTGAACGAAGACCTTACCAGTACGCTACACACTAACATCTGTAACATTACCCCAAATATATATATATATATATATATTTTAGGACTTTTCCAACCCCTTTGTATATACATAGTCTGTATGTGGGGGTATGTAATAAACCCTCTTCTGTTCACGCACGTGATAGGTATATTAAACCTTGGTGCACCCCCCGGGGTGGAATGTAAGCTCTTTGTGAATCGTAGCAAGATGAGTAGCAAGGTTTTCTACAGCAGGGCTTCCAACAGTCTTCATGTGGAAAGGGTTTGCTCAAGGATGATGATCATAATTGGAGAAAAATGGAGTTTGTTTGGTCGAAGAATATATAGTGTTGTTGTAGGCAAACTCAGCCAATGACAGAAGGTCCGTCCAATTATCTTGGTGATAATTTATCGTACAGCAAAGATACTGCGCCAAAATCTGGTTGACACGTTCGGTTTGACCATCAGTCTGTGGATTATTAACTGTAGAGAGGTTGATCTTAGTATTCAATATGTGAAATAATCCCCTCCAGAAATTTGATGTGAACTGTGGTCCTCAATCAGATACAATGTTCTTCGGGAGTCCATGAATGCGGTAGATATTATTGAGGAAGAGTCTTGCAGTTTCCTCGCCGATAACCGTTTTATTACATGGAATGAAATGTGTCATCTTCGTAAAACGATCTACAATAACAAGGATTGAATCGGTGGTCTTGGAAATTGGAAGGTCCGTAATAAAGTCCATAGACACGGACAACCATGGACCCTTGGGAATGGGTAATGGTTGAAGAAGGCCGTAAGGTCGATGTCGTGGTCCCTTCGCTCTAGCACACGTGTCGCAAGATTTTATAAATTCTTTCACGAGTTTCCACATCTGCGGCCACCAATAGTTCCTGGATATCAATTCCATTGTTTTGTTGAAGCCGAAATGTCCTGCAGCCGGAAGATCATGACATGTTTGAAGAATTCAAAATCGTGTAGGTCCTGGAGGTACATAGAGAAGTCTCTTGAAATAAAGTAAGTCATCTTTGAATTCGAAGTCGTTTGTAACATGTGGGTTGTCTCAAGGTCGATCTAGTTGACTTCGTAGTGTCGTAGCAAATTGGTCACTCTTCAGTGCTTCATGAATCTCCTTTATGATCTCTGCATCGTCATAGGTAGACATGGATAGCATGTTCAATTGGAGATTTGCTGGTTTCAAGATGATGGATTTCTGTTGGTCGAAGCTGCCTCCCATTTTTTCAGCGCAAGATACGAACGTCGAGAAAGAGTATCGGGTTTCCCTTGAAGATGTCTGGGGCGATAGGTAATAACCAAATTAAACCATGCTAGTGACATACCCCATCTGGCTTGACGTCGATTCAAAACACGAGCACTCATAAAATATTCGAGGTTTTTGTGATCGGTGTAGACCATGACCGGATGTTTAGCTCCCTCCAGTAGATGATGCCACTCCTCAAAAGCATCGATGATCGCTAGAAGTTCTTTGTCATGGATTTCATAATTGATCTCTGCAGCGGAAAATTTACGAGAACAAAAACCAACAGGATAAAGTCGGTCATCCGTACTGTATTGAGAGAGTATAGCGCCAAGTGCAAAGTCCGATGCATCTGCTTCCAAGAAGAATGGTTTAGATGGGTTTGCATGTACCAGTATTGGAGCCGTTATAAATGTTTGCTTCAGCCTTTCAAATGTCTGGTCAGTCTTCTCGTCCCATACAAATTTGTCCTTCCCTATGAGTCGTGTCAATGGTGCTGCAATTTTGGAGTAGTCCTTGATGAAGATTCTGTAGAAATTTGCAAATCCCAGAAAACATTGTACATCTCGGACCGAAGTTGGTTTAATCCACTCGATGATGGTTTGTATTTTCTTCTGATCCATAAATACGCATTTGTCGGAAATAATGTAACCCAGAAATTTGATCTCAGATTGATGGAAAATACATTTTTCTAACTTGGCATATAGTCGTCTTTCTCTTAATTTATCAAGGACAAGGCATACATGGCGGCCATGTTCTTCTTCATTTTGTGTCGTCCAAATAGATGACTACAAAGTTATCTAAAAATTCTCGAAAGATATTATTCATCATATGTTGAAAAATTACTGGAGCATTTGTAAGACTGAAAGGCACTGTATTCAAAATGTCCATACCTTGTTCGAAAAGCTGTTTTCCATTCGTCTCCTTCTTTTATCCGTACAAGGTTATAAGCTCATCTCAAGTCAATTTTGGTGAAAATCTTGGCTCGTCCCAGCTGGTCGAGAAGCCCAGAAATCAGCGGCAACAGATAACGATTCTTAATTGTGACTTTATTAAGACCGCGATAGTCTACACACATGCGTAATGATCCGTCCTTCTTTTTCACAAACAAGATAGGCGCCCCCGCAGGTGATTTTGAACGTCGGATGAAGTGCTTCGACAAATTTACATCAATGTATTCACGTAATGCAGCCAATTCCGTCTGGGATAAGTAATAGATTGGGCCGAATGGTGGTTGGGTTCTTTCTTATAACTCAATTGCACAGTCATAAGGTCGATGTTCTGACAATATGTCTGCATTTTTCTTCTCGAAGACATCCTTAAAATCTTGATATTGAGTAGGTAATGTTGAAGTACCTTTGTCTGTTGTGGTCTTGATCGGAGTCGCACAAAGTGCAAATATCGCATCATTTTTGGTAGCTCTCATGAAAGCTTTAGCTCCAAGGAACAGAGGTTGAATACCTTTGATATTTCTACATTTTTGTCTTGCAGAATTTTTTCGCGATCGCCAGTCGATGTCAGGATTGTGAACCAGGGAAGTCGAAGGATCACATGATTCGTTGGAGACTGGATGACGTTGAAAACAATATGTGATGCTTGATTTTTAAGCTTTACTTCAAGTGGTCGAGTTTCATGGTCCACATTTCCTGATGCTATGGGCATGGGAATGTATGACTGCCAGTATTCACAACTGCACGTGGCGATTGCCGGTTGCCCAAGGAGTGTCTACGTGGACGATGCAAACATAAATGGATGAAACATATGCATGATGTGATTGCAAATGACGACGTGTCAACATATCATTGCTCGCGGGCACTAAGCCACACCCTGTGAATGAATGAATGGATGAATAAATGATTAGGATGAATTAGGATGAGTGAATTAGGATGAATTAGGATGAATGTGCTCGAATTTAGGGTTGTTAGGTCGCGTTAAGTATGAGGATAATAAATAGTAAAAATATTTAACTACTGTTTCACTGACCCAGCAAATTAATAGTAAAACTAATCGACTGATGGTTCTTAGTTAGTGAAACAAAACAACTGTATTATCTCAACGAATGATACACAAATGCCTTGCTGACAACTATTGGATGAACGTATCAAAGATAACTTTTGTGCACTGGATGAACGTATGAACGAATGATACAACAAACGCCTTGCTGGCAACTATTGGATGAACGTATGAACGAATGATAGTGCAAACGCTGAGCTGACAGCAATTGGATGAACTGACAGTGAAACTCATTTAAAGATTTATTTTGGATGAATGGATGAAATTAAAATGGCCAAAAAATGGAAAAACAAATGAATGGATGGATGTATTGATGGAAAACCCAAAATCCATCCATCTATTGAGGATCTAATTTACATTAGAAAAATTCTATAGATTTTTGGTCAGGTCCAAAATACTAAAACCAGGTCTAGGTAAATAGATTTCCCCTTTCTGCAGCTATCCCCCAAAAACTGCGTCAAACAGAGCTCATTTGACAAAGATATGACCAACTAGGCTCTTTAAACATAACACCATTTAAAAAAAATAAACAAATACAAGGGAAAATCTATTTTCAATAACTTGTCTTGGTTCCCTGTTCCCTGGTTCCCTAAGAATTCCCTGGACTCATGCCTGGCTCATATCTGGAAAATAACAATCTTAGATTCTTAACTCAATCGCTCCACAATGGAATTACAATGGTAAAGGTAGTGTCTTCTCATCCATCCAGTCATGAGTAGAGGGGACTTAACGTTTTTTGTCTCCCCTGCCATCTGTTTGTTTTCTTTGTGTCGAGTTTGATCGTGAGAGACGACAATCAGGACGGAGCTGTGTTTGCTTTCTTTTAGTGTCGAGTCTAATCATGAGAGACGTCGAACAGGGCGGAGCTATGTTTGTTTTGTTTTAGGGTCGAGTCTGATCATGAGAGACGACGAGCGGAGCTGGTGGGATAGGGGGCAGACAGGGACTCAAACCCTAGAATTGGGGCATGAAGAAATCCGTCCTGTGCGAAATCATTTCCAGCTCGGCATGATGCGAGACCTCTCGTATGAGCCAAGCGAGAGGACAGGGCCTTGCGTATGGAGTGGGTGTGCAGCAGTGTATGCCTTGTGCAAATGTGTGAATTTTGCTTTGTTTGCCCCTGTTTTCTCTCACTGAAGTCGGAAGCAGGTTTGCTCGTCTTGGTTTCAGTAAAGGAGTTGGGTTGCTGGTCGGTTGAATCCTCCATGGTTGAAAGAAAAGCTAGCTGCCATGACACGAGGTCAAGGACAAAGTGGTACCGGCTCATTCTTCAGCACATTTCTTCTTCGACCTATTTCAGCTTGTTTTGCCCTCTCACCAGACTTGGCCCTAAGATGCATATTGAATGCGTAAGTTAGCTCGTTGCTCGTTGATAAGTAGGGTTGGGGGTGTTTGCTGGAACAATTCTAGGCTGTCATTGTCAGCTACTAGCAGGAAGGCAAAGATGTATGCTTGTTTTTTGCAATGTCATAGAGAGCTGAAGGAGCAGGGATAGAGTGTGTGTCCAGATTCATCCAAGAGGGCCGGATTTCAAGCTCCACGTTACCTATGATTCCCTATGGAAGGATAAATACAAGAAACCTGCATGGATAGATGGTCAACTGGAAGCCGCAACAGCAGCAGCACAATTGATAAAATCAATGAAGGCACATTCTTCAACACATTTCACCCTGTTTTCCCCTCTTATCAGAATCGGCCCTCAATTTTCATGTTGAATTCTGTAAGTTAGCTGTTGAGTGAATGTAGTTGGGAGTGACTTTCACATAATACTGCCAATGTGACAAGGATATGCATTGAACTCATTGGTAGCAAAATATTGGGATAACTCTTGGCCATTTGCCATCGTCAAAGCTGAAATTGTACTAGTTGTCATTCTGAACACTGCCCTGGTGGACATGTATGCCAAATGTGGGTGCAGCTAGCCTGATGCGAAGGGAGAGTTCGACAACGTGACTAAATGAGATGTGGTGTTGTGAAGTGCCATGATTGCAAGGTATGTGCAGCATGGGTGTGGGATTAAGGCTTTGGAAACCTAAGAGCAAATGATGTGGGAAAGGATGAAGCCAGACCAGGTCATGTTCATTTGTGTTTGTAATATGCATATGCGAGCCTAGAAGCCCTGGGAAAGGGCCAAGAGGTTCATGGCGACATCATCAAAGCTGGAATTGTACCTGATGTCATTATGAACATTCTCTTGGTGTACATGTATGTCAAATGCGAGCGTGGTAGCCCTGGAAAGGACGCAACGGTCCATGGTGACATTGTCAAAGTTGAAATTGTACCACTAGATGTCTCTAAACACTGCCTTGGTGGATATGTATGTCAAATGCAAGCCTGGCAGCCCTAAAAAATGATGCAGAGGTCCACGGTAATATCGTCAAAGCTAGTATTGTATCTGATGTGATGCTGAATGTTGTCGTAGTGGACATGTATGCCAAGTTTGGGTACAACTACAAGGATACAAATGGCATGCAATTTGATAATATGGCTGAATGAGATGTGGTATCAGCCTAGCCCATAATTGCACTTAACTAGAGTAGGCAATGAGTGAAGACGGGGTTCGTGGTGACATCGTCCAAGCTGGAATTGAATTGATGTCGTTCTGAAATATGCCCTTGTGGTGAGGGCGTGCAGAGCAGGAGCGTGGGATGGGGCTTTGGAGACCTGAAAGCAAATGATGGGGGAAAGGGTGAAGCTCGACCACATCATGTTTGGGTGCGTGTGCAAGCCTGGCAGCCCTGGAAAGCACATGCAAAGAGGTACATGGTTGCATCACCAAAGCTGGAATTGTACCAGATGTGATTCTGAACAATACCCTCGTGGGCATGGATAGCTGAAGGAGCAGGGATAGAGTGTGGGTGCATATTCATCCAAGAGGGCCGGATTTTCAAGCTCCAGATTACCTATGATTCATTGTGAAAGGGCAGCAGCGGCACAATTGATAAAATCAGGCACTGCTAATGAAGGTAGTGGATTGCTGAAGTTCGAGAGATGTCAGTGTATGCATCTTCTGCTTAGGCATTTGGAAGTCTACATAGACTTTGCAGCTTTGTGCATTTTTGTAGTAGTATCGGATTATATTATGGAACGGATCTTTGAACATTAAGTCACGTTGTATTTGAATCGATGTTCCAATTTCAAATGTGCTTTCAGGTTTCAATGGTGTTTTCGTGTGCTTTTGAACAATGGTGCTTTCATGTTTTAATGCTGCTAGAGTTAGGTCATGTACACGACTACCTCCCATCCACAGAGCCTCCGCCACGTGCTACTTTCACCCCTCGTGTTCGCCCATACTCGTGCCACGTGCAGTATCTAAAGTGCGCCATGGAAGTCATATGCTCCAGTCATAACAACCACCCCCATCCTGCATAATTTGATTCCACGTGTCATGTCCAGTCTTCTCCACGTGTTGTCCTGGGGTTAATCTGCGGAAGTCATATATGCCAGTCGTAAAGACCCTGTCGCCTTCCCTTTGACGTGACACATGACATATCCCTTCCGTTCCACGTGAAGCTGACATGGATTCGCAGTCATTTACTACGGTCTTATCAATGACTATGATTAGGCGTCCCTGTTGTCACGTCAACAGTGAGCTCCACGACTGGCATATACGACTTTATGGCGCTTACGACTCATTTGTCACAACTGACTGGGTTTATCTGACTGGGCAGTCATGCAGTCATAGAAGGCTGATACGACTGGAAAATAACAGACGTAAAAGCTGGATTTTCTACTAGTGGTGATCTTCTTCTCCGCAATAGAGACATAATCCATTCGAGCGTCGTCTTTGTTTTTTTTTTCTTGTGGCATCAATGGCTTGATTCGAACAACATCAATCTGTATAGAATCACTACCAGATGTCTGATGGATCGTTGTGTTTAGTGCCATAATAGCAGTGGCATGATGCGTCGTCGACCATCCAGATCGCTTCTCTTGACGTCTTTCGAACAAACGATTATCGCATGCAATGACTTGGGAGATGAATTCACTCAGTGTGCTCACGTTTGGCATTGTCAGCAACAAATCTTTTACATCATCTTTTAACCCACATTGAAACTGACTAATGAGGCTCTTCTCATTCCAGTCGAGGTCGCTCGCAAGTTGTCGAAATTCGGCAGCATTAATGGAAGCAAGACGTGCTCCTTGTCCAAGATTTCGCATATTTGTCTCTGTAACTCTCTCTATATCATTCTCTCCAAACGTTACAGTGAACTCGGACATAAATGCTTTAAAATCATATAGTAAATGCGAATTGGTTTCTAATAGCGGTGCAAACCAAGATAGGGCAGTGCCTGATAGAAGGGTGCCCACAATAATACCTTCATCGGGGTAGCGTTGTGGATGTAGTCGTAGGAACAGTCGTACTTGTTAAACAAAACCGCGAAATCTTGATCTCGTCCCATCAAATTTCTCGGGCATGCTGATCTTTGGTTCTCTCATAATCTGTTGAAGAGGAACCGTTGCAGTGGGAGCTGTTGCAGTAGTGACTCGTATGGTTGAAGATCCATTGTTCGACTCCTTTAACTCTGAAATTTGCTGTTGCAAATTGTGGAGAGCGTTGCCAAGATCTTGAGACTGATCAGCTTGCAATTGGGCGGTAGAGGTACGAAGTTCTTGCATCTGGAGCTGAAGACTTTGCAATGTAGCGATCATTTCCGCAAATATGTCTTCCATTTTAATTAACTAAGGAACAAACTTTAGTCTCGCCAAACTGTCAAGGACGAGAACATGACTGAACACAAACAAGAGATCGGACTAGATGTACAAGACTAGACAAGAAGTCAAGGTCGGCGTGGCCGAATGCATAGTGGGTAAACATGAATCAAGATCATCTTTATAACAATGGACAAGAGTACAAGATACACTCGACTCGAATACTCAAATGTTGGAAACTGGACTGGGGTACCAGATACTGGAAACTGGACTAGAGTACTAGAAGTTGGACTGGAGTACTGGGACTGGGAACAAGAGTAGCTTGAACTTGTGTTGGCGAGACTGAAGAGTGTCCAGTCTCGCCTCCTATATATACTGGCTACTAGGAGGTTCCATAAGAGGCTTCCCCAAAGGAGGTTTCTTGATGGAGAAGTTTCCTTAAACAAATGAGGTATCTTGATGGAGAAGTTTCCTAAAAAGGAAGCTTCCTGAGCAGTTTCTCAAGTTACTCTCGGTAATTGGATAAACTCCCGGTAACTTGGTAACTAATGGTAAATCATGATAGATCACGATATATTACGGTAATTTTCGGTAACATTGTAACTTGATAACTTCTGGTATTTACTCCTGGTAAGTTCCTCTGGGCTATATCCATGACACTGGCCTTCGCCTTCTTATGTCCAACTGCTCATTTCCTAGAAGTTGAAGGATGGAGGAGACTGACTGCCCTTAAGTATTGCATGGTGGCCACTAATGTTCTAGATAGAGGATATAGGCAAGAAGTCAAGATTTTGATTGCTAATCTCGAGCGCTTCCCTATGACTATTAAGAAGGGACAGGTTCTGGCTCGCATCACTGCTATACCCATTGCTGAAATACAAGATGTGCAAGCTGGCTTTGGACTTGAGGCCATTGGCATCCAACATGGCCCCTTGGATGATGTTGCTGCTTTTGCTGCAATGGCACCACCATATGTCCATGATCTCAGCCCAGAAAGTAAAATAGCCCTCACCAAAGTATTCTCTGAAATTAAGTTGGGCACCACTCTCTCCTCAGGTCAAAGGAGGAAAGTGAAAATGCTTATTGCAAAGAATCTAGATATTTTCAATTTGGGATCCACTGATTTAGGGCGCACTCCCATCCTTCAACATGACATTGTCACTGAGCAGTATTTCAGCTGCTGCACTCCGGTGTGACTATTGGCTTGAGCCTCAAGGCCTGATTTGGCTGTCATGAGTAGTAACAAATGAGGTGAAGGTATCCCTGGCTGGAGATCATAGGTGCAAGCATTCCATACCACATTCTCTAAAACCCATTGTCTACCTCTTATGTGCAGTGCAGTCATGGATTATCAGTTACATGTTGCGCTATTCCAGCGATGCCAATCAGGGCGTTCACTAGTTGGTCTTTCCGAGTCCTTGCGTAAACAAATTCTCTATCATGTGTCTACTCACCGTTTCATGGGTGATAAGCTTTTCAAGGAGCTCACTAGAGGGGGAGTGTCATGTTACTTGGAGGTGTCACCACGGAGCCAGCTGAATGCTTTATTGGAGCGTTTCCATTGTTCATTGTATGCAGGTCACCTTGGTATCAAGAAAACTGTGGCCCGCATCTAAGAAGTTTACTATTGGCTGGGCATTCACCGAGACGTCACGGAATTCATCTCCAAGTGTGAAGGTTGTCGTGCTAACATTGCTCTCCCTAGGGCCCGGATCTTGTATGAGCTGCAACCTTTGCCTGTCACCCACGTTTTTGCTCGTGTTGGCATTGATTTAGTAGGACCCCTCGCACTCACATCAAAGGGTCGCAACTACCTTTGTGTTGCTACCGACTACTTGACTAAGTGGGTAGAAATCCGGCCTTTGCGTTCCAAGGCTAGTGATGTTATAGCTCAGTTCTTCTTCAATGAGATCTTTATGCGGCATGGGTGTCCTCGGGAGATACTAACGGATCAGGGCAAGGAGTTTTGTAACCAACTCCTCACGGTGGTTTGCTTCAATTTTGGTGTTAAGCACTCCACCACAACCCCATACCATCCCCAGACCAATGGCCTTACGGAACGCTTCAACCAAATTCTTTGTCGAATGTTGGAGAAGAATGGCGCACTTACCAGGGAGTGGGGTACCTTTCTTCCCCCTATTCCCTTTGCTTATCGCACCGCCGTGCATGCTAGCACCAAGAAGACTCCATTTGAGTTGTTGTATGGTCGCAAGTGTGTTTCTCCTTTGCATTCTACCCCTCTTATCTGTACTGTTGCTGATCCGGTTGATTTGAGACATTTGTTGAATATCTTCATGCTCGGCATGCGGTGTCTATTCATGATGCCAAGACAAACATTGGTAAGGCTCAGCTAATCCAAGCCCGTAATTTTAACAAGCGTATCATGTATTCTAACATGTTTCAGGTAGGACAAATCGTGTGCGTTCGATTACAGCATGGCAAGCATGCATGCAAATCTAAGCTCAAGATCGATGGTCCATACTTGATCTATCAGATTTTACGTGGGCGACGTGCTCTCCTTCTTCCACAAAGCTCTAATACTGCAGTGTGGGGGAGACTTGTTTCTTTGACGAACTTGGTGCATTCCGAGCTAGTTTTTGATCTTACATGTATCAATGTGGAGGGGCGCACGGTGGGATGATGTCTTGATCTTCTTGGCCGATCTACTTCAGCTTGATCCTCTTCTCTTTTTAGCGGCTTAGTCTTAGTTTGTGGATGGTGACTCTTGGGGTCCTAGGCTTGACCTTGCTAGGACTTAGAAACATTTCAGTTTCATGGCATATCACCATCTGTACTCCCTACATGGTTTTCCTAGCCAAGGGTTTTGTCCTCGGCCCAACTTGCAGGTGCCAGGTTTTCCTTGGTAGGTTTTTCACCCAACAATGGAGGGTGATATTTCCTATTATTTGTTTTCCTTCGCGGAGCTCAGGATTTTTCGTGGGGGGTAAGCTTCACAGATGTAAAGCCCCATATTTGCTTAGCCTAGAAATGACCCGTTTCATCCAAATGGCGATACACATCCATAGTATATTTTTTTGGCGTATAAAGCCGTTAAACCGTTACAATGATATCTAGGTTAGGGTTAGTTTTGGGCTGGTGGCGACATCATGGCCCTTCATCAGATCTAGGGCTACAAGGCGGCGCCGTGGGCTTTGGCTTGTGACGCCTCGCCAAGCGGCGGGCCACTAAAACTAGGGCTTTTGTATAAAGACGGCGCCCTGACACAAGGTCAGGGCGGTGTACTGGGGTATTAGTGTATATGTGATTTTGGTGTACAAGCTTTGGATGAGAGCTCCTATGTGTCAGATCCTCCTGCTTGATCCTCCTCTCGCGCATTGCCTGCTTTTTCCGCTTGCCCCTTTGTTGTGAAAACGTGTTTCTTGAGAGGAAGGGAGTATATGCTACAGGCTCGTATTGAAGGCTTCACATGCTACAATATCTTTCAGAAAATAATTTAAGCTCGGGACCAGCTAGGATTTGCGTCGCATTACCAAAACCAGTGGGCTGTCTTTCCGGACAATCTGCCAGTTGCGTGAGGTGGGTCCAAAGTCGCTGAAAGAAATATTTCATTGCGGAATGTTTTTATGGCTTGCACCAACCACCAGGGCTGTTTATCAGTAACGAAGATGCCAACACAGTTGAACTCCCGTTAGGTGCCTTCAGGTGGGACGGCAACGTTCACTGCATTGCAGGATGATCTGTGGGTTGGGTCTAAGGTAAACTTTCGGGTCAGCAAAGATTGGAGCACTACAGGCGTCTTACTGCTTGGAAGGTGCGTGATTAGAAATGTTCAGGCTCATTGGGTACTAGAGAGACGATTTGGGATGGCAGTCTCACACGGAGAGAACGCGAATCACTAGCATAGCCAACTGCATCATCTCAGTTTGGATCTTTCTCGTGTGATTACCTCAGCATCAACAAATCAGGTGGAGTACAAAGGACATGTAGCGATTCATCAGGTAAAGTATCCTGTAAAATAGTCCCTATTGTATCTGACAATAATCGCGGTTGCTTCTGTCGCAAAACGTACTAAGACTCAGATTCGAAAATCAAGTCAGTATGGCTCGGAAATTTGGCAAGAGCTCAGCAAATTTCTCGAGCTGTTGGAAGTTGTGGGGAAAGATTAAAAACAAACAGCGATCCCATTGATACCAATGCATCTCTAATTTCTGTCAACGGGTACCCTGGCCCACGTGTCGGTGTGTTTCAGCGCTCCTAGGCCGCAACGGTCGAGACTGCTATCTCTACTTGAAAGAATGCACAAGGGTGTTGATAATCGTAACACCTTAGAAGTTTGACTAGGCCGCAACGGTCGAGACCGCTATCTCTACTTGAAAGAATGCACGAGAAGGACGTTGATAACATTTATTCCCTAGCACGTCGTGACCCTGTGCGCTACCACGACAGTGGAAGTTCCACATTTTCCAGCACAAAATCAAAAGCGTCTGCGATCGAATTCGAAGATTGATCGGCATGTGAGCAGAAACCCTTGTGCATGAAAAGCTGTTGGAATCGAGAAGATGTAACTATGAACAGATGGATACTCTGGCCAATGCTGCCTTGGCATTTATTCAGGTTGGAAAAAAAATAGGGGCTAGCTACATCTCAAGATCAAAAGCGGCGAAGTCTGCAGACAAATATCTACATGATCGGCATGATCAGCA
Source organism: Takakia lepidozioides (assembly GCA_030704615.1). Classification (NCBI taxonomy): domain Eukaryota; kingdom Viridiplantae; phylum Streptophyta; class Takakiopsida; order Takakiales; family Takakiaceae; genus Takakia; species Takakia lepidozioides. The sequence continues at coordinate 61,865,081 of CM060732.1, forward strand.
GACCACTTAATTCTGCCAGTCAATTGTTGCATTACAAATTATAAGAGAAGCTGATAGCCTGATCAGAATCGGTGTTTACTGTGCTATGCTAGAATGTATAGACTTACAGACGTGATTAAAGGTAGTTCAGTTCATCTCAAATTCCGTCGGGCCACTTTTGCGTGCAATGTCAAAATTTGTGTGCATCTACCCACAGTTCTTGGACAGCAGCTGCCCGACCCCCGACCCCGAGTTTGTGGTCACCTTCACTTCACATTTCTCGTGCACCCAAAAGGAGAAAGACTTATATGACCCAATCTTGACACGCGCTTTCACGTCCACTTTAACATACAATGGAACGTTGTCATTGGCGATTGCCGATTGAAGTGAGTTTCCCACATACACCGGCAGCAGAACGTTTTGGGCCTTCAGCTCTGAAGTCAGTATCGTTGAGTTTTTGTGACCCTGGTAGAAAGCGGGAACATGGCTTGTCCCCAAAGTGTCACCATCATAGGAAGTGTAAACGTTGATCTCATCGTACAGGATCCCAATCTTCTTGTTCGGATTTCGGGCTTCCACGGTGTAAGCTATGTCAGCATTCAAAATATGTTGCTGTGAGTTGAGCGAAGAGAGACTGCCGTCACTTAGACTGCTAGAGTCCTGCAAATTGAAAGTAATGACCTGGACATCTTGCAGATAGTAGTGAGGGGACTTGGGGCGCAGAACTAGCCAGATAACCAATGCTGCAAAGCCTAAGAGAATAATCAAGGTCACAAGAAGAGAGCAACACCCTCCGAAGCAGAGAAAACAGGATCTCCTGAAACGGTGATGGCGAGAGTAGGTGCCAGGTGGTGGGAGATCTCCCTTCATGCTGCGCCTTCTTCTAACAGCGTAAGAGAGCTCTAAAAGCTACCTCGACCAAACTCAAACGTCCTCACCAGTAGTGGATACAAGACAGCTCAAGACACACAGAGAGGGAGCTGGACACAATTCACATCAGCTTCGGAAACGGAACAACCCCAAGAGAGGAAGGCGCTGAACACTCAGAGAGACAGTACTTGTCAATACATTATCATACAGCCCACCAGCAACGGTCAGTAGCATGCAACGCTCACTGACAGTGCAGACGGCCAGCGAGAAAGCGGAGAGACGATGACCGAGTCTGCGAGAAACGGGCTGCAGCTTTATACTCGCACTTATTGTCCGTCGTGGGTCCACCGTCCCAGTCACAGTTAAGTCGTGCTGAATGAATGCATCCACAACACCGTCAAATCACGTCCATCCTCCACTTTAATCGTCCGTCACCGGGCACCCGCTCATATCTGCCCATTATGCATCCATCTACTGACACACCTACGGTTTTCATCAAGTTTAGGTCAACAGAACCGAGAGACCAGGCGGAAACTCAGGCATATCATATTTGAGATGCATAGGGTGCCTACAGGACCGATTCGATCGGTCAACTTCCCCTAATTGAAGACTGTACTAAATTGTTGATTGTAATGCACAATTGGAGAATCTCTTTCTACACTCTGTTCAGTATCTGGAGATCTCCTCTTCTCTGTAAAACAGTTGGCAGGAGATCAGGAAATGGAGCTGCAAGTTGGGTCGGATATGTGAGAATGCATGCAAAAGTTTAATGGCCGCCTTGTAGTGTCTGTACATCACAGTGAACGTCATGAAGCTGAACTTGTTTGCTCGGTTCTGATTCCAGAGAGCCCCAGAAACAGTGAACGCTTGCGGGGATATAACCTGCAAGTACTGAGATAAAGAGAGACAGCCTGCAGGGGGCCTGAGTGAAAGAGAGACAAAGAGTCTCGATCGATGGGAGGGAGTTTCTTGCCTGTGAATTGAAGAAACTGTGCCGAGTCTTTGAACAATAGACAGGCTCCATTGTCGCCGATGACGTTGAAACTGACCTCTGAGTCAAGCGCCTGCCAGCTGGAGCTCCATAGAGACTTGATTAAAGAAGAAAAATCGTTGTTTCCAAGTCGTATTAAGTTGCTGGAGATTTTCATACAGTGACACTAGTCGTACCGTGAATCATAAGCAGTCCTTCGAATTCCGGAACCGTCTTGCACGGACTCGAGTTCATTCTCCACCACCACCATATACTGATGTTCATCCAATTCCGATCCGCAGATTTTGTAGTCTCGGAAGGGGCTGTTCGATGGCGTGCTACCTTGGTTTGTTGTCCATTGGAGCCCGCTGCTTTGTAAGTGTGTACAATGGAGTGATGCACAATGAACCAGGAAGAGCCAGGGTATGGACACAAACAATAGCTGTACAGGTAGCTAGAGCCGCCATTTGATGTCTTGTTTTGCTAGTAGTGAGGGGTCGGAGATAGAGAGAAATGAGGGAGAGAAAGGAAGGTAATTTGATTGATACTTGAAGTAACTGATCTTCTCTTCAGAAGGAGAGTGTTAATCTCACAAACAAACCCACTACAATAGAACTTAGGGATGTCTATATCTCGTCTGTATGAAGTACATTATGCAGACATTGGCCTGTCCGAATATGGGCCATGGTCGGGTCTGACACCATAACCAGGCATCTGAAAGTGAAGCCTTTGGAAGATCTGAGCCAACTCTTCAGTTCTGCGTTTGGATCTGATGCAATTCAGATATATGTCAACCGACTGTTGTCTGATCTATGTTGATGAGGTAACATTCGCGTGAATGCTTTGAGGGACTTTTTGTGGAATATTGGCAGACATTGAGCGGAGAGCCATAGAAAAGTACGACCTCACCACGGATCTCTTTCTAATGCGCTTCATAGAAATCTGGGAACTGTTTCAGAGTTTATTCATGACCTTATACACCATGGCCCAGAACACCAGGAATCCTTAAATTGCCCAATCATCCTTCGAGCGATTAGTATGTTCTATGCAGGACTGGGTAGCTAGCCATAGTTCGGTGAACTATGTCAACCCACTGCGTCACCACCATCCCCAAGAAGGACCCACGTGATTGATCGAGGCTTACACACCGATATTGCTCAGCTAGGGGCGGTCCAAAGCCTCCAAGCGACGTACGAACATATCTCTTCGGAATTGGAGAGTGAGTGGAAGGAGCACGATATACAGCACGGGGTTAAGTTCTTGAAAGGATAACTACGTACACAATGTCAATGTATAATTTGGAGCCAGAAGCGGGATCCAAGTCGCCCTGTAAACCATCTTATAAACCAAATCAAATTTTCTATGTGAACTCATATTATGAAACGACACGTCTTTCCTGCAACTGCAGGTCCCCCGGGATTGGACGGGGAAGTCACATTCAGGCCACAAGTCACATGAACCCAAAACGCAAAAGATCGATACATTGCAATCCGCAACCGAATTTCAACTGCAACTTGGACCTGTAGTGGAATGTTATTGTTTTGGATGTCGGTCTGCAGGGAAGTCGCTTCGCTTTGTGGGAGTGTATAGTTCACAACCTGTAGCTCCGTGGTCAATGTTGTGATGTTTTGGAACCCTTGATAAAAGGAAGGAATCGTGCAACGTCCAAAATCATCGCCTGCATAAATCATGTCAATGTCGATGGTGTCATACTCCAGACCGATTCTCGTGTTGGGATTTGTCGCAGTCACCGTAAGAACAACATCCATACTCAGCATCGTCGAAGCCGTTGCCAAACTAGCTTGGGTTGTAGCATTGCTGGTGAGGTTGAAAGCATTGAATTGAAAGCTATCCATGCTGTATTTCGGGATCTTGGGGTGCAACACTTGCCATATCACTAACACAGCAATGCCAAGAATCACGACTACGAACGAAAATATGGAACAACACCAATAGAAGTAGCACTTGCAAAGCGCCATTACGCTCCGCCCGATCAAACTCAAAATTCAAGTGTAACTTGCAATGACGGGGAAGAAGACGATGATGTCCTCCAGGACCCTTTGAACACCGGTCGCCATATATGTCCTCGATGCTTCTTCTTTCCAGTGGAACTTACTGCAACATTTGCATGCAAGTTTATGTCACGATGGATTATTGTAGTGGGTTCGATGAGTGGATGACCAAAGGGACAAGAGGGGATGAAGGATGGATCGCTACATTAACTCAGTTTTCATCTGCTATGGAAATTCTCATGTAGTACTTAATTAAAGGGTACGACTAATTGGACCTCTGACCTGTTCTTCTGATCCAGGCTTCCATGCTTCACAACCCAGGTCACAGAAGGAGGAAAGAGATGAAGAGACCAGGTTTAATCGGCCGACCAGCTACAAGCTTTATTAATAAGCAAGAATTCAGTATTCCTTATCCGAAGTTGTAGCAAGATTGGAGATCGGTTATAAGAAGACGACGGACTGACATGGCATGTACAATCTTCTTATTTCACTGAATTAGACCTCAGATCTTCTGGAGAGACAAAGAGGTTTTGTGGAAGGTATTTAGACTCCCAAATTGGAATGGTGGGGATGAAGGTATCATCAAAGACTTCTTCATGAAAAAACTCTAAGCTGTACTGATTTCCAAGCCCACCACAAGTGTTTGCAAGGAGACTAGGTTGAGAAGGTTACCGCTATTCCTGTTAGATCATAATATAATTGGGGAGCCCGATGGAACTGGTTGGCATGACTGATAGTGATACAGGGGGCAGAGCTCTTAGAGCTGTTGCATCCCTCAAGCTTCATCGATCCTTACAAGTCTAGCGATGAGGATGAATATAAATCCAGATTTCAACTGCAAGAAAACAATCGTCCTATTCATAATGGGAAGGAAAAATGTGGGTCACCGAGCTTATAAATTGATGGAAAAGCCCCAAGGGCTTTGACAAGGAGATCACACAAACCAACCAGAATCTGAGGGGCTTTGGTCCAACTGGGACTAATCCTCAAGTCTTCCATCGGCAAGCAGTACATTCAGCCCAACAGGTGTGATCATATTCACACTACATTTCGTGAGCGACAGTGTACACAATATGTATAACGTATTGTTCTAAATTCTTCTATATGTGCATTTGAATAAGAAGGATCAGATTTGTATCATGAAGTCTAGATTTTTAGGTTCTACAGCTCAGCTTCTTCTTTACAACAAATGCAAGAGTCATGACGAAGTTTTCTAGCACTTAGTAACATACTCCTTAAAGTAGATAGAGGTTCTAGATCATTTGGGCCGGTGATCTGATAGTCTTTCTCCTGGCCAAGCTCTCTTTCCAAATGGTCATTGTGCAGGTTGAATTGGTAGTGTATTGATTGAGGACTCGTCTCCAACTTTTCTGCAATAATGGTTTTGTGTTTTTCATATATAGTGAATAATGTTGATATATATATATATCTCTCTCTATATATTGTTTTTTTTTTTTTTTGGCAGAACAGTGGACAGTGTCCCTGGAATATAAATGATTATATCGACTGTTAACTATCAATTAAACTATATTTATATACCAAGAGGGACAGATTCTCTTAGAACTTTATTAATAGAGGGGAATAAAATATTCATTCTGATAAATTTAAATGAAAAATAAGTACTTCAATAAAGTAGGTATTACAAAATCCTGACCAGTTAGCGAGAGAATCTATAAATATCATAAAATATATCAGTAGACATTGATCTAAAGTGCCACTATTATAAAATAAAGAAGATGTTCGGAAATAGGTTTTCTTAAAAATAGACTATTGTATCTATCGAAATATAAAAATATAGATTATGAGTCTTAATAATACATACATATTCTTAATAACTTACGTGATCGAGGCATAAACTTTAAATTTTGTCATTCTAAATCATATTCTGCAGATTGTCGTTTATTATTTACATGTCAATTCATACTTTTATATTTTTGAGACCTAAAACAACATGAAGGAAAGCTCAACTTCAGTTAGTAATTAGTCCTGGAGGACACAATATAGATATGTATCTTTTCTTCCCAGGTTTGTAATAAGGCAACCATTTTTGCTTATGCTCAATACATGGTTGAAATTACTGATAAGATGAAGAAATTCTCATCAATAGTTGCATCAACCTTAATCATAGTCCAAAATATATCTTACATAACTTTAATAGAGTTTCCATCAAATTATTATATATTTGAGACGATTTTCTAATCATGCATTCTTAATTTTTCTATCAATTTTGTGGTTTGTGAATTACAAAGTATGACAATAAAACATACAAGTACAGTCATTTTTCCACATGTATATAAATGCGTATGAGAGAGAGAAAGAAATATGATGATTCAAATCTGCTACTCATTTGCATGACCTAACTACTTCCAACTAACAACTTTAAGATTTACATTTTCATGCAGATAGGATTTAAACCATCCACCGTCATTACTATTAGATTGCTTCTTTAATATTAATATGTATGTGAATGTGTGATTTAACCTTGGCATTTTGCAGACAATCATTCTAGTCTCCCACTCGATGAGCATGTGGGAAAAGAGGCTTCTAGACAAGCGTGTAGTCCACGGATACACATATATATGTAAGCAGATGTTGGGTCCTTCTCATTTGGCCTACACAGTAACTAATATATCACATGGCCCATTCCATCTACGGAGAGACAAGTATGCCGTTTATTATTACTAATAAATAAGGCAGTTAGTTAAGAGCAATGGAAGAGAAGAAGCAGAAGTACATGACAAGATGGATGAAGTTCTATTGGTTGATGGTATTACATGATTCCATCAGAAAAGAACATGCAATATCTACTCAATTGCAGAAGCGAACTTGTCCCGCCTAGACGAGATCAAATCCCGACATTTGTCAAAATAAACGATTTCGAGACTAGGTATTCGTGGAACCACCCCAAGAGAGAGAGGATCTGAACTGGATGAAGTTTAAACGAGTTAGACTATGGGAGTACCGATCAATGAACATTAACAAGGAGATAGATCAATTGGGCAACAAGGATCTCCTAATAGTGTTATGCATTTTGAGTTTTTTTTTGTGGTTTTATTGTTGCCATAAATCTGCCTCTAGTGGCCTTTCCAAAGATTAATTCCCATACAATTGATATAGATGACAAATTGCATCCAAATCCATAGGGTGTTGTTGTGTGGTATGTTGATCCTCATACAAGCTTTGTATTGGAGTATATAACATTCCTCAAGTTTGGACTTGTTAGGTGCCAACGAAACTTAGATATAACTGTGAACCAATTCGCAAGAGCAGAAGGCAACCGTTGAAGTTTCGACAACTGTTGACGGACAGCTGTAGGTGATAAATCGAGCAAGCTCATGAGTCTCAAAAGATTAGGGATTCGAGGTGTGAAGGAGGAGAACCAGGGACGATGACAAAGAAGGCTATGCTTAAGATCTTTGGGCAAGTCTGGAATTGAAGAAGACGCACACTGATTTCAGAGATGACCTGCAAGATAAAAGGGACGTGTGATATGTACAGAGAATATAGATATATAGCACGGTGCGGTGGTAGGGTGGACCAGAAATGGTATCCAATACTTTGTTGTTAGAATTCGTTGAAGTAGAGATAGTTGTTGGTTTTCCTTGCTATCAGGGACTAGAACCGTGAGCACTTTTTCTGTACATAGTCAACTTTGTAAATCAAGCAAACAGAGTGTTGATTTGGAATGATAAAAATTAATTTTGATTCTTGTCATGGTTCAAAACTGGGCTGAATTGGACTTGTGCTACGATTGAAATCTAGTGGGACGTGTGATATGTACAGAGAATATAGATATATAGCACAGTGCAGTGGTAGGGTGGACTGGAAATGGTATCCGATACTGTGCTGTTAGAATTCGTTGAAATAGAGATAGTTGCTGGTTTTCCTTGCTATCAAAGACCAGAACCGTGAGCACCTTTTCTATACATAGTCAACCTTTGTAAATCAAGCGAACATAGTGTTGATTTGGAATGAGAACAAATTTACTTGGATTCCTGTCATGGTTCAAAACTGGGCTGAGTTGGACTTGTGCTACGATTGAAATCTAGTGAGAGTCGTGATAAATGGTATCAGACTAGAACAGATTGTAGAATGCAGAACGCAGATCGTAGAACAGCGCAACAAATCGAAGATCGTGGAATTTCCAGAAATTGAGCCAATGAGTCGAGTTTCATTCGGTTCGGTGAGTACGCACCCATGTGACGACCAAGATAACGAGATGGGAGGGGAACACAAGCGTTCTGACATGGCCAGCCTGCATCAATTTTCAGATCGTGAGCATGGCAGTCAGTTATTTTCCCAACCATAGATAAAGCTTTGGGGGTGATTGCAAGCTACGGTGACTACATTTCTGTGTCACAACGAGTTTTCTACAAGACATAGTTTGATGTAATTGGGCCTTAGAGATGGATTTTTGAATGAATGATGAAATGAGACTTACTTTTATGTTTCCAACTACTACAATATGTACTTTCAAGTCTCATCACAAACAAAGTTCATTTGTGGAAGTATTGGACTTTTCAAAAATATATACAACAGTGTTACAGTCCATAAGAAAACATTTTATGGACTTATTGCACTCACTATAGAAAAGAAATGTGAAAAAGATGATTCATAGATTCTAAACAATCTACGTCTCACATCATCTACTGACTTACTGACACGTTCGTGCTCTAGGTTGCCCTCACTTGCAAGGCCCTGGAAGGTCTCAACAATACTCTTTTGATAATCAATTTTTTTCTGTAAAGTCTCTCTCCTTTCAGATGCCGATTCATCACATAACACACTCTCTAACTCATCAAGCAACCCCTTCAATGTTGCCTGCGCTATACTTAGGTGGTAATTATTGTCCTCCATAAGGCTATGCGATTTGACCGCAGCCAAGTGGGTATTTTCTTTGAGTTGCTTGGTCACAACAATCTTCTCATCTGCGACATATAAAATTTTCTCTGTCAAAGCAACATAGTCTTGAAGGCTCTATGGAATAGCCTGTGGAATAGCACCTACGGTAGCACGCAATTGAAATAAATCACCATGATACCAGCAGAATGACGTAAGTGAGAGCAAATGTTAACCCTAAAGCTCAGCTTTAAGATATTTGCTCGTTTGCTCAAGGTTCGCACGCCACCTGCAGGTTTCTCAGATTTCGCTTTCATTTCACAATCGACACCATTATCTCCAATACTCAAAGCGACAGGGCTTCTGACTGAGCCTTCTTGCAACGTTGTTCTGTGTTTGTCCATTCGGCGTACATCGTCCAATTCATTTTCAATCCAATTTGCTCACAAGTCGGACTTCTCGCCATCCCACGCGATATCAAACGAAACGGTGAGACATATGGTTTTTGATGGACTACCATCCAGAGGTGTTTTGTTTTGCGAATGAGTTCAACATCGTTGATATGCATGTAGCTGTGGCCATTTTTATTGATTACCCAAACCACTTTGTCACCTCCTCCAAGGTGACGTCTCGTGATACTCTAATGCACTTGGGACTTAAACCTTCACTGCAAAGACGAAATCTCTCAGCGAAAACAGCTCGACATATAGGAGTATCGTCTCCTAAGTTTGGGATAGCAGCATATAGAGGTGCTGTAAATCCAGACTGATACTTAATATGTTGTTCGAGCTCAACTTTCACTCTCCGGCTATCATCCTGTTTAAAAATACTCGATCAAGTGGGTCGTCAGTCATCCTGCTATAGCTCCGGTACACAAGTACACACTTTACAGCATGCGTATTACTTCATTCTACCTAAGCGAGAGTCACATATCTGTACTTGCAGCAAACTTGCAAAAACCTTCGAGTCTTCGCTGAATGTCAGATCGTGCATGCTTACATTAGAGAGAGATAAAATAATTAAGCGTGCTTAGATTAGAGACAGAGAAAACAACATACAATCAATCGGTGACCGTCGGTGAGATGGTGCATCAGTACCCAAGAATATTCTAAAATCGCCGACAGCTGGTGAGGGTCGACGTATCGTGATTTCAAAATTGGCGCCATTATTACTGACACTGTCAATCTTAGACGGTTTTGATTTTGCAACATGGATGAATCCAACTGCTTTTGTTTTTCGTTATTTATAAATCTTGAAAGTCTGCCAAGCATGGGACTTTGGAGGAGGCCACCTTGGGACTTTTTTTAGCACCCTAGCTTGCAATCACCATTGGGCGCTTTGATTCGATCCGAAATACAGAAGCTGGCCTCTATGCAACCTCAAACAGAGAAGCAATCTCGGGAGTCGGCAGTAAGTGAACCACGTGATCAGGATGAATCTGTCGCCGATTCCCATGAGGCCAGGATGAAACGAACCAAAGACGTCACTCGATAGATTAGAAGGCTAGTGAAATTGCCGGAGTTTTTGGATAAGCCATCTGTGAAGCCAGATGAAATCTTGTCTTTCCTGGATACGTTAAAAGAATTATTTGAAGATGACTATCCAAAAGAAGCCAAAATACAGACAGCCGCTCTGCAACTCCGTGATGCTGCCTAAGGCACTATTTAACCCATTATTTACCTGACGATTATGCACACAAAATGAAGGTGGAGTTGTTCAGGCTGAAACAGAAACCTTGAGCATTGGCGAATTCAAGCCCAGATTTGAGACCCAAGCTAGCTACTTTCATTCCCTCAGTGAAGAAGACAGAGTTGATTTCTTTGTGGATGGCCTAAATAATTTCCTTAAGTACAAAATGAAGGCCCACTGTGACAATCCTCGAGGGCGCTTGAGCAGAAGCTGAGGCCTATCACTTGGCATGCAACTTTGAAAGTAAGATCAGGGCACAGAGAATTGTGACTTAGGGTCGTGAATTCAAATCAGCTACAGCTGCATCATCTTGGCAGCCAACCAAGAAACAACAGAACCCCTGACGATGACTGAGGTAGATGACGAAGACCAAGTCATGGAAGTAAAAAGATAGCTCATATCCAAGTTTCAACGGCTGTTGTTGAGGACCAGGTGGCCTATGACCCTAGTGTTATTCGGGTTTATGATAGTGTGGTTGGATATGCCACCCATGTGTTGATAGATACTGGAAGCATCCACAATTTGTTGTCCAAGAATTTAGGTGACAACCTAAATTTGGCTCAAGAGGACGTGCAACCTTCCCACATTTTGCTACCCAATGGTGGTGTGATCCTGCAATGTATACACACGACGACCAATTTCGAGGTTTGGGATGGAGCTCGATACGATTGCAGCCTCGGCATGCAATGGTTGGATCCGGTGGACGCGGTGGTAGCCTGCAAACTCGGCACGGTCAGTGGGACTTTGCCAACCGGAGAGACATTCAACCTGAAAGGTATCAGGGTCTTTCTTAATGTCCCAGTCTTATTAGCCCTGCAGATGAAAAGATATATTCGTAAAGAAAACGAGCAGCTTTTTGCTGTTAGCGTGCATGAACCATCAAGAACGAAATGTGTGAAAGATTCACATCCCAAACTTTATCTACTACTGAATGAATATGATGATGTATTTCCTGATGAAATTCCTGGAATGCCTCCTGAACGAGAGATTGATCATGCTATTGAATTAACGACGGATGCTATACCGGTTGCAAAGGCACCATACAGACATTCAATTGTAGAAAATGAAGAATTAGAGAGACAACTGAATGATTTGGTTGAAAAGATGTACACCCGTCCTAGTAAATCACCCTGCGGTGCTCCAATGATGTTCAAGAAAAAGAAAGACGGGAGTCTGAGGTTGTGTGTTGATTATAGATGATTGAGCAAGTTCACCATCAAGAATAAATATCCTCTGCTTTGTGTTGACGATCTGTTGGACCATCTGTATGGAAATCAAGTTTTATCAAAACTTGATCTTCGATCTGGATATCATCAGATACGAATCAAGAATTCTGACATACCAAAGACCGGATTTTGGTCCCACTTTGGGCATTACGAATTCTTTTCACGATGCCATTTGGGCTCACAAATGCTCCAACAACATTCACAGTATACATCTGATCGATGAATTTTCTGTTCCTGGAATAATTGGGGAAGATAATTTTAGTCTATATAGATGACATACTAATATCTATATTCGAAGACCGAAAAAAAACACGAACAACATCTACGCTTGGTCTTAGGCATATTGAGAGAGAACCACTTATTAAATATTTGCTAAGAGAAGCAAATTTGAGTTCTTTGTACACCACATGAATTACTTGGGGTATTGCATCTCCAAGGATGGAATCTCAATTGATCCCAAGAAAGTCCAAACAGTGGCTAAATGGCCTAAGCCAAGTGATAAGATTGAGGTCAGGAGTTTTATCGGATTTGCTAGCTTTATGCAGAAGTCTTTTTATCAGATTGCAGCTCCATTGACTAACCTGCTTAAGGACTCAAGTCCAGTAAGTTTGAAAGATGTCTAGACAGAAGAATGTGATATCAGTTTTGAGAAATTGAAGTTTGCTTTGATACATGCTCATGTACTGAAATTGCTCGACCCTACTAGGGAAGCAATTGTATTTTGTACTAACGCAAGTGATATTGCCATTGGAGCCGTATTAATGCAAGATGGGCAAGTAATTGCCTATGAATTTCGAAAGATCGGTCCAGCAAAGAAGAATTATCCGACTCATAAAAAAGAACTGTTGGCAATAGTTCATGCTTTGAAGGTATGGAGGCATTATCTGCTTCCAGTTGACTTTGTAATAGAAACTGACCATCAGAGTTTGAAATAATTGACCACGCAACCCCATTTGAGCCAGAGGCAGATTCGGTGGTCAGAACTGCTTCAACAGTTCCATTAAATGATCTGAAGTATGTCAAAGGAAGAGAAAATATAATTGTTGATGCACTTTGTAGGAGGCCATTACAAGCTAATGTTGTCTCATGTGTCAGTAGCACCATATTTCAAGACGTTAAGGGTCAGTATGAGATTGATAGATTTTTCAAAGAACCATTTGAAAGTTTGTCTCGTGACCAGAGGACTTCCATTGAGAAAGAAAAACACCGGCCATACCTCTTGAGAGATGAGGTGTTGTTTTATAATGGTCGGTTGTGTGTTCCCTTGATCCCAGGCCTAAGATTGCGAATTATTCATGATAGTCATAATGTTCCAATCTCGGGACACTCGGGCTTTCAGAGGACCTACTGGCCAATACGAAAGCACTACTTTTGGCCGGGTATGAAAAGAGAAGTCAAGGATTATGTGTAGAGATGTTTTCCCTGTCAGGTTTCGAAGTCAGAAAGAGTCAGACCTCCTGGATTATTGCAATCTCTATCTGTTCATGGATGGATCTGGGAATCCATCAACATGGATTTCATTGTGGCCTTGCCTAAGACCAAAAATGGCCATGACAATATTATGGTGGTTATAGATAGGCTGTCTAAGATAGCCCATTTGATACCTACAAGGATGAGTGTTACGGCATCTAATGTTGCATCCTTGCTTATGAAAGAGAGATTCAGGATTCATGGTCTGCCCCATGAGATTATTTGTGACCGGGATTCAAAGTTTACAATTCGCTTTTGGGCTAAAGTCTTGTTTAAAAAATTGGGAACCAAGGTGAGGCTAAGTACGGCCTTTCACCCAGAAACATATGCCCAAACAAAAAGAACCAACCGTACAATTGAAGAGATGTTAAGGATGTACGTTGATGAGAGACAATCCTCTTGGGAACAGTTTCTGTACTTGGTGGAATTTGCCTATTACAAGCATTTTTACAGTGCCATTGATATGAGTCCATTTGAAGCCTTGTATGGACGAGATTGCTTAGCTCATGCTTCGGTTGTTGCACCACCATCAAATGTGCAGAGTGTAAATGATAGAATCAAAGAAATGCACTGTGTACTAGATCTGGTAAAGCGTAGTATGCACGGTGCGCAGGAACGGGCCAAGTTCTTTGTTGACAAGCATATGACTTTTTGTGAATTCTCTCTTGAAGGTTACATACCAAAAAGAAGCACTTTGACACTTAACAAGTATTATAAAGATTTTGTGGCCCATTCAAAATCCTAGAACGCCATGGTCGAAGACATGTCCTAATGTGCATCATGTCACCTCAAAAATTGTTTTACGCTGTGTTTTTTTTTTTTAATTTAAATTTTTATATTACATAGTTTATCATAGCACGTAAGCCATCATATCATATTTTTTATGATCTAAGATTTTCAAAAAACTTTAGGATTGCTGGATCTAGAGGTCCCAAATTAAGAAAATAATTTAAATAAATCGGGGCCGCCAGAGCTAGTGGTCCCGATTTTTAAGAAACAACTTAAAAAATTCGGATCCGCCAGCTCTGGTGGTCCCAAAATTTCAAGAAAATATTTAATAAATCGGGAACACCAACTCTGGCGGTCCTGATTTTGAGGAAATTATTTAATAAATTCAGACCACCAGCTATGGCAGTCATTTTTTTTTTTTAATATCTAAAAATATGGGACCGTCAAGTCTGGTGGTCTGATGTCTTTTTTCCCCTTTCCTGAATAAAATCTAGACCACCAGCTCTAAAGATCACGTTTTATTTTTATTTTTATTTTTTCGGATAAATTTGGGACCGCCAAAGCTAACGGTCCAAAAATTTTTTATTTTTTCATTCTTATTTACGGATAAAATCGAGACCGCCATAGTAAGTGGTTCGGATTTTTTTTTTTTTTTTTTTTTTTTTTTTCTGTGGATGAAATCAGGACCGCAGCTGCTGACGGTCCTAATTTTGTTGGGAAAAAAATTAAAAAATTAAAAACATTGAGGGATTGCTAGCTTTGTCGGGCTCGGATTTAATTTAAAAATTATAAAAATCGTTACCGCCAGCTCTGGCGGTCCCAAATTTAATAGATAAAAGTTAAAAAATTAAAAACAACTGGGACCACCACCTCCATCGGTCCCGAATTTAATTTACAAAAAAACAATTTTGTAAAAAACCAATCCTCTCACCTTTGTCGATCCCGAATGTAATGAAAAAATAATTTAAAAAAAAAACAAACCAGGACCGTTACCTCTGGCAGTCCTGAATTTAAAACATTTATATTTCGAAACTTAAAATATCAGGACCGCCACCTGTGGCTGTCCCCAATCTAATGAATAAAAATTAAAAAATTAAGAAAATTGGGACCGCCAGCCCTAGTGGTTTCGAAATTAATAAAAACACTCAGATAATCCAAAAAGTTTGGGACCACCAGCTTTGGTTGTCCCGAATTTAATAAAATAAAAAATAAAAAATCGGAACCGCCACTGTAGCGGTCCCGAATTTAATTTAAATAAAAAAAATCATGATGGCGGCCTCTGGCGATCCCAAAAAAAAAAAAAAAAAAAGACGGGAACGTCTGGCGGTCCCGATTTTAATAAAACTGACGTGGCACATGCCAACGTCAGCGTCAGATTTGACGTGACCTAACATTACGCCAATATGCAACCCGTCGCACCGCACCTACAAAACACCCCAACGCAAACCTGGACTGACTAGCCTCCGCCACTACAGACTTTGGCACTACAACTACAAGCTAGCTGAAATTTAAAAAAATAGACGGAGGGGAGAAGAGAAGCCAAGCAAACATGATGTACACCCAATGTATACTATAAGTTGCTAGATTCTTCATGATAAGATAGAGAAAAGAGTAGTCGTCTGTCTTGTGCTTAGTCCCAATACAACCTCATGTGTGATTGACATGAGCAGCATGAAATTTTACGCTAACACTCCTCCATATAACACCCCTTGGATCGGGGAACGCTCTTTGGTTATGTCCATAGCCAAGCTCTCATCCACCCAGTATCTCGTCCACAGTTGTGGAGTTGCTCCATTGTCTCCACCAAAGCTCCTACTATTGATGCGCGATTTCCAGTATGCCATTAGGTCATCCAAAATAGGATTGTTTTGACATTGCCTTATGAGCCCAAATCAAAAAATGCTCAAAATTACCTGCAGGAATGTAATTTTCTGACCTTTGTACCAAATTTACAGAAAGATTTATCTTCCTAAAGGTTGTCCCAACTTTTGTGGAAGGCTAAGTAGCTTTATCTTTCAATTTTTCAGAGCCTCTTGGCCACTTAGCCACACATTGAACATCTCTTTATGATGGGAATCTCTTTGGCTATTACCTTTCCAACAACACAGTGCAACCTAGTCTGAGATCAGAAACTCGAGATATGCCAGAAGGCATATGGTTTACAACATGACTCTGTTCCATGGATGACCCAAGAACCCAACTGCTTAAGACGACACCTGTTCAATACACAACCATAGATCACAGACAACACAATTCTCATGTGTGTCGGAACTAGTGGTAATTGTTTACTAGACTATACCCAAATGACGAAATCATTGCGAGAAATTCCCTAAGGCATAGTCACCCAGATTCTTCACAAGTTTGAATAGACCTTATATTTGTAGTGAGCCCCAATCAACCAATACTGTTGCAGAAGTAGGGAATTAGCCTGTACTCTTTGCGTGACTACAACAGGCTGGCTGATGCCTAAACATGAGTGAAAATATACATATTTTATTTTATTTTATTTTTTGAAACACTCAAAATCTCGGGTTTCATCCCCTTTATCAAATAAATAAATAAAATCTAATCACCGGTTCCCAGTTCACGTGCCCAAAGTTCTACATACGTTCTCACGTTCCCTTCCAGTTCTCGAGAGCTCCCACCAACAAGTTTTCTTCCTCTATATTTCCCAAGCCCTTCCTTCTCTCTGTAATCTGGCCTCACCATCGTCAGTGCTTTCCTGGGCAGGACCCTGCCGCCTTTGCTAGAGCAGAGTGTAGCATCGTATGCTCCAAATACTAAGTTAGCCACACTGGAAAACGAGAAACAAGTAGCAAGCACTACAAAGTCTGACGGGCCGCATGACAAATCTGGAATGGGTAGCTTAGGTTGTTCTTTCTCAGCAGGGCATGAAACTAGGATGCGCAAAGTTTTCCCTCGAGTTTGCAATGTACTGGGGAGGGTGGGAAGGGCTGGGACCGTGGCTGCTCAGCTGCTCCCTGGTCGTTTTCACAGACCCAAAACTCCAGACAGAATCTTGTTTAGCATTTGTATGTTCGTATGTTCCTCATTGTGTGGAGTCCACTGGATTCGAAAGTGTTTCATGAATGTTGTTTAAAGCCCACTAGCACTCCTTCATGAATGAACGTGTCAAAGTGTTGATGGTGTTGGAGTTTCAGGCACGAAAGGTCTACCTTGGGGCATGGAGCAGCGCTGGCTCAAGGTTTTTAAAGATCCTTCACAATGTGGGAACAACCGAAATTGCAAGGTGTGGCTTTCTTAATGCATGATGTGAAGAAGCTTGTCCGTTCTGAAAATGTAGGCTTTACCTATTAGTATCATGATTTGGTGTTTTCCTAGTGTTTACAAGGTACTTGGGAGGGTCAGCTTGGTCTTAGGAGGCCATGTTTAAGTCTATGGCTGCTGAGCTGCACGGTGGCTCTCACAGACCAATCCGAGATCATCCCACTACGGGCACAAACGGCACACACAAGAGGTCCTTTTGGGTTCATGGTTGGTTGAATCCTCCGTGGGTGAAAGAAAAGCTAGCTGCTTTCGTGACACAAGGTCAAGGACAATATGGTGAGGGCACCTTCTTCTTCAACTCATTTTGGCCTGTTTTGCACTCTTATCAGAGTCATGCCTATTTTCTCATGTTGAATTCTGCAAGTTAGCTCATCGGGTGGATCTATGGTGGTTTGGAGTGATTTTGACATGTTACTGCCAATGTGTCAACAGGAAAGTATCCAAAATTAGACAACAGAGATGGCGACAAGCTTTGGAATGAATATTTTTCGGACCCCAGTCAATCGTGGGACAATGAAGGCAAAAAGGTGAATGCCTGTTAGATTACAGACAGAAGCAGACAACAAGATGCATCGCAAAGCTTTCGTGGAAATTGTCACCCTCTCTCCCAAGCACATTTTGAAGTCTTGGGAGTAATTCGGCATAGGAACTAGTGTGATAAGTAGGGTTGGGTACTTGCGATAACAAATTTAGGCTGTCATTGTCAGCTGCTAGGGATGGAGTGTGGGTCCAGATGCATGCAAAAGGGCCGGATTTCAAGCACAAGATCACCTATGATTCAGTGTGGGTTGATACCTACAAGAAACCTGCATGCGTAGATGGTCAAGTGGAAGTAGCAGCTGGTTCACAGTTGATAAAATTAGGGACCCTCATCATGACCGCAACTTCCAAAAGAGGACCAAGAGACCAAATCCACAATATGTCGTCTGGCACTTCAGAGCATGTGAGGACGCAAGGTGAGGCAGGGCAACTGAAAGAGGCTCTACAGACTTTATACGAAGGAAGCATTTCAGCAGATTCAGATACTTATGTCCATCTCTTACATAAGTCCATCAAGATGAAAGGCCTGGAAGCCGGAAAGCAGGTGCATGCTCACATTGTCCAAAGTGGATTCAAGCCAAATGTGTTTCTACACAACACCCTTGTCAACATGTATGTTAAGTGCGGGAGCATCGAGGATGCACACCAAGTGTTCAGCAAAATGCCTGAACGAGGTGTGATCACATGGAATATAATGATGGCAGGATTTACCAAGCATGGGTGTGGTAGGAATGCTTTGGAGACATATGAGCAAATGCTGCAGGACGGGGTGAAGCCCAACAACATCACGTTTGTTTGTGTTTGCAATGCATGTGCGAGCCTTGCAGCCCTTGAAAAGGGCAAAGAGGTCCATGGTGACATCATCAAAGCTGGAGTTGTACCAGATGTTGTTTTGAACACCGCCCTAATGAACATGTATGCCAAATGTGGGAGCATCGAGGATGCAAAGGAAGTGTTCTACAATATGGCCGAACGAGATGTGGTGTCCTGGAATGCTATGATTGCAGGATATGTGCAGCATGGGTGCGGGATGGAGGCTTTGGAGACCTATGAGCAAATGATGCGGGAACGGGTGAGGCCGGACCAGGTCACATTCGTTTGCGTTTGCAATGCATGTGCGAGCCTGGCAGCCCTGGAAAAAGGCAAACAGGTTCATGGCAACATCGTCAAAATGGGAACTGTACCAGGTGTCATTTTGAACAGTACCCTGGTGGACATGTATGCCAAATGTGGCAGCATTGAGGATGCAAAGGGAGTATTTGATAATATGGCTGAACGAGATGTGGTGTCATGGAACGTGATGATTGCAGGATATGCGCAGCATGGGTGTGGGATGGAGGCTTTGGAGACCTATGAGCGAATGATGCAGGAAGGGGTGAAGCCAGACCAGGTCACGTTCGTTTGCGTTTGCAATGCATGTGCGAGCCTGGCAGCCCTGGAAAAGGGTAAAAAGGTCCATGGTGACATCATCATAGCTAGAATTGTACCAGATGTTGTCCTGACCACTGCCCTGATGAACATGTATGCCAACTGTGGCAGCATTGAGGATGCAAGGGGAGTGTTCAACAATATGGCTGAACGGGATGTGGTGTCCTGGAGTGCTATGATTGCAGGATATGCACAGCATGGGTGCGGGATGGAGGCTTTGGAAACCTATGAGCAAATGATGCAGGAAGGGGTGAAGCCAGACCGGGTAACTTTTGTTTGTGTTTGCAATGCGTGTGCGAGCCTGGCAGCCCTGGAAAAGGGCAAAGAGGTCCATGGTGACGTCATCAAAGCTGGAGTTGTACCAGACGTCGTTCTGAACACTGCCCTGATGAACATGTATGCCAAATGTGGGAGCATCGAGGATGCAAAGAGAGTATTTGACAATATGGCTGAACGAGATGGGGTGTCCTGGAGTGCTATGATTGCAGGATATGCACAGCATGGGTGTGGGATGGAGGCTTTGGAGATCTATGAGAAAATGATGCAGGAAGGGGTGAAGCCGGACCGGGTCACATTCATTTGCATTTGCAATGCGTGTGCGAGCCTGGCAGCCCTGGAAAAGGGTAAAGAGGTCCATGGCGACATCGTTGAAGCTGGAATCGTACCAGATGTCGTTCTGAACACTGCCCTGGTGGACATGTATGCCAAATGTGGGCATATCGAGGATGCGAAGGGAGTGTTCAATAATATGGCTGAACGAAATGTGGTCTCGTGGAACGCAATGATCGCAGGATATGCCCAGCATGGTTATGATCTGGAGGCCCTGCAACTATTGGAAGAAATGCAAGTGGAAGGCTTGAAGCTGGACAGTATCACTTTTCTATGTGTTCTCTCTGCATGTAGCCATGCTGGCCTAGTGGATGAAGGCAAATACTACTTCAACTCCCTGAGTCAAGATCATGGCATCACTCCAGCACTGGAGCATTTTGGCTCCATGGTGGACCTTCTTGGCCGTGCGGGGCGATTGGATGAGGCAGAGTACTTCATTAACAAAATGCCAATGAAACCAAATGCTGTGGTGTGGATGGCGTTGCTCGGTGCCTGCAGAATCCATGGCAATGTGGAGATGGCTGAACGTGTGGCAACATCTATTCTCAAGTGGGATGAACAGGAGGCCGCGACTTATGTATTGCTATCAAACATCTATGCTGCAGCTGGCAGGTGGGATGATAGTGCAAAGGTGAGAACTATGATGAAGGTCAGAGGGGTCAGAAAGGAGCCAGGTCACTGCTGCATTGAGGTTGGCAACAGGGTGCACACCTTTGTTGTAGATGACCAATTGCATCCCAAAATGGAGGAAATCCATGCTGAGTTGAGAAGATTGTCTAGACAGATGAAGGAGGCAGGGTATGTGCCTGGCAGGTGCTTTGGATTCCATGATGTTGGGGAGGAGCAAAAGGAAATTCCTGTTTGCTACCACAGTGAGAAGCTGGCCATTGGTTTTGGGCTGATCAGCACATCCCCTAGGACGCCTCTCCGTCTCGTCAAGAATCTTCGGGTTTGTGGTGACTGCCACACCTCCACCAAGTTCATCTCAAAGATTGCCGGCCGAGCAATTGTTGTACGGGACGCAAACCGCTTTCACCACTTCGAAGATGGGGTTTGTTCTTGTGGGGATTACTGGTGATGGGATGTTTTTCTGGGAAGGTGTTAAGTCTGTTGCTTCATTCATTGATCTGTGTAGCTGCTCAGTTCATCCTCCAGTTCCTTAGAATATTGACTATGATGTACTGTAGAGGGCATTTCCTGTGGCATATCAATCTTTCAATAGCCGGTAGTGGGGTCTAACTCAGCAGAGGTGGAATTCAGCCCAAAATTGCAGTTGACTGGAGCAGGTAATGAGTGAAGGGCAGATTTTGACTGACTCTGGTGATAGTGGAAGAGAATCAGACTGCTGTCCTGGTGTGGATGGTGGAGCTTCTTCAGAGCAAGTAATGCGATTCGACTCTAGTAGTGAGAGAGAAAACTCCAGTCCTACAGACTTTCACGGTGGATGTGTGTTATAAGGTGCTGACACTGGGGTCGATTGTTATCCAGTTGTCACTTGTTGGTGATGGAGATCGGATGGCTGTAAGGTGTATTTCCTTGCAGCAGGTGGTAAGATTATTTGATATCATATTAAGAGAACAGATAGCAAGAGCTCTCGCAATAGCTCTATCTATAACTTAAAAAGACAGCACATAAGTCCATCTGTCAGACCAATTTCCCCACAAGAGATAATGAGCCATTACATGTGATGCTATGCCACCCCCTGCCAGAAAATTCTTAACTCTTGTGAAGATGACGCCAGTACAGAATGGAGGATAGATCAAGCATAACTGCACATGCATGAATGATGAAGTTCAGGACAGGACTTGAGAGAAACTGAGCTAACAAAAATGGTGGTCGGAGGGGAAGATGCCAGTGAAAGAGTCCGGTGGAAGCTGCAAAATTGCCCCACCTCCGCATGAATGGGGATGAAAAACCTGTGTAGACTAAAAGCACCCATCCTTACAAATCTGCCTAGTTCACTATCATAATTCCTAAAGATCTGAGCACTACACTAACAATTCCTTGCGTCAAGGTAAATCATGTCTTGCGCCATTAGCCTGTATCTTTAGTGACATCTCCACCCTCCTTCCTTCCACATAAAAGTTAGATTAAACTAGAGCCTGGAATACAACAAATCAGCTTTGGGGACTGCCTCCTCAATTGCATGACAGAAAGCAACTTCACTCTCCCACCTGCAATCAGTTCACACACAATATACGGTCCCTCAATGCGAGGCTTGGCCTTGCTCTTGATCCAACCATGTTGCAAATTTAACACACACAGTTTGCCCTGCCTCAAAGACAGTGGAATAGATCAGGGGTTAGTTGTACTGATTATCCTGGGCTAATTGTGCCAGCCAATGAATGCGCTTGTCAGTTTGGAATCCAAGTTGGTTCTCTGTTCTTTCAAACCCTAAACCCTAAACCCTAATTCTGGGGTGGATGGTGGAGCTTCTTGGAAGCTTGAAGATGAAAGTGAATACTCTTCGTAATGAGCTTGGTTAGAGGGAATCTCTGTGCACGTTGAGCATCTCGAATTTTGGACATGTTTCTGATGCCCTTGACCCCTAACTTGCATGAATGTTGTCGGAAGCTAGCCATATCCTGCGAGATGAGTCCACAACAAATTGGAGTGGCAGACTGCAGTAGAAAAGACAAGGTGCATGCTGCTTGTTATGGGCGGTCAGCCACATTCTTAAATTTGTAAATCCAACCAAACCCACTCAAAAACGGGAAGTATGTACCAGTGGTATGTATTGCTCGAAAAACCCTAAACCCTGTATTGCTTTTTTCATGCAAGTTAGTCAAGGGCACGAGAAACATGTCCAAAATTCAAGATGCTGAACGAACTTGTGCACGGAGAGATTTCCTCTAATCAAGCTCATAACGAATTGTATTCACTTTCATTTTCAAGCTTCCAAGAAGCTCCACCATCCGGGTCAAAATCCCCCCTACTCCAGTCAAGTGCAATTTTGGGCTCACTTTCCACCCATGCTGGGAATACCTTCAACAGTACATCACAGTCACTATTCTAAGGCTACAAAGATCAATGAATGAAGCAACAGACTCACCTTTTCAGAAAAAATCATTTCACCAGTAATCCCCACAAGAACAAACCCCATCTTCGAAGTGGTGAAAGCGGTTCGAGTCTCGTACAACAATTGTTCGGCCGACAATCTTTGAGATGAACTTGGTGGAGGTGTGGCAGTCACCACACACCCGCAGATTCTTGATTAGACGGAGAGGTGTCCTAGGGGACGTGCTGATCAGCCCAAAACCAATGGCCAGCTTCTCACTGTGGTGGCAAACAGAAATTTCCTTTTGCTCCTCCCCAACATCATGTGATACAAAGCACCTGCCAGGCACATACCCTGCCTCCTTCATCTGTCTAGACAATCTTCTCAACTCAGCATGGATTTCCTCCATTTTGGGATGCAATTTGTCATCTACAACAAAGGTATGCACCCTGTTGCCAACCTCAATGCAGCAGTGACCTGGCTCCTTTCTAACCCCTCTGACCTTCATCATAGTTCTCACCTTTGCACTATCGTCCCACCTGCCAGCTGTGGCATAGATGTTTGATAGCAATACATAAGTCGCGGCCTCCTGTTCATCCCACTTGAGAATAGATGTTGCAGCACGTTCAGCCATCTCCACATCACCGTGGATTCTGCAGGCACCAAGCAACGCCATCCAGACCACAGCATTTGGTTTCATTGGCATTTTGTTAATGAAGTCCTCTGCCTCATCCAATCGCCCCGCACGGCCAAGAAGGTCCACCATGGAGCCAAAGTGCTGCAGTGCTGGAGTGACACCATGATCTTGACTGAGGGAGTCAAAGTAGTATTTGCCTTCATCCACTAGGCCAGCATGGCTACATGCAGAGAGAACACAGAGAAAAGTGATACTGTCCAGCTTCAAGCCTTCCACTTGCATTTCTTCCAATAGTTGCAGGGCCTCCATATCATAACCATGCTGTGCATATCCTGCAATCATCGCGTTCCAGGAAACCACATTTCGTGCCATATTGTTGAACACTCCCTCTGCACATTCAATGCTGCCACATTTTGCATACATGTCCACCAGGGCAGTATTCAGAACGACATCTGGCAAAATTCCAGCTTTGATGATGTCACCATGGACCTCTTTACCTTTTTCCAGGGCTGCCAGGCTTGCACACGCGTTGCAGACACAAATGAATGTGACCTGATCCGGCTTCACCCCTTCCTGCATCATAAGCTCATAGGTCTCTAAAGCTTCCATCCCGCACCCATGCTGCACATATCCTGCAATCATCGAGGTCCAAGACACCACATTTCGTTTAGCCATATCATTAAACACTCCCTTCGCATCCTCGATGCTCCCACATTTGGCATACATGTTCATCACAGCAGTGTTCAGGATGACATCTGGTAGAATTCCAGCTTTGATGATGTCACCATGGACCTTTTTGCCCTTTTCCAGGGCTGCCAGGCTTGCACATGCATTGCAAATGCAAACAAATGTGATGTTGTTTGGCGTAACCCCTTCCCACATCATTTGCTCATATGTCTCCAAAGCCTCCACCCCGCACCCCTGCTGTGCATATCCTGCGATCAGTGTGTTCCACGACACCACATCTCGTTCTGCCATATTGTCAAACACACCCTTTGCGGCTTCAATGCTGCCACATTTGGCATACATGTCCACTAGGGTATTGTTCAGAGTGACATCCCGTACAATTCCCGCTTTGACAATGTTATCATGGACCTCTTTGCCCTTTTCCAAGGCTGCCAGGCTCGCGCATGCATTGCAAACACAAACGAACGTGACCCGGTCCAGCTTCACCCCTTCCTGCATCATTTGCTCATAGGTCTCCAAAGCCTCCATCCCACACCCATGCTGGGCATATGCTGCAATCATCGCATTCCATGACACCACATCTCGATCGGCCATGTTGTCAAAAACTCCCTTTGCATCCTTGATGCTGCCACATTTAGCATACATTTTCATTAGGGCGGTGCTCAGAATGACATCTGGTACAATTCCAGCTTTGATGATGTCCCCATGCACCTCTTTACCCTTCTCCAGGGCTGCCAGGCTTGCACACGCATTGCAAACGCCAACGAATGTCACCTGGTCTGGCTTCACCCTGCCCCTCATCATTTGCTCATAGGCCTCCAAAGCATACATCCCACACCCCTGCTGAGCATATCCTCCGACCATCGTGTTCCACGACACCACATCTCGTTCCGCCATATTGTCAAACACTCCCTTTGCATCCTCGATGCTGCCACATTTGGCATACATGTCCATGAGGGTGTTGTTCAGAAAGACAACTGGTACAATTCCAGCTTTGATGATGTCACCATGGACCTCTTTGCCCCTTTCCAGGTCTGCCAGGCTCGCACATGCATTGCAAACGCAAACAAATGTTATGTGGTTGGGCTTCACCCCTTCCTGCATCATTTGCTCATAGATCTCCAAAGCCTCCATCCCGCACCCATGCTGGGCATATCCTGCGATCATGGTGTTCCATGAAACCACATCTCGATCGGCCATATTATCAAACACTCCCTTTGCATCCTCGATGCTCCCACATTTCGCATACATTTTCATCAGGGCAGTGTTTAGAATGACATCTGGTACACTTCCAGATTTGATGATGTCACGATGGATCTCTTTGCACTTTTCCAGGGCTGACAGCCCTGCACATGCATTACAAACGCAAACAAACGTGACCCGGTCCGGCTTCACCCCTTCCCGCATCATTTGCTCATATGTCTCCAAGGCATTCTTACCACACCCATGCTTGGTAAATCCTGACATCATTATATTCCATGTGACCAAATCACGTTCATGCATTTTGTTGAACACTTGGTGTGCATCCACTATGCTCCCGCACTTAACATACATGCTGACAAGGGTGTTGTGTAGAAAAATGTTTGGCTTGAATCGACTTTGGATAATGTGAGCATGCACTTGCTTTCCAGCTTCCAGGCCTTTCATCTTGATGCACTCATGCAGGAGACAGACATAAGTATCTAAATCTGCTGAACTGCCTCCTTGGTTTAAAGTCTGTAGAGCATCTTTCAGTCGCCCTGCGTCACATTGCGTCCTCACATTTCCAGAAATGCCAGAAGAAGCATTGTGGACGCCCTCTCTTGGTCGGCTTTTGGAAGCTGTGGTCATGGTGGAGGTGCCTGAAATTATCAACTGTGCCACTGCTGCTGCTTCCAGTTGACCATCTACCCATGCAGGTTTCTTGTACCTATCGATCCACAGGGAATCATAGCTAATCTTGTGCTTGAAATCCGGCCCTCTTGCATATATCTGGACCCACACTCCATCCCTAGCAGCTCACAATGACAGCCTAAAGTTGTTCTAGCAAACATCCCAACTCGACTTATCACCCACTAGTTCTTGCGCTGAATTGCTCCCAAGACTTCAAAACTGTGCTGGGGAGAGGAAGGATGACAATTTCACAGAAATCTTTGTGATGCATCTTGTTGTTTGCTTCTCTATGTAATTTTACATGCATTCACCTTTTTGCCTCGATTCTCCCACCAGTGCCTGGAGTCCGAAAAATAGTCATTCCAAAGCTTCTCGTCGTCTCTGTTTTCTGTTTTTGGATACTTTCCTGTTGCCACATTGGCAGTAACATGTCAAAATCACTCCAAACCACCATAGATCCACCCAACGAGCGAACTAGTAGAATTCAACATACCAAATTAGGGGTGACTCTGATAAGAGAGCAAAACACGCGACCATTTGTTAATGAAGAAAGTGGCCTTACCACATTGTCCTTGACCTTGTGTTATGAAAGCAGCTAGCTTTTCTTTCGCCCACAGAGGATTCAACCAGCCATGAACCCAAAAGGACCTGTTGTGTGTGCTGCTTGTGACTGTGGTCGGGTAATCTTGGATTAGTCTGTGAGAACCACCATGGTGCAGCTGAGAAGCCATAGATTAAAACAAAGCATCCTAAGATCACCCGGACCCTCCCAGTACTTTGTAAACACAAGGAAAAATACCAAACCATGATACTGACAGGAAGAACCCACATTTGCAGAATGGACAAACTTCTTCACATCATACATTCGAAAGCCACACCTTGCGATGGCGGTTGTCCCACCATGCGATTGCGGTTGTCCCACCATTGTGAAGGACCTTTAAATGACATTTACAAGGAGTGGCCCCCAGACTTGTTGGGGAAGGAGTACTGCAGGCAACCATCCTTCCGCAAAAAAGAGACATAAGAGCTAGTTGCTGGATTTTCAAGAGTGTTGCAAGGCCGATCGGACGTTTGTTGGGTCCTCTTTATTCTGAAGAGGAGACTACACATCATCCTTGTCAAAAAAATCGCTAAGCTCGGGTGTCACCTCCTCTCCTTTGCTCAAACTACTTCCCTGTGCCTTACCCAGGTAACACCTCCCTCAAGGTAACATCTGTGTTATTGAACAACTTATGAAAAATAAATGATGAATTTTCAAGTTTTATTATTATTTATTTTAAAGGAACAGGGGAGGAAGCCTGATTCGGGCGCTATGGGTTTGTTCCCCTTCCTCTACCAGACTTAATCCTATATGGGGAATGTAGTCGATCACGAAGAGGACGCAACTGACTCGAACTTCCAAAGCACATTCATCCACATGCTCGTGCACACCGCTACACCAAGCATACACTCGCGTAAGACCCAAAAGTCACCACCTTCACTACCACGGCAGTGAGGCTTAAATAGTATTAGGTCATAATCTAATCCTAGTGTCGCGTGGCACTTACATATAGGCCCACCAGATGCCCTTCCAACATAGTCGCGCACCTCACTTCGGTAAGCTCCCCTTCAAGTCATAGTTACTCGCTTTGATGCGCGCGCCTGACTCCCAACCTGGCCGCCCGGGCCAACTTGGAGCTTCGGCTGCTCACCGGGACATAACGGTCCCCCTTTGCTTCCCTCTAAACCCTCCACCTATTTGGGACTAGGAGAATTCCCTTTGGTAGATGGCAGTCCGGAACAGCTCCCCTCTCTTTGGTCGCTTTCCGGCTCGTTCGCTTACTCACTAGTTTTTGGTCACCAACGGGCTTGCACCGTTCTCGGGGTTACTACTCCCCTTATATATATTTCTGTAGCTGTCCGCGGGGGTTTCATAACCAGCCATGCCATTTTATGGCGAACCACCACGAAAACCCTCGACTCCCGGTGATGAGTCGCGGTGAGTCTTGGCCCACTCATCACGGCCCCTATAGACCGTGATGAGTCCCAAGACTCCCCACGACTCCCACCACGAGGTCTCCGCCCCCATGGTGAGTCCTATGCCACCCCCACTAAGTCCCGCTAAGCTACCACCACCCCTTGTGGAGCTACCCCCACCGCAACCCGGTGTGCGGGGCTCCACCTAGTGAGCGCCTCCGCCTCCTTGAGTGCCTTGGGCACTAAAGGGTGCTTCAGCCCCCCATACGTATCGCTGCCGATGCCCCCACTACAGGGGCAGCCCCTCATGTGTCCCGACCCCCTGCCCTCAAGGCAAAAGGTCGCGACACATAGCCATAGAAAGAAGCCAGATCACCCAGATCCATCCTAATCTAATCCTAAACTAGCTGTTAGAATAAGACAGCTCCTAATAAAGTCATAAGCTGTTGCCAGCTCATCCTCATGCGCAAGGAATAAGTTCATCCAGACTTCATCCTAGCTCCGTCCATCGCTAAATCATCCGGAGTGCATCCCTCCTCCATTCATCCATGTCGAAAAGGAAGGTGAGAAGGAATCCCAGCTCCACAAGCCTTGGAATTTTATTGAAGTAGTTGGGAAAAAATAGCCTTACAAAGCTATGAAGGCGGAGAAATGAGACACCACTATGAACGGAGTCAGGAGAAAGACTTTTCAAGTTCATTATGGATTTATTAGTATAGATAAAAGTAAATTCCACTACTCAACTAACCACTTGTTTTATTCCAGTTTTTCACTCACCTTCTCTCATTATCCACAATGTTTACAGTATATTTATTTATTTACTTAAAGGGGAAAGGGGACTCAGGAAGCCCTAAGTTGAGATGCAATTTAGAAGTTTTTTTTTTTTTAAAGGAAACCTGAGAGCGACAGCCCACAATTCAGGCCCTTGAGGAGGGGGAAAAATAACCCCCTTTCATTTATGGGCCATGAGGCCTACAGGACAATCAACGCCCAGACATACCGTCACAAACAATCCCACACATGGGGCAGGCCAGCGGGTTTGAACCCCAAACCACCAGGGCGACACACCGTGCACTTACCTACCAGCCAATGTGCTACTTAGTCTAAGTAATAAATTTAGGGTGTAATCTAGAAGAATTGTCCTCAAACCTTACTGATTGGATCAATGACAACAGTAAGCCTCCTCTTGATATGTTCAATATTTAACTCTGTGCACCAACCACTTTAGCCATAGTGGATCTTGTGCACGAGTCTAGCATATATATATATATATATATATATAGAGCGGCTCTTCTATGGTCAAACCTGCTTAGAGAGAAGTTGTCACACACATTTCATAACAGTTCATGACAAAGAGTTTTTACTTGTTGCTGCTATGGAGGCTCCCCAGGATGGTATTGCCCTATGGCCTGTCGAGGTTATTTTTTCCTTGCTTCTTTAATTTGAGTGATTGCGCGGTGGTTATTTCTTCCACCACAGCAATGCATTATGGGATTCCGCTCCCAAAAAAAAACCTTGCCATTAGAATTCATATTAAACATAGCCAATAGGCCACCCGATCTCGCTGACGTATCATATTTTGGTTGGCTATGGGCTCAACGAATACCCTTATTTTGGTTTCCGACCTACAGCATGCATATTCGAGACTTCACAGATGGCCAAGGTCCATAAAATGTTGACATCTTAGATAGACAACGAACATATTATGCTAACCTCATGGATGGACAGATATAATTCAATGAAAATGTGACGCACACTGATTCATTTCCAAATTGGCACTGATTTTGAAATTGATTTCAATTGAAATGGCTTTCTGCCGAAACAAAATTTTACAGTATCTGAAGAGAGGCCGATGGTTTGAATAAAATACCAGCTTTATTGTTTTCAAATCTTAGATGTAACGGAGGTCAAATAATCCAAATGACCAGCCACAATATTTTCTATGCAATGGAGGTCAACTAATCAAAATGACCAACCATACTGTAGTTATATACTATAACATCTGAGCCTGTACAAAAATAACATTCTAGCTGAAATACAGATGTGTATCTTTACAATTAATATCCTTGAATGTGCTCGATTTTACAGCAGATGCATATATTTTGGTGTAGGCGTAATCAGATAAGCAGGTTCAGAACAATTGGTACAATATTAGGATCTACCCAGCATTTATTAGTCCAGGACCTGTGAGAAGGTGTACTAAACGTACTGGCAAAGTTTGAAAATAAATAGATGTCCAATATCAACTAATACATCCAAATCCATGTTAATACACTCATTATCCTCAAGAGTTGCAACAGGAAATCATGAAAAAATCACTAGCTATGGAGGAGTAGCAAGATATGGAGCTGACACAACACAAACATATGCAATTGGACCAGAAGCAACATATGGAGCTGAACGATTGTGAACAATTGGAACACGTACCTCAATGTAAAAAGGAGAGACGAACGTAGTATGGCACTAAAATAAATGTCCAAAGAACGTCATCTCGCATAAGTGCAGGGCCAGCTCGAGTCAAATCAAACAGAAATTTTACGAATTAAAGACAATGATAACATTCTACAGTGGTAGAATGATTGTTAAATGAGATCCGAGTAACAAACGAGTATCGTGGAAATTATCCCCGAATTACGCCGCCCTTCCACAACCTCTCACACACCACAAAAACCTCTTCCCTCACACATCATCACCTTTAATCCTCACTCCCAACCCTCAATCCACAATTCAACCACAAAACAAACAAACATAACGCTAGAATTCTTCATTCCGCTATAATCAACAAATTAAACACGGTAAAAAGGGATGAGACCGAGAGCATGAGAATTGAAACGACGATGCACGTCACAAACCTTATATCAATGCTATGGAAGAAGATCATTGACGGTGCTAGAGCTTGACGGTTCTGATGACCGCCAAATCAACGTCACAATGGTTGAGTTACTCGGCTCTGTTGCTCGCAATTTATGTGCCATTAGACAACCTTGCACCTGTACTTTTGTTCGCATTCCTACAAAGAAACATTTTGGGGTAAACTGGTTATCCAAGACATCTTCCTAGGATACAACATTCAGTGTCACAGACTCTTCAAGTATTGTCTTGTCCACTCTTAAGACAGTTCATCTACATGTTTAAGAGAATGTAACATTTAATAAGAGAAAGGCCTTAGGTTTAGAGTCAAAAGCATCATATTTAAGCTGTGGCTCTACTATTTGCAGCGCGTCGCAAAATCAAAGACTATTCCATTGTAGTAGCATCCAAAGATCAGAGTGTCTCACATGAAGAGGTGCATGTCCATACAACTGATATAGAGACCTAAAAAACTTAAAAGCTACTAGTCATAAAAACTCTTAACTCTCCAATTTCTAGATGATACGACTCACTCTCCACACCGCGTTTTTGCCACTGTGGGGGCACCCAAAACTGGATGGAATTGTGTTGTTTATCAAGGATGACGAGCGTTTTTATACAGTGTGCCATGCACAATCCTTGATTGTTAATTTCAATGACAAATTGGAGTCGGTGGTAACTAGCATGTCGTTGGAGGACAAACTAATTGTCCTCATTTTTGCACATGGCGAAGTCTAGTGGGGTTTGTGTTGGCAAAGATTCTAGGGGCTTTTGGGATATTGACTTCCGAAGAAGCCAGTGATATGTTGCGTCATTTGAGCGGTAGAGCACCTATGATTTTGATTAATTCTACTTATTACTCGGGAACATGGCATGACGATTCATCTAGGACTACATTCGCCACGACAGATAGAGAGTGCGAGTCTTTATCATTTTCTATTTCTGCATCCGGATCGGCAAGGGGTGGCTACTTTTGGGGTAGTATATTCTATGAGTTGAGCCGCCTTGATTTGACGAAGATTGGAGAGGGTGTGCTCGATCGAGACACATTTCGGGGTTGGATGGAGTGCGTGAAGGAAAAAATTCAAGACCTTGCCAGCATAAATCCAGTTCCCACAATATCTGTTCATCGAGAGGATGTTTGTTTGGAGTCGGAGGACGAAGAGTGTTCGTTCAAATGCAATGACATCAGGAGTTACCGATCTTCATCCTCGTCACAGCATAACCCTACCACTTTTATTAGTGATATGAACCTCAATGCCAAACTCCTTAGCCATCATCATTGCTTGTTTGCTCGCAAACAGACGCTACCATGAGTTCGGGATCCACAGATAGCTCGCAAATAGACGCCGCTACCACAAGGATGAGGAAGATGATGGAGCTCGCGCGGACGATGATGGAATGTAAGATCTCATCTCCTGTCTCTGTTATGTCATCGGGCATGACCGTTGTGTAGCTGAGAAAATTCGAAATCAGAAATCAGGCGCGGTCGTCCGTAGCGTGATTCCAAAAGTCGTGGAAAATTGTATAAAATTCTCCATTGTAACATAAATTATCTGTCATGTGATGGGTTCCAATGTTAGCTCCATTTATACCATTTCTTCCTGCCCAGATTGTCAATAGGACTCAAGAATAAGTGTCCATCATGTTTCTCAGGCATGCTCCGAAAGTGTCATCCAGACGCATATGACATCATCGTCATAAGATAAAACAGCAGATCGAAAATGCTCCTCCTAGAGTTGATTTTTAATATTGACCTTATAGTTCTTGCTTAGTCGCTTGTTGTACCTACGTATCCAACAATAGACATGTCAGATAAGAACTACCAACAATAGACGATGAACAGAACAAAATATAACAATTCTGAGATATATAGTACTTACTCTAGATATACATTATTGTTGATGTCATGAATTTCAAGTTCAAAGTTTGTGAACATTAAGTTGTAAAGCTCATCATTCCCACGAAAAAAATAAAAGGTCACGCAGAAGTAGGTGAACCATTTGTGACATCCTCTATGCATATGATTTGATGCAAATAATGCCCCATAATTAGCCCATCGTCTTCAAAAGTCGGCCCCTCAACTTTTCTCCATTAATTTTTGTTTGCCCCGACATCTCTGCTTTTTGTTTATCAATTCAATAACAGCTCAATTACAATGAGATGTTGTGTTATGTTAAACTGAGGCTCCACAACACCCGTCTCAGGACTTTCTGCTGACAAATGAATCTATTATACATTATCGGTAAGCTTAAGAATTCAATGCCCGAGCTCGCAGGTTCTCACAAAAAATGATACCCGGGCAACACTAGTTTGTACTGTCTCTATTATAAGCTTCATGCTGTAGTACTGCCTTGTTTGCCTTCATAACCCTTTATTTCCACACAACCCATTGCTGACATCATACATAATTACAAATATTGGCATGCCTATACATCTGGGGTCAATCAAAATGAATCGAAATTGAATTTACCCTAATTAGAAACGTGTTCCGCAAAAGGGATTGAACTTGCTCATTGAACCACTTTCTTCTCCAAAGAATCGAGCCTCAAGTTCATTGCCTTGGTATCGCCCTGGATCATGGTCGTATCGCCGGCCTCTCGCCGGCCTGGAACTTGGTGACATCACTAGTCAACCGCTCAAGGTGCGACACAATTAGAGCACTCTGCGCACTCTCATGCATGACACTCAAGAAAATTGTTAATCCGAATGTGGCGCAACTTGGAGCGATCCAAACGAGTTTGCTTGCCATTGCGTTGCCAAGTCTCTTAACCGCAAACTGCCACCACAGAGCCATCGTCCGCGTCGGTTGTGTGCTCAGATGTATATGAAGTTACTCCTGCTCCGAATCATTCAGAATACTAAGTTAACATATCTAACATCAACTAACCAAACAGCTATGAAAAACACCGCGAGCAATCTAACGAGCAACAACAGCGATCTAACGAGCAATCTAACCAGCAAAAACAGCGAAAGTGTATGCATGGCTAAAAAATAATGTTTATTCCCTCCTGACATATTACCTCATAAAATTGGTTTAATTTAGACATTGTATATTCAGTATCATATGTGTACCAAGAAACTCCTTCTACATCATTAATTTGATTAAGTACCATTGTTTTTATCCACTTTTTGTTGACCAATGCCATTCCAATTTTATAATTAGTAGAATCTATGGTATTTCTATCGCATTTCAATGTTTACTGTGTTAATATTTTAGAACGAATAAATATACTAGAAGAATTATTTGTAGCAAATTTACATATAAGTTGATGTACGTAAAATTCGCCTCCATCAACCTTTCCACGTTCTCCCAAAAAATCAATGAACAGTCGACGTCCGTTTTATCAACATGTGCTTTTAAGACACTTGATTTAGTCATGTGGAGCTGATATACAAGTACCTTATAGTTAGAAATTCCAATTTTGATGCATTGCATAGAATGAATTTGATGTTCAAAAAATTTCACTACTTCGTGTCCAAAATTTGCTTTTACTCATTTTCAAATAGTTGAAACAATTATATCACCAATTTCTCGAAAAGCAGATTGTGCTTCATCTGACAATGTATTGCTTGTATATTTTTTCACTTGGCCTCTGTTGGGTAATGCAGCATTTGATATATAACCATGACTCACAGATTTATGATTTGATCCTTGAGAGTAATCGGGTGTCCGACTTCGCCCAATATAATGATTTCATAGATGTCATGGAAGGTGTCCAAAAAAATGAGTGAGCCACCGCACTCAATTCCGGTTGAAAGGAAAAGAGGGTTATGTATGTTGTTTTGGAGAACTGATGTTTGTCTGTTCTGATCCTTTATCAGTCTCGAAAGTGAGTGCGCCACCGCACTCAATTCTTGTAGGTGCAAGATCAGGAAAATGTAGCTGTGGAATGACGGAAAGGCTGTAATTGTGGGAGGTATAGGGGAGGAAAAGAAAAGGATTGCAGCTTGAGAAGCAGCAGCAGCAGCAGGAGGCAGTGACTGAGAAGCCTGTTGAAGAAGACGATCTTTTCTACGAAGAGCGAGCGGCAAAGGTCCTCGTGTACCAGAATCAATTCCGCGCAGGTGATCAAGTCTATGCAGGTACCTGGAGGCAAGATTATGATCCCTCTCTGCCGCCTAATATCAATGCCAATCGTTCGACCTGCCCTGACGGGGGATGTGTCCAAGTTCGAGCAAGATTTTAGTCATGGATACATAGAGGGGTCTCCGGTGTTTTACGTGTTCTTGTGCGATGCCAGTGGAAAGGAGGTCTTGGTGGACGAGTCAATTGTGAAAAGTTGGGATCCAATATGGCGAGAAGCAAACAAAGAGTTCGAGGCCCAGATTTCGAGGAGACTGTCTACACAGGTGTTCTCCTGGAAAATGTTTCATATATGGGATGGCGATCACCGCTTCATGGCTTGGATGAACGTCATAAACAAATATCACAGCACAGACAAGGACTGACACTTGTGGCGTCCATGGTGCTGGATCCGAAAGGAAACGTCACAGCACTTCTCACAGCTATGCATGACATCAACAAGTAAGTATAATGCTCACCCTTCATGCCATCAAAACTCTCTGATTTATTCTGTGTTTCCTGATGAAGGAGGAAGTCATAGTGTTTGTGTGGGACTGCAGGGGAACCGAAAGTGCACACGTGACGACGAATTTGGTCCACACTCTATTCAGGATACAGAAGGTGGGCCAAATGCCACTGGTCACCTTCAAAAACCTTATCAGTGCTGAGGCTTACAAGAAGTGCGAGACCTCCAAATCCGCCGACACATGGTACAAGCTGACCAGGGAGGCTTTCTGTGACTACATGTACGCTGTAAGTATTCCTTCCCTAGCTCTGTCTACTTGTTCATTCAAAAAACCAGTTGATTCATACGTGTATATTGGAATGTTCAGCAAGAGATTACGGAGGCTGAGAGAAAGGGAAAGCAGAATACTATGCCAAAAAAGACCCAGGGGAGCGATCCTCAAAAAGAGTGGAAGAATCTATGAACAAGGAGATGGAGGTGGCGAAGAGGCACTCCATAAGCGCGTTTGTAAAACAACTCAGAATAGCCAACCCTGCTTTTGGCCCAGAGTTCTTGAATCAAGTCAGGATCCACTGGAACGAGAACACCAATCCTGAAATGATGCAGGAGAAGCTTCATCGCCTGTCCACTGCCGTAGTGGAGCCAGAGGTGAAAGTGAAATGGCTTGAGATTTGGAACGCCGAACAGTGAAAGATAACCACTGCTTTCCGAAGAGTGAGAAGAACAAGGAAACAGGAGTCATAAAGCAATTCAGTGACCATGTTCTCGATATGTGGCTGCACAAAGCCACGTACTGGGCACAAGTTTTTTCCTCTCGCCGTTCCATTTCCACTGCAAAACTGCATTGCACCGGGAAAAGTCACTTACTGTTCTTAAAAAATCTGTTCTCTGAATTGTAAAATTGTTCTTGCGCAGATAGAGGCTCGGGCATAGCTGGTGCTGGAGAAGCAGCTGAAGGATTACAAGATAACTATGACTCCACCGACAGATACTCTAGAAGACTATGTCCGCCAGTGGAAAACAGCTTGCTTCGGCACTTGCTTCTTCAGGGAGTTCGCCATTAAAGAGGGAGGCATCTCGCGCACTAACGGATTCGAGCAGCAGCATGGATCATAACAGGCCATGAAGAGGGTTCTGTACAGGTTCGTCTTGTCACTCTTTATCCACCCTTCGTTCCTGTCTCACGAAGTTTCGCTGTCGTTGCAGCCCTGCTCTCTTGAATAAACAGTCCCCAAAACTGTGTGTGCTGACGCACTCAGTAAAGGGGTGGGCAGTTCTGTGATTCCCAACCTTTCATTCT
Source organism: Takakia lepidozioides (assembly GCA_030704615.1). NCBI lineage: Eukaryota > Viridiplantae > Streptophyta > Takakiopsida > Takakiales > Takakiaceae > Takakia > Takakia lepidozioides. The sequence goes on from CM060732.1 coordinate 61,901,562, forward strand.
ACATACGAACATCCGATCCTCTACTGAATCACACCTGCCATGGCTTCTAGGTAGGGCCTGGGTGGACAGAGCAAAAATTGAGTGCGCTGGCGCACACTGTCAAGGGGTCCTTAAACCGTATTCGCACGCTTTCCCCGCTTACTAACATTCCCTCTGTTTTGATTGTGCAGGTACATCAAGAACATTCTCATTCCAGGCAAGAACCTGAGTCAACAACCGCACTTTATTGACCTATGGTGTGACCACGCTCTCGATGCCCTTGGTCTGAGCTTGTGACCCGAAATCAAAACAAAAATGCAGAGGCCTTGGCCCCTCTGATGGAGAAGGAGTTGTACGAGAGAAACTTGAGGATATTGGTTGAGAAAGAGCCTCTTGCACAGAATACGCCAGTGAAACCTAGAAAGGACAAGGGGAAAGGGAAGGGAAAGGGGCAGAAAAACAATCAGAATGAGAATGAGAATGAGTCCGTGGTGCAACCGGGGCCAGTGCAAACCCCACCCCCAGCCAAAAAGCCTGACCGAAAGAAGAAGGGTCTAAAAGAGCCCTACGATGCAATGGAGCACCCATCTAGAATCGTTTTTCTGGGCATGTGCGAGCTGGTAAACGACGGGTTCCTGGCCATGATGGAGACACGGAAGTCAAGTTACAGTGGTGATCCTTCCAAAACGTGGGACAAGCTATGTGCTTTAATTCTCCAATCGGATGCATCTGTTTGAGTTTTGATTTCTTTGTTTTATTTTTACTCGGATCAGACATGTCGCTTATAAAACATCCTCCCCTTCTTACACGCTATAGTGCTTGCAGGCATGGAGGGGGAAGGAATCTTGGGTGAATGGTGCACAGAAACCGTTTGCTTTGGAGATGGTTATTGTGGACATTCCGGACGGGCATCTAGTCCCGGATATTCTTCCCAGTGACACCTGCCCAACCTAGAACAAATTTGACGAGAGGTACTGGAGTTGGGTGTTTTCTTTTTGCAATTTTTTCTTTTCCGATGCAGGGGTTCTTATTATCATACAATCTGTCACGATGAGATGTCGCCGAGAGCTGGCAAGCTACTTGAAAGCCTCGGGGATGCGGATTATCAAGACCTGGAACTGTGTCAACAGTCTATATCTGACGAAGGTAGGTTTCAAATACTTTATTTTTATGCCTTCTCTGTTGAAGTTCCACTGTATACCCTGTTATGAAGGCATACTGATCGCACTGCCTGAATTGAGTGCTTCAGCGTACTCAGTTATAGCGGTCCATGAGCAATGACTCTGAACCCGTTCCATCCGGAATGGGTCTGCACTCCCACCCAGATGTGCTATGAAACATTCCTCACTAATTATTCTCCTCTTCATCGCAGACCCGTCTATTTGAGGCCGTCTGTCTCATGAGGGTACATCCATTGTCGACTCCCACCACAGTGGTGGAGTTCGAGCTTCATGGGGGAGGATGTTTTATAAACAAGAGGTTCGATCCTGTCGTCGACGACATACACTACAACTATGTCGACTCCAACGTATGTTTGCGAAAGCCAAATGGAACGCCTTGGAGAGGGGCCCGTGAGAAAAGCCCAGCTTTTATCCAAATGATCATTGAGACTTGTTCTCGGCGAGGGGCCCGCATCATAGATCTCACTCTCGGCACAGGTTTCTCTTCTTGCCTTTGTCATCGATTTCTTTTCTTCTGCACCTTCTTTACTCAATATTCTAAAACTCTAATTCCTTCATTCTGTCTCTTGCAGACGTTTCTTACCATGCTTGCAAGGCAGGTGGCAGGCACTTGTTTGGTATGGAAGGAGATGCAGATATTTTCACTGGCCTCCTCGCCGAGTTGCAAAGGGGCGCGTCTACCTCCAATGTGAAGGACGTCACTGTGCAAATTGATATCATCGACGGAGACGACAAGGACCTGGACAATGACTTTTCATGTGAGTAAGTTCATTTTCTGTCTATTTGATCCCTGTGTATATGCTCTGTCACGTCCCCTTCTGTTGTCTGATTGTTACCCAAATGGTGCATTTCTGATTGCAGAAATGTGAACGCTCTCCCGTGGCCCCTGTTGTCCATATACTTGAGGGACTTGTGCTGGAGCCCACTTCCTAATTATGTCCTTCCCGACGACGCAGAAGGCATTGCTCGTGTGCAAGCAGCTGTGCTTTCTCCCCCACCCTTGCGTTGGAGTTCCAGGAAGACACTCAGGTACCTCCGCGCAAAGGTTTTCATAGATGATAGTGCAACAGTTTCAGGTGGTAGCAATAGCAGTGTTGACACCACCTACGGATGTACTTGAGGGCATTTATTTATGGAACATGAGGGGACATACTCTCCGTTTTCCGTTGCACCACCATTTCTCTTCCCACCATCCGTTGTAATGAGCATGGACTACAATGAAATTCACATCCCTGAATTGAAACATTCTCTCCATTGCGTCCTACGAATTTGAAAGTGTTTTCTTTCTAAACATTGCTCTCTAATTCAACCGTGTGCATTCAATAAAAGTTTTCTACAGAGATGAATATGTGCATAGTCCAGTAGACAGTCATTCAACATATGCCATCACACCAATATTTGGTTGGATGGATGGAGGATGAATGTTTTTGGATAGATGAAGCCCGATTGGATGTACACACTACAGCAAATGGGGGGATTTTGCGACGCCAGCCGCACGGCACTGAGCCCGCGACGTCGAGCCTGTGGCGTTTTTTTGCGACGTCCCGGCGTCGCAATCCCCCGCTGCGACATCATTACGACGCCCAGCCGTCGTAAGGTGGCATGAAGGGGGAAAGAGGGCCCTCGCTGCGACGGATGGCGGGAAGAGATTTGTACATTGCTACAACAGATGATCTGGTACGAGCTCTAACCCACAAAACAAGATATCGTCTTCCTTAGGGGGCGATGTGGGGGCAAGGGACCAGATATAGCAGAGATGATGTTGAGGGCTGCAAGAAGGTCAGATTGATGCTTCCAGGCGACGTGAACGTTTTCTGCCAGGTTGCAAGACTGCATGTCCACAATGTCCTCAAGGGACATGTCCTGTGAAATGAAAATGAAAGAGGGTCATTCATGCAAGCGCGGACCGTTCTGGGAACAAGGAAAGAAACTGGGCACATACAAGGGATTGCAGAGGTGAAAGGCAGCTTACAGTTGTCATGAAAGCCCCCCATTACCGGTATGTGAAGTGCCAGAAGACCAACCAGTCTTCTAATTCTTTGACACCGTCCTGATCAGTAGCCCCTGACGAGAACCACCATGCTCTCACTGTCTGGTACTTGGTCTCAGCCTCTTCCATTGTAGTCGCATTCTTGTACATGACGCAGAGCCTCATGTGCTCCGCTTGCAGATCTCTTCTGATGCACCTCTTCGTATATTTATGCAGGGACTGAGTCCAGTGGAATAGACATGTGCGCTCCCTATTAGGCATGGGTACCTCTGGATCACCAGATCCAAAAACTCGGCACACAGTGTTGAAGTTAGCCTGTGCACTATCCGCCATAAACCATTTATGCCTGTATGTCCATTGGACTCCATGACTGAAAGCAAACAATTCCACATTATCATCTGGGACTCTGTATCTTCAGATTGCATGTCACAGATGGCAATTATCATTATTCTCTGGTAGTTCGGGTCGTAAACATGGCAAGACATGGTTGTCCAACCCTTCACTCATTTGCAATGATTGAACATCATCCAGGATTTCTCCAGATCCCCCCCCTGGTTGCATACATCTGGCCAGGTTGACGCCACTGCCCTCGCCCACCGTAGACATCTTGAACAAGTAAACCTTTGAAGACCCCTGACCCGGGAAGACGCTAGATTGGATAAAGTCATATTGACTTATTCGCTTGAGCTCCATAATGCTGTCGATGGACCCTGTGTTTCCACCGTGCACTCTCAATGCATTCACCTGATTCCTAATATTAGGGGAGCTCAACACGGAGAAGTGATCCATCACTACATCCAAAGACGCCCCCTCAAGTCTTGAGCTGGATTCGCTTCCTTGCCCCAGAATGTGCCTCTCCAGGAAACTTTTGCTGGCAGCCAACGCTATGGCAGATGGTTTGGCTGAAGGGAACTTTGCAAACTCCTCCGCGACAAGCCCACGCGCCAACTCCACACTATCTCTCCAATCGCCGTAAGACACAAGATGGTCGTGTCCCAAAATGAATGTAGGCTCGAGTCATGGTTTTGCAATGGTGAGTAACGTAGTACATGCGAGCACGACAATGTGCAATGCAGGAGGGGGCCACCTTGCAGAACTTACAAACAAATGTACTGGCAGACGATGGAGCACAGCCTGGGATAAAAGGATTGTCGGAGAGTCCTTCCCACTCACTCTCATTTTTAGCACCGCTCTTCGTGAAACGCAAGCAACTTCCATTCACACATCTCAGATGCCCCACACAAACGCTCCTTCTGAATTTCAAGTTTACATTGTTGTGGATATTGGACGTTTTGGTTCTGCACCATGGATGGCCGTCATGCTTTTTATCCATTCCTTGCAAGAGACCTGCGAGACCCCCAGCACAAGTTGGTGGATTCCGTTCAAAGAGGATGTCACCGTCGAAGGAAGGTGGAAGGAATGGAACCTTTTTTGTTGCGAATGAATCCCACAGTATCCCTGCGATCTCGTTTTTGGATCCTGGTTTTCCTGACAATGCTTTAAGATGTGGGATGATGCTAACGATTTCATGAACATCGACGTCCCCTTCAAGAAGACGGTTCATGGGAGCCCATATTTCCACGAATTCATCATCCGAGGAATCCGACAGTGTGACAAAAGTTGTTGAAGTGGTGTCCTCCTACTTCACAGTCACATGCCGCTTGCCTTGAACGACAGAGGCAGCTGTCCCAGGAGTCACAATGGAGCCACCGGATTGTCTTCTTTCACTTCGGAACACACGATATTTTCCAGGAAGAACTCTCCATTCCTTGTATTTCTGTGCAACAAGCGGTTTCTGGAACAACGTTTTTTGAACGTTTCCCTCCAAGTCATAAATCTCTTTCTCGACAGAAACACAGCCAATGTCAAGCTTGAACCTTGCTGCCATAACATGCTCCTCCACCACAACAAAACCATCATCTTCAACCGCGGCACTGGGCAAGGTTCTTCAGTATACTGAAACTCGGCGAAGGCCACGTCATTAGGAGAAGCCATGTGGTGAAGATACGATGGTGAGTACCAATACAACTGTGCGACATGGACAGGTAAAAACCTTCCGAAAGCGATTGCCACATCTCAAAAGTGTTTGCTAAGGCAAGAGACAGTTGTACAATTGGCCCCACACATCAACCAATAATGGTCAAGGGTATTGAACCACACCGCCAAAACAGTTGGGCAGTTGCCAAATTGATGGAGAAGGGAACAAAACTGTTTATTTTGTCAGTGTCACAAAGACCGGGAAAAGACGACGCCGTCTTGGATATGGCAATCCAATGTGCGTTTTACGGCGTTCCACGACGTGAACCTGGACAGTGCATTGAGTGCCGAACCCGGGAAATATCCGACCCCGGATGAACGCGGACATGGTGTTCTTGACGTCATGTATGTTTTCTTTTCGAAGAAGGCAAAATCCATGTATGATAGGGCGATGACAGGTCTCATGTGCACAATATTTCATCCAAATCACCAAACATCCACATTTGAAGAAAAGGGCCTTATTGATGGCAATAGGGGCGCCCAATAAACCGCAGCCAGTGAGAGCAATCCATTTGGGGGGTTAGAAGGCAGACATGCACGTCCTTAACCACATGCATAACCGACGGCTTATGTGGGTTCCTTACTTTCTCTATTGTTGTTAGTCAAGCTGGAGCGTTGCGGGAGTGAGAGAGAAGACATATGAAGAAGACGTAGAAGGCAGTCCCTGTACTTCACGAGTGCGAGAGAGAGGAAAAACATGCGAGTCAGAATGAGAAAGTTGTGCAATCTGCAAAACGCTGATGAGCAGGTTGCACAGGATATGTCCACCCAGGAATCACAACAGATGACAGAGGAGGTCCAGCCTCAAATGGAGGGAAGAAGGGAAGGGGAGGAGACTGCCCCGGGGACCAATGTGCATGACATGGACATCGACACTACCGTCGCTGAGAAAGAAGCGACACCAAAGGAGGCGGTGAGGCCTCAGGAAGAAGAGGCTTCGGGAAGTGGTGTCATGAAACCCAAGGTGATCCTTCTCCCAAACTGCATACCTCGCAAGACTGTGGTACCAAGTGAATAGACAGAATATGAGAGATCCCCTGAAAATTGGGTGCGGCACCACACTCAATTATAATGGGAGCTCTATCACTTCCGTTGTGGGCCGAGGTGAATACTTAAGTCTTAGAGGCAGCAGGATCTGCAATGGAAGCCTGAGAGGGACACGGGGAAAGTGAGTGCGGTGGCGCACTCATTTTTAAGGGATGATAGGCGATCGTTTGGGCATTAGGGAAAGAGGAAGGTGATGTTCAGAGTTTAGGTCCGAGAGACAGTGGAGTGGTCACCCAGAATTGAGTGCGCCACCGCACTCAATTTTTGAGCACCATGGAATCATTGAGTTGCTATTGAGTGAGGTGAACGACAGATAGAAAGTGTGTTTATTCCATAGTGAGATCTCTTATGAGTTCTGATAATCACATTATCTCTAACCTGGAAACTAAGTGCGGTGGCGCACACAGTTCTGAGGTGTGGTCAACAATCTTCTTGGACAGAGGTGAAGACCCCAATGAACTCAAAACAGAAAGTAGGCAGACAGAATGGAGGGCTCCCAGAACTGAGTGCGCCACCGCACTCAGTTTCGGAGCACCATAGAATGGTCAGTTTGCTTATGAGAGAGGTGAAACGATAGTTAGAAAGTATGTTTCATTCAAAGTGAGATCTCTTGTGAGTTGTCAGAATGACAGTAACAATAACCTTGAAACTGAGTGCGGTGGCGCACTCAGTTCTGAGGTGTGGTCGACCATCTTCGTGGACAGAGGTAAAGACCCTGGTGTGCTCGCAACAGAAAGCAGGCAGACAAAGTGGAGGGCTCCCAAGAATGAGTGCGCCACCGCACTCAGTTTTTTGAGCACATGTAGATGGTTGATTTGATGATGTCTGAGATGAACTATAAGGTGAAAATGATTGTGGAAATTGGAAAGCATTCTTTTTTACTTGTGGGAAAAACATCATAACACCCTGGAAACTAAGTGCGGTGGCACACTCAGTTTTAACAGTGGACTCGCAGATCTTTGAAGACAGTAGATAAGTCGAAGTTGATATGGAATCGGCTCAATGAGAGACAGAGTGAGGCCCGGAATTGAATGCACTGCCGCACCCATTTTTTTGTAGCGGACTTGGGTGAGTGAAATGTCAATTTGTGAGATGGAAAATCCGGTTTTTATTTGAATATATAGTTGTACAGTTTTGAGTGTGGTGGCGCACTCAGTTTTTGCCTCTAGAATGAAGCACACAATGTGGAAGAGGAAGTGACAGAGGAGCCATTGATTGAGGAGAGATGGAGTGCCTACTCAAAGTATATTCTAGCTTCATGCCTAACTTGATCTCATTTAGAAGATTTCAATATCTGTGGCATATATATTAATTGGACATCTTCCATTGACAATTGCTCCAAATCTGTATATGTTGCAAGTAATTTTTTTCCATCATATACCACAAGACTTGAATTTGTTGTTGAAATAAATTATCTTACAACAAATGTCCAATTGTTTTCGATTGATGCTTCGGCCTCCAACCAATATGGTATTTTTTTGGATTGCTATAATGATAGCCTTCTTTCAAAGAAATGGGAAGAGATATCCAATTAGCAATATAAACAATATGGGATATCGCTATAAATAATATGTAACTATACTGATGTTGGTAATCCTAGTTTTTCCAATAAATGTATCGCAATTGGAGAAAATTTTCTGACAGTAAATTGTATGACCAATCTCTCAACATGATCATATGTGGACATTAACTTTTGATATACATCCACAAAATGGGGGATGCTAGAGTGTGAGCCTAGCCACGTGAGCCCAAGAGTCTGGCGTGAGCCCAGGACACGTGGCATGATTTTGGGGAAGATGCGGCATCTATTTCTGTGGAAGAGGATCCATTACCGCAGAAACACGTCTTCATCCATATTAATCCTGCAACCCCAAACAGAAACCCCAACCCTTGTCAGCCTTAAGGACCCACCTCAACCCCGATAGTGAACCTCGCCATCCCGCCCCTGTGCATGATACTGCGCACTGACATCATCCATGGGACCATCCATGCATGCAACATTCATCCACAGTGTCACTACAGGAAAAGGGGGGGGGGGGGGGTTTTCGACGCCGCAGCCACGCCGCGGCGTCGTAAAACAGCCCTTTTCGGGTGGGGAAAAAAACCAAATTTGCCATGTCCGGACGTCGCAAGCCCGTCGCCAAAAAAATGTCGCAAATTTGCGACCAATGGGGGTCGCAAATATGCGAAACCGCGATTTGCGACGCACGGGCGTCGAAAAAAAAAAAAAAAAAAAAAACAACAACAAACATATTCTGCAATGTAGAATTAGCACCGTCTGGGGGGTCGCAAAGTGTGACGCCCGGACGTCACAATTTAAGGGGGTACATTTGAATTTAGGCGGAGAAATTTGAATTTAAAAACTTGTTGACCATTGACTCTGGCGTTGACCATTGACTCCGGTTCTGTCTAATGGCAATATGTTCATTGTTCTACATATATCATGCAACGTATACTTGAACCTAAGACCTCCACGTTATAACATTTCTAAGACACTACAAACTAACCGACACACCTACGCTACATCTATGTATCACAAAAGCAATCCAAATATATATACATATACATATAAAGAGTTCCTTAAAGATCCTTCAAGTTCCTTCTAAGGGGGTCTCTCTTGTGACGCCGGGGAGTTGCAACCTCCACAGCCTTAGTGCCCAGCCCCAGCCCCAGCTCCAGCATCGTCGCCGTTGTTGTACCCCGCCACCGCCAGACGCCCCAAACGACGTCCTTGTGTGGACCTAAGCTGACCACAACACCATTGCGACCCCCTGACGTCGCAACGTTAGGCGTCCCAGCGCGGGGCGCCCCCAGCGACGCTTTTGTAAAGTTGAGGACCACAAAGCCCAAAAAAAAAAAAAAACAAACTCCCACTGTGGTGATGCTGTTGCGACGCCCTGACAACATTATTTTTTGGATTTCCGACGTCGGGGCGTCCAACGAAGATGGCAAAGGCAGTGAATAGGTGCACAATGGGCTCGCCTCTCCAATCAAGGGAGCCCCATCTGGAAGGAGATGAAACGTTCGGGACTTGCAAACGCAAGCTAAATACACCTCCAGGATCAGATGGTCGCCATGACATAGACAACTTCTCTGTACCCAAGATTTCTCCACTACAAAGTATGGCGTCCAGTAGGAAAGAGGCTGCTGGTGCATCCTCTTCCATAGAGACTTGTCCTCTACCTGCAACCCTTGTAGTTGCAAGTTTCCAGCAGGACCACAGGGGTGCAGTGCAGGAGTCACCTTGTGCTGATTTCGAATGGCATCTCCAGCGAACTACTCCAGGGTCTAGAGTTGGCTGCGCGGCAGTGAGGGCCATTAGTTATGAAAAGTGTAAGTCAAAGATAGCCAAAGGCTCAGCGGGTACTCCAGCTCCGACGTTCACAGGTTTGATTCGGCCATATATGTTGAAGGTGTCGAAGATGCACAAATTCTGGTTCTGCCCGGACGATATGGCTCACTGTGTGAATGGGTACCGTCCGTGACTCCTACATGGCTCAGCCTCCCCCACCCACCATTTGGCCAGTGTGGGTGGGAACCTCCCTAACAGCACTAGAGATTGGCAAGTTGGAGGACGCCGGCTTTTGTCTGCACCGATCTGTGGCGACGACTCTTGGTGGCCTTGCTGCCAGGGTTGCACACGACATTGACGTCACGTCACATCGGACCTGACGCTGACGCGACCAACGTCACGTCAGTTTTGCCGAAAAATCAGTAAAACATGAGTTAGGTGAAAAATATGTCACGTAGGTGGACACGTTGTATTCCAAGCGACACCTTGGCAAGTGAATGAATTGTTTTATAAATTACTCCATCCGCCAATAGTTGAGGTAATTTTTAAATCATTATTGTTAAATTGGTGCGACCTCCAAATGGTGGTGGTCGCAGAATTTATCTTATTTTTTAATAGTTGCGACCACCAGCAAAGGGGTTATCGCAGCATTTTTTGTTTTTTAAAAATAGATGTAACCACCAGCAGGGGTGGTCGCATTTTTTTTTTTTCTTAAACAGTTGCGACCACCGCTACCGGTGGTCGCACAATATTTGTAATAGGTGCGACCACCATCAGGGGGGTGGTCGCAACATTTTTCTATTTTATAATATCTGCGACCACCAGCATGGGGGCGGTCGCAGCATTTTTTTGTTTTTTTAATAGGTGCGACCACCAGCAGGGGGGTGGTCGCAATTTTATTTACTTATTTATTTATTTTAAATATTCTCTGTGACCACGAGCATGGGTGTGGTCGCAGCAAATTTTTTTTTTTAATAGGTGCAACCACCAATATGGGGGTGGTTGCAGAAATTTTCTATTTGCTTAATAGTTGCGACCACTAGCAGGGGGGTGGTCGTAGAAATTTTCTGTTTTTTTAATAGGTGCGACCATCAGCAGGGGGGTGGTTGCAGAATTTTTTTTAAAAATAATAATAATAATGTATGTGACCACGAGCATAAGGGTGGTCGCAGTATTTTTTTTTTTTTAATAGGTACGACCACCAGCATGAGGGTGGTCGCAACAGTTTTAAAAAAAAAATAACATGCGACTTCCTCGTGCGACCTAAAGCGGTCGCAGCATTGGATGTGATTCGTCGAACGTGTGAGGCTTGGAGGCTGGAGGGTATATAAGGTGGCCCCAATGCCCCTCACTTCTTCTGTAGCAAACACTTTTGTGACGAGTGAATGTTTTCTATTCCTTGAGCAAGAGTGTAAACCCAAGAGGAGGGTGCAGACTTTTTGCTGTTGTGACTTCCACCAGAGCCACTGCAGCAAATTGTCGAAAAGCACAATACTATATGGTGCATTGATCCACTTGGATTGATGCCGTAGTGTTGGGCCATCGCATTCTGTTCTAACTTCTATTGCTCTTGACAAATCTACTAAGTACACTAGTGTTCTTCGTTGAACCTTATGTCTGTGGTTAGGATTTTGGGTGTGAGGATGAGGGAGGAGTGGATCCCTTGGTTCACCATAGACCCGCACAAAAAGGACGGTGTTCAATGCAATCTTTGTGCATTGAAGCTGGCAGGTCGCAAAGATCGCATGTTATATCACCTTGGCTACAGAGATGGGAAGAATGCAGGGGTTAGTTTGTGCCCAAAAGCCTCCATGCGAGTGAAAGCCCACTTTGCCCAATGTGGAGACAATATCTCACCGTCTCTTGATGTGGCCGCGGCTTCTGAGCCAAACACTCCAAATTCGAATCAAACTGTCCCTCAGAGTTGTACCCAAGGGGATTCTTGCGAGGCGTCTACTGTTCGTGGAGAAGCCGGTGGGTCAGGAGCAACACCCGATTGTACGCCAGCACTTGCACGGACCAGACCATTGAGGCAACAATCAATGCAAGAAGGCTTAAATTTGTCGCACATGAGGACTCTGGATAAGAAGTGGGCCCAATTTTTCTACGAGGCCAATAACCCGTTCAATGTCTCGAGGCTTCCTACGTTTGTGGCTGCTGTCAAAGCCACGTCCGATTCCAAATCCACATACACACCTCCGAGTTATCGCGATCTCCGCACAGGATTGCTAGAAGAGGTTATGTCTGACCTCACCCAAAAGGTGAATGAAAAGACAGGTGATTCTCTCCGGAAATATGGAAGCACTATATGTGCGGACGGTTGGAGTTCCGTTACTAATCGACCACTGTTCAATGTCATGTTGGTCTGTCCTGCGGGGAACAATTTTTGGGATCCGTTGACACACAGCGGGGAGAGAAAAAATGCACGTTATCAAGCAGGGTTGTTGACGAGTTACATCGATAAAATTGGAGCTGATAAATTGTCCAAGTGTGCACGGACAATGCATCTAACATGGTTAATATGGCCGATATTTTGATTGTACGATATCCCCATCTATATTACCAAGGGTGTGCTGCTCATATCTTTGATCTCCTTTTGGAGGATTGGGGAAAAGAATCATGGATGAAACAACTAGTAAAAAGTGCAAAATCGGTTTGTGACGTTCATCCGTACACATTACAACCCTCTGGTATTGTTTAGAAAGCATGAACCCAAATACAGCCTTAGGAACCCGGGTGAAACCCGCTTTGCCACAAACTTTTTGATGGTGGATCGACTGGTGACTGTGAGGGCGGGTCTGGAGCAGGTGATCATTGACCCTCAATGGGATGCGTATGTGGGCACCTTACGCGACTCTCGTAAGTCCAAGTCTTTGAGCAAAAGTCGGAGGGTCCGCGCAATCATTTGCTCCGACGATTTCTGGGCGAAATGTGCAAATTTTGTGTACATGGTGGAGCCGGCGTTGATTGCTTTGCGGGAGTTTGATGGAAAACAACCAATAATGGATAAAGCATGGTTGATATTGGAAAACCTTGAGAAGCACGTGCAATCCTTGAGACGTCCTCCATTTTCTATGGACGATGATTTGGCGGCAAGGACCGAGGATGCATTTTACGACCGCAAACGGATGGTTCGCATGGACTTGCATTATGCTGGGGCCTTGCTGAATCCATTCTTGCTGGACAATACGGATTTGAGAGACGATGTGGATGCCAAAGTTGGGCTTGTACGGGTCATCATGCAACTTGCACCTTTGAACATGGCAGAGCGAGCGTTGTCCGAGTACCAGTGCTTCTCGGATCGGCAGAATCATTTCCATGACATGCCGGATCCAAAAGCAATGAACATGTTGCCACATGAATGGTGGGATCTGATTGGAGCTGGAGCAAGAACGTTAGCTCCCATTGCAAAGCGTATTCTTGCTCAAGTGTGCTCTGCCTCGTCCTGTGAGCGGAACTGGAGCAGTTACTCGTTTGTTCACAACAAAATTCGCAACAGGTTGAATCCTGCCAGGGCTGACAAATTGGTTTATGTCTACACGAATTGTAGGCTACTGCGAGAGAGGAGAACAAGTGACGCATCTGCATGGTACGAGAAGAATGTGTTGTCTGAAGAATCTGCCTCAGAGGTCCAATCTAGCAGCAATGATGACATTGACGCCGCGAGGGACTCCGACTCCGTCGGTTGGGATGGGTCCGATGATGTGGGCAATCCTCCACATGACCCATATGAATTTAATGACGATGATGCTGCAATGCATCCATCCTTCGATGACCTTGTTGTTGATGAACTGCGACATGGTGTCATCCCAATTGCGGACCCCCTTCCCCCCAGTGGAGCACACTCTCAACAATGAAGTTGAGGTCAACTCTCCCCCCCACGAGTTCCACGGACTGCAGGAGATGTGCAGGTCGAATCGTCGGATGATGACAACCGGCCGTTGTCATTCTTTCACCGACATCGTGCCCCTATGAACCGTGCTTCATCTCACCCCGCTCCATCTTATGTTTCTCTTTCTCAAGCCGGTCCATCCCATGCTGGTCCATCTAGTCTCTCTCCCCCTCATGTAATTCCTTCCATCGCTACTCCAATCCTGGGAGATGGTTCTTCTGCTGCGGGACTTCTGCAAGTCGAACCATCGGATGACGACGACCGGCCATTGTCGTTTCATCTGGCCCGACAACGTCCGCATGTGAACCGTGCTCCCTCGACCCTCGCTGGTCCATCTCATGCCCATTCCTCTCATGTCGGCCCCTCTGATGTACGTGCGAGTAGCCTTCCTCATACGAGACCTGCTCCAAGGCCACTACAAAATCCGAGACAAGCCCAGAAACGGCAGAGAATTGTGCAACCTTTTGTTGGTGACTGACCTGTGAACAGACCTGATACCCTAGATGGTATTCATGATAGGAGTGGAAATTGACCAGAGAGACAACTGAACGTACTCCGAGGACGACTACAGGTCCAACGGCCAGTTGCATCTGGAAACGAAAGAACAGATGGAGATCATGATTCTAGCACTGATCATCGGAACGGGGGTGAAGTGAGTGGGGACGAAGATTTTGTACTAGACGTGAGATCATACCATCGTCGACGTGCCAAACGGAATTAGGTACAGCTATAACTTCTGTGACCTGTCACATGATGTGTAGTATGTTTCCATGGATATCCATGTTTCAGTTTGGGTACATGCATACGTGTACGGAAAAAATGGTGGAATATGTGTACCCAAGAAAGGGTTTGGTGGTTGTGCGTGTGTTTGTGTTTCGTCATTACCTTTACATTGTTGATTTCCTATTATGGTTTCGAAAGCCACAAAAGTCAGGTGCAGCTCCCAGCATTCATCTTCCCCTTCACAAACCCATGGGGAGTCGATACATGTGCTTTTCATCTGCCTCTCCAAACATACATACAGGTGCAATGGCAACCTCCTGGTGGTCACACCTATTTTAAAAAAAACAATTGTGTGACCACCAGTAGCGGTCGTCGCAACTGTTAAAATAAAAGAAAAATGTTGCGACCACCCCCCTGCTGGTAGTCGCACCAATTTACTGATTTACTGATTACCCCTACTGGTGGTCGCAGATTTTATTTTATTTTATTTTGGGAAACACCTGGGAACGACAACTCACAAATCAGGCCCCTTAGTAGTGAGAGGAGAAAATAACCTCTTTCATTTATGCGCCAAGAGGCGTAGGAATGGGGCACCACACGAACCATACCACACCCATCAAATAGCAGATTTGACCCCAGAATCGTCCGGTCGCACTCAGTGCACTTAACCAACTGAGCTACAGACTGTTGGTAGATATTCAAAATCGGAATTATGTGACCACCCCCCTGCTGGTGGTCGCATCTATTAAAGAAAAGGAAAATAGTGCGACCACCAGCAGGTGGTGGTCGCACCTATTTGTTTTAAACAAACTTTCTGCGACCACCCCTTTGCTGGTGGTCGCACCTATTAAAATTTATAAAAAAAACTTGGTGGGCGATGGGATGTTGCATTGGTCATTGAGTCCAAGTGGAGAGGGGTGCTATGGTTGTGGGGGTATTCTGGGCCGTTGGATTCTACGAAATCGATGTTGAGTACCTCCCGGAAGCCCTCCTCTAGCACCCACGTTTTTTTCTTTGCATTGCTCATATCACTTAGAACTGCCGGGAGTGACACGTGCCTCTAGTACTTGGGGAGGATTCATTAGGGAGGGATTAGGTATGATTTAGGAGGGTTGGGAGAACATTTTTCTTAGCAAACACCTGTCGAGTAGGGGTAAGCCAAAGCCATAAATGGCGGAGGAGGAAGACAGAGGAGGTCATCCCAGGGATGACGATAATGAGCCTAGACCTCCAAAAAAAAAAAAAAAAGGCCAGGCGCGAACTTCGTTGGGACATATACAATGACCCCAACATTCTTGTGGAACCAGGTTGGAAAGTTTGGAAGTTGGGGCAGCGGTGGTCGCTTGGTGACTGCAGGAAATTTGTGGACTAGTGTCACATAAATCGTTTGTGGCCCAAAGATAGGCATGATCCACAAACCAAACAAAATCAAGCTAGCTTGCATTCCTGTGCCAACCCGCATTTCTGCCACAGGGCAGAGGAGGTACATACAACATTGTGGGGTCAACCGCTCGTCAACAACAAGGTCCCGTATTTATTTGCGGCCATGTTGTACACAGAGTTGATTTTATTGCAACCAGTGGATTGACAAACTGCCACTGCGAGACAGCGTACTAGACTATACATGTTCTCTGATATCCCAGACTTGTATATACGTCAGGGGCAGGACATCATACGGTTTGATGGAAACGACGAGGTGGAAGAAGGAGGAAAGACGGATGGAAACGACGATGTGGAATAAGGAGGAAATGCAGACCAACCTCCAGATTATACGCCGCAACAGGTTTCCGCAGCCGGGCCTTCAACATCTGAGGTGGAGGGAGGCGAGGTACGCTCTCCGTTGGAGGAACAGTTGGCCGCACATCAACAGCACATCAAAGACCTGCAGGACATTGTTCATTTGCAACGGTGGCAACTAGCAAAGTTGCTGGAAAGAATGGGGTTGGGGACTCTCGACAGCGTCCGCGGTGTGCTTCAGGACCCGAGGCCAATCACCAACGAGCAAGACATATTGGCGCGTTTGAATATGCCACCAATGGACATTGACCACGTCATCGACGGGGTTGACTCAATCGGGCATGGAAATGAAGTACAAACGTCTGAACTGGACCCGACAAGGGTTGAGGAAGAAATACTTGCGGCGGAGAGGGCAAGAAAAGGGAAGGACCCCATAGTGATGTTCAGCCGTGCAAATTACATCGGCCCAAGAACAGGAATTAGAGCAGCTTGTGGGGGGACGCGAGCAACCTAAGGCTGTTGCATATCGGTACTCAAGTGCCATACAAATTCGATCGTGGCCATGGTTGAAGTGGAATTGGCGGAATTGGGTGATATGGGCAGGCCATCTAGCATCGTGGGAAACACGGATAGAAGAAGCGTTGTCCTCCCTCCAACGTGCAGCACGTTCGTCGAATCGAAGTGTAGATAGCATCTATGCTAATTTGCAAAGGCACGACACTGCGCGTGATGTATTCACGTCGAAGTACACTGGATTCACCACATGGGGTGATGTGCATGCCATGTTTGAGCACTGTGTGCATACAAATTCCGATACCAATAACAGCATAAACTGGGATTTGGAAGTAGAGGAGGAGAGGGACACCAGGCCGAGAATGTCATCCTTCATTAATGAGGATAAACGGACGTGGATACCACAGAGCAATCCAGCGTCATGGGTAACAGATGGTACGGTGTGCACAATGTGCCTAAACCCTTATGGACCGGAGGGAGGCTATATGCTTGGTTCATGTGGCCATTTGTTCCATCCCACATGTCTCATATCGGCAGCCATGCGAGCAAACCAATGCCCTGACTGTCGTGGACCAATCCATCGACGTTTCTACGAGTTGTTTGGGTTGCAAGACAATATGCCCACGGGATACGAGTACAACCGGTACAACATGCCATTGGATGTATCGCCTTACGATTTTCAATAGTGGGGGAGACATGACATGGGATGCTCAGAGAGATGCATGCCTTGGATGCGAAGACGTTAACTAGGGTTAAAGATCCGGTGACCTTTTGGGTGACATCCAACTGGGAAATAACCGTGCGTGCTAGAGGCATACGGACCCAGTCCAAATGGAGCTTTTTTGCCGAACTTGGGGGCATTGGAGCTGTACCAGACAAAGATTCTTCCGACTGCCTGAGGATCCATGGGTGCCAGCGGAAAACGACTCATACAATCGCGAACCGATTGGGAGAGACCTATTTCTGAGGGAGTTGGAGGCCGCTAGCATCCGTTGGGAGAATATGAATGAGACGTATTGGGTGCCTCGTCGGGATGATGGGCCATTTCTTCCAGAGTTGCGCAGAGATCCCCAGCAAGAGGAGGTGTTGGACAATTTCAAGGCTGTCACGAGTGTGAAAAAGTATTGGCAGAACACATGGCGTGACCAAGTTGCCCCTATTCCAGGGGTGTTCTTGCCACTTCCAAACATATCGGATTTAATTGAAAATTGCATGCCGCCGTAGCAAGAGCGACACCCCGGCTCTGGCAAATGTGGAAGAGAGTCAACACTCGCCTAGAACGCTACGCATGATGACAAGGGTGGACCACACAACACTTGGTCCCTCTTTGACCACTCGAGCCCAGGCTCGAGCTCTCCGTACTAGTGGAGGCACGTCCTCTACACCCAGATCATCTTCATCAACATCTGGAGATAACGACATAGTACGTGCACGCGTCAGGTGCGCACTAGCACGTGAACTCCCAAAGAGGCGCAAGTTTCCTTGCCCTTGGGTGGGAGTCACCCGATTTCGGCACTGCGCAAATACACGATTACCCAATTTACCTCTCCCACTTTTGTAAGCTAGCATGCATTCTACACACTAGCCAACCATACCATGCATCACCATTCCAAACAAATATGACGCACAACATTTGGAAACCATTTCATTTATAACAAAATTTGTACAATACAAGTTTTTGCAATGGGATTCCTGAGCTAGCTAAGCCGGGCTAAGCATGCATTTCCTCCCCCACGCTCCAAGGTTGATGTCCCCATCAACGCTTCTTCTGCTTTTGAGGTCGCCCTTCGAAGCTACACCGCCTCGGATGCGTCCCTATTTCTGAGGCACCACCCAAAATGCCTCCACATGATGATAGCCCTTCCATTTCACGAGATACTCCGTTTCTCGATTCTGAACCTCCTCGACTTAAGCACTACCTCCACCTCGTACTCAGGTTCATTTTCATGATCCAACAGCACAGGTGGCGGACGCAACACTTGATGTCGATTCGGATGCGCTTCATCTTTGAAGTAATGCTTCAAAAGGGAGACGTGGAATGGAATACCGGATGCACCTTGCTGTTTTCCGGCAACTCCAATTCATACGCATCCTCATTCATAACCTTCCGGATGCGAAAGGGTCCCGCATACGGAGGTACGAACTTCGGACTCACTTCCGGAGGTAGTCGAAAATTCTTGATGGTCAACCAGACGTCCGTGCCTGCCTCAAACTTAACCTCCCTCCGCTTCCGATTCGCCTGTCGTTCATACTGTTTCCTAGCTTTGGCAATGTTGTACTTTGCGAGCTTCAACAAACGCTCGCGTTCTTCCAGCACTGCCGTTGCTGTCGGTTCTTCAACGTCTTGGGCGGCCCAACTTATCGGCACCAGAGGTGCTTTTCCATAAACCAATACGAAGGGGGAAACTCCCGTTGCGGAATGTTTTGTGTTATTATAACAGAACTCTGCAGCATCCAAGTGCTCCACCCAGTCCGATTGGTCTACCGACACGTAATTCCGCAAGATCTGCTTCACCACGGAATTCACCCTTTCCGTTTGGCCGTCCGTCGTAGGTCGGAAGGCGGTGCTCATCTTGAGCCTCGTCCCCATCTTCTTCCAAAGTGCCCTCCAAAATTTACTCGTAAACTTTGGATCGCGGTCTACGACAATATCCTTCGGGAGTCCATGATGCTTGAAGACGTGGGCAAAGTAAAGTCGCCTCGTCTCCTGTGCCGTTGCCGTCTCCTTGGTGGGGATGAAATGGCCCATTTTACTGAACCTATCCACCACCACCGTGATTGCATCGAATCCTTTTGACAACGGCATAGCAGTCATGAAATCCATCGAGACACTTTCCCAAGACCCTTCTGGAATCGGCAAGGGTTGTAACAGTCCCGCTTGCTTTTTGTATTCGCTCCGGTTTTGTTGGCATGTGGTGCATGTCTTGACATACTCCTCGGCATCCTCCCTCAATTTGGGCTAGAAATACTCTTTCTTCAATAGTGTCGCGTTGCGCTTGGCTCCGCCGTGGCCCGCAAGCGGACCATCATGGCATTCTCTTAAGAGACTATCTCTGATCCCTCCCTTCGGCACGTAGAGACGCTTTGCTTGTACCGGAGTAGTCCATTTTGCAAATGGAACTGCAATTTAACCCCCATCCTCAAGTCTCACATCACGGACTTCGCAATCTCATCCTTCCGGTAAGCCTTCCGGATCTTCCTTTGGAGCGCCGTCTCGCCCCTGTACACCATCATGAGCTGCTACTTTCTACTTAAAGCATCGGCCACCACATTGTCTCGTCCTGGTTTGTACTGGATATCCACGTCGAACAGTGCCAAAGTGTCTTGCCACCTAATTTGTTTTGGGGACAACTTAGGCTGCATGGCAAAATACTTCACCGTGACATTGTCCGTGAACACCTTCACCGGGTTGGAACCAATATAGTGGCGCCAAAGCTCAAGGCAATGCCGCCTTCATTTCTTTCTCGTGCGTAGGCCACCGTCGCTCCACTTCATTCAGTTTCTTACTTTCGTAAGTCACTGGACGTCCATCCTGCATGAGTACACCCCCAATTGCGAAGTCCGACGCATCTGTATGGATCTCAAATGGACGGTCGAACTCCGGAATTTTGAGGACTGGAGCTTCCGCCATCCGCTGCTTCAACTCGGCAAAAGCTTGGCCACAAAAGGTGTTCCATACCCAGACTTTGGATTTACACAGGAGGTCTGACAGCGGCCCCGCGATCTTGGCGAAATTTCTCACATACTTCCGGTAATAGGAGGCGAGTCCTAGGAAGGAATGCACTCCCAGGACAAAAGTCGGAGGCTCCCAGTCCAAAATTGCCCTCACCTTTCTGTCATCCATTTTGATCCCATCCTGTGTAATCACATGCCCCAGGAACTCCACTTTCGTGACCCCGAATTCGCACTTTGAAGCTTTGGCATACAGCTTCCTTTCCCGCAATTTCTGGAACACCCTTTTTAGGTGCTCTAGGTGCTCTTCCTTTGTTTTCGAGTACACCAAGATGGCGTCGATGTACACGATCACAAAGTCATCCAACCACTCCTGGAAAAGGCTGTTCATTAGCATGCTAAAGGTCGCGGGTGCGTTGGTGAGCCCAAAAGGCATCACCAAGAACTCATATGAACCATACCTTGTCCTGCACGCGGTCTTCTCCTCGTCTCCTTCCGCCACTCGAATTTGATGGTAGCCGGAGCGCAAATCGATCCGGCTGAAATACTTCGCTCCTGCCAACCAATCAAAGATGTCGTCGATCATTGGCAAAGGGTACCAGTTTTTTATAGTCACCTTATTTAGAGCCCTGTAATCGACACACATCCGCAGCGTCCCATCCTTCTTGTCTGCGAATAGCACCGGGGCTCCATAAGGTGACTTACTCGGCCAGATGTACCCCTTTGACATAAGATCCTTGAGCTGAGTCTTCAGCTCGACCAACTCTCTGTGGCTCAACCGGTAGGGTGCCTTGGCAGGCGGCTCCGATCCCGGTATCACCTCAATCTTGTGGTCAACTCCTCTTCGCGGTGGCAAGCCGCTTGGTAAATCCTCCGGCATCACATCCTGGTATTTCTCCAAAATCCCCTTGATCCAATCTGGTCCGGCTCCCATCGCCTTCTCCCTTCACTTGTCTTACATAAAGCAAAAACTGGGGCTCGTGTCCTCCACGGCCCACTCCCTTGCTGACAGAAGGTTTATTTGCCCTCCCACGGGGTTGGGCGTTTCCAACACTCGTAAAACTTCGCCACCATGCTTACACGGTAGCGTGACTACCCTCTTGCGGCCATCTATGACCGCTCCGGATCTACTCAGAAATTTCATCCCCAAAATGAGATCCACTCCATCGATCTCGCAAATGGTGAAGTTCTCACGTCCCTCCCAACTCCCGAGTTGAAGAGGAACATCGAACGCCAACCTCGTCGCCAATTGTGGTTCTCCTTTTGCAGAACGCACCTCAATAGAGGCCCCCACATCACTTGTCGGGAGTCCCAGCTTCCGTGCCGTTGCCGGTGTCATGAAGGAGTGCGACGCTCATGTGTCCACCAACAATGACACGTTAGTTCCGGAGATTATCCCACTCACAAACATTAACTGACTCCCTTTTCGCAAGGCGCCAGTTTCCTGATACAACTCACAAGAGTAGTTGCCTACCTTGCAAGTCTTGGCGACCACCGCCTCCACCAAGCGGCTGATGGAGCCTTCGGACAACTCCGTGGTTGCCCGAGTCATATTCAATTGTTGGGGATTCGTGCACTTCTTGGCCATGTGCCCGGACTCCCCACAATTAAAGCACACTCCATCGAAGGTCGCCTTTTGTCCGCCATAAGGCGTCGCACCTGATTTTCCTTTCGGAGCACCGGGTGTCGTCTTGGCGTGTGAAGGCCCTCCCTTCGATTTCCAGGTGCCATTGTCGCCGCGTGGCCTATCCCACTTCTTTTCCGGTCGAAATGAGTCACCCTCCCGCCGGGTCTTCTTATGGTTCAGCTCCGTACGGCCTTGTCTTTCGCCCCTAGGGACATCCGAGAAACATTCAGCCCTCTCAATTGCCTCGTTCAAAGTCTTAGGTGGCTTCTCCTCCAACTTCCGTCTGGCCCACGGGGCCAGTCCTGCCATGAAGTTGAAGACCATTTCTGGTTCTTCCATGTCCGTGACTTTGAGCAACAGCATATTGAAAGCCTGAATATATCCCCGAATATCATCCGTTTGCTTCAGATTCCTCATCTTGTCCCGGGCAAGCCAGGACGCGTTGAGGGGCACAAACTGTCTCTTCGTCAGTTCCTTGAATCCACTCCAGTTCAAGGTTTCCGGGTTTGGACCTCGGTCGTGAAGGCGTTTCTGCCACCATTATTGAGCATAGCCCCTCAAATAGGTGGGAGCCACTTCCACCCGATCCTCGTTACTCAACTTGGCCACCCGGAAGTACTGCTCTAGCTCCAAGAGCCAGGTGTTGAGTGCCTTCCAATTTCGGACGCCCTCAAAGGTGTCGGGTTCCTTAGGCTTCACCTTAAATTTTGCCTTAGTGGAAGTGACATTAGCCGCCTTCAACACGTCTTTCAACGTCCCGCCAAACTGCGCCAACAACCCTTCCCAAAAGGCTGCTGGCATGGGAGGCATCTGTTGGTCTGTCGGAGCTCTAAGAGATTCCTCGGGCTCCGACTCCTCAGATTCCTCCCGTTCTTGAGTGGCCTCATTTTCAAAAGCACGCATCGCTTCTTCAAATGGTCGCTTCGGTGACACGTCACCCCCATCGGGCTCACCAGGATCATCATCTTTCGGGCCGTTCCGCTTTCGCTTTGGCTTGCCCGACCCCATGATGAGGCCGATCCCAAGGACGATCGCGTACTGAACTCTAAGCTCTGATACCAAGTGTCGCGCACCTCACTTCGGTAAGCTCCCCTTCAAGTCATAGTTACTTGCTTTGATGCGCGCACCTAACTCCCTAACTGGCCGTCGGGCCAACTCGGAGCTTCGGCAGCTCACCGGGACATAACGGTCCCCCTTTACTCCTCCACAAGCCCCTCTCCCAATTTGGGCCTAGTGGAAATTCCCTTTGGTCGATGGCAGTCCGGAATAGCTCCCCACACCTTGGTCGTTTTTGGGCTTGCACGCTTACTCACTAGTTTTTGGTCACCAACGGGCTTGCACCGTTCTCGGGGTTACTACTCCCCCTATATATACTTTTGTGACTGTCCACGGGGGTTTCACAAACAACCATGCCATTTTATGGCGAACCACCACAAAAACCCTCGATTCCCGGTGATGAGTCGCGGTGAGTCTTGGCCCACCCACCACGGTCCCATTGGACCGTGATGAGTCCCAAGACTCCCCACGACTCCCACCACAAGGTCTCCGCCCCCATGGTGAGTCCTATGCCACCCCCACTAAGTTCCACTAAGCTAACACCACCCCTCGTGGAACCACCCCCCACCGCAATCCGGTGTGCGGGGCTCCACCTAGTGAGCGCCTCTGCGTCCTTGAGTGCCTTTGGGCACTCAAGGGTGCTTCAGCCCCCGCATCTATTGTCACCACTGCCCCCACCACAGGGGCAGCCCCTCTCATGTCCCGACCCCCTGCCCTCAAGGCAAAGGGCCACGACAGCACGAGTTCCTGAGCCATGAGGTACAGAGGTGGAGTTGGATCCACGGCGTGGGGAGGCAAGCCGTCAGGCTAGGCTTCCTCAGTCATTCACATTGGCGGAGATAGTATCGACGCCATCCATGGCACCTAGTTCTCGCCCGACTGTTACCGAGGTGGAGGTTACTATGCCATTGGGGAGAGCTACACGGGCAGCACCACTACCTAGTGTTTCCAAGGCTACGGCAGCCAGTGTGCTGCTGGGAGCGGCCACATCTGTGTGCCAGGCTCCATTGTTCTCGGCTACCATGATTGCGACGCCGGGGGTAAGACCAGCTGAGGTGTTCAGGCTGGCAGCTATACTCTGTAAGAGTGGGGAGCTTACTTCATCTTCTGCGGAGGTGGTGGGAGGTGTAGTGCCGGAGGGATCCTCGGATTTGAGGGTCAAGACTGCCACGGCGGCGCCATGGCAAGCTGCAGCTGCCAGGTTGATGGAGCTACCAGCTAGGCTAGCCATTGAGCGCGCCATGGTGATACCTGGAGTTGTTATGTTAGACAACCAGGATGGCATTTTCTGTTTGAGTGGACCGGCAGGGAAGAGGTACCGGCCATTGCGGGTCTTGTTGGACTCGGAAGCTCAGCCATTGATGTTGGGCAAAGCTGCTATTGCAGGCTTGGGCCTCACGGAGGCGAATATGGAGCCTTGTTCTTTCCAGATATAGACGTCTCTGGGAGGATTGGAGCAGGCTCGGGGCCTGATACGGCGTGAGTTGGCTATCAGACTACGGCCGGATCACCCTACAGTTGGCTCAGTGATGCGAACCAAGGCCATCGTGACAGACGCGGTCTCGTACGATGTTCTAGTTGGTGGGGCAGTGTTGTACCCCATGGGCTTCACCCTAGATTTTTGGGAGGAGTCGGCTTCCTATAGGCCTGGATGGCAGTCAGGGAGGTCGGCGTGTGCAGCTCCCTGTGACGTTCATAGGAGGAGTTGCGGTTGCCCAGCGGGGCAAGATGCCGACACTAGCAGCATTCACAGCTGCAGTGACTTGGCCTGGAGAGTTGTTGGATGACAACACTCATTCAGAGGATGTGTCATCTCCGGGAGAGCAGGATGACATGCATGGTATGGCGGAGTTGCCTGCCATGGTTGCTCATACTCCATTGTGGGGCTCGAGCAAGGATTTGCAGCGGGTTGCTGATCGACGGGTGCAACAAGCCTGGGTAGAGGCTTTTGTACTGTCAGGAGATGAGGCCAGTGTGGGGATTGCACCAGGACCACCTCAGTTGTCACCATTGGACACCACACCAATCATGTGGCAGTGTCCGGATGAAGGCATTTGTCTTTTGGACTTGTTTGGCGGGATCAGCACCGGATTGGTTGTTGTGTTACAGGTAGGTGTACGAGTTCAACGTTACCTGTATATGGAGAGGAATGAGACTGCACGACACGTTTCACTTCGCCATGTTACTCAGTTGGTGCAGCAGTACCCTGAATTGTTGCCGGTGTGTGCAGTTCATGGATATCAACAGGCCTTGCCAGCAGACATTTCGTTGCTGGGGGCGCAGGATTTGGAGCGGGTTGGCTCCATTGATCTGGTAGTGGCAGGTTGGCCCTGCCAAGGGCATTCATCAGCCGGGCATGGCAATGGATTGCGAGACTCAAGGTCGGGTCTGTTTTGGGAGATGGTGCGGGTTTTACGCCACTTGCAGCTTCATCAAGCTGTATCTCCAACATACATCTTGGAGAATGTGCCACTGATGGGCGATTCTCGGGCCAGGGTGATGGCCAGTGTGCATCAAGTCCGGTCGTGGCTTGGATCAGTAGTGTGCTAGATGCAGCTACAGTGGGGTCACGAGCTCATCGTCCACGACTATGGTGGACTAACTTGATGCCACCCGCACTGCTCAAGCGTGCATTTGATGGGGTGCAGCGGCCAGCACACCTCACGGTGGATAACATTTTGGACACAGGGAGGCAGTCTCAGAGTGTGAGACACGATGACCGTTCGCCTTTGGCAGTGGTCAACAAGGTGGGTCAACCACGAGCAGCATTACCTACACTGCTCAGTTTCCCAGGATCGCATGCTTTTCGGGATAGTGGACCTGGCCTCCTGTGGGATGCTCAGTTGCAGTAGTTAGTGGAGCCTAATGCTGATGAGCGTGAGCAGACAATGGGTTTTACCACTGGTACCACGGCGGTGCCGTCTCTTTCTGAGGCATCACGTCGTCATGTGTTGGGGCAAGCAATGGATCTCAATTGTTTGACATGGATTATCAGCTTGGCTATGGCTGAGTAACGCAGAGTGCGGAGTACACTTCTCTCGATGGTCTCTCTGCCTATCGAGACGGTACAGGCAGTGAGTGGGGGCGAGCATGAGAGGACCACGGGGTGCAGGCATCCATGGCACACGTGGGAGGTGCTCGAGGTTCAGAGGGAGTTGGCAGCCAGGGCAGCGGTGATGGATGAGGTTGGGGATTTTTCTTGAGTTGAGGAAGTCCTCGAGGATGAGATGATGGGGCAGGATGAGGCCTTGTCATTGACTGAGCAGGCAGGGAGTACTGCTCAAGAGGTTGCAACATAGCAACCACTGGATGCGTCCTCTATCTCTAAGCCCACTGGACTTAAGGTTCAATTGGGAGCCTGACATTGGACCCATTGTCACCGGAGGAGAGAGACAACGTATACGGCGGTTTCTGAGGGCTTACAGAAATTGCTTTGCCTTCAGTTTGAAGGACTTGGGAGCACTGAAGGGTCAAGAGATTCGTATTGAGTTGGCCACTGACACGCCAATCTTTCGGAGACCCTATAGATACAGTGACATGGAGAGGTCTTTGATTCAGATGAGGACTCAAGATCTTTGGGAGGCTGGTTTGGTGGAGCTATCTAGTGGAGAGTATGCTTCAGCCACAGTGATGCCAGCCAAGAAGGATGTCTATGGCAATTGGACGGAGAGACGTATGTGCGGTGATTACCGGCCTGTAAATCGTCAGACCAAGTCCGATAAGTATGCCATGCCAACACCAGAGGAGATTTTTGATGCCATCGGGCATGCTAAGGTCTTTAGCACTTTGGATTTACGATCCGGATATCATCAGTTGCCGATCAAGGAGGCGGACAAGCAGAAGACGACATTCTGGGGGATCATGAGCACGGCAAGGATTGCCTATATCAGTGGCGGTTCTTACCATTTGGGCTTAAGAATGCTCCTGCAGAGTTTCAGAGAGTCATGGATAGGATTCTAGCAGGGGTGGACTTAACTCGGTGCTACATAGATGACATCATCATCTTTAGTGCTACGATGGAGGAGCATAAGAGACACCTTCAGGTGGTATTGGAGCGCTTCAGAGAGCGCAGATTGAAGTTGCATCCAGGGAAGTGCAAGTTTTTCCACAACCAGATTGAGTATCTGGGTCACATGATATATCCTGGAGGATTGGGGGTACAGCAGACTAAGGTAGAGGCCATTGCACAAATTCCACGCCCCACGGATGTGAGCCGAGTTTGAGCTTTCATGGGTTTAGCAAACTTTATAGACGGTTTGTCAAGGGATTTAGTGCCATTGCAAAGGCTCTAACCAAGCTCAAGGTGGACCAGGAGTGGCAGTGGGAAGATGAGCAGGAACGAGCTTTTCAAGAGCTCAAGGCGAGGTTGACCTCGGTGCCTATCCTGAGACAACCTATCAGGGGGCGTCCCTTTCAGCTGCATACGGATTGGAGCATGCTGGGGGCTTGGAGCGGTGCTCACACAGGTGGATGATGAGGGAAGAGAGTTCGTAGTGGCTTATGCTAGTCGCTCGAATAACGCTACAGAGGCTAAGTACAGCTCATATGAGGGAGAGTGCTTAGCGACAGTGTGGGCCGTGGCACACTTCAGGTGCTATCTATACAACAATCTCTTCACCCTTGTCACGGATCACCAGCCACTCAAGTGGTTGATGGAATCAGACAAGCTTACGGGAAGCTTGCACGGTGGGCACTCATACTCCAGGAGTATGACTTTCAGGTTGTGCATCGACCGGGTTTGGTCATCGGGATGCGGATGGATTGAGTCGCAATCCATGCACGAGCCAGTAGGATGACACTAGAGCTCAGTGGCATGGTGAGACGGACGAGGAGATGGTGCCGGGATGGCATGCATCTGCCTTTTTGTGTATCTTGGCATCGGGAGGTCAGGTTGGACCTACAACAGGGATGACTGTAGATGGAGTGTCTGAGGACCCTGAGGCTAGTGATGAGCCAGGTGGTACCCGAGATATACATGAGGATTCGGCTGTGTTGGACTACCTCCGTACTGGAGACACAGCAGCCACTGTGATTGCCAAGGAGAGGGATCGGATCCTGCAACGAGCCAAGAGGTTCAAGTGGAAGGGATACACCTGCTCCGAGTATGGGAGGATGGTCGGGTGAGGATTGTGCCTCACCCCACACAGCGTGCACGGTTAGTGCGGCATGCCCATGAGCAGTTGGGGCATTTTGGAGTGCGACGCATTCACAGTTTACTGCAAGGGCAGTATTGGTGGCGTGGTATGCATACAGAGGTGCAACAGTTCGTGGCTAGGTGCATGGTGTGTGACAGGGTGCGTGCTTCATTCAACGCCCCTACACCACAGTTGCATCTTTTACCAATCATGAGATTGGGCTACAGGTGGAGTCTTGACTTCGCAAGACCGTTGCCACTGACTATGCGTCACCACAGATATGTGTTGGTGATGGTGGAGCACTTCTCCAAGTGGATTGAGTTGGTTCCATTGCCTGACAAGGCTAGTGAGGGGGCTGCGTATGCATTCTTGGATCGTGTGCTTAGCCGATTCGGTGCTCCAGCTGAGGTACTCACGGACCAAGGGAGAGAGTTCTTGGGGGAGTTTCAAACTTTGTGTGATAAAGCCTTGATAGACCACCGCACCACTTCTCGGGATCATCCTGAGGCCGATGGCTTGGCAGAGCGAGTTGTTCAGACGGTGAAGGGAGGTTTGCGCAAGTATGGCTTGTAGAAGGGACACCTAGGAGATTGGGATCTTCAGGTGCCTTGGTTAGCCATGGGCTACAGGTTCAGCAAACAAGCATCACTTGCCTCCTTCTCACTATATTTCCTTTTCTTTGGCCAAGAGCCGGATTTGTCTGCAGCCATCCGTAGGGCTACTGCTCAAGTCCTTAACCTTGACGATCCGGACGTGTGGTTACGTGCATGTGATCAACGTACAGAGTTGTTCAAGAAAATCATGCCGCTTTTGATAACCTTGCCATTGCACAACACCGTGATACGTTGAGGTATGCCACTATACGTGGTGGAGATATCGTCCTGGGGTTCGGCGGTTTAGCCCGGGTGACTATGTTTATTTGCAGCAGACTGCTCCTACAACCCTGGATGTCACTGCATGGCGGGTTATTCTGAGGGTTCGAGAGGTGTTGCCCTCAAGCGTCCTGATCTTGGAGGGTCGGGATGGCATGACTTGGAAAGACCATGTGTGTAATTGTGCGCCATGCCACCATCCCAATGTCGATGGCAGAGTTGACCCAAACTTGGCAGTGGTACTTGCAGATTTGAGGTGCATGCTCTGTGGTTCTACCAAAGGGGCAGACACCATGCTGGTGTGTGATCGATGCTCAAGAGGTTGGCATATGGGATGCTTGACACCACCTCTTGAGAGGGTTCCTGATGGAGATTGGTTATGTCTACACTGCTTGGGATAGTGGCAGTGGACATGACTAGAGGCAGCTAACAAGACATAGGAGGCCGAGCTCATAGGAGTCAATACACGAGATCCCAGGCTCAAGTTCACAGGTTGCAAGACGGCGACTAACGATGGGGCAACTCTTGCACACGGCCTCTTGATCTATCGAGTTTGAGTGTAGTAGGGACAGTGGTGGAGGACTTAGTGAGGCTATGGTCACTATCACATCTTGTGGCTACCTGGACTTAGAGGGACCTAAGCACCAGCTAGGGCTAGCTTGAGCAGCTATTAACCATAATTCATAAAATGAAGGCAACCATCCACTAAAATTTATCACGCCGGCTCTCTGGCCGATATTTGGGATTGGCCCAAGTGTCAATCCAGGGGTCAAGGCAGATTTAGGCCCTGGAGTGGTTATCTTCACGGCAAGCACGGGAGGCTCATATTTCTCGAGTTGAGCCTCACCGCGCCTAGCTATGGCGCCGTAGTGTGGATTCCCCATGGCGTGGGGTGCACTTGGCTTGACTTGTATTTGAGTGATGAGTTTATATATGCATAAGTTTAAGCTTCAGCTTTGTGAGCTCGCATGAGCTTGTGCTTATATTCTTCTTCTTTATCTATTGTGTGGACTAGTGACTGCCATAGTGGGCAGCATAGTGGCAGCCTAGTGACTGACTAGTTGTAGCCTAGTGGTTGGACTAGTGGCTGGACTAGTGGTGGACTAGTGGTATACTAGTGTGTGGAGCTTTGCCACTTCTGTTGCTGATAGAGTCATGGAAGGAAACTAATTATCTGTGGTAGAGCAGTAAATTGGTGGACCCATGAGGTCAAGCTCAAGATTGCTGAGAGGCAGGCGCTCTATAAGGACTGCTGTAATATCAAAGATGAAAAAATGCTCTGGTCTAGATACTACCAACTGCGTAAAGAGGTCAATCAGCTTGTAAGGGATCAAAAGAGGCTTTACTGGGAGAAGTTGTAAGTGACATAAACTTAACCCACCATGGTCGTAATGACAAAAGATTATGGTTGGCCTTACAGCCAATCATCATAAGACCAACAATTGCACAACCAATACATGTACCCTACCTGGATCTGTCGGTATGTCTGTATGTAGGGGGTGCTGAACATGTAGGATCAGGGTTAGGGTAGCCTTCTTTCCGTTTAAGGTACTTAGGGAGAGGAGTAGGTCATACACATGCAAGGCACAAAAGTTTGTTCAGGTACACATACACTAAAAAATATTCTAAAGTTATAAATTCTTTTATCATATTTAAATCTAAAAACTTGTGTAGAATTTGAACCCACAAAAACTGCCCAATGTGCAGTCAAGTTCCCACCCCCCTCCCACATTTAGTCTTCAACAATAAAATACAATAGATAAATAACCTTACAGTTCATTGATTTTCTACTCTAGTGGAATATTACGTCTAAATTTGATGGGGACAAAATTCTCTATAGTAGTAACAAGAGAATTCCAGGAAAGAGTAGTAATTTGTGTAGATGACTTGTAATATTTGTAGGGTTGAGATCCTATTCCTGTTAACGAAATTTAAAACCACTTCACCAACTTCTTATGATTCTAGTTAAACTACAGTAGATATACACCCTTGGTTTTCTAAAGTTCCAAATGTAGAAGTATATGCACATGCGTTGTGTGGTTTTGGACAACGATGTAGTTGTGTAGCGATATGTATGCGCACGACACCCCATACCCGAGTCCTCTCCTATTGTTGTGGAAGCAGTTATAACGCTTAATAAAAGAGGTATAGAAAGAATGGAATGGTCATTGTGAAACTTACTGAGGTTTTCTTATTGAAGAAGAGGTGAAAAAAAAAGTTGGGTGAGTCATCATGAATCTTACTTAGGGATTCTTGCATGAACAAGAGGCAAGAAAAGTTTGGATGCTCATTGTCAAGCTATCTGACGTTTCCAATATTTCATCCATGGTGGATGGATGATGGATGGATGATGAAATATGAAGGAGAGGTTAAAAATAATGAGGATGGGCAAGAACAGGCCCCAAAATATGACCCCTCATTGTGAAACAGGCAATGGTTTTTGTTAATGTAGATGAGGTGAAAATTAAACAGATGATCATCTTCAAGCTTATTTAGGCTTTGTTTGTGAAGAAGATGTGTAACAAAATAAGCGGTTTATTGTGGAACTTGTTCAGGTTTTTGTTATTGAAGATGAGGTGAAAAAAAAACACATGGTCGTTGTGAATGCTTATTTAGGGTTTCTTTGTGAAGAAGAGGTAAAAGAAAAAACATTGAGCTATCCTTGTGAAACTTGTTTAGGATTTTGTTATTGAAGAAGAGATGAAAAAAAATCAGATGGTCATCATGAATGCTTATTTAGGGTTTGTTTGTGAAGAGAGGTGAAAAAAAATTAAACTCTATCATTGTCAAACTTGTTCAGGTTTCTGTTATTGAAAAAGAGGTGAAAAAAGAAATCAGATGGTCATTATGAATGTTTATTTAGGGTTTGTTTGTGAAGAAGAGGTGAAAAAATTAAGCTCTCATTCTCAAACTTGTTAGGGTTTGTTTGTGAAGAAGAGGTGAAAAAAAAAATTGAGCTCTATCATTGTCAAACTTCTTCAGGTTTCTGTTATTGAAGAAGAGGTGAAAAAAAAATCAGATGGTCATCATGAATAAATTAGGGATTGTTTGTGAAGAAGAGGTGAAAAAAAAACTTGAGCTCTATCATTGTCAAACTTGTTCAGGTTTCTGTTATTGAAGAAGAGATGAAAAAAAAACCAGATGTTCATCATGAATGCTTATTTAGAATTTGTTTGTGAAGAAGAGGTGAAAAAAAAACTTGAGCACTATCATTGTCAAACTTGTTCAAGTTTCTGTTATTGAAGAAGAGGTGAAAAAAAAAAATCATATGGTCATCATGAATGCTAATTTAGGGTTCATTTGTGTAGAGGACGTGGAAAACAAATGAGCTGTCATTGTGAAACTTGTTCAGGTGCCTCTTATTCAAGAAGAAGTGGAAAAAAAAACAGATGGTCATCATGAAGCTCATTTACGCAATGCTTCTGTAGAGGCCGTGAAAAAAACAAATGAGTATCATTTGTCCATGTTTTACAGC
Source organism: Takakia lepidozioides (assembly GCA_030704615.1). Taxonomy (NCBI): domain Eukaryota; kingdom Viridiplantae; phylum Streptophyta; class Takakiopsida; order Takakiales; family Takakiaceae; genus Takakia; species Takakia lepidozioides. The sequence continues at coordinate 61,933,790 of CM060732.1, forward strand.
CCCGCGAATTTTTATTTATTTATTTTTTCCGGGGCTATGTTGGGGTGGGGGTGGGTGCAGAAGTGGTGTGCGTTGACGCACACACTTTTAGAGGCTCGTAAACCAAACCCGATGAAAAAAAAAACTACCTTTCATAACAAGACATCGCCTGCTTGTCCTAATTTAAGAACTGTGTATACATGTTCTACAAACAAAGCAGCCCTTTCCGACATTGCGGAAAATCGCAACATATGCAACAGTACTCGATATTGCCAATGTCTCGCTGCAAAAGTGTCCGTACCTCACCAGGACCAAGTGTCACCTGGTAAATGATTTGGTCTCTTTTGGGATCACAATACATCCTGCGCAAAAAGATGTAGTAAAGATGCTTGCAGGGAACCCATTTCCCTCTCTTTCCTAGAGCTTCCTCACGCATGCACACGAAGTCGGGACAGGTACACCCCGAAAAATTTCCCACCCTCACCTGATAGGCCCTGTCGTGCAAAACAGACTCAGATGTGACCAAAGTATAAACCCGTCCATACCCAGGTGAAGGTACTTCCATAGTTCCTGTTACCCGTTTGGCCGATTCTACCTTCACGTCGTGATCAGGCCCCGAAGCCACCCGATGCACTGTTTTGCCATTTCTTTTCGTGGGATGCGAAGTATCGTCTAGAGGAGCACCATAGCAGCAAGCCTAGTTGCAAATTTGGAGGTGACTTGGCGTTGACGCATCAGCGTCACGTCCGACGTCAGTGACGGACGTGCGTCACGTCACGTCCTAAACCGACGTTACTGTACATAAATATGTTTTTTTTTTTTACTTTACTATTGACTATTTACTATGAGAACCGACGTGGCAACCGATGTGGCCTCATTACATGGACTTCATTAATTATCTGTAAAATTAATATATTATGATTTATATTGTCAATCATGCGATCATCAGCAAAGGTTGGTCGGACAAATTTTTATTTTTTTAAAATAGGTGCGACCACCAGAAGGGGTGGTCGCAAAAAATTTCTTATTTTTTAAATGGGTGCGACCACTAGCAGGTGCTGGTCGCAGCATTTTCATTTTTGTTAATAGGTGCAACCACAAGCAGAGGGTGACCGCACATTTTTTCTTTTTTTTAAATTGGGTGCGACCACCAGCAAATGTTGGTCGCAATTTTTTCTTTTAAAAAAAATAGGTGCGACCACCAGCAGGTGGTGGTCGTAACTTTTTCATTTTTTTAAAATAGGTGCGACCACCACTAGAGGATGGTCGCACATTTTTATTTATTTTTTAAATGGGTGCGACCACCAGCAGGGGATGGTCGCACATTTTGTAATTATTTTTTAAATGGGTGCGACCACCAGCCGGTGGTGGTCGCAAACTTTTTCTTTTTTGTTATTAGGTGCGACGCCGCTCCTTGGACACGTGACGAGGCGTGAATGGGCAGCAGAGGGGTCGCACGTCAGGCCTCTCCAGGCAGTATATAAGGGCCTACCCCTCATTCCCAACCCACTTTTTTCCCTCTCTGTGAGTGCGGTTCTGGGGCTTCTTGGAGTTTGAACTTCAATGGCCAGGACTGAGCGTGGGGGGGAGAAAGTGGATTTGTGTGGGGAAGGAGTTTTTGCCCTTTTTTCCTGGGATTTGGGTCCTATACCAATAGAGGGTGAGGAAATTGGTCTGCTAGTATATAAGGTAATCAATAGTTTGGGTTTAGTTTTCCGTTACGAAGCCGCGTCTATTCCGCAGAGTACTTTCATCATGTCCGGAAACGTTGCTTCGAACGCAGTGTCAGGGGGTTCCTCGGGAAGTGGGCGTAAAGGTAGGAAGCGTAAACATGCACATGAACGGGATAGTCAGGTCAACAAAAAAGACTCTCCAAGCGCAGAGGCCACGAAGGTGGTGAAGCAAGTAATGCTGGATTATTTGAAGGACAATGACATAATGCGTTTGAATCTTTTGTATGTCCGACATGGGAATGAGGGGTTCCTTAGATTCCAGCACAATATGGAGATGAGAATGAGGGAGGCTTTGGCCGGGGATGAATGGGAGGAGGACAGCGAAGTTCCAGTTCACGAAATGGATGGAGGACGGGGCCTATGATGCTACATGGAATCTGAGGCAAACCATGGACAAGTTTGTTACGAGAACACCTGTAGCTGAAGGTTGCATGCCAACTTCGGAGGAAGAGTTGTTTGTGCTTGTGGATTGGTGGTTTGACATGGCAAAGGCCCACGCCAAACGACGTACAAAACCTGGGGGGTGCACTCTTTATAAACTGTGTGTATCACGTGCGTTCGTCGCCTAATAAAAAAAACCCCTGTATACGGGTCCTTGGATAATTTATACCCCCTCTGTACATATTTTTTGAAGATTATAAAACCCCTCCTGTAAATATACAAAAATTTACAATTTTAAAAAGTACCCCCTTCTGTATGTATATTCTCATTTTCCATCATTAAAAATAACCCTCCAATATGTATATGTATGTTTTTATATTACATCGAAATTACTCATTTAAAACATAATAAAATATAACAAATTAATTTAAAAAAAATTGCCTTTGATAAAGTTGTCAAAGACTTTTCGGTCATTTGCATCAAGTACATATGTGTTTGACTTGACATTGTACTTTAAATATGCTAACGCGATAATGGAATCCAAATCAACCATCATGTTATCCGTCAAATCGTATAGACCCCTCCTCGAATTTTTGGTAGCATGCTAACCCAATCTCCATATGAGAAGGACGCTCCAATAAATCAACAGAATCCCTACATTCTACAAACCGCTTATTGATTTCTTCCGCATTCTTTGAACCCTGCCCAAATACCAAGTGCCTTTGGTTGCTCCTCTGCAGGTTTTCCCTGGTCTGCCTTTCCTGTTTGTAGTTTGGATTGTAGTCTCCTCATCAACAAAAAATACAGCACAATCCGAACCCAATCCCAAGCTCGTGGCTTTGTTGCTGGTACTTGGTTTGTTTTCTCGGCAAAACAACATCGATGCACTTCTTACTCGTGTCAATCTATCCTTGGATAGAGTAGGGGTTGCCATTGAGTTGGCTAACCAAAGTGCTTTTGAATATGGTCTTCCCGTCTACTTTGACAAATGGAACCACCGCCTTCGGTCCATCTTTCTTGTTCGAACTCATCAATGACAGCATCCAGAGTATGTCTCAATTCACTTTGAATAAGTACCTCTTCCGCATGATCATCCAAAGGTTGGCTCAGAACATCCTCCATTGAATTCGAAGGCCCGCACACCAATTCATCTTCCACGACCTCATTTTGAATATGTGTGTCTGCATTAAGAGGACAAATAGAATCTATGGCATCGACATCATCACCCTCCTCTTCCATGCTTTTGAATAGCTCGGCCTCCATTTGTCTCTCAATTGTCCATGGCTCATTCCACCAATCCAAGTTTGTCACTTTGTTTGGTTTCATCCCAAGTTTATGGCATAAAAGTTGCGCTTCTAGAAATCCAGTTTTCAAAGCCTCCACAATGCAATCATCCGATTGGACAGTAGAAAAGTCGGACAAATCAGCAAGGGGGATACTTGGCTTCTTCTCCAAAGAAAACCAAGTGTGTTCTTGTTTCTTGTGAGCTCTTGAGAACTTGGGTCCTTTTGGATTCACCTCGAACTCGGATATGCGTGTTAATGCTCCCGCACTCTCAATCAAATCACACCCGTCATATGTCCTCTCATTCCGTAACATACCTCCCACTTTGCTGAAGAATATTTCACACACATCTGAACCAACAAGGCTCAAAGGAACTTGCACATGATTAAACTTATCCTTGAACAATTTGATAAGTAGAACCACGTAGTGGCATGAAATTTGTAAATCCAAGTATGCTTCCCTGCTAATGAAGAAGGATTTCAGATTATACACCTCGTGGTGGAATAACCACAACTTCCACAATCTGAAAAAAAAAAACGATACCTTCGCAGCAGATTGTACCCTCTCACACAATGACATGTGAGGAGACCAAAAAAATGTCGATGTAGCATGAAATGATGTATAGGTAAATTTCAGTACCTTTGGTCCTCTCCCTTCGATGATTCACAGTTGATTGTAACTCCCTCAAACAAGCTTGCACCTTCCGAGATGCCAGTCGTTGAGCTGCTGCCCAATTCTGTCGATCTTCTCTTTTGATATCACATTCCCGAAGTCCATGCTTGTCCACTGAAAATGAATGGTAGACCAATAACACATGATTCAATGTAGCAACCTCATCACCCAACACCAAAGTCCGTGATGCACTGTCCAAGGGATTTACCAATTTTTTCCCATTGTGGATGAAGTCCTGATCATGGAGTCCGTATATATCTCCCCCGTTGCACACTCGACCTGTAAACAACCATCCTTCCCAAGGGATGCAAAGTCTACTTCCAGCCCCATTGGCATAATCTTCTAACATCACTTTTCTCCTCCTACTATCTCCTCTGAAGCATGCCCAATTATAGGCCCAACCACGTCCCTCACATATTTGTCCCACAACTGTCTCACCACTTCCCATTGTGATCTCACAAAAAATTGTTGTCAAATCTATTGCAAGTGAGCTGGATTACCAATACCAATCGAGGTAATCGTACATGTAGAGGATTTGCTATCAACACTCTGGCGTAATGGGCAACCACATTGTTTTGAATGCCTCCACAATATGTTCGTACCCTGATTCCCCTTCTCCCACTTGCACCACAAAAATTTGAAATACATACATGGTTGTCTTGAAGCCCACAGAACCCGAGAAGGGTGTCATCCCTAGCAATCCAACGTACCAATCGCTTCACAACAGTTTCATCTTCGGCCACCATCACTAGGATGCTTCCCATTGGAATATTTGCATCTTCCATCACATCTCTGTAAATTCCAGCCACATGCTGAGATATATCATCCCTTTCTCCCGCTCTGTACTTCAAACCTTTCCTCAAAGACCGTCTTGTAGTATCAATAGAAGGACCCCCCACATTTGAAGCCAAAAAATGATGCAATCTCGGACCCCCCCAAAGCTGCACAGTCTCAAACATTGTTTTTGTGCTAGTACCATACCTCTTCCCTTGTGGAGACCTGTCAATATTCTTGCCCATATCAACAAGAAAATCCCACAAACTTTCTTTTCCTTCAAAATCCCCCCTCCTATGTGCATCAACAATATCACGACAAAATTTGAGAACATCTCCTCTTTCAATTGCCTCAATCCCAGACTCCTTCAAACTCCTACATCGCACAGAACAGGATGCCACTTTGGTCTTGGCCTCCCACAATTTGAACCTCAACTGTCTCAACTCCTGTCTGTTTTTGTAAACTTGTTTGACAATCTCGGCATTTCCAAGATATGACAACCTTCTTCCCTTGCCAGTATCTCTCTCCCCTCTACATTCCATGGCACCTCTTTCTCTATATACCCTCATTCGGCTCGACATACCACTTCTTTCCTCCCTTGCTATCTTGAAGGAATGGTTTCAGACTTATTCTCTGCTGGTTGTACTCCCACCATTCATCCCATAGGCCCCAACACAACTGTCTCTTCCTTTGTTGCATTGGGACCTTTGCTGTGATTGTCAATCCTCGATCAGATCTGCCCATTGGGCAGCGTCAACACAAGTGTATGGAGTTTGTGACGAGGATGCTCCCATTGTTGATGCCACAATTGGATTGTCAAGTGGTGGGGACGGCAACACAGGTTGACTGACCAAGAAAGAGCTTAGATCCCGTTGCTTTACATCTTTGGCAATCATAGGCTTTGGAGGCCTTCCTCTCTTTTTGCACAGTCCTTCACTACTTCCAACCTTCTGGCAAATCTCTGCATCGACATGAGTTTTTCCTTTCACATGCTCTGTCAAAGAAGATTGCAAAGAACCTGTCCTTGGAAACAAGAGTAGCCACTTCGAATCAAGTGGGCACCTAATCCTTATGGAACCCAACTGCGAATAGTCTCCAATTGTGGCTTCCACAATCTTAAATCTGTTTCCAGGATTGTCCTCTCAAAACCGAGCGACTTCCTAATGCCTCCTTCACCCTGTTCTTCTTTGCATCAAATGCTTCATCTGCATTTACAGGGCTGATGACACATTGTGATGAGCCCTTCCCATGACGCCTCTCATAGGCTATGCGATGCCCCTCACTCCTCAAATGAGATCTCATAAAGTTTGCACATGCATCATATGGTTTATTTTTCCCAGACCCTGCATAAACATCCTCACACTCAACACACCATATGTGGAATTGTTGATCCATTGTCATCAGCTCAAACTTGTCACATCGTCCTTCTGCAGAGATTTTCCTTTCAACGGCTCTAATCTCTTTCTGCCATTTTTGAATATCGTTGGATGTAGCCAACGTGCTGCACAATCTACCAGATCTCTGCTGAAGTGCATGCTCATGTGCATGGTCTTCATTTCCACCATCGCCAGCAAAGGGTGTATCAGGGTCCATCCTCATCTTGGTAGACATTGGTGCCGAGTCCTCGCCTGGTCTGTCCTCATGCAAGATCGTAGAACCACTGGAAGATAGAGGTCTTTTCAATCCTTGGTCCCCATCATTTTGGTCTGAAATCTTAATGTGTACAGTATCCCCTTTCAGAACCATCCTCTCTTCCTGCTTGGCTGAAAGGACACTACCCCCCATGGAAAGGAAATGAAATTTTGCTGAGACAAGCTCATCACCTAGAATTTCTGCTCGGATGCATTTGTATGTGACACCTTGCATAGTGAACACAGAACCAAGCCTGTTGGGTGATGCATCTCCTCCAATGAGCAGGACTTTTACTTCCAACTCTTCTTCCATGATGAGTTCACCTGCAAAATGCAATGAAAACATTTCAAATCAGACCTTGATAGACCAATAACAAAGCACCCGGGTTGGAAGGTTCCAAAGTCCTGTTTTATACAACCCTATAGGCTGTCCAAGCAGGGACTACGTTGATAAGAGGATGAAATGTATACAGAAGCAAGTACCTGATTGATGAGTTTGACGTTGCTAATTCTTGCTGCAGCTATTGACCAAATGCTGCTACTTCCACTGCTGGTAGCCCTCTTGGGTGATCCTGAACCCACAGTCCATCCTTGCATCAGCGGCTACCCCTCCCTCCACACTAACATATTTAAATACAAAGTTCTGTCAAACTCCTTACGATGTTGCATGAAGAAAGCTCACCTTGTTGACAATATTGTCCCACCGTTGTGGATCATATTTATAGAACTCCTGCCAGCGCTGTTCCTTGCTCCAAATCTGGCCCTTGGATGATTTTGCACCCACGATCCTCTCCCTGCATCAACAGCTACCCCCTTACAGAATTCAATACATATGCTTCAGGGCTGAGGAGGATGAGAGGAAAAACAGGCTGAAACAGGTCAAACCAAAAGGTGCCCTCAGGCTGAAATGTGTTGAGGAAGGTACCTTCATCAGCAATGCCTTGCTCTATCAATTGTGCTGTTGCGCTGCTATTTCCAATTGACCATCCACCCACATTGTCCCACCATTGACTGGGGTCAGAAAAGTGTCAGATTCCAAAGCTTCTCTTCATGTCTGTGGTGCTATTGCAAGGTGATTTCAATGCCCAAGTGGGCAAAGGGCTCCATCAGGACGATATCATTGGGTCTTATGGTGAGGACGAGCTGAATTCTAATGGCAGACGGTTAATTAACTGTCTGGAAGAGCTTCAGCTTTTGACCTTGAATAACAAGACAAGAGGTGATATCTACTTCTGTCTCTCCCTCTCTCAGTTTAGACTGGAAGCAAGAGCCAGTAGGGAGTGTTGTGATTGGAGAATCAACTAGTATTAATACGCTGCTGCATATTGTTGATAAACTCCACTCACATGTAAAATATCTTGCACAGGTCTTTTAACACACAGCTGTGGACTGCCAGCCACAATTACAGGCTGGCTCTACTATACCACATGTTTAGCATCCTCACAGACTTGGAGCTGCTGAAGTCTTCATTACTTTCAAGATAACACAGTTTCACCACCTTCTTGCACAAAAATTGATCAAATTAAGATAGCAAGAAGAGAAAGGCAGACCTTGCCAGGTGTCGAAGGAAAATTGTCCTGCATGGACGGAGACATTTTCAACAAGGGACTCTGTAAAGTCTTGGTGGGAGAGTCGAGGTACATCCCCGGAGAACCACAACCCCTCTTTGCGTGTGACGGGTTCCTCCCCTTTCTTGCCTGGTCTACCACCCAGCAGTGGATCTCAACCCGGTCTTCCAGACTTTCTCCTCGTTATTTCCTGCATGCCACAGCCGAACCCAAGGAAATTTAGCATCATTTTGGCACATTGAATCTAACTCACAACCCTGCAATATTGATCTAAAAGAAGATCCAGACACCCAAATGACAGGAGAGGATAGACCCACATACATAAATAAGGTCTAAATATGTTATGTAAACAATCAAAGTCAAACACAATAAACATGTTTCTCACTGGACATCTAGCAATGTGATTTCTTTGCTATGCCCCGTCTGTCTAACACCAATTTAGGTGAGGAAAATGTTATGCCAAATAGTCATCATGTATTCAAAGGTGCCATTACATGGATATGATTGCTATGGAGGTACACTCGTAAATATTCTCCTGAAGCTTTAACTTTTTCAGTTCCTGATGGGTGAAGTGCTATGTCTCTCCACATCCATTCATGCTCACACTGTCTCTTTACCAGCAGATATTGGTCACTGCTAAACCATCAGTTGTGGCAGCAAGAACCTTGTATTTCATGTCACAAGTAGGAACAGGGCATAGTGGTCCAGAGAGAAACATGAGATGGGGATCTTGGGAGTGACATGTGCAAAGGACATCCAAAGCATAAGCTTACCCAAGCTTCACTTCTACTTGGACAATTCTCATACTTGTCAAGATCGCCATGGACTCTCAGCTGGGCTTTGGACCCTCTCAAGGCCAATTCAGGAAGTATGCCTCCGGCAGGCAAACAGAATATGTCACCTTAAGAGGATAGCAGATACTGTCAGCTATTCAGAGACCTCTATCCTAGTCAAGGTCCGAGCAATTGTTTAGACTAGAAGGATCAACCTTCCTTAAATTCGGGCAACTACTTGCCCAATAAGGAAGTGGTGGAGAAAAAGCAGAATGTTAACAGCCGGACATGGAGCTCAAAATTGAGATCAACAGTGTTGACGTTGAGATTCGAAAGGAGACAAAACAGGCAGACCATAGGACACACCCCCAAATCTGAGTAGAGATAGACATCGAAAAGACAAACCTGGAGCTAGACATGGGCATTGAGTGAAGGTGATGTCAAACAATGTCATCGGTAGCCACTTGTACACTCAGCAATCTTCATTGTAGCCTCCACACGTAATCACCAACTCTATTACCACCTACAGGAAGGATAACACAACCGATTAGTGGGTAATTAAGCTGGGTTGAGCCAGGTGCATGCATGGAGAAAAAAAAAGGGTGCCCAAGAATTTAATCACAGAAGCTCTCCACTGCCCTACACAGTCCGCAACAGTCTGCTGCATGTTCTCATGAAAGATTCCTGGGCATTAGTAGGTACAACCGCAATTCCTGCAGTCGCAAAGCATTCACACTGCCTTCGAGCATGACCAATGTTGTACGAAGAGTAACCACAAGAAATGCTAAGGTTCCGCATATTCTCAAAGAAAATAGTAGGTAGTAATCGCCTGCATTATCCCACCCAGTTGACAAGGGACCATTAAATTAACTGCCGCAGTCTCCATCCGAGAGCTCTCATTTCTCTGAGAACTGCCAGATGATTGGCGTTCCCAAACCGTGAGTTCCAACGGGCCAGTTCTAACACCGAGACTCTATTATCGCTGGAAAGCGCTACATGCAAGCAGAGAGTACAATAAGTTTCAGTTCCTTGGCCAGGCCTTGTTCTGGCAACTGCAGCACCACAAGACATGTGTAAAAGAAGTAATCCTTCACAACTCACAAATCACAAATGAAGTTAGGGTTCCGTAAATTGTATACATCAAAGATCTAGTCTACTGCAGTTGTGAGGGCTAAGATGCTTAGATGAACTCACCTCCAACGTTGCTGCATACACAGAACCCAGTTCATCACCACCAACATGCACCAGTTGAGTATGCTTAGGCCATGGAAAGGTGCCACTATTCCGCAAACGCCAAATCTTGGTAAAATGCGATCATACTTCACAATGGTTGCAGGAAGCTCAAAGATCTTATGGGATAAGAGGAAAAAAGAAACAAGAAAGAGAGGGGGTCACAAAGCTCATGGCCTGCTAAGACCATGCTGACACGGAAGGGGTGCGGGGGAGGAGGGAAAAAGAGAGCCTGCGGGAGACAGATCGCGGGGAGAAAAGAAAAAAAAGAAAAGCAAAACAACATTGCATCGCGATTTGATCCCGCGGTGCGTCACGACACATTCTACGCCCTTACCACTAGACTACTCCTAAAATTCTATAACCCCCTCCTGTAAGATTATATTTAAGGTGATATAAACCCCCCTCTATATGTATAATGTTGTACATGGAGGGGTTTAAAATACCCCCTCCTGTGCACGCACGTGGCGGGTACATATTGGTAGGAGTGCACCCCCCAGGGTACAAAACCACTCTCATGGAAGGCAGGGTCCTCGTCCGCGGATGCGGCATTGAACGTGAGATACATATCCACAAACGCACAGGTACAACAACTCGACGCGCCCAAATAGGGAGGGTATAGTACAATTCGGAGGGTTAGAATTGTTGGGGATCAATTCATTCCTCCGTCTTGGGAGCTAGCAGGGAAAACGCCCAGGGAAACAAATGCTGAGCTTGCCAAAGTCCAACATAACAATGAGGCGTTGGCTGTAAAGTTCCATCATTTCGGCATCATAAAGTATTTTGCGTTGCATCCACGTCGAAATGAAGGTTACACACATTTGTGGAATGGGAGGACCATACGATCATGGTTGAGTATTGACAGGAAATGGGGGGGAATGATCGGATAACAGGGAGTTAATGGAACGACGGGGGACGGAGCAGAAAATGCAGGAGGTCAACCGACTGGTTCGATTCCGACAAAATCGCACCCAATTGGCATGGGCGCTTTTGCACATCATGCTCAACGTCCATAATCACCACATCTTGCACAACGACATGTCCCCCGACAACATCTTGTTGCATTTTTCACAAGGGTCTGAAGATGTGTACATCGGGGTATGCGATTGGGGGATGGCCTCCACCCAAAAACCACGTTGTACATTTTCGAGAGCAGCGACAAGATGATAAAGACTCTCGCACATAGATGGTGGATTGCACCTGAAATTGCAATTGTTCATAATGTAGCCAACAACCAGTCAGATGGCACAAAATCATCTGGATGACCAACCATCCGTTGAGCCATCGAAAGAATTTCGATTTATCTGATATTAGTCTGGGACCTCTAAGAAGGTGTCTCAAACGTACTGGCAAAGTTTGGAAGCAAACAAAAATGATTTGGATGGACAACCATCCGTTCACCTGTTGAATGTATTCCGATGGATCTGCTATTGCTTTCGGACCTGTTGGACTGTGTTTCGCGTGCTCACGATTTTTTTTTCATTCAGTTTTTGAATGGGGCGTGTAATGTAGCCATATGCAACGTGCGTGCCAAATTTGGGAACGAACATAATTCATTTGGACCCAAAACCACAGTTTCTTCCCTGTTTTGCACTCCAAACTTGATTTGTGTTCAACTTCATGCACTCTTTATAGAGAGTTCTGCAATAGTGAGCGAAGAGAACACTTTTTTTTGGGGCATTTTTTATTGGTTCAAATTTTGGCGGGGGAGTAGTGGTGGGATGCTGGAAGCCGCAGAACAAAATTGAGCCAAAAACAAAATCGATACGTGCCAGAAACCCCCAGTGAAAGGCAGTGCAAACCTATTTATTGGCTTAAAATTAATTTAAATTCAATTACATTATGGAATGGCTGGTGTCGAGGGGGAGGCAAATGATTTATTCGTTGTTGTGTCTCGCACATGTGTCGCACATATGTTCAAGCACATGCGGGCAAAAGAGGGGCTTCAACCACATCCGTTCAATGGGTGCAATAGCTGTGCACGCATTGCAGGATTTTTTTTTCGCAATGAACAAAAACCAAATGACAACTGAACGCCTCATTGGCCCATCGAATGAATTTTGATTGATCTCATATTATACAGGGACCTATCAGAGGGTACATTGAACACACTGGCCAAGTCTCAAAACGAACGAAAATCATTTGGATGGGCAACCATCCGTTGGCCCATTGAACGAATTTCGATTGATTTCATATTACTTTGGGGCCTCTTCCATGGCACATTGAACATACTGGCCAAGTCTCAAAGCGAACCAAAATCATCTGGATGGCCAACCATCCGTTGAGCCATCGAATGAATTTCGATTGATATGATATTAGTCTTGAACCTCTGAGAGGGTGTCTCGAACGTACTGGCAAAGTTTGGAAGCAAAAAAAAATGATTTGGATGGACAACCATCCGTTCACCCGTTGAATGTATTCCGCCGGATCTGCTATTGCTTTGGGACTTATTGGACTGTGTTTCGCGTGCTCACGATTTTTTTTCATTCGGTTTTTGAATGGGGCGTGTAATGTAGTCATATGCAACGTGCGTGCCAAATTTGGGAACGAACATAATTCATTTGGACCCAAAACCACAGTTTATTTCCTGTTTTGCACTCCAAACTTGATTTGTGTTCAACTTCATGCACTCTTCATAGAGAGTTATGCAATAGTGAGCGAAAGATAACACTTTTTTTGGGGGGCATTTTTGATTGGTCCAAATTTTGGCGGGGAAGTAGTGGTGGGATGTTGGAAGCCGCAGAACAAAATTGAGCCAAAAACAAAATCGATACGTGCCAGAAACCCCCAATGAAAGGCAGTGCAAACCTATTTATTGGCTTAAAATTAATTTAAATTCAATTACATTATGGAATGGCTTGGTGTCGATGGGGAGGCAAATGATTTATTCGTCTGTTGTGTCTCCGCACATGTGTCGTACACATGTTCAAGCACATGCGGGCAAAAGAGGGGCTTCAACCACATCCGTTCAATGGGTGCATTAGCCGTGCACGCATTGTAGGATTTTTTTTCCGCAATGAACAAAAACCAGATGACAACTGAACGCCTCATTGGCCCATCGAACGAATTTCGATTGATCTCATGTTGCACTGGGACCTATCAGAGGGTACATTGAACACACTGGCCAAGTCTCAAAGCGAACGAAAATCATTTGGATGGGCAACCATCCGTTGGCCCATTGAACGAATTTCGATTGATCTCATATTACTCTAGGGCCTCTTCCATGGTACATTGAAGATATTGGACAAGTCTTAAAGCGAACCAAAATCATTTGGAGGCAAATGATTTATGCGTCTGTTCATTTATTTGTGATTTAATCGTTAATGGTGAAAATGATAAACAAAAGGTTCATTGATAAAAAAAAAATTGAATGATTTGAAATTTTGCCAGTATGTTCTACATGCCTCTTACATGGACCGGAGAAGTATGAGATCAATAAAAAATGGTTCATAGGAGGAACCAATGGTTATTTGATGTGCCGATTTCTGAATGCTTTCAAACTTTGCCATTGCATTATACATACCCTCTTAAAGGTATCAGACAAGTATGAGTTCGATTTAAAATATTGCAATGGGTGAACCAATGGTATCTTCATTCAGCAATTTTTGATTGTTTTGAAACTTTGCCAGTATATTGTACATGCCGTCAAACAGGTATGGAACAAGTATGAGGTCATTCAAAAATGGTTCAAAGGATGAACTTCGTATTTCCAAAAATTACGTAGACTATACAGTGGGTTGCACATTTAAGTTTTTGCAACCTGAGACCTTTGGCCTACTCCCTACGTTTCTAGCCTTTCTAGTCATCTTCATCTAGATTTATTTCTTGTACTGTCTCTATTTGCCTTCATGTTGCGGTTCTACAACCTATGTGATCTATAATATAAATGATCTCAACTTTAATTTTTGAATAATATATTTAAGATTATATAATAATAATTTAATTAATAAAAATTATGTATTGATTAAATTTTAAAAAATGTCAACAATAATATTCCTCAAAAATATAGTTGAGGTACTATATTTAATAAAATAAAAAGATCTAAATATAATTTTGGAGTATAAATGGTACAACTGATGTAGATCAACACTAAGACATCATTGTATTGGCATCTGGGTCTAAGGTTCAGTCCTATGTGGTGTCTTTGATTGTGGCTGTACTTGTTTACGTTTTATGGCCTTGAAAATGGACTTATTTCTCCCAAGCAAAGCCTAGTTTCTGACATGATGTGCAAGTGTGGTCTTAGGCTCAAATCAACCAATTCAGTTTGTACCAGTGTTGGGCCGGGTATGGATGGTGATCTCCAGTATCAAGTATCAACAAAGTTATCATCCCAAAGGTCAAAGAACCTAATCAGCGGGTCCCACTGAGGGAGACACCATGGCTGCGGGGTAGCAACTTTGAGATAAACCCCCCATATCCGCCACCCTGCATGGATATGTCTAGGCTCCTGATAGAAACTCGCATGGGGTTGTCTTCCCAAGGGCTCAAACCGAGTATGCATGCAGAGGGTCAAAGGGTGTAGGGAGGCATGTGAGCCCCTTGGCAGCAAATCCATACTCAATTTTCTTATTACTTCACAATTTTGTTTATTTATGGTACATGTGGTATTTATGGTATTTTTGCCATCTCAAAGATACAATTTTCATACATGTATGTCTTGTATGTGCATGCAAAAGTAATACTACTAGACCCTGATTGATAACCGGAGGTTCTTATTAAGTGTTTCGCATAGGTCCGCTTTGCTGCATTAGTAAGCCACTTCAATGTTGATAACCTATGGGAGTAGCCACAAGTTGAAGTGGCTTTCTCATCCTGGCTTTCCAGGTTGTGGTGTTGGATCTTCTAATTCATAATATGCCACTACAAGTTTTTCTCTCGCATATTCCTCAATACAAATTGGAAAGATGATAATTTGGACATAAGCTGGTGGACAGGTCGAATATCATCTCCACTAAAACGATGTGGCCTCGGATTTAAGATATGCATAGCCAATAATGGATGGACAAGTGCATATTCACTGTTTTGACTTACTGGCCGGACTTTGAACATAATACTCTCTGTGGAAGAAAACACCAATTTCTCCAACAATTTCATGTTACAAAAAAGATGTAATACGTGCCTTCCATACCCAATCATGACCAAGAAACTGTCTCTCAAGTTTAATCACCACATTATCTCCAATTCTGTATTGTGTACCACCATGTAATAAAGGCGTTTTTGTCATCACCACCATGTCATCACAACTTTTTGATTATCCGTAATCCATTGTCCCTCCATTACCGTTCCAGAAATACTTGTGTTTCCTCTGACTTTCTTATCCATTTTGGTCATTTACGCGCCACAAATATCCCTTTCTTGGCTATCATAGTCAAACAGGGATTATAAATCATACTTGTCATAGTTTGAATTAACTTCCACATCTCCTCACATCTATACTTTGTAGGCAGTTCCCATTCTGCATTTGGATTCCAGAAATCTTACAATTTTCTCATTTTACTTCCATCCCAAAACTCATGTATACTTTCAGGTTGCCGTTCTATGTCACAATCTAACCAATGGTCTTTGTTCCTCCACATAGGAAGAAACTCCTGACAGAAACTTCTACTTTAACATAATTCACGAATCTGAGATGCAAATAATAGATAATCAAAAGCTAAAAGAAATTTTCTTTAATTCTGACAGACTACACATTTTTGACAACATTGGGGACAATCTTGCTTCAGAATACTTTTTGTAGATGTACCATATCCACATTTCAAAACTTGTGATCCTTCATATAAATCCCTCACTAGATGGATGCATTAAATAAGGTACGTGAGGTTTCGATAAATATCATGTGCACAATCTCCATCTATTTGGTTCAACCATTCCCCAGGATTTATGTATTCCACACAATTGCTTAAAAGAGCCTGGTACTTGTAAACCATCCAAATCCCCACTCCAATCTTGGGGAACTTGATATAAGAGTTGCCCTAATGATTGATCTCCATACTGACCAGTATGTTGAGATGAAATTCTGTCAAGCTTTGCCAAGGAGCCAAACAAACTTTTTAGTATAGAGTCTTGGAGTTCGATAGGACATATGTCCCATTCAGCTTGAATTTCAACCACTCGTAATAATATACTCTGGTTTACAGACAATTGTTTTCCCTCTTCAGGAACAATACTATTCTCATAGGGAAGTGGATTTCCCAATGAATGGTGTTGTCATGAGGAGACTGCTCAGATTCAGAAATATTATAATCAACCACATCTACAGATTGATTGAATGTAGAAACATTGGTAGCAACAAAAGTTCTGGGTGTAGTTGTAGATACTAGATACCCTGTTAAGATCCAATGCCTTATGCGTATAGAAGGTGCTTCTTCCCACAATCTTTCCTAGTACAAACTTTACAGAAACATAGCATTTGTTTCCATTATCGGCCCTTTGTTCAGTTGCTTGTAATTCATTGTTTGAAACTGACATTGATGTCTCTTGGAGTAGTGCTCTGTTCTCCATTCGTCCATGGTCTGTATTATCCTCAGCTTCCTATCTATGCTCTGTCAGAGGTATGGCCAATCCTTTTTGTACTTCATGATAATACTCAACAGTTCTAGTGTAAAATACTCTGCCCTCCTTTAAAGCTTTCATGTGATTGTAATATGACCTTGTAGGGATCATATCAAAACCAGCTAGCTTGTGAATACATTTGTATGTACATTCATATCTGATTTTTTTCTCTATTATTCCTATATAGTCACTAATCTATACAAGTTAGAGAATGATGGGACAACGAGCAAGCCTATTCGGTCTCCCCAGAATTTGACAGATCGGATATCAATTGGAGGCACATCAGACCAGCATCGGCAGTGAGGCTACACTTCCACAGATAGATAATGTCATGCTTAATCCCTACTTTCCACCTTCCTTCCCTCCTTTCTGGATCTTCTTCTAATCTCCCTCTTCTATGAACTCTTCTCTCCCTCCCTGCTTATCTATCGCCATTCCGTCCCAGTTCCACGCTACGCTAGACACCTAGGGTTGCACCTGTCACACTAAGCCGTTATGGCCTTCTCCTTCCGGATGGGAGTTCACTTCCATTAGGGTCCCCTCTTCAATATAAAGAGGGTGATGCCGATGATGCCTGTTGATGAATAGGAGTCTCTATCGCTAGCTTATTTTCTAGCTAGGTGAAGTTTGGTTCTTCGTTACATGAATTGTAGCTTCAGGTCACATATCTGCGAGAATTTTGGCATGGTCTCCATGCGAAAAGCCTTATGGCGGCCTTGGGGGCAAACAAAAGTTTTAATTTTTTTCCCTTCAATAATCTTCTCAATAAAGTCTTACCAGGGTCCTGCTCCCTTTCCTTTAAATTTAAAATAAAATAAAACAAAACAAAATAAAAATAATGGAAGAAAGAGGACTGAAACAAATCTCAGAATGGTGGAAGAAAGAAGATAGAAAGAAAAATCTCTGTGTAAGGCTAAACGGTGACAAAGCCTTTAACCCTTCAAGGACGAGGCGACCCGTATCGGGTCGGGTCGAAATTTCGATTGGATGATAAATGCGCAGATCATGTCGGATGAAAACGATTCCTGAACGAAAAGTGTAGCCCATAAATATTTACGGCCCCCTGTGTTGATCGCACCCTAAAAAATCTAATCCCCCGCCGTCAGGATTTTTTGGAATCTGGAGGGGTACCCGAAATCCTGTGGTTTTGGGCCCGTCAGCAGGTTGACTGGCAGACGTGGCAGGCAGGATTGGGGAGGGTGGGCGTTTGCCGGCAGCGGGTGACAGCGGGGGGCTGCATGTCCGCCCGTGCGGACAGCGGCGGACCCCCGGCACGCGCGAAACGCCTGGCACGTGGCCCAATCAGGTGGCAGGTGGCGGGGGCGGGAGATTCTCACCCGCGTAAGGGTTTAGGTGCGTGGCCCAATCAGGTGGCCGTTGGCAGGTCATGGAGGGAGAGCGCTGAAACGCAGGGTGGAGGGCCCCGTGACTTCCTTGGTTTGTGATGACGTGGCCGGATTTTTGGCCGGAAATATCCACCGGCTCCGGCAATTCTTTGCCGGAGCTGGGATTCAAGTAGGGATTCGGTTTTTTGGCAATCTTAGCCTACAAACAGCTTAGAATGTGGAATTTTTTTTCCAGGGTAACTCGGTAGGTAGGCAAACAACAACATGACCAGAGGAATTTGGATTCCCTCACAAATTGCCCCACATTTGGGGGTATGTGTTTTTCCCATGAGAGACATTGGCATTTTGACCCCCCTGTTTTTCCATACAAAGCAACCATTATGCATTTTTGGAATTTGGCTCTGGAATTTTGGGAGGCTTTGCTGTGGGTGCCATATAATCTGAATCTGGGTAGGCTGTATCAATGAAAAATAAAAAAGGTTGGCAATCTGCTTGGTCAAACCAAATTTTCATGTTGAAAATATATCTAACAAAAAACAAAAAGCCTAGAACTTTTGTTATAATCTTCCACTTTAGACGGTCAATTCTCCTGAAATTTTTACTTCAGGTGCATGAAGTAGGTAGGATGACTTTGGAACGGTTCATCCCCTCGGATGTTTGTCCAATGGGAGATACACCCTCATCCGTGAGGGTATGTCTGGTTTTAGACGGTGAAGGGTTAATATAAATTTAATTACATTTAAACCTTAAATTATTTTATTTAAAACATAACTAATAAGGATAATAATAAAACTGATTAGAACCGAGTTAAATATATGTAATATTAGGTTTTTTCTTACTTATGTACTTTTTATTGAAAGCTCAAACTAAAGTTTTGAGGTACCTCATAAAGTTACAGTTGCAGATATATTGATAAAGGGGAAAAATAAAATTTCAAAAGATGTTATGTATAAAAACATACACAGTGGGTAAAGAGTAAGCCCAGAAAAAACTGGTTGTAGCTGAGATTCAAATTCAAATAATTACTGATACAACTAAGGGCACCATAGGTACAGAACAAAAAAAGGTTTCTCAATGTATGTGTTGAAATATCTAAAACTTCTCTACTATGGCCTGTGAAGGTCCAGATTCCTCATATGTCTTTATTCCCCTCAATAGATGACACAGGTTAGGATGAGGCCCACTGTTACAGTTGGATAGACCTTTGAATAGTTAGTAAACTTGTCTTGGGCTTACCTTGGCTGGAAATATGGGTGACCAGACAGAAACTGCCATCTGCCTAACATGCTTAGCATTAGGTTTTCTATTTAAACCTGGGGTTTGAGACTCTGGGGCGTGTGTTTTGGAGTGTTCAACTTTGTGTACGGTGGTGTGGATGAATGCAGCAGGAGTCCTGGTGATGTGGGTTGGCAGGCAGATTCATCCCTGTGGAGCATCCAAAGTCCTCTACAACAGCCTTGCATGCTTGGCTATACGCCCTAACAATAGCTGTCACTGGAATCATTAGTTAGCAGGAAATTGGCTGGCCCCTAAGTTTTTTTTTTAAAAAAATAAAATAAAATTTCTTAAACAGGGGGATGGAAGCCCTGGTTAATTTATTAAAGGAAGTCTGGGGGAAAAAATAACCTCAGGAGGCAAGCTGTCCCGACCATGATGCCCATATTATCATCAAGGATTCCTGTATGTAACGTGTGTAGTTTGTACACATTTGTTGCTGCAGTTTTTGTAATGCAGTTTTTAGTGTTGTGCTTGTGAGTGGCTCTTGTTAACTTTGTACAGTCAACTCATTTGGGTCTTTTATAAATTTCCTGTATGATATGCACGGCTTAAGGCAGCGACGCTTTAGAGAAACAAGTCTATGTATGTAAGGAGAGGGCCCTTGAGAGGGCCGCCTCATTTCCTGTTGCAAGAGGAGGGGGGGAGGGCAAGAGATCGTGAAGGAGAGAAGAGTGGGGCGAAAGGCTCATACAAGTGGTAGAGAGACCTGAAAAATAGGAAAGCTACCTACCTCAAGAGATGGAATGGATTACTCAAGAAAGCCATGCAATTGTCAGGACTCGGCGATGTGGATTAAGCGGTCATCCTCTTGACCTGCAATACCTCTCGACCGCCTAATCAACATTGACCATACTGCTATGCATCCGTTTTTCTGCGTCTCTTCTTCTGGGTCTGAGAATGGTCGCGTTGCTCGCCATTTCTGCCTTTGTACCGTCACTTTAATTTGTCCGGATTGTACTGAGCAGCTAGCAGCATTTTGGGGTAAACTAGTTATCCAGGAGGTCTTCCCAATTCAATGTCATATTCTAGATACTGTATCTCTCTCTTGTGATTTGGTACTCTGCATCCATCTGCAGAAGCTGTGTTCATTACTTGGTGTTATTAGTTGATTGAATGCTGTACAGGGAAACGAACCATAATTACTGTGATCTGTCGCGAGTCGCAGAATTACTATTACTTTCTTTTTGCCCATGTTCAAAGGATAGCTTGAGTGCCAAAGCCTGCACTGGCAAAGCTCGTCTAGCTACAAGGAATGTATGTGATAACAGAACGCATCAATCCGATCCAAACTATGTCACACAGTATTGTGGATTGAATTCCTATCTGGGAAATGTACTCTATCACAAGAACAACATTATCATGTATTGCAGAGTATTATTGACTTGTGTTGCATCGACCAGAGACTCGAGATTGGATGGATGAGTGGGAGGAAACGGCTTAACGAACGTTGGCGTGGTCACCCACAAGAAGAAGCCAGCCCGAATTTGCGACAATCCTCTAACATATTCATCAGATACAACACTGTGGTCGTCTTGCGGGAAGAGGGTCCAAGTTTTAGGGGCCACAGGCAGCTGGACTGTCGGAAGACGGTCGGAAGGCAGCCTGAGCCTTAAGTGGGTCAAGCCAAAGGAATCACCAATTTTGACTTCCGTTATGAGAGAACTTTCCGTGCCCGCAACATCTGGAGCCTTAAGTTTACACTCCTCTGCTTCTACACTCATAGAAAACAAACAGAAAAATTCAACATGAATGGGGGGGAGGAGGAGCGATCTCAAAATCCACTACTTTGCTGTTGCGGTTCAATCCTTCTCTGAGAACTCGCACTAACACTGTAGTAGGCAGTTTTCCCTAATCACGCGTCTGACCTGTGATATGATTCAGAGAAAACGAACCTTGCCCCCAAAAACATGAAGTCGGGTCATTTACAATCATCGTATCCTTACTCGCATGCCTAGTCTCACGACGTGCTGTTGAATCTGAGTCAGTAGTCACGCGCTTCTCACCGCCTCACAACCAGACAACCCCTGCGTTAGTAGCAGCAAATCCCGGACAAGGCCAATCTAGCAGCCATAAGAAGAGCTCGTCAGGGATCAATGGCTGACATTACAGTAGGCGCTTGACGTGCCAGGCTTCATGGTCTCCTGTAATTGTCCTTTGTCCTTTCCTTCAGAAAAGAAAAACCAGCAGCCTGCAGGCCGAGCCTTTGAGACTCAATACATATCAGCAATCCATGTGAGCACGGTTATGGGGGTAATATAACGGAAAAAAAAGTCATAAGCGGACATAGGGTTCGGCTGCATCAGAGGAAACCCTATATACTATATACCATACATTACCGACCATAAAAGGAAAGGTATCTGAGCGACTGCCAAGTGGCGGAAAGATATTTTCTGTTTCTGTCGTATTCACTGAGCAACAACTGTATGCCACGTCTCGGTCTCCTGTTTGTGAGCTGTTCATCCAACTTTCATCCAACGCCGCAGAGTGACCACGTAGGCAGCGACGCTGCGGTTACCGCGCACGCGTACGTGGTCGCATGGGGGTCGCACTCACAGTGACTTGTTCCCATGTTCTCATAACTATACGTATATGTACGATTTGTACATATATGTACACATGTGTGTAGATACGTATACGTACAGGCTATGGTGGGAGGACAGGAACAGCACACAGGACTGGACGATTGTCAAGGAGAGAGAGAGAGAGAGAGAAGGGCAGACAGCATTTGGCATGCTTAGGGCGGCAGGAGATTTTTCTGCTTGGTTCTACATTTTTTGTGTGATCTGGGCTGCGTTGATAATGCATTTGTGGAGGTGTCTGATGGTGTTGGGATCAGAGAAGCGACGGCATTCTTGATGGTGTATTTGGATTTGTGGATCCTTTCGATTTACTTCAGATCAGCTGACAGGAGGACGGAAACTCTGAGAAGCATACTTTTGCAACCGGATCAAGGTCCCTCCCGATGGTGGTAGACATGTAGCGCAGTTTAGAGTATGCAACAAGTTGAGGACATTATCTTCAACCTCGCTGGTATACTGCCTTGACCCACCTTTTCTCTCACCCCACACTATCTGTTTCTCTTTTCTCCTTTTTATTCACCCGAGCATGCATTTTGGCGGGAGGCCCTCTCCATGGATCTGGCATTTGGGAACGTACTTACTGGGATTGTGATTTCATTTAGGACGTCAGAGGCAGCTGCCATTCCTCCACTTTCCCCACATGACGGTTTTGGTTCAACCCCAAATCAGGGAAGTTGTAACATGAACTCAAACCTCCAAACAACTACAATGGGTGATACAGCCCAAGTTGCTTGACTCAGCTTCGTCTTTCCTTTCAGGTTGAATCAAGACTAATGTTCGCAGAAGGGAAGAATTTCCTTGTAGCGATGCAGTGGGCGAAGAAAAAGGTTGAGGGAGAAGGCAGAATTATCAGCAGACTTCAATCCGCTGTGAAGAGCGAAAGTGGAGGGATCGATTTGCATTTGTAGTCCTCGCTCTTTGGATAAGTCCAGATCTCTTCATCGTTATGCCTGTTGCTCCTTGTCCTCTGGTCTCCTAAAGATTGGAGCACGTTAACAGTGGTATCACTGAGATAGGTTTCTTCTATCTGTCCATGTAGCTTAGTTCGTTGCCAGGATTGTTCTCTATGCAGCCTTTTCCAATGGCTTCAGAAGGTTCCTGCTTCACAAGCCGCATGATGGATGCGCTCTTCTACTCAATGGCAGTGTATGAGCCAACGCTGGAAGCTGTCCTTACTGATCTTCACAGCAGATTTGGCAATGTTAGCCCATTGATGGAGTATGGCTTTGACAAAGATGGAAAACAAGCTATCTTTGCTGCAAGAAGTTCCGAAGGCCACATAATTGTTGCCTGCAGAGGAACTGTAGGTGTGAAGGACGTTTTGCAAGATCTCAAGTACTTCCACACGCGGCTTGCTTATGCCAGGGGAGCTGCACACTGGGGGTTTGCAGAGAGAGCCCAAAGTGTCCCAATTGATCTCTTTTGTAAGCTGTTGAGCGCCGGAGAGCAGATCGTCTTCACAGGACACTCTCTGGGCGGGGCTGTGGCCTCTCTTCTGAGTCTCAGGGTACTGGAACAGAGCAAAGGGATGTATCAACAACAAGTGCAGTGCATTACATTTGGATCACCCCTCTTTGCTAGCCAGAGTCTGGCTGAGGTCATCAACGCTAGCTACAAGGATGTGTTCATTCATGTAGTTTCAAAGAGAGACTGCGTCCCCAAGATTTTA
This sequence comes from Takakia lepidozioides, assembly GCA_030704615.1. Classification (NCBI taxonomy): domain Eukaryota; kingdom Viridiplantae; phylum Streptophyta; class Takakiopsida; order Takakiales; family Takakiaceae; genus Takakia; species Takakia lepidozioides. The sequence goes on from CM060732.1 coordinate 61,957,242, forward strand.
CCAGTTGTCTCTGCCATCCAGCGATTGCTGTACGCCAGTGAGGATCACCTCAAGGGTCTTTCGGTGTTAACAAAGTGGCTAGAGTGCATAAAATGGCTGCCTGTAGCACCCCTTATAAGAGGGATTGAAAGAAGAATCCCCTCTCCGCTTAAGTTTCTGCTGCGGTGCTTGATGAAGCTGGCTTTGCCTTCACATGTGACAGGGTCTTATGCATTTGCAGGGCATGTTCTGATGCTGGACTCAGATGCCACAATTGAGAGCTCCCTGAAACTGACTAGTGCAGACGACCTAAATCTGTGGCATTCGCAGCTTAGTTTTGCTCTGGGCACAGGATTTGATGCTTCCATGATTCAAGAGCATGCGATGGCCAGCTACCATGATGGCATTGTGCGTGCATTTTCTCATGTGTTTCTAAACCACAAGGTTAGCTCAAGTGGCCTCTGCGTGGAGGCTAGCTCCTTGCTTTTGGAAGAGAAGCGTGAATGCTACTCAGGTTTGTCTTGTAAGAGTCATGCTGTTGGAAACCAAGACATACAATGGAGGAGCTGGGAGGACGGCTCTAGGGAGAGCCTCGTGGAACATAAAAAGAGCATTCTCATTCGGATGACTACGAAGGAAGGAGATTGGAAGGAAGTTCGGTTTGTCGGTTGTGAAGTATGTGGGGTGGGCCAACAGTTGGTTGCGAAGGAAGTTTCTGCAACAACCTCCCTTCAGGATATTGACGTATGGCAGAAAGATCAGGATGAGGGAAAGGAACTACTTAATCTTTTCAAGTTTGTGCAACAATCTGGCTCAGGGATAACTCGTGGAGATGGGATCGACTCCAGAAGTGTTCACTTCAATGAAATATTTCAATTCAAATTTTGCAGCTTCATTTTTTCCTCTGGAAGCAGTCTAGAATTGCACGATTCAATGGAGGATATTAGCTCTGCATCAAGTGCAGAGATCGACAGGAGTGGGAAATGGATATCAAAGAGCAGGAGAAGTCTTGACAGTGGTTTGGTTTGTTGCAGTGATGAAGACAATGAAGTTTCCTCTGTAGGATATGCAACTGTGACACTGTCTTCAATGACAAATGTTGGATGTTGTGCAGCTAGTCAGAGCCTTATTTGTGCTTCTTCCATAAAGACAGCCACAGATTGCACATGTTTTCACTGGGACTCTACATACACGAAGCGATTGCCTGGCAAGAAACATGGAAGTGATGCTATATTGTTGAGATCCATGACTTTCACTGGAGATTTTGGTTGGCCTGCCTGTCCAAGGATGGAGGGCAAGCATCTCTTGAGATGTCAAACTAAAGTAAGCAACTGCCGGGCTTGCCCTTCCCTTGAAGTTTGCAAACATTTCAATGGAAGGAAGGCTGCAGGGAAAGCTCCATCCAAGGAGGCTCGACGATCACAATTTAAATTTGGGTTGTTCGTTGGAACAATTGGTCGAGTTGCTGGCCATTTATGTGCCCTTGACAACATTTGTCTCTTCACTTTCATTCGCATTGTATTGAGCAGCATTTTGGGGTAAACTGGTTATCCAGGAAGTCTTCCCAGGGCACAACATTCAATGTCATAGACTCTAGTATTGTATCTCTCTCATGTTTTGGTACTCTGCATGCATCTGCAGAGCTGTGTCATTTCTTGGTGTTAGTATGTTGCAGATGAAATGCATGTCACACCAGGTGATTATTTGAATCCCATATGCCACACTCTTCCAGGTGCCCTGGTAATAAAGATACAGGCTAGTGCACAGTGGAAGTACTTGGCGACTGGCGTTAGAACCTGGCTGCTGCAGAACGTACTGCCAGCAGGACATATATCTAAACCAAGAGTTGGTTGCAAATGAAGAAAGAGCAAACCCAAGTTGGAAGAAACAAACTCTAGATTGTTACTCCGCACCTGGAAGCATTTTCTGGCTAGAAAAAGGGGCCCACACATCGTCTGGGTTGAAATCCCTCATTGCAAAGCCAGACTTCCCACTCGGAGATTTGCGAAAACTCACAGACATTTTTCTTTGCTTTGATGATTGCTGGAAAAAGATGGAGGACTCGTTGCTTGCCAATTGATGTTGCTAACGATGTGTATATCTTCCCTGCAATTATAACGTCCGTAGCAGTGCAGCAGGAACGTTACAACGGCTGCTGCAGAGACGGTGATGAGCGAGCGGTGGCAGAGCTGGAGCGTCAGCGACAAATTGGGCTGGAGCTAACCATGTGCAGGGCCCACACATGCGTGTGACCGTTGCGCCTTGTGGCAGGACGTTGGTGGCTGCGCCACAGCTTCCTCATTGAAACCAAACATTACCTAGCTATCCGTGGTTTCGAGAAGAGAAAGAAGAGCTTGAAACGAAGCACATTACGTAGCCTTGATTACACTGTTACCACAGTTAGTCTTAATTCCCTTGATGTTTCATTTATCCTGGGAGCATCGAATGCTTTCGGCGGTCTAGAAACATTCTGATTAAGGATTTGTGCAAGATAGACAAACAACAAGCTCAATGATCTGCAAGGTAGGAATTAGGCCGAAGCCTGAGAACCTGCAATGAGGTACTGCACAACCTCCCGGCTAAGCACACTAACAGCCTCCTAACAGCTGCAGTGACTATACTGGCTGTCTCTATGCAGAGTTCGTCCTTCGGATAGATTGATGGTGATTTCTACCTCGTTAATGAGTCTCGTAATGAGTGCTTCGGAAGGATAGATCGAGGCCGACTCAGTGTGTATAATCCTCTATTGTAAACTTTCAGTTAGAGTGAATCCTCATAAGTAAGGTTGTAGTGTTGTAACAGTTATTTACAAATGGCAGCTCTGCACCCACCTTGATGTAAGCTTAGAACTGCTGGATAGCCCAATGTCTGTCATAGAGTATATATATATATGCTAGACTCGTGCACAAGATCCAGTATGGCAGTAGGTCACGGGCTTGAAACTTCTCATCAAGAAAGCCATGGAATTGTCGGTTTCTTTCCCTAGTTGATTTCGGCAGTCACCATGAACAATTCGCCTTGCAAACTGTGTACATAGCACTTGACCCTGGAAATCAACCTGGGGAAGAAAACTGGCAACTCCATGGCGAGCGCCTTTCCCTCACGTCTTTCGCCATCTTCCCTCGCTTCTCCCTCACCATCTCTTGCCCTCTCCCCCTACTTTTGCTCGTCTATCTCACGTCTCTCTCTCGCAACAGGAAACGAGGCGGCGCTCTCCCACAAGGTTATGGCTAAAAAGGGAATGTATCAATTGTTCCCTGTTGAAGACATGGCTATAAATGGGAAAAATATTTTCCGTTTTTTCTTTGTTTTTCTTTTTGGGAACAGGAGACCCCTTTTATTTTTATTTTTTTACCCCTATTCAACGTTGGGAAAACTATAAAAACGAACGAGGGATTTTTATTACAAAGGGAACTTGTCAATTTTTTTACATGTCCCCGTGTCTTCTGGGACGGGGACATCTGAAGTGGACAATGGATGATCGGTCCCTGTCAGCACATGACCTACATTTTACATTTTTTTTATCACTATATTTCACATATATAAAACTCAAGTTATGATTGGCATTCTCCAAAAAAAAGAGATATATATAGCACAAAATATCTGGCCATCACTATTGTGGGTCTGGAAGCAAGAGATTATCACATAGACTATTCAACCGTGTAGCCCAGTGGTAATGGGCACATACCACCTTGGAAGTGGTTGTGGGTTCAATCCACTGATTGGTGTCACAAAGGTGTCCAGTGTCCACCTTCCAGCCGGAAGACAGTAGCCCTCGGGGCCAGAGATACCTTGTAACTTACGCTTCCTTGGGGAGGCGTCATATATATTATTATTATTATATGGTCAAGTTAAGAAGGTAAACTCTTTTAATTATTATATTGTTTTAAACAAAAAGGAAAACGCAAGCATAACTTACGGTGTCACTTCACCGGTGAGGCTACTCCGTTCAACCAGAGTTGGAGGCGCAAGGGCAGGGAGCACAAAAGGTGGTCGATCAGCTCACATTATGGAGGAGAAGTCGGCTGGGCCTCTCAGCTTCTTAACTACTCACTCAAGATACTCATGAGCGCGATTGTGAAGTTTTCAGAAAGTTGCAAGAGTGTTGTGCAGTTGTCTGAGAGTCCTTCTACAACACAGTACTGATCGCAGATTCGTTCCCGGTCAATTGCAACTGCAGCGGGTGCTTCGTGCGCAATTTCGATGTTAGTCTCTATTCTGTCTCTTTGGGAATTCAACGCCCTTCTCCACTCCTTGCTCCTCCATCTTCTTTGTCCTGGATATTTTCTTCTTCCATCATTATAAGCTCTAGCTTCAGAATGTTGCTGCAAATTAAGTGCTTCGTGAATTGATCCAAAGACTCTCTGTCCCCCTTGCGGCCTGATGTCTCGACGGCCCCTTCTCTCTTGAGCTGGTCTAAGTCGCGTCAGTCCTCCTCTCCGGCTTTGAAAGACCTGTAGCTTGAGATTTTGCTGCTTATATCAGAGTGCAACATTTCAACTGATAGTGGTCACCTTATTGAAAATATTCCAGGGACTCCTCTGAAGATGTCGAAGGGACGCAGAGCCCACAACGTCAACACAGCGCCCAGATGTTTTCTGTGGATATGGGGAAGCCACTTGTACCCCAGGTGCGAATTCCAACCCTTTACTTGCAAAACACACTGGAGTCCATTCTCCTGACGGATTGTCCCTGAGAATTGACCCAAAGCTCGTCCCATATTCACCCCCAGCCCATCCACTTATATATATGTTTCGAACTGACTCTCTCTTAATTCAGTTATCTAGAGATTCGACTCTTTTGAAAGTTACGTTATGTACTGTCTTGGATTCTTATCCACGGGAGAACGGGAGACGCCAGGGAGGAATTTCACATGTAGTATCAGCAGGAAATTGAAGTAAACTATGGCATGGGAGATAGCTTTAACAGTATTTCTGTACTTGTATTTTTCAGGTCGGCTATCTCGGTGCAGATTACGACGATTGGGTGCACCACGCAATCACTCGCAAAGAGAGCCCTCGGTTTTTTCAGAGTAACATCCTTGAGGTAGGCCTGGAGGACCATTCGTGAAGTTTGAAACTGCGTCAAGCTGTTCATTTCGAGAGAACGCACATAGTGTAGCTCTCGTAAATCAGATCTACATTGGGCCCAAGTATGATACAGATGCATACTCGGGCCAAGGTGTAGAGCTTAATGCCGATGTCTATTGTCGGGATGGATTTTGTGAAAGAACTCAGACAAATCTAGCATTCCGATTTGCTGATGTCGATGATCGATCTCTGCGGAATAGTAAGTTCTGGTGTCGTTTGATGTACATGCATGATCTTTCTTTTGATGTTTCAAGTCCAACCCGATGAGGCAATAGCACGGATCAATCTCTGCAGTTTTTCACTCGTACAAGGTGGTGGATCATCCCTATGATCTGGGGACCAGTTGTCGTCTGGACACAAGTGAAAGCGGTGGCTGATGGCCTGCCTACCTACGAGATTCTGCCATCAATGACTGTAGGGCTTTTGCTCTGGACATTTGCTGAGTACTGCGTTCACCGCTTTCTGTTCCACACCAAAACTTCTACATACTGGTACAGACTGCTCTGCTTTTGCACCAAGTTTCCATGGAACCATAGGGGATATTGGCATTCAACGCTTTTCATTGTGGTCATTAAGAAACGTGTTGCTTCGAGCAGCTATGAATATTGCTGCTGCTTGCTAGAATATTACCCAGTATCAGATCGCATTCTTCACTTGAAGCTAGTATGCAGCGATCAACTGACCTCGTGCTGTCGTTGGATGCTTGAACAGGCCAATAACGGTTCATTACCTGTGTCATGGTTTCCACCACAAGCACCCCATGGACCCTCATCGCATCGTATTTCCTCCTCTGTTCACACTTTCACTTGGATTTCCTGTAAGTTGCTCACCCTTTCTTATTACATTGATCTCATGGAAATCCTCTTGCACTTGATAGAAATTCAACGGGTACTGATCACCACGAGGAAGACCACGAGGAAGACCCGCACTCAGCTGAAAGTGGACCAAGGTGGCCTTTGCACGGATCCACCATGCAGAATTTGAACTTATTTGAACTTCCATACTGTAGCTTGTTTCACTAATATCGGTACTGGACACCTCTTAGAAGCTCTATCTCCTCAGGACCCTGGCCGGAGCAGATGTCTACTTTCTGCATATGTCTTCAATCGGACCAGGGGAAACATGTGATGCATTGCTGACTGTGTGTAGATCTGGCATCTGGGGAAACTCATTTTGCCACACGGTGTGGCTCCTTCCTTAACCGGAGGCGTGCTCCTTGGGTACATTGGGTTTGACCTCACTCATTTCTTCCTGCACCGTGGTACACCGTCCAATGACTGGCTTTACAACCTGAAGGTTTGTACATCGTTTCCACTCTTCAAAGGTTGACTCGACTCTGAGACTAAAACTCGAAGAAAGTTCCAATCTATGCTCGTGTCCCCTTTTGCAGGTCAATGTGACAAGCAGTGAGGGAGGAGAGCAGTATCGGTGAGCATAAATCAAGCGGTAGAATTAGCGGACTCTCTGAGGACTTATCTCTGCTAATCAACCTGCCTAGGGAATAGAGCCGGAGATCTAAAAATTATACTGTTGGTTAGGTTCTTCTGATCTCCCTATTGGTTATATCTGATACCCTTCATCAATCTTACAGGCATGTACTAGAACAAATTGCACACAAAGAGTTGTTGTTCACATGGACTCCACTTACAGATTCTCGACTTGCTGCAGAAGTTGCACATAAATCACCATTTCAAGGATCAGATGCAAAACTACAGCTTCGGGATCACCAGCTCGTTCTGGGATAAGGTGTTCCATACTCTACCACCCAACAAGCTGTATGCAACACAGCAGTTGTGACAGGTCTGCGTGGAATAAGCGGCAGAATGTCTGCCCAGTGTTTACTGTCTACTAGTTGTTCAGAGCATGGAGAGACTGTAATCCAAACAAAAGGTGCATGAAGTACCATGATACTCCATTTCTGAACTTAACAGAGCTAAACCACCTGTCTTCCTAGGCATTGCTGCAAGCTGAAGAGAGTATGTCAAGTTCTCATGAGTGCCTGGTCTCCAATTCCCTCCTCTGAACCTAATAAATCTCCATTTTCCAAGAAATCATATTAGGATACAATGAGCATGGTCTGGAAATTGCACTGTCTTACCGCGGCTGTTTTCCCTGTAAGAACTCTTCAGCAACAGGTAAGTACATTGAAAATACCACTTTACTGGAACTTTGATAATGGAAACAGCTTCAATGTGTAAGTACAGATGCCTGAATTTGGTTAAGGCTTTTCTAGCCACAGACCTTGACCAACATCTCTAGTGGCATGCTCAGGCATTTTCATCTTGCCCACCACCAACACAATACTTCCACCAACTCTGTTTGCGGACACCAAGCTACCAAAAGAATCAGAGTATATTATTACAAATACAAAAGGGTTGGTTGCAAGTAACAGGCAACACAAACCTTGAATAACCATAATTTCTCACACTTGGCAATCCTTGCAACTTGCAATGGCGACACTCATATAACCCTAGACTGCGAGTGTATCATAGACCATTGTACTTTGCATCTTCCACGCCTCGGACCAAATGTGACATGTATGAGTATGATCTCCAATAGCTCCTTTTGAACAGGCTATCAGGTAACTAGACTGCTGCTGAAAGACAATGGGGGACTAAACAATTGAACTCCCAAGAACAACCCCCGCACATTGGCTTCAAGCCCTGCCCCTGTCCCAAGAGTAGTAGGCATTAATCTGGGCAACTGTTGTGCTATGCAAGGTGGCGCTAACAAAGACAAAGAAGCTTCCACAGCTGACGATGTGTCAGTGCCACCATTAGACAACTTTGAAACACCAGCAGATAGACGGCCCCAACACAAACACTTGTTGAAAAATGCAATATCAAGAATCCCTTTCCCGTGTGCTATTCCCTCCGCTCCAAATAAGGCCCCTTGCAAGGACAAACTTCTGGAATCAGAAAGGAAGTAGACATTAAGAGTGGACGTCAAGAGACAAGTCAGGCAGCCCAAAATGGTTTGCCATTAGAGAATGGAGGAGTGGGAACTTGTTGGGGCTGTAGTTCTGGCCTCCCTTCAGGTTCATCGTCTTCTTCACCATATTCCACAAGCTTCAGACCTGTCCCTACTTCAATAGAAAAGTGAACCACATTTCAGCTCATTTGTACTTCAAACAACAACAGAGGATTGGAGAATTAATCAAGGGGAAGTAATTGGCTTGTCTTGCCACAAATTCACTGTAAGTTCTGTAGTAATAAAACCTGGCAGAGCCATTGGCACAGCACTTAGCATCTACTTACAACCATCTCAAGGGTTACCAGGTGAGTTAGACACATCGGAGACTACAACTGAGGGGTGCGGTGCCGCTTGCAGATGCAACCAGAAACTAAAGCAACAAACCTAACCTCAAATTTCACAACCGCTAGACCAGAACAAAAAGACTTCACTCCATTCCCCAATCAGAAAAGGTGACAAGGAAAGTAACCACTAAAGAACTGGCATTCATTTTCACTTGAGAAATGAACCACTCCTGAAGAACGTACCCTCTTTATCAGGTTGGCTAGAAGCTGATGCAGCTTTTGAAATATATTTAGGTGGAAGTGGTGGCATCTTTCTCGGGGGTGGCAGACTTCTCGGTGGTGGCAGTGCTTGACCCATTCTGCTTTGGCCAGCTTCTGATGAGAGAGATGGTCCATCCAGCCTGAAGGGACCTACGCCCTGAGCCCACTGTGGCTACAGCAAGAATCACCTCATCTCAAGTAAGTAGGGATTACAGATGACGTCTTAAATGAACATATCATCACAATTGTAACTGTAACACCAAGGACATTGGAAAATGTTGTGGTAGAGGTACCACTTGACACACAAGCTCACAAATTAGGGCAGAGTACGCATGCCACAGCACATCAGCACGTATGCCCTCATCAGCAGCTGGTATAGTTATCATCAGCTCCAGAAGTGGAAGACAACTGGGAAATGACAGTTTCACCTGATTGGGATCTTGAATGTTTGAGTTCCCAGCATGAGACAATGATGTCTGGAAGTGACAAAATCACTAATATCCAAACAAGCCCCATACAAGGAAGCAAACCAAGAAAAGCTACAGACAACTACCAATCCTGATAGAGAAGGCTCATAACACCACCACTGCTAAGCTCATAAGGCATATCAAACAAAATCTGCAAACAAGACGTCAGCAAAGACAGTTGCGCCCCATCCCATTCATGTCGCACCAACATCGCCACAAAACTCCTACGTTCCTGTGAAACATAGAAAGGTGAGTCCACAGTGACCGCGCCGCACGAGTCAGCCTCGGATGGCAGGGCAAGAAAGTAATACCTGGCACACGCACTATGCCTTGTCAGGAAGGAAAATTCCTAACTACGCATTAGTCCACTTGACGTGCTTGCCAGTCTCAAGAAGTAACTGTCTTTGTGTTGGCTATCCAATGACATGAAGCAATCTGACATAAAAACCCTGGAGGGTAAAAACCCTACATATGGTTCTAGGAGGGTTCCAGGAGAGGATATGTCATACCCACTGGCAAACAGTCAATGAGGGCACCCATATTAAAGAATCAACTACACTTTGAAAAGCTTAGAAAACATAAAGACGGTCTTCAATCCATGAAACCATCACTTCTATAGGCATGACTAAGTAAGCTTTTGTGGCAATCATGTGCCTCCGTGCTCTAATGGTACAGGGGAGTTGCAAAACTGACAACAGCATGGTAGTGAGAGTCTGCATAACCTTACAACTAGAGATGGCTATTCCTCTATAATTCATGTAGCCATAATCTTTTTCTCTTTTAGAAGTGGGCCTGCCCTTGAGGACCCATAGGTAGCTGCCTAAAATAACACAGTTTGGGAGAAAATTGGTTGGAGTTCTACAAACCACAAAATGTGCACACATGTGGTAGATGTCTCACTGTGTCTCCTATGAATATTTGGAGGCTAGAGTATTCCTAAGCCAACAATGAAGAAGTAGCACTTAAAATGACATGGTCAAAATCAGGCATCATGGCATGCCTTCTTGCTTATGAAAGTTGAGCTTGCAACATTTACAACCAGCTCTGATATAAGCTACTAAAGAAAGACACTAAAGACATCAACAATAATTGAAATGAGGACTTCCAAAAGCCACCAAATCAATCCTAAAAGAACAGGAAAGGTGGAAACCAACAAAAGCCATTGAAAATTCCTTTGTCCGTCGGAGCTTGATTCTACTGAATCAAAATATGCATGGGATGGAGCTATAAAGCAGACATAGGTTGAGGCACATGGCAAATTAAAAATGGATATCATTCTTCCCAGTAAATTTCAAACACGACTTATTCCTTCATATCTACGTAAATTTGGGACTCTACTTTCACCTGAAATTCGTCCCTTGCTGTCAGCTTGCCAGCAACTGGAAACTCTTGGAACTTGCGACGCTCTTTCTGTGGAGGGCCACTGAATTGCTTCTCAGAGTGCCATTCACTTTGCCTATGGTTGCTGACAATCCCCTGGGCCTTTGTCGCTGGCGGTGCACCCACTGCAGGGCCAGATCCTGGCCTTATGGACACAGGAGGGGGTGGCCTTTGCAGCACTGATGCAAATTGTTGTTGAGGGGCTGCCTGGGGATAGACAGCACTGTAGCCACTATAGCTCGATGGGGCCGGACCTGAAAGAGCTGGGTTGTGGTGGTGAGTAGCACCACCTGCTACCTGGGAATACGGAGGAGCACCCAACATGTAGTTGGCTCTCAACCCTGCTTGAAGAGGTCCTGCAAGGGAGGGGACCAAAAACCCTAGCAACACAGGAGATTAATCAGAGTAAATATCTACAAGTCGGTCAGAATAGTTGAACCGTCCTCAAGTTCAAGCTAGTGATCCAAGTGACATCGTTCAAGAGCAGAATGCTGCAAACTCCATCAAGTTTCGCCCTTACTGCTGGACCCTGCATGCACATCCTCAATTGTTGCACTTGACTTAAAATCAGCTTAGGTGCCACAAACCTGCCCAGGGGAGGGTTCTACAGATCTAGACATGCAGTCCCAATCCAAGTGGTCTGGTGTTGAAAGATCAAGAGAAGTTTCAAACCAAGAGACCATCCTCTATCCCATCCTGCCGTTTCTGCTCAAAAAGCATGACCATGCAAACACAGACACATCTACTACACAATTCAGATTGTGCAGGAATATTCTGTGCTTTAGTTGAGTTTCATAAAACCTTGGCGGGCTGAATACCCATAACCCAATCCAGGAGGGTTCGCAACTCAGGGGGACCATGCCCTCAAGGGACCAGCATAACCAGTACGGAACATTTACCGAGTACAGAATCTTCTCAATGCTGCTGAAGGCACAATGGACATGATTAACTATAACAAAGCAATGAAGTTAGTTACCTTGGTTTACAGAACCACAAATCTGCGGGGGTGAAGGTGCAGCTGCTGACTCCATAGCAGGTCTCCCTACTTCGATGGAGGAGTCAATGGTGCTGGCCATGTTAGTCCCATAAGTCATTTCACCTGCTAGCTGTCGGGGAGGTGGGACTGCACCATAAACCTTGGTTGGAGGCAACCTGCAACAAACCCAAGACACCAGCACCTGAAAATCCTACACAGGCTGGTGGACATGCCCACATAGATGGTTCACTAAAATGATGGCATGTAATTCACTGATAAGCAGACCACCCAGAAGGTATATGCTTAAAACTGATAGTCTGGTCACCTCAATACGCAGAGGCGAAAGAGAAAAATAAAAATGAGAGAATCAATTTATGACAACAAACAGCGTAAATGTCCATAACATTAACAAACAAAAACAAGGCCAAATCACTGCTCAAGAAGTACCACCTCCTATTGGTGTTTGGTGTCAATCTCAATATGAAGCAGTCATGGCTCTCTAATAACCAACAACATTCCGAAAGATTTTGCTGGTTTCGAACAGAATCACATCAAGTGACCAGTGGAGAAACAAAACAAATATGCATAATTTCCCTCATCATGCTGCCAAGGTTATACGAAGCAAGATGACTTACATATTTGTGTATGGGTTCACCAGATTCTTATCGAAGCCACCAAGTTGTGGAGACACCATAGGCATTGACGCAGCTGGGACAGGAGGGCAAACTGGGGGGCCCATGGGATACCCAGAGGCATAAGTGCCCCAAGGGTTTTGCATGCCCGGTGGGACTGGGTATGGAAAGTTTGGATGTTGGTAAGGCAGCTGAGCAGCACTTAAAACATGGGGGCCGGCTGAGCCTGGAGGAAAGCTCAATGGGGGCCTGTCTGCCCGTGGCTGATAGGATGGAGCCCTGTATACACACATTACCAGGGAGCTGTGTTCAACATGTGTTTGGATGGGAAGGAAAGCAGATGCATGTGTCATTAATTCAAGTAACCCTGACTTACACAATGTCAAAGATCATATCACAGAGCAATAGCCCATACCTCAAAGCTAGACTGTCAGAGCGAATCGTGTCCAGCAGATTCTCTGAAAGCCGCCTAGCATCATCCAAGCTCTTGAGATTGTCGCTAGAAATAAACAGGTGCAAAGATTGTGGCAGCTCTGCCCAACCGACATCCCCAACTTTTATTAGTCCACCATAATTGGTAACCACATCCACCCAGATCCAAAGAAGTGTATATGGTGGTGAAGGATTGAAGCAGACTAGGTGTCTGGTGGTGGTTCAAAAAGAGGCAAATTGTTGTTCTGAGCAGATGACAAGAGAATGCCTAACAAAGTGAGAGACGTGAGGTTTCCAATGCCTACCTTCGCCACAAGAAGATTCATGATTGCCAGATCCTCTCCCGCGAACAACAACTTCAGCGCCTGTCTCAGTAATGATATGATTTATGAACTGATCCTGCATAAGTTGCAATCCCGAATCCCCCACGGAAGCGAGCAACCCCACCACACAATCTCTCCCAAAGATGTGGAGATGTCAGGTACTACTTTTTACGTTTTTAGCAGAAGGGTCAGGATTTCCCAAATGTAAGAGTATAAAAGGGAGACACCCAAGACAAGTAACATCCCAAGAAGCCTCACATATAAACACCGGTGCGCCAGGGACTTAGGATTTTGTGAACAAGGAGTCTGGAAAACCCAGACAGCACCATCTACCATCCCACAGGGCATCCACTTTATCCCGTCCACACTGATGCTCTTTTAAGCTAAGACTGTCTCCATCACAGTATAACAGACGTTTCAAAATGTCAAAACATCTGGACAGTTCCTTGCGAACAACTCCTAATGATAGACACAAGACCTTGTCTTTCTCTCTCTTCTGCCCAAACTGAGCACAGGGTCTGTGGCCACAAGGTGACAGCAAACAACGTCTTAGATTACATTCTCTCTAGCCTGTAGTCCCTGAACTTTTTTCTAGTTTGTGACATGGCTGAGGACCTTAAGGATGATCTGAAGTGCCTAACTACCCTCGGCACTAGACAGAAATTTAAACTTGGGAAGGGAGGTAACCTTTGAATAAAAAACAGATGCAGAGAGGAAAGGGAGATTGTCAATGCCCGAAGTGCGGGAAGCCTGAAGACAATCCCCAATTTCTGATAGAACGTCCTGGGTATTCTCATCAGAGAGTGACCCTCTTCAGGACCATCAAGAGCATAGTATCTGCACCTCTGTTCACCAACTTTCAAAATCTCGAGGCTAAGCCTGAAGCCCTGGCCCTGGTGGGGGTCTAATTGCTGGACAGCTCACACACAGCACATTGATGCTTGTGTGAAGGGCTTTCTAGAGGAAACCTGGAAAGCCTAAACTCATTGTTTACATCAAGGTAAGTCCCACTACTGTGGAGACCCCCTCACAAAGGTAGTGTCTGTTCCCTTTCGTTCTGCCCAGACTGCATGCGGGGTCTATGGCCACAAGGCTACGACAAACGTCTCATGAGTACATTTATTTCTCTTTTCCCATTCTGTCTCTTTTCTTTTCTCCTCTCTAGCTATTTTTGTTTTTCCCTTTTTCTCATTCAGAACCCACACGCAAGAAACACAACGAAGAAAGATAAGAGGATGAACCAACAAGCAGGAGAAATAGAGCGAGAGATAGTCCAAGTGAATGCAACATACAGGGGAAGTGGGAGACCAAACATGATGCCATATAAAATGAGAGCGACAACCGAATATTTGAAACTTTACTTATAAAATTGTGTCTTTCCAGAATAACCAGGGTTGTCCACAGAAGCCTACATACTATCAAGCCAAGGGCCCCAGGGCTTACATTTGGCCCACGAATTCGCCCAACAAGATTGAATGATGGCTCGGTATCAAACCCCGCAGGAACAACCACAGTGAAGGGTGGACCTCCCTGCAAAGAGGCACACATGGGAAGGTCTGCTGATCATTGTGCAAAGGAGAAAACCACTTTCCTGTGGCATGAAGCTTCATCTCATAGCTTTTGTCATTCAACATACAGCTACAACAAAACTAATGAAATCGACTCAATCTGATTAGCATTACAACTCTATCCACCTCAGCAGATTTTTAACAATGCAAGAAACCAAATTGCCACTTCTGCTGAGAAGTTCACATACCATTCCACTTGGTATGGTTCCTGAAGATGGGGGGCCTGAGACTCCACCTTGCTTCATCATCTCTTCTACCAGCGCTGCAGCTGCATCCACTGATTTGATACGTTCTGCAGTATCTTTCAACTGCCATGTCCTTCACATGTAGATTAGATTCTGACCCACTCAAATTTGAATAATAGCAACTGTCACCACACAATGGTTGGGCTGATTGGCTCAAGTCCCTGTAACCTTCTCTCAGCTGTCATTCTCTTGTTCTCTCCACACGCCGGTTTCAAACTAACAGTTACAGTGTACAGCACCAGCATCACAGAACAACATCAATGCAAGTGCAGGATAAAACTCCAGACTGAATGCAAGAGGAAAACGACAATACTGAGAAAAGAGGAAGAAGCGTGCATCATGTAACTACCATAAAACTATTTTTGAACTCATATCCACGAATCCACATACACTACTGTGTTCCTAAATCCTTCAAGACCATTTATCCATATGGGTGGTTAAAACCACATGAAAACTGACTATATTCCAAATTTCCAATATTACAATGGATCATTGGATAGCCGCATGACGTCTAAACCCACACAACAAAACAAACAGGATCCTCTCCTTTCCTGCCTGCACATATGTAATGATAGATGACCACCTGCCCCTACTCATTTACATGCTAACTTCGAAGCTCTCTCTCACAGGCAACCGTAAACAATACCAAACCTTCCAAACGATCACCAAACTTACATGGACACCAGCAGAAATGTGAAGATAAAGAGGCTTCTCGCAATCAACAGGTCCGTTTGGTCCCCTGTATCGACCTCTGTTGGATGCAAACACACAACCAGTCACAGTCATCAAAGGTTACCTTCTCCAGTAGATCAGCAAATAGAAGAGGTATGGCTGACTACCATCACCATAACTAGAGTCAAAATATTCAATGCTATAGTCAATGATTCACTTGTCAGTTCTGTTAAACCAATTCACCAATTCAATGGTCAGCTATTGCTACTAACTGACCTTGTAATCACCACAGCACCAGTCTTCGCTTGAATCTGCAGTACAGTGTAAACTGGTCAGTGCCTCTAAAATCAATGAAATTTCTCTAATGGATTGACATCATCGACAATGAACAGGTCTGCAGAACCGAAGACTTGACCTCATCTGAAACTACCCAATTGATGAGCTACAAGCCCTCAAAGTGCAAGGGATCTACACGACCTAGCATGTCAACTCATACTCTTGATCCAGCTATCGTGAATAATAGCTACACCCTTTATTAGATATCATGATGTGAGCAGATAGAACACCTCAGCTGCAACCAGATGAACGACATTTGCCCCTACACACCCTGAAGTCTCTCATACCCACATTCTATCCCTTGACCCAAGCATGTAAAGCTTTGCCGAAGAATCGGATTTCCCTTCGGGTCGGCTAACCGGTGCATGCCTTCACAATCTGCCCAATGAAATTCGAGATAATAGCACCAGATCAACTATCAACCTAATTACAAACTTGGTGACTGTTTTACAGGTACACTCAAAAGTTCCACATACTTCTTCCTGAGTTTGACGCTTGGTGAGTTTGTATCGGACTCCAGGCTCCGCATCATTGATGATAATCTCGCGTGCAATAACTTCATCATGTATCTTGACATGAGGTATTAGCCCCTTGGTTGCTAAATCCTACAGATCCAAGAATTAGACCTACTTTCCTTATCTTATCAAAACAAGATACAAACAGGATCAAGGGAGAGGACCATATGACGCTCTGCATACACACACCAGGCACATGGGTCGTTCTGAAGCAATGCCGTCACTTCGTTGATACTGAGAGTAGGGTAATTGATAATTTCTAAATCCGTGGAGCATCGAAGCCGACGGATGAGAATGTGGTAAATGTGCTTGCAGTGCGTGTGAGCTCCCTTTGCGTTTTTACAGACCCGGCAGTGGACATGTTATAAACTCTTCCTGGACGCGAGACATCCTGAAATTCAGCAGGAAAATAGAGAAAAGACAAAACAACAGCAACCTGGTTGATCTTTTGGACGATAGCTGCTGCTGCGCTGTTAGGCACTGCCGAGGGTGCAGAGTATGGAAAAGAGGGCATAGGGACTGCCATGGATGGGAAGACACCCATCAATGATCCAAACATGCCTGGCATCCCGAGGGCTGCTAGAGGGCCAGCACCTGGAAAGGAAATGAGACCCGGCATGGGAATTGATACAGCTGCTGAGGCTACACCTTCTGCTGGTTGATCCCATTTCCGCTTCCTCCTGTAAGAGCCACCATTCATGTGTACTTACTCATTACTCATGACAAAAGTAGTATATTCCTGCCAAGGCTACTATTGGTGATTAGGTCAGTAAGGTAATAAACAACCACTACTGTTGCAAGGTATTTACACATTCGATTGCTCCTGAGTGATACCTCTCCCTCCCCATAGATATTGAAAAAAGTCGAGTGTCTCACTAGACGGACATAAGAACGATTCAGTAAGTTTAGGTCATTAATGTGATAAAGGCTGGTAAACATTCCCTTCCATTTTGTTTTCGAAAACTCTGGTGTGCTCAAACGGCAAATGCAGCACATCTGTCCTATCATCTGACCTTATCATATCTGACCTTATCAGGCAACCTTCATCCATACTGTGGTCTGTTCTAAGCCTCCCCTACCCGATCAAGCTCATAACTGATATATATTTGAATACAGCACCAAATTGAAGGTGAAAATCCAAACAAGGAAACAGTGGAACAAACAGCGATTCCCTGAAATGGCATGATCGCCGATAGAATTGATAATTGGGGCCAATCATACTATTTTCAAACCCTAAACTCTCTAATAGGAAGTCCCAGCACCCTACATCCGCGGAATGAACCATGTGCCCATCCATGGCTAAGCTCGCGTGGCACTGGTTAACAGCTTTTGTGATATGCGTCAAATTCATCCCGGGACATACAGGACAGCCAGCAGATCCAAGTAGGAGCCCCCTAAATAGAAGCCCTTCATCTTCGAGAAGAAACAGACTCACAAAGATAGTCTGCATCTACTTAGGCCATGTGAGGTGTCTGTGTAAAACCCTCGCAATCAATGATTCCGAGACTGCGCTATGAAAACTGGAGATGAAACACAGAGATTCCAAAGAAACTGAGGAGTCAAAGACATATTTAATCTTGTGAAAATATATTGCAGAAGCTACGGGTAACTAAATCACTAACCAATTCCCCTCAGGAGAACAAATCATACTCACACATAATTTTCAAGTAGCCATCTGTCTAGCTTCTCAAATCTAACATCCTCCTACCTCTGGCGAGGCGTTGCAGTTGTCTCGTCCCCCATCGCCGATACAACACAGTCCGATGTGCAGATTATCGTACTTCGTTCGCCACCTTGAGAGGTCTCTCCCACTCCTTGGTGTCTCGCCCCAGAGCTCGTATAGCCGACAGGAGCTTTCCGGCGACCTACTCGCACTCCGGCAGGGATCCTCTCATCCAATGAAAACCCACAAAATGGATGAACGTTCTCATTTTCAGACAAAAGAGATAAGTGCCGCACGTCAGAAACGAAATCGAACGGTTAGATCCTCTGAAATCGGACATCATCCAACGGATTTAAACGAGCAGTGAATCAGATAGACAAGGTTATAATAACTCATCCGACGGTGGATCGTGTTCTCTCATTCAACGGTGAAGATGGAAGAATCTGCATCTGAATCGAGGTTCTGACTTCTGACAGGAGAATGTGAATCGCTCAATTCCTGGCCCCATCATCATGTAAGTACGCGCAACGTGGCTTTCCTTTTCACTGCCTAATTTCACTGTGCGATTTACTGCACGTGTCACGGGTGATGTTAATTCACTATATTTTATTTATTATTTTTTAAGAGACAAAATATTAATCTGTTTTATTTTTCATTTTTTCAGTTTTTTTATTTTTTATTTTTTTCAAAAGGAGTGACAGCTCACATTGTTCTTATTTTACGGCCCGGAAGTTCAGTGGTGTTATATTATAGAACTCGCAGTTTGGGGGCACTGCTGCACTCGGGCTCTGGATTTGATCCGGGCGCCTTCCATTACATACCCCATTTTTTTTTTTTTAAGGTCCGATTACACACTAATGAGTGTGGGGGAAGATGAAACTGAGGTCGATATTTTTGGTTTCCACGATGAGAAGAATATCAATATGTAGAGCAATTTCATTCGGGCCCTGATTCTAGAGTGGTCCAGGAATTACTGTGGCCAGGAATTACAGGGGGTGCTTATGTAGTATGGCCACGTGTATTAAGGAATGAGATCAGGGGGTCAAAAAAAAAAGGGAGGAATTGGCCAAATTTAGAGTAGGGAGTCTTGTAGGGTTGACATGTGTCCAGGGCCTTCACCCTGAGAGGGTATATAAGGGAGGCCCCCCTCTTACTACCTACTAACTTACTACTTATTAAATTAGTAAATAGTGGGCTCTGCAAAGGCAGGGCCCCCTAAAAAAAACAGCAAACATGAATCAATTTCTGGTGTTTGGGGGAAGGTCTTGCATATCCACGAGCGTCAGCATGATGTAGGTCTTTTGAGAATCTGACATATCGGCTGTTGGGTCTGAATTTGATTTTTGAAAAATATTCAGTTATGTGTGCAAATGTACATCCAGCCCCTATGTTTATCCAAAAGGTATAAGGGTACCTTTTAGGGTATAAGGGTATATAAGGGTAAATTTCCATTATTATTACTATTATTATTATTATTATTATTATATTATCTCTTTGTAATAAAATCAAAAACAAAATCCACTTCCTTTTTGTATTTCATTTCTCACCCCTTTTGTTTTCTTTTTTCTTGTTTTTTTTAAACAGAACAGGGGACAGGGGACCCCTTTTTCCCCCCAAAAAAAAGGTTTAAAACAGACAGAGCCTGCTCTGTGTAACTTACTAGAAAGTTACAAGAGTTCCTAGAGGAGTAGGTGGCGGTGCTCCAACGTGCTAGGCGTTGGCTGATGTTATTCCATTTTCTTTTATTTATTATTTGTTTTGGAAGAGATAAAATATCAAATTGTTTTTATTTTACGGCCCGGAAGTTCGGTGGTGTTATATTATCGATCTGCAGTTTGGGGCACTGCTCTGGATCCGAGCGCCTTCCATTAGATACTAATCAGTGTGGGGGATACTTTTGGTTTCCATGTTGAGAAGAATATCAATTACTGGTGTTGGGGGAATGTCTTGCATATCCACGAGCATCACTATGATGTAGGTATTTTGAGAATTTGATGTATCGGCCGTTGGGTCGGAATCTGATTTTTGAAAAATATTCAGTTAGGTATGTGTGCAAATGTACATCCAGCCCCGATATTTATCCAAAAGGTATAAGCAAATAAGGGTACTTAATAGTCGTATGGCTGTTTTATTTTTCCCTGAATCAGGTCTGATATTATCATCGATAACTGTCTCCATTGACATTATCTAATGTCTCTCATTTTTGAATAATTGGGAGTTTATGTCGCGCGTGTGGGAGGGCGCGCACGCCCGCACGAACGCGGGGTCGCCCTCCCCCGCTCCGCCCACCCCCACCTGCCAGCCGCGCAGCGCGGTTGGCAGCCCCGCAGCCGCCCGTGGCCTTGCCCGCACGCCGCCCGGACCGCGGCCCTCGCCCGCCCGCCCGCCCGCCCTCGCCGCTGGGTCCGCCCGCTATCGGGTCCCAGTGGGTCTGCATTTGCTGGGGTCTGCCCAAGCTCGGTCTGCGCGGTTTGCCGCCAAGCAGCCCGATCCGGCAGACCCAAACGCACCCCAGATGATGTGCCGCCCATCTCACCATGATGTCGCACTACTATCGTAGCCGCCCGGATTTAGGGCATGGCAGCCGCCGCCAATCGTGGGCGAAGACTGTTTCATCGATCTTTTCCTCCCTCTGGTCTGTTCCTGCCAACGCGCTTCCGTCCTGCCAAGAACGTGAGTGTTGTCGTCCTTCGCTTCCACTTTTCCAGGTCGTATTGCAGGTGCTTTCGAGTGCGCGAAGGGGTACTGCAATGTATATGGCAACGGCCATCGATGCCCAACCAGAAAGCTTTCTTATACGTCGGCAGAAGATGTTGGACTTGGGCCATGCGCGCTACATCCTGTGCGTGTTCACCAAGTTGCAATACACCATGTGCGTTTTCACCCTATTGCAGTAGACCCTGTGCCTGTCGATACGACCCTGGTCTGCTAAGGTCATTTCATGCAGTTCCCCTTGTACACGTTGATGGTGTTCGACCAATGGTTGAACGGAATCAGCATGCAATCGAACATTAGACCTTATCCCGTGGATGCTAGCATTGCGTGATGCCCTCCTTCTGGAAAAGCCCAACTGGCGGCCAAATGCCTTAATTGTCGACGACGCTGAAGCAGAAATCAATGCAATCCGGTATGCCACATCTCAATCTGCCCTATGGTCTGCTGTATGGTCTGCTGCAAGGTCTGCCATGTCTGGTCTGGTATGCCACATCTCATTCTGCCCTATGGTCTGCCCTATGGTCCGCTCCAGGGTCTGCTATATGGTCTGCCCTATATGGTTTGCCCTGTTTATCTCATGCTTGTGGCAGTGCCGAATACGAATGCCCGGTTCAGGCACTTCTGACTTTGTGGCTGCATGCAGGTCTGTTTTCACAGGAGTATGCATTTTTCTTTGCCTTTGGCATGTACGGAAGGCCTGGGTCAAGCAATCATGCCAGAAAATCAGTGATCCGGTGTCGCGCACCTCACTTCGGTAAGCTCCCCTTCAAGTCATAATTACTCGCCTTGATGCGCGCGCCTAACTCCCAACCTAGCCGCCGGGCCAACTCGGAGCTTCGGCTGCTCACCGGGACATGACGGTCCCCCTTTCTTCCCCCAACAGACCCTCCACCAATTTGGGCCTAGTGGAAATTCCCTTTGGTAGATGGCAGTCCGGAATAGCTCCCCACTCCTTGGTCGCTTTCCGGCTCGCTTGCTTACTCACTAGTTTTTGGTCACCAACGGGCTTGCACCATTCTCGGGGTTATTACTCCCTATATATACTTCTATGACTGTCCGCGGGGGTTCCACAAACAACACCATCCTTCTATGGCAAACCACCACGAAGACCCTTGATTCCCGGTGATGAGTCGCGGTGAGTCTTGGCCCACCCACCACGGCCCCATTGGACCGTGATGAGTCCCAAGACTCCCCACGACTCCCACCACAAGGTCTCCGCCCCATGTGCCACCCCCACTAAGTCCCACTAAGCTACCACCACCCCTTGTGGAGCCACCCCCACCGCAACCTGGTGTGCAGGGCTCCACCTAGTGAGCACCTCCGCCTCCTTGAGTGCCTTGGGCACTCAAGGGTGCTTCAGCCCCCCCGTACCTATAGCTGTCACTATCCCCACCACAGGGGCAGCCCCTCTGCGTCCCGACCCCCTGCCCTCAAGGCAAATGGCCGCGACATCTGGGAACATCCTCGAAACTGTTGGCAGATATGGGTGACCTTATGTACTGCAGAGGTGGACCGCAAAAAGAAGACGAAGCTGTGAAATGGGTTAAGAAAAAATTGAATGCAATGAAAAAGAAATATCCGTCTGGTCAGTTGTTCATCCACTACATTCATGTGTACTGGGTTCCCAAAATCGCTATGTGGTGTACTGCTGCCCGCAACATTCCACATGCAAGCCAAGATACTAATGCGAGCATCGAGGCATACCACGGAAACTTAAAGGCGAGACTTAATATGGGCAAAGGCAAAATGACCGGTCGAAGAGCCGATTGGCTCATATGGGAGTTGACTGGGCATGTACTGGTCCACTACTGGTACGGCATTCATCTGAAGACGCATGGGTTTATTCGCAACGATAAACAGGAAAAACACATTTCCAGTGCAATATGTGCAGCCCGTGACATACCTCTTTCACGTGTGACTTTGCCTACAGCGCCTGGGCAGCCTACTTACGTGATCAACTCCTCCGATCCAAATACAACATACACCGTGTTCAATCCAGAGTCGTAGTGGGCCTGCTGCACCTGCCCGTGGGCTTTGAAAGGCAATCTGTGCAAGCACCAGGTTCGGGTCATAAAGTTGCTAAAACCAGACCTGCAAGACGGTCTCATTGTCCGGACATGTGGTTCCCACTTCAGTACTGTTCACGGTGGGCTGGAGAATTTGGACGAACACGACGACATGGCAGCATGCGACCTCGAAAACGGTAACGTGCGTGCAAGCGCAACCCCGAACACAACAGAGTCATTGCTCACGGCAGACCTGTTGGAAGCTATTTTGAAACTGGATATAACCGACTTGCTTGACCTAACAACGCATACCTTATACACCATTGCTTGTATGCGGTGCGTGTTTGCCGAGGGCAGATGCAGGACATCCTCGTCAAAAAAGCTTCCGGCATGTTACACCCGGCTGCAGCACGAGCGTTCAATCGTGTAAAAGACAACAACAACATATCATTGAAGAGGAAAAAAGATTTTGTGGAACATTTTCAAGCTCTGCGGAAAATAAAACTAAATGGGGGGAAACGTGTGTCTGCCCTTCCCCCTGTTAGCCATATTTACTCGGCTCTGAGGCGGGTGTCTCATCGTCCAAAACTGAGAAAGATGGATCAATCTAACTAAGGAAATGACATGCAGTTGTCCAATGCGGTAGATCAATTCTCACCTGCAGTAGACCAATTCGGCAGACCATTATCGCAGACCACCTGCAGTAGACCAGATCGGCAGACCATTATTGCAGACCATGATCGCACACCACCTGCAGTAGACCAGAACTGACTTGTAATAGACCAATGCGGCAGAGCATCTGCGACTCCCTTAATGTGTTTTTTAAAGGTTTGATGAAGGAGACCATGAAGTCAAAAAATGAGCCAAAGTGAACCAGATAAATGTAGCAGAGTAATGTAGTAGAGTAATGAAGCAAGCATAGTTCAATGAAGCAGACCAAAAACAGTACACTCGACTAACGATGGGACTGACTTGTGCCCCATATTTAGCCGACCACCGAATTTAGTATACCACTATCTCACGGAGCAGACCAACAACTGTGGTCCAAACTCAGTCCACTCCGTGGAGGTAGCAGACCAATAACATTAATTCAGTAGCAGACCACGTCGAGGAGTACTGCATACATCGACAGATCAATAACATCGGACCAGCACACCACGTGGATCACTACTCAATACAAAACGTCGACCAGAAGTAGTAGCAGTAGACCACGACAACAGACTCATGAAATGTTCCACAGACCATATGAAGCAGACCAATACAGTACAGGGGTAGCCCAAGACAGTACACTCGACTAACGATGGGACTGACCTGTGCCACCGAATTTGGTATACCACTATCTCATGGAGGAGACCAACAACTGTGGTCCAAACTAAGTCCACTCCGTGGAGATAGCAGACCGGTCAGTTCAAAAGCAGACCACGGCCAGGAGTACAGCATACATCGGTTCACAAGCAGACCACGTGGAGCACTACTCAATACAAAACATCGACCAGAAATGTTTAGCAGTAGACCACGACAGCGGACTAATGAAATGATCCACAAAAGTGTACATCATATATAAAAATGAACAGACCTGCATCACAGACCACATGAGTGAATTTTCATTTATAGCCAGGCCTAGATGAAATAACCCGGACTTCGGAAGAGTCTGACACGTCCGAAATCTTCCTAGATGACAACTGCCTTTCTACAACTACATTCTCCATAGTACTGAGTGCTTTCAAAATGTACTCAACATATTTTAGGCGTTGTCTGCAAGCATAGTGGAATGTAAACCACTTTGAGGTAAACTACTTTCCTCTCTCTCTAAGTCCTTTGCCACGATCGCCCTTCAACCAATCGTAGAACCCCTCGATAAATGACATGACGTAAAAGCCACATTCCCAAGAGAAGGGTTACTGTGGCACTTCAGGGACATGAAAATTGAATCCAAGGGCCTCGTCCCACGACGCAGTGTGTGGCTCCAAGCCGAGACATGCTCCATACACGTTTCGAACCCATGGCAATATCTCCACGGGTTTGTGCATATCCTTGATTGAGTTCAGATGAGTGAACACACGGAGCACCTGGTCAATAATCACCAAACTCCAATGAGACCTGCCACAACGCAGGGCGCATCAGCACAAGGGAACAACTGCAAATCAAAATGGCAGACCCATTGAGCAGACAAGTAGACCTGGGCAGACCAATGTTGTAGACCAGTGATGGTGGACCACTGATAAAGGGTAGAGAAACAGTGGTACGCACGAACGCAGAGCACTTACCCATCAACTATTGGTACCAGTATGTACTTGCAGGTCTTCAGGTCCTTCCCCATACGATGCACTGTCAATCCGTGCTCCACCTGCGAGCAAACCCGTTCCTAACCTGCACTCCAGTGAATCTTCACTACACTCCAAACCCACGTCGGCAAAATAACAACATCATTATATGTCTTGACATCCAGATCCTTCTGATAAAACCTACACCACAATTCAAGCAATCGGTCTGTAACCTCGGATTCCTATTTCTCTAGCGATTTGAGGTCCTCGGTGGAAATACTGCACTCAAACTGTGGTCGTTTTCAAAAAAGTACAGCATTGCTTTTCCCTCAGAGATATGTGCGTTGAAAGTGGAGCCAAATCGGGTAGTGAACATGCACAAACTCGGAAAAACCCTTTAAGAACCGGGCTGGCGGACCCAAAAGGACCAGACCTACAACGGATACGGTTCCAGACCCAAGGACCAGACCAACGGAGCAGGCCAATGGAGCGGACGAACGACAGCCACATCTAACCCAGCAGACCCATGAAGCAGACCCATACAACCTTTTTGCTGCAGACCCATAGACTTGGTGTGTTTAGAGCATCGCAAGCAGACCAACGACACTTATTTTTGTTTGTTACGCAGCTTCGCAACTTCGCTCTCCACTTCCAAGCAGACCTTCCGGTCAGCACTCATGTATACTCCGGACTTCAGTTTTTTTACAACGCCTTTTTGGGGGGAAATTGTTTTTAGCCTCGGGTCTGCCACGCCATCTGGTATGCGCTTCTTCCCAGCTCTATTTGGTGAAGCAGGTTCCTCCAACTTCTTTTCCAATACAACAGCGCCGCGGTCCAGGGGCGGGCAGGGCCGCGGGCGGCTGCGGGGCTGCCGACTGCGCTGCGCGGCTGGCAGCTGGGGGTGGGCGGGGCGGGGGAGGGCGACCCTGCGTCCGTGCGGGCGCCCTGTCCCACACGCGCGACATAAACTCCCAATTATTGAAAAATGAGAGGCTTATCTAATACGAAAAAACCTAGCTAGTGTAGTTTTGGTGCACTTTTAATAGCATAAAATCCCGATTGTCCTGTTACGCCGTGGAGCCCATGGGCTCACCCCGTAATCTCAGATTTCGGGCAGATAGGCAAGTAATTTTCTTTTCACGGTCATAAATGCGGTTTTTACGTGAGCTAAAGTCCTATAACTCAGGCTTTAGGGGATTCAAGATTCCCACGCCCTCAGGGCTGTGGAACCTTGAATCCCCTAAAGCCCTCGTTGCAGGACTTTACCTAATACATAATACATAACCTCGGATACAAAAATATGACATTATGTCTTTGTAATAAAATCCACTTCCTTTTTTAATTTCATTTCTCACCCCTTTTTCCCCCGAAAAAAACGCGGCTTATTAACTTACTAGAAAGTTACGAAACTTACTAGAGGAGTAGGTGGCGGTGCTACGACTTGCTAGGCTAGCGTGGCAGCCCCATGAGCGCCCGATAGGCCACGTGCCAGAGAGAACTGCGGTCAGTGTCTGACCTGACCACGGTTACAGTAACACTGTCTCTCTCCCCCCCAGCGAAGGTTTTTGTGCGCGCGAGTAAATGTTGTTGGAGGTTTTTACTTCATTTTTCTGCTCTGACCCCCAAGTGTCACAGAGATTCTTGACGCGCTTCTGCATTTTTTACTTTTTCTACCTGTAGTCTCCGCAAATCCTCTCTGCCCCCTTATAAGCGGTCTCTCTCTCACTCCCCCTCTCCATTGTTCCCCTTCCTATCGCAGCCTCCTTCAGTTTGCGGCTCTGAGCCGGAACGCTCTGTTAGTGCTCAGATGCGGCACACTTTTCTTGCTACAGCGCAACATCTAGTTGCCGTGACTCTGCATTAGCTGCGATTCTTGAACGAAAGGGGCTACAAGTTTGTACCCGGTTTTGAAGGGAGGGAGATAGTTCTCTTGGAGGAAGAGAAAGAGGAAGAGAGAGTTAGAACGAAGATGGTGAGAAGTACGGGGGAAACAACTTACTGTGTGCAGTTACCGTCCACCGTCCTCACGACTTCCTTGAAGCAATTTTCGTCTCCACCTCCTGAACCTCTTCCTGAAGAAATTCCTTTGGACGCACTCAAGACTGTACTTCCTGTATTGGATGACAGCGGGAATGGCCATGCTAAGGAACGCAGTCTGGCCATGGGAAGAAACATTCACGAGAGCTGCTGGGAAATCACTGAGCCAGAGATCGACGACGAGGTCACTGGAGAGAAAGATGCGTACATGGCGAGCATTTTGGCTCGATACCGAAAAACGCTTGTGGACAGAACAAAGTTCCATCTAGGTGCGTTCACTCTTTGGTACTACCGTGCGGTGCTGGAAGCACCGTGGCTAGAGAGAAGTAAGTACGATCGTGACAGGACAGAGAAATGTACATAGTGAATGTTGTGTGGTGCACAATGGGTGCGACGGATAGGAGATACAAAAATGTACTCGTGAGTCCAATTCTGCCTCCTTGCTAGATACTGTAGCCTTCCAGTCCTGGACCTTGCGAGGACAGACCTCCACTCTATGTAGTTACCATCGCTCTGCCATTGCCCTCATCATCGGTTCAGGCGAATGAATTTAGATGCACTTGGTTTTTACATAAATGTGAGGTTGTAAACAAAATGGCAATTGTGTGCCGAGAGTCACAAAGAGCAGCTTTGCAAGGTTTAGGTGAGTGCTCCCTGAGGAAAAAAATCCATTGCAGATATGTAACGCTGTGAGTGGCGACTACGTGGACTACCAGTATAACGCAATCTAGGTGCTGAGTTTGCCTTCCTTTTAAACCGGGAAATGGAGTTCACGTGCAGTTGTTCCTAGTCATTTCAGTAGCAAGTTGAACTCGCCTTGTGCGCTGCAAGGTGTCTTACTCTCTCTCTCTCTCTCTCTCTCTCTCTCTCCAATGATGCAATGACGTCGAGCTCCTACCTTGCCTTTAGTGCGGAAGATCAGAGAATGCCAAATATGATAATGCAAAGAAAGAACCATCGCAGCAGTGAGAAAGAAGCGGAGAAAGAGACCAGGTAAAGAACACTGGTCTGGCGAGAGTTGTGACCACTACACCACATTAGACAACTAAGCATGAGTGCTCCATGTTGGAAACTACGAATGCTTGTTGTTGGGAGGCTATGAGTTATGATTCAGTAAATACATGGCCTATCAGTCCAGAGAAGTGGTTATAGTGTTGCATGTCTAATTACAGACATTTTGGAAATGATTGTCTCTGTGCAGGATATCCCTACAACCTGGACTTTGACTATGGTGCGCTATCACAGCTGCAGCATTTTTCTATCAACAATCTGGGGGACCCTTTTATCGAGAGTAACTATGGTGTACATTCCAGGCAGTTTGAGGTAGGTGTGTTGGACTGGTTTGCGCGTCTCTGGGAGCTGGAGAAAGATGAATACTGGGGCTACATAACTAACTGCGGCACTGAGGGGAATCTTCACGGCATATTGATCGGGTTTGTTACTATTCTCTTCTCTCCCCCACTCTTACCCCTGCTGAAAGTAGTATAGAAGTGCAATGACATGCCGTATCCTGCTGAGAGATCTTGAGGGGGTTCAATGCGGAGTGATAAGGGGTTTTCATTAATACGAAGGATTCACTCATCCCCACATAGGTTCAACCTCACACACCCGGAGGTTGCAATCACATGCTTGTGATATTGGGTGTATCCGTAAGTTGTCTTGATGGGTTAATTTTATTCCTGGTACTCTTCTCGACAGTTTTTTGTATTTGTTTCATGGACTGTGATCACTTTTGGCAGGAGGGAAGTGCTTCCAGATGGCATCTTATATGCATCAAAGGATTCACATTACTCAGTATTTAAAGCTGCACGGATGTATAGAATGGAAGTGGTGAAAGTGGACACGCTGTTGTCAGGGGAGATTGATTGCACAGATCTTTGCTGCAAGCTGACAGAGAATAAAAACAAACCTGCCATCTTGAATGTCAATATTGGTAAGCAGAGGTGACTCCACCAGAGTGGATTGTTTCAGTGACTCTTTGTCTGATGGAGAGAGTGTCAAACTGGATTACTTGACTTCAATTTAAGTCTTGTATCTATATGCCGCCAGTTTATGCTTATACCCTCTCATGAGTGAGGCAAGGGTTTATGTATGGGTTTATGTAAGGGGTTATATATTGTGCTTCATGTCCATGGTGAAAGAGCTTTGTAGTCGTCACCATGCACTCTTGATTATTGCATTTCTGCTTTTTTAGCAATCCCGAGCATGTATCTGCTACATCATTTGCACGTGTAGTCCTCCAAACAAGCATTTTAGCCTTCCCTGGAAAGAATGCAGGGTCAGCAGCACCTAAGCAGGTGGGACATTATAGTTGATGAGGAAGGTAAGCATGTTGGATACATTTCCAACATCCATTTTGAGATGTGGCTCATTTGCAAGGGTAGGAATTAATATGGAAATTTGCTATGTTCTGCATGCTTGCAGGCACAACAGTGAAAGGGGCAGTGGATGACTTGGACATGGTGTTGAAGACTCTCAAAGACTTGGGCTTCACTGAAGATCGTTTCTATATTCATGTTGATGGTGCACTCTTTGGACTTATGATGCCCTTTGTTAAAAAGGTATTGCGCATACTGCATCACTTTCCCCTGCTATATGCAGTAGCGATACACTTGCACCAATCTGGTAGATCTTTTTCTTTGTTGTATTTTCGGTTGAGCCATCACCCAGAGGTCAAAATTCCAGTTTGGGAGTGTTGATGGGGACTAAACCATTTCACCTTGTGGGTGTTTGCAGGCTCCTAAGGTGACTTTCAAGAAGCCAATTGGCAGTGTGAGTGTGTCAGGTCATAAGTTTGTTGGTTGTCCAATGCCGTGTGGTGTCCAAATTACACGCATGAAGCACATCAACACTCTATCTCGCAATGTTGAGTACCTAGCTTCTCGTGATGCAACTATTATGGGTAGCCGGAATGGCCATGCCCCTATCTTCCTATGGTACACCCTCAACCGGAAGGGTTATGGTGGATTTCAAAAGGAAGTGCAACGGTGCCTTCGAAATGCACACTATCTTAAAGACTGCTTGCGAGATGCTAAATTTGGAGTCTTGCTTAATGAGCTCAGCAGCACGGTTGTGTTTGAAAGGCCTCAAGACGAAACCTTTGTTCGCAAATGGCAGCTGGCATGCCAGGTGAGAATTCCCCCTCTCCTTTTTTAAACAGAAAATTACTCTAAAGGCTACATAAGACTATCTCCTATGCCAGTCCAGATTAGTGCCGGGCTTAGTCTTCAAGCCTCCTTTTTATTTAGCTATCTGCATTTGTATCAAGCATGCAATTAGGCTGCCACCTAATCTTTTTAATAGGTCTTTTGTATACCCTGGTTTCCTGTTTGCACTAGAAGCCTCTTCTCTTGAAGGAGGAAGATCTTTTATGATCTTAAGAGTAGTTCAAATGAGGTATCTGACATTAGTCAAGACATTACATATTTTGCAATGTTTGGGATTTTACATCTTTTTGTATGGAAGGCTTAGACAGCATATGAAAGATTCTTTAATCTAAACTAAGAACATGGTGGGAGCTAGCTGTCCATCTGCAAGTGTACATCATATGTCTATGTCGGCACTAACAGGATCATGTTTTTCCCTTGCCAGGGCAAGATTGCACATGCGGTTGTCATGCCAAGTGTGACTGTCGAGAAACTTGATGATTTCATGAAAGAGCTGATTGAGAGCCGGAACCGCTCTTTTCCAGATGGTAATGTTGTTATCCCCTGTATTGTGGAGGAGGTAGGAGAACTAAATTGTGCTTGTGCGCAATGCACCTGTGTTGACCTCCCCCAAGGTCACAAGGAGAGGAATTTACACTAGTATTCAACATGGAATGTCATTTCAAAATGAAGACTCCCCCAAGAGTTTGTAGTTATTTCTGCGAGAAATATATCGGTTCAAGATGTCTTTACGCGGGAAGCCTGATGTCAGCTATATCTTTGTCGCACGGATTACTACTCCCATCTCCAGGTAGTCTTCTCGGTCTCTCCCTCCCTCCTTCCACGTGTGACATTTTTGTTACTGAAAAGGAAGGATGGTTGACGGCTTTAGTTATAATTGACGAGAGAGAACCGCTATTGGTATGACTTGCATTTCTGCTTAAGGAACATCTTCTAGTCCATGGCACATGAATGCTATCATACCTCAATTTATAAATATCTTGATGGTGGTAGCATGGACTGACAGTTCACAGGGCAAGCGCAGATATCACCAGATCCTCGAGTCTATCATCCCTCCATGAGGCAGTGCAAAAGCGAGAATCTTGTTTTTCCAGTTTTCAGATCACTATTTTTTTAGCTGAATGGAATTTTGAAGAGCTTCTACCAACCACTGAGAATAGCTGGGTTACGAAACTAGATT
This sequence comes from Takakia lepidozioides, assembly GCA_030704615.1. Taxonomy (NCBI): domain Eukaryota; kingdom Viridiplantae; phylum Streptophyta; class Takakiopsida; order Takakiales; family Takakiaceae; genus Takakia; species Takakia lepidozioides. The sequence goes on from CM060732.1 coordinate 61,988,407, forward strand.
TGATCATGCACACTTTTTGTCTGGAAAGATTTCCTTCCAGGTTGTCAATACCCTGATTTGGGATTGCTGCCAAGAGCTGTATGTGCAATAAAAGAGTGTCAACCCCATTGCGAGATTGTCAGTATATTACTTGTTGGTATATCAAATACACTGTTTTGTTCTGAGTTTTGCTGTAAGAAAGAGATGAGCATCATTGTGGTCCCCCTGCAAGCTTAGAGTGCCTGGTCGTTTCTTAACTATAGTAGACAGAAATTATTGCTAAGCAAGGGCCAAATCACAGTGATGCTCTGTGAGGTGCGAGGACAGAGAAACATTGGGAAGAATCCTGTGCAGTCACCATGGATGCTATCTCCATGAGAGCAGCTGCCACACGATCTGCTTAAGAGAGTGCTTTGCTTCTTGCCAGTCTTTTCCTCCTTTCCCATTTGCTGTGTGTGCAAAACCTGCCCTTCTCGCCTCTGCAGATATGGAAGCTTCTCTGCAGCACCATTGTCCTGCTGTTGATGTCATTCAGGTGCTATGTTGCAAGATTGGTTGTCATGGGGAACAATCATTTAACTTCTTTTCAGATGGTTAGTGCACACTATCATGTGGATTACAAGAGGCTGGTAATCCTCTGCATTGAATATGTGGGAGAAGAGTTCTCTTGCTTACGAGGCATTGCAGAAGGAGAAAGTAGACACTAAAGAATGGAAGCATCTGCTTCCCACAGTCAAGACATGGAGCGTAAAATCTGAGGAGATGAAAGAACCAAGGCTTTCAAGAACATCATTATGGGGATGAGTATGACACTACACCTATGATATACCATTGGTGGCTGGCTCCAACTCACCACGCACCACTAATGGGGCACTGTAGCTGTCTCTGCTCTAGTTTTTGGGTACGGAAGGCAACACACGGTGCCAATCGTGGAAGATGTATGAAGCTCCCCACGTTTTTTCCTGAAAGTGGTTGATTAAACGCAACTTGGTAAGTGTGAAGGTCAGTTGATGATGAGTCCATGTTGAAAGTATGGAAAGATGTGGCTTCATTGAGCTGAATCGTAGAAGCCCGAGGATGTGGCACCCACACACGGAGCGAACCTGTATGAGGAGGACGCACTTAACCATTTCCTGTATATGAGATGAAATACTTTCTTATGCTCCTAATGACATCCGCAGGGGTTTTGCTTTACTTTTGGTTTGTTCTCTCTTTAAACATTTTGTGTTCTCTCTCTCTCTCTCTCTCTCTCTCTCTCTCTCTCACACACAACCAAGGGCAGGGACTTCAACTCGAAAGTTTCTAACCGGTTTGATGCACTGGATGAGGTTGATTCCAAACAGCCAGACAGACAAACTGCCCCTAAGTGTGCTGAGCCTGAGCGTCCAGTGACTGAAGGATTTGGTACTCTGACTGTGGCTGACAAGATCATTGGGAGGAAACTAATTGTCTGCGGTAAGCTAATTGGTGGACCAATGAGATTAAACTCAAGATAGCTGAGAGACGAGTCCTCTATAAAGAGTGCTGCACTTTGAAAACCAACAAACAATTGTGGGCCAAGTACTACCAGATCCGCAAAGATCTCAATCAGCTTGTAATATCTTGGAAACATAATCGCCCTGTCAAACAGGCTGTCTTGGCGGAAGAAAGTAGAAGAGATTCTTAAGGATCTGAATCTTAATTCGCAAGTCTTGACCCTGCTGGATAAATCTGACTTAGAGGCTGTAGTGTCCAAAGCCACGTCTGTTGCGTCTGATGAAAATGAAGTTAGGCAGAAGACTTCCCTGAACTTGTTTCCCATCTGTGACGACAGGGGAGGACATCATGGATGACCTCAAGGGTCTACCCACTCTCGGCACTAGACTGAAATTTTAACTCGGGGCGGAAAGCCTACCTTTGAACAGCAAACAGAGCAGAGAGGAAAGGGAGAGTGCAATTGCCCATCGTGTGGGCAACCTGAAGACAATGTTCAATTTCTGATTCATTGTCCGGGGTTCTCTCACCAGTCCTCAAATCCATCAAGGGAATTGTGCCTGTACCTCTGTTTACCAACTTTGAAAGTCTCGAGGCTGAGCCAAAAGCCCAGGCCCTTTTGGGGCCTAGTTATTAGGTAAACCACACACAGCAGATTGATGCTTGTGTGAAGGGATTTCTAGAGGATATCTGGAAAGCCCAGATCAATTGTTTATTCCAAGGTAAGTCTTACTACCAGCGTCAGCCCCTGACAAAGGTAGGTTCTGTCCCTTTGTGTTCCGCTCAAAACTGGGCGGGGGGTCAATGGCCACAAGGCTACGGCAAACAACGTCTTATGAGTACATTCTTTCCCATTCTTTGGCATCAAACACTATGCCTCTTAGTTCCTTGAATTCCAACATCCACTCAACCTGTTTCTCCTCAGCTGTGCACGACAAGGCTGATGAGCTAACATACCCTGGTGAATCATAAACCGAAGTATCATAAACCGAAGTACTTGATTACATCATTAGCAATGTTGACAGGGAATAATAGTTGAGAGTACATCAATTACTGGTTGATTGTATTTCTTATGCAGGCTCATTCCTGCATTCTTATCAGTGCTCACTATAATGATTTGAGGACAAGAAAGTTGATTGTGTCATGGAGAGCTTCGATATGTCGATTGCAGACCACAGTATTTTGGCTTACCTGCTATGCCTTGAAGTCTTAATCTGCAATTATCTGACAATTTGCACTGGAAAAGCAAATATCTCAGCATTCCTCGTGAGAATCTGTACTGCACCAGCCCTGTACAATGGCAGGTGACATGGTGAGACTGACCTCCAATCTTCCATTATCCTTCATCACAACGTCCAGCTTGTAGGAGCAGTGCAGAAGATGCAGGGATAGTACTTCAAAGTTTGCTTGCAGGCTGGCCAGGTATCCCAACTTGGGCAACCCTTTCAACAACCCGGGATGCCTCAACAACAGCATCCCTAGAGAGCCTCTGAGGTTTTGAGAGCCAATGCCCACCATCGACGACAAGTGTTTCCCCGCTGATCCAGCTGCCTCCAATACTCTGAAATGGAAAGAACCATGTAGACAATAGGTGAGCTTCCAACACAACCCATGCCCAACCAGCATTATTCAGAAGTATCTAAGAGACATATCAAAGCATTACGAGTAACTCCACAGATATGTTAATTTCAAAATACTCTTCTAAACCATTCTGGAAGGACCTTCATACTACAGAAAAGTGATGGCAAAAAAATGTTCCAAATCTCAGGCCTTTAACATGCATTGGCCTAGTTGAAGCCTCATAGATGTCACCTGGCCAGATGAGTGACATGAGTGACTTTCAGTGACTGACAATCGAATGACCTATGACTTCTGAAGCATAGACCCCATCTTACCCAGAACCCACTGCGAGCAAATACAAACATTTGTTCTCCTTTTTGCATGGCCATGGAAACCTTATATATCACATTGGAGATAAGAACGAATAAGCAAGTACTATTATTTATCATTGCAACAAGGGAATAATAGAAATGTGCCTACCACAAGAAACAATGCGGCCATAGCAATGTCCCACGTTGTTCCAAGGCGGCCCAAGGGAATCTCTGACGAGAGTTCTTTTTGGAGAGTCTCAGAACTTCCACCAGATACTAGCTTTACCATGCCTGCTGTATTTGCAATGGGACCAGGGGCTACACCATTGATTCGAATGCCATATTCAGGGCCCCACTCCAAACATAGGCTTCTAGTCAAGCTATCCACTGCCGCCTGCAACATGCAGATTACCAGTGTGTTAACCAGATCAAGAGTAATATCACTGACCAGAGAGCACACCACTTACAATGCTCCTCAATGCATTGGAACTACTTGCCGGCTATTAGGAATGGGTCCTGCGAACAAGCAATATAGAGTGGCCCAGGCATCATCTGTTCTGCCCCAATCGTTTTTGCAGCAATGTACATGTGACCTTTGCAAACCTCAAGTCATATTTCAGCCAAATTTTAAGGGGAAAGTTAGAAGAAGCTATCACCTGTTCTTAACTACTTGGTTTTTAATACCTTCATGTAGAAAATACATACACTCATGTGGCCTACCCAAATCTTGTTTAAAAACCTTGAGCATTATGACCAACCTTTGCAGCAGAGGCATGCGACTGATACCATGTTGCGCCATAGTGCAAAGTGGCACTGATGTTAACAATGACTCCATCTTCTTCACTATCTGGGGAGCGCCCCTTACCTCCTCTTCGTAAAGCAGGGAATGCAGCATGGCACATATTAAATGTTCCCACTGTATCTATCTCTAGCACTGCATCACACACCACAGAAAGACCTCAGATAGTATTAGTGCAGAGAGCTTACAAAATGGATGGAGGATCGATCATCAGAGTTATGTACTGTCATAAGACTCATAGCCACAATAAAAGCCTCAAAGGTATGATCCATCCAACTTTCGTAATAATCTTAGTATGACCTCTACAGCTCTCTGAGAGTCAAGTGGCCTCCAGTTTCCAAGATGGATAAAGGTGACCTTGAGAACCTAGCAGAGAAAGGGAGTCAATACCACTGTGGAACTACACTGACAGTAGTGATATTCCCTGAGGTAGAGAGCAGAAACACAACCGGAAGGGAAGGGGTAGGAGGATGACTACACCTAGACAACAAATACTCTACAAGCTATATACTAAAGAGATTTACCAGTGGAGGGGGACAAGGTGGAAAGGGGAAGTAAAAGGAAAGGAGAATTCAGACACGTTTCTTGAACCTCAAGCTAAACACCTGTCATGAAGCCTTTTGGTGTGAGTGTCTCTGCTGGAGCCAAGAAGTTTCCTGCTGCCCCATTGACCAATATGTCAAGCCGTCCGAATCTTGAGAGCGCAGCATCTACAGCCCTTTCTGCATCTGAGGAGGACCTTACCTCTCCTTGCACAATTTCAACCTGCAGAATGGTGTTGATTCACTCAGGCATCCAAAAGAAAACACTCCATCCATCTACCAAAATTAGAGTAAATTGGAAATTTATTTACACGAGATGACATCTCCTGCCGATGTTCTTTTGTTGTCCTACTTTTTGCCATGTGGCCTCAGGGATCGTTAGAAAGTTCCTTTCTTTCGCGCTTCCCCACACCATAAGCGCTCTTTGAACTCCGTGGATGATATAAAGCTTCTCAATGTCTTCCTTTCTTTCCAAGGAATTAAAACGTTTATTTGTTTCTTTCACTAAGAGTTGCTTGGACATGTCATTTCAGAGGATTGATATGCAGGGACCACCTTACTTCTTGCTATTGTCTCCTCCATCTGTTCCAGTCGCTTTCTTCAACAAGGTCTGTGATCTTTCAGCGGATGTTATCAAGATTCTTTCTTCTCTTTCTTTCTTTTTTTGTTCTACAGTGTGACTGCAGTGCAAACACAGCCAGTTTTATCACCTCTGTGAGATACAGTACCAGTTCTGACCTAAACATGATGCTCTCTGGTATGAGGTCGAGGCCGCCCTGAAATGAAGAGCCAACTCCCTACACATATGTTGTCTGCGATGAGCTAGCAATATGGCAATGTCGGGCTGAATTTACATACCCTGGTGGGTTGGAAACCCATAATCTGCTTGTAGCCCTCAGGCAACTTGTATCAAGGGTAAATCATAGCCACAATCTGCAAGGAATGATCAATGCATGCATTTTGCAGCGAACTACATCAGCAGCATGGAATTCCATAATCCCTTCTCTGATGATATCAATGCCAGCTCGCCTGTAACTAGATTATCGTTGACCATGCACTAGCACAATGGAACTTTCACCTGGTGAGTGAGAACCGCATGACCAGCTCGGGAGAGGTTAGTATTCTGACGGGACTATGTCAGCTAAGACATGTCATCACAGCCACAGGAAACTGTTCTATAAATCATCTCTTTTCTCCGCCCCCCCATCCCTTCCCCATTGTCCCCATCAACCAGGGTTGATATTACCCTAGGCCCAGTGAGTATGCCTCACGCTCTGGCACTTCCCAAAATGAATCTCCCGAAAAAAATTCGGCTACAGGTTACAGTCTCTCCCGAGAAACAACCCAACATTGTGCAGGATTTTTAAAGTGTCGTTCCTCTAGATGGCTAAAAATGAGAGGGGCGAATTCATGAGGCGTTTGGTAAGAGATAGTGACTTCAAGCTACAAGATCATCCATTGGTGGAGAGAATGGTGAAGAATTTACTAATTGCAGGGCTAATGCGAAGGAACCACACAAGACTTCGAGTGTGATTCTAGACCATCACTTTCTCAAATCGCCAAGAATTGGAAAGAATCTGGTGAAGTAGTACAAAATTGAGCTATGACAGAGACATAACAGGAAAATTAGAGAAGAAAAGGTGATGACGATGATTTGACGAAGAAAAGACGAAGAAGAAGAGAACCTGGATGCCTTCACTTTCCAGAGGCTTAGATGCACTTTCGAGGACTGCGAGGCGCCGTCCCATGAGCACAAGATGAGCACCATGTCGACCAAACTGGTGGGCGACTTCGTATCCGATACCCGAGCCTCCCCCTGTGATCAGTGCCACTTTGCCTTGCAAAATGGCCTTCGAAAATGGTGACTCTGGCATCTCTGTCTTCATCTTCCTTCCTCGCACTAATCTTGTGAACCCACTCTCCCTCCCGTCACAACGATGCAAGCGAGAGCGAGTCCATGGATCCGTCTGACCTCAGATCAGATTCACTGCTCCGTATAAATAACTACGAGTATACGTATTTCGCTGTCTTTGTACCCTTCCTAACGGTAATGATACCTTCCTTATAAATCTACTAAGTTTTTACTTTTGCATCTCCACAGACTACATATGTCTACTAACTTACAAAAGCAAGGTTTTTTTTTTTTTTTTTTTTTTTTTGAGAAAGGGACAGAAGCCCTGTTGATCAAATTTAAATAAGAAGGAGTTACACTGGCGTGGAAAAAATAACCACTTTGGGGGGGGGGGCGCGTAAGGCTTACTAAGGGGGAACTTCCCCGGAACCATAGCGAACATGCTAAGGGAAAGGGGCAAGGAAACTGAAAGAGATGACTTTGAGAAGGAGGGGTCAAGAGAGTGGTGCGAGGGGGCTGAGAGAGATGTGGTGGGGGGGGGGGGGGGGGGGAGATTAGAAGCAAGGATTCATGGTAGGGAAGTAGACAATGTCAGGAAAAAGCAATGAGCTAAGTCTTGAAAAAGACTTGAAACCAGCAGGGGATGTCAGGGGATGGTGGTAGTAGATTTTGAGTGTGCTGCAACTCGGAACCGTCGCAGAGGTGAATGCAGATGCCAGACTTCTAGAACATTAGTTGCACGCGGAATTTGGGGGCTCTAGCACGTTTAGGGGAGAGTATCCCTTTTTCACCGAGTATGCAAAGAAAAGGGTCTTTTTCTTATCCATCCATCTCCACTCCCCGGGATCGAATTGCAGGTCTACCAGTGGGCAGCTCAAAAACTAGGTGAGGTTTTCTTGTCTTGCCCATTGGGTCTCCATGCCTTGCGGGGGCAGCAGGTTTGGGTTGCCCAGATTATCTAGAACTCTGATGTGAAAGAGGTCAGCTTTATCTACTTCCATTCTTCCTTGATACTGAAGAAGACCTTCCCCATCTGCCGAGAATCCCAGACCTGTTGCTCTAACACCTTGGCAGGCTGTGGCAAGTTTCAGAGTAACTTGAAACCAATCTTATGATTATTGAAATTAAATACCATAGTATAGGGGCAATTTTGACACAAATTTTAAATTTCAAAGATTGTTCAAAATTTTGGAAATTGATTTTGTGAAATTAAATAACTTTGTGAATGATAATAAAATATCTTTGAGAATATTCCATATGTCGAATTGGAATTCCCAAAATAAAATAAATATTTGACAGATGGCTGTCGATCTTGCCAAGGTACTATGGTAAATAAATTTTGTGTATTTTTATTTTCTAATTTTTCGGTTCGGCAAGGGCAGGCTTTTGAGCCCCTTCACTGAGGAGGACGGACACTTCCATGGATTTTTCTCCGGACAACATGAGAGAAAAGGTGGATGATTTTAGTTGAACATTTGTCTGGTCGACCATGAAATCACCGGACAGCAGAATGTGAAGGCATTGGGGTTTTCAGGTCTGGGATGTCTTCAAAGACAAAATTCCTTTTTGGATAGCATTACAGGGGGTCCTATAACCAAATTGGAGTGAGCAAGGGGACCTATTAGATGGGGCGGGCAGTGACCCACCCCCTTTAGACTACAAGAAATTTGGAGGACCTCCTCATTAAATTTTCCTTGACATTTTAAAGGAGAGGATACCCCACAGGGAACAGTTTCCTGTGGTTGGATCACTGTTCCCTGTGGGGTATCCTCATGTGGGGTACCCCACAATTTTGTTTGTATTTATCGTGCCATTAAAAAGCAGAAATCATCGGAATGCACCCCATCAGCTCCCTCGGAGTGCATTCCGAAATGCAGAATACACCGGCCATTAGATTTTTTATTTTTTTAAATTGGCATTTCTTTACGCAAGGGAACTCCCCTCGTGTGGGGCATTCCCGGATTTTCTTGACGGAGGTTCACACTGAGGTCCTAAGAATTAAGATTTTATATAAATTGTCAAAATGGCCAGTATGCAAATAGTTTTGGGGTCATTTGTGTAGGAGAAGGAGAGAGTTATTATGTTTGAGATCAGGGTGTTAAGAATTTTATTTTATTTTTTAGAAAAAAGTCTAAACTTGAAGCCGTATATTTATTTATTTAACAGGGGACGGCGCCCTGAAATTTTATTAAAAAATAGCGAGGAAAAAATAACCTCGGAGAAACAACTATATTTTGGATATAGCATATTATGTGTATATCTTCATATTATATTATGTCCTCATTCATAACTTATCACCTGCCTTTTTGGCAATGAGGGGGAAAACAAAATGGATTGTGGGAGTAGAACACATAAAGAACATGAGGAACCTCTGATCACTTGGGATATTATCATTTGATCTATGAATAGATGAATATACATATGGCAATCAGCCATCATTATAAACATAAGGAGCATGTGCCCAGCTGGACCCACTCCAGGTATAAGCATACATACTAATGTAATCACTGCTGAAGGAAGGAAAAATGAGTGCAACATGTGCCCAACTGGGAACTAAAAACTTTCATGTTCCCATTAAGTCTCATGGGAACAACCCATGATATAAGTTTAAGGGCACTTTGGCCAACTTGATGCGTAGTCCCTACCTTGACGGGCAGGGCCAATAAATTGTCAAAGTTTTTGACTAGGTGGGCCAATACTTATTCCGTGGGGGATGAAAAATGCCAACAATCTCTTGCAATCTGAATTGAATTATGTTCAACAATCTATTATGAATTTAAATTTAGTCTACAACTGCTGACAATGACACGTGTCAATCATATATCAAGAATATGAATGTCACCTACTACATTTGGGGGCTTTATAGGTGATTTTAATGGCTTAGCTATGATAATGGGCCCCCCCACCATAAGTTTGATCCAAGGCAATCATGCTAAACAACCTCCATTATACCCTTCTCAACAAGCTATATGGCAAAACATATGAAAACCTTGCAATGAAATTGCGCAGGTCTCAGATTTATTTATTTTTAAATCAATTCTAATGGTTTTAATAGGGACTCATTTGTGTGTCGGTGAAGGTGTCTCAAATCTGTCTCAGGCAAAGTAATTGCAATTTTGAGCCCACCCTCATAGCATAATGATCAACTACCCTCTTACCAAATGTATTCGGCTACGATCTATAGCCACATGTATTGTTTGCAGCAAAATAAACATGACTCCACGTACTAGTAGTTTTTTTCTCTTGGCATAATCAATGTGCCGTTCAATGTCGCCAAAAGTAGAAAGTTATTTTGTGATTACTGATGGTGCTACGTCTACATACATCATTGTCTAATCACACTCGTGTAGTATAACACACTAGAAATCCATGCTACGTCATTAATAGCCCCCATAACCCAAAGTTCTTTTGAGAGAGTGTGTGTGAGGGTTAGTGTGGTTCCCAGCTAGCGGGGCTAAATTGGCTTGATTTACGCATAGTAATAGATTTGTTAATTACACTTGGAAAGACTAGGGTTGGTGATCCTTAATGTGTTTTGATTTTGAGTTGAGAGTACATACATTGTATATCTTGGAGTGTATTATCTGTCTTCTATTAAGATGAGCATAAGGTTCTACACATTCTAAGGCGCCTTATCGTCATCTCATTTGGTTTTTGGGAGGTCCAATTAAATAAAGTTTCAACAAAATATAAAATAAATGTAGTAAATAGATCAATCATAAATAGCTAAAGACTATTGCAGTTAACCATGACTAAACATAGGACATGGCCAAGAGACATAAAGTGCTAGCAATCTTATAAGCCCAACCACCAAAATCCGAGACATTTTGACCTTGTTACCCTCACCACAGATCTCAGCTCACAATTTTTTTTATTTTTTTTTTATTTTTTTGAGAAAGGGACAGAAGCCCTGTTGATCAAATTTAAATAAGAAGGAGTTATACTGGGGTGGAAAAAATAACCACGGGGGGGGGGCGGGGGGGCGCGTGAGGCTTACTGAGGGGGAACTTCCCCGGACAAATTGCCGTGTCGATTGGAGAAGATGACCACCTCGGTAGTCCCTCCAGATGACACTATTTGTATGGTTGGATTTTGTTAAAATCCAGGGCCGTATGGGCAGTTTTAAGTAAAATGGCTTTCCAGGGCTAAAGAAGTATAAAAATCAACTCAAATGGGATAACAAATGGCAAGGATAAAGCTTCAACAGAAAAACAATGTGCTAGAAAAAAATTTGGGCTGAGCGTATAATCTAGATAGAAATGAAGTCTTCAAAATCTAGTGTCTTTCTTATACAAATAGACATCAAGTAGCGTCATGGTTGCAACTTATAGATGCCCTACTCTGCAAATATTGTTGGCATGATCTAGTAATCATTTACAGACTTTGTTTGAAGAAATATTTATTATCGTGCACAAATCCTACAAGAAGAACCTGACTATTGATTAAGTCATTTTATTGACCATTTTACCAAGCCTAGAATCAAACAACAATAAACCTACGATTTGTTGACCTCCCACTGATCAATTACCAAAACATTAAACCATGTTTATCTATTAGCTCATGCCATTGTCTTTGACTCACTTTGATGTGCAACTCTTTGAAATGAAATGAATGAATGAATGACCACTCTTTGGAACATCCATAACATAATCACTTCAACCTGAACTCATGGGAAGAAACTTGTCTCTTGAGCCTCAAGTCTATTGTAGATTTTGCACTATATTAAGGGATATTATGCAAGAGCTTTTCGCAAAATGAATGCATCTAGACATTCAATTGTTTGTTCAATGGACACAATTCGCCATTGGTTTGATTCATCAAATTTTGACAGGGATGTAGTCACATTAAGAGAAAACAACGCGCTAGACGTAGCTTTGTTAGTTATGGTTGCTTATGGGCTGAAGTACGAAGTCAAGATTTTATTTTTTTTATTTTTATGTCTATTTTCGTTGGCTCTATGTGATCCGTATTGTTTGAGACTTGGCTTAGGTTCTTTGTGAGGTCTGCTTCTTCCAATTTAGTTGGTAAATTCTCAGCTGAAGCGTTCTCTATTTATGAAGTTTTTCTCAAACTGTTGTATCATTCAATTTGTTTCTTCTTTTGAACTTTTGGTCACGGGGTGATTTCTCTATTGTTAGTCTCGTGGTAGGTCAATTGAGTGGTTTTTTTTTTAATTTTTTTTAATTTTTTTAAAAATTATAAATAATTATTTATTTATTTTTATACATTTTTAGTAATTGGGTTCTGTCCCTTTTGTGGGAAATCTCATTGGCCCAAAATGGATTCAGCAAACAAAAGAACACTAGAGATATATACTTGAACATGTAAAATGTAAATCTATACATATGAACATGTTTCAGCAATACTATTCTTTCATGTAGACATGTCACTTAGAGAGTCATGCATTTCATTTATGTTTTTCTCGCCTAGATGACGTCGTTTACCTCGTACTCCCCGACTATATAGGTACCGTCCTCCACTTGAGCTTCATCGGGCCGATAATCTAAACATCCGGGACGAGAACGATAGAAGGTTGTCATATTCAAGCATATGACCTTGAAAGATCTTGCTGTTTGTTGTCTTCTGGACGAGGAACCCGTCCAAAGGAAACCACCTTGGAATAGAAAACTCTGGTGCACCTACATGATTACACTAGATGATCACATCAAGGATAATACTTGATTTCTCAATACACCAACCATCAAGTCTATCTAGAATTTGGACAAACCCTATCAGCTTTTGTAGAGAGTACAAGAACTGAAATTGAGTGTCATGTTGCTTTCCTCAGTGAAGCCCTAGATCTCGTTTTCCTAAGACCCGAACAGTTTGTAAAAGCCCCGAGCCAGGAGTGTTTGCTTGCGGGTGGTGTAGAGTACATAATGTTGGGGCAATCCCTGGACCAGCAAGGGAATCTTGCTGTAAGGAGGGGAAACCAATAGTACAACCTTCATTTTGGGACAGATCAAAGGGTCATCCGGCTGCAACGACGGCGACAGCGGGGCATGTCTCTTTTCTTTTCCGGATGGGAGCTTCATAGGGATGAATTTAGGGAACGATCGCACTCCAATTTCACTTGAAACTACCCTAGGTACATTCGGGAGTCGAAGAGCACCCCGAAATCAAATCATCAACTCTGCATTTTTGAGGCTCCTAGCATTGAATTTACCCAAACAAGTCCCCCAAGTATTATGAGGCTTTAATATCATAGGGATGGAGACACCACTTGAAAGGCGAAGTCTCGGGAAGTTACTTTCACAATTGCCAGCAAATTGGGATGGATGTCTAGAAGGAATTCAAGCCCTTCCAATTGAGCACTATAATATTTTCTCTTGTTCTTTTGTTAGTACAGTTTGGTTTTGTTTCCTGACAGTTTTGTGCAACGTAGAAACTACTAAACTATTCAATTCGTCGTCCACCTTTTAAACTTGAATAATTACAGAATATGACGGTCCTATGTGCTATGGGCTTCCTAAGGGTATTGACATTATAATATATATGCAGAAAGGTCAGGTGCGTCAGATTCAACAACACCCATTGTCTTTCCTTTGTATTACATATATGAATTTTTTTTACTAACAGAAGGGAATAAGACATAAGTCACTTTGTTTGTAGCTTTATTCAAATGATCTCAAGAACGAGAGACAAAACGTATAAACACACGTGGACTCCTTTTGCGTAAAATGGGCCGACATCTTTTACTTTAGAAATGGTGGACATTGTAATCTCAAATTATGTGGTGGACTCTTTGGAACTTTATAACTTGCCCAACATCAATAGCAATAGACCAAGATATTAATCGGTGGCACTTGAAAGAATCGCAATTAGAAGACAAATGTTGATGTTGAATATCAAACCGACTCTTTGGTAGAGATGTTCAAGAACTGTTTTGCTCATCTTTCACAAGGTTCCAAATTGGTTGTTACTCTCAGTGGTTCTAATATCTTGATTATGGTCACTGAATTCCAAATCTGGCTTCAATTGGAGTTGATCCAGTCACTCAAATCTTAAAAAATTGCCAAAAAATGCTATGATCAACTCTATTTTAATTATATGTGTACTGTTTGTTTTCCATGGACAAACTTGCACCAAATGCAAGGACCCGACTTATGAGGAGATCTTCTGCCCCCTGCCACTCCATTTCGTGAGCCCAGCAAAAAATATTGCCTTCACAATTCACATTGCTCAGTCCTTGACTAGTGATGCATAAACCGACTCAAGTATTTATTTGACAGCCTCCACATGATGAGAGCAGAGGAAGTGTATTCATGTTGATTGTTGTGGACTGACAAAGCTTGTAAATTAACAAACTTCAAGTTCAAGAGTAACGAAGGGGGGATTCTGTTTAGACAAACTAATAGGGCGGGAGACAAAAGCGCGAAAGACGCTGATTAGGTCTATGTTAGCAGAGTTGTACTTGCTCATCCTAAACCTAATGAATGTACCAACCCCCCCCCCCGGACCGAGGCCATTCTGTTGGGGGAGCCAGCTGCAGTCACCACCGCCTGTTAGAATTTAGTGAAAACTCTACAGCTAGGTCCTCCGACAGAATGGCCTCACTGCGCCGTTCCTAAGTGTAAAGGGACATGGCATGGGAATTCCTCCTTTATGACTCTAACATACAAAGGAATGTTTATATATATGACGCCTGACAGAGCTAGCGTAAATAAGAGCCTCTTCCCCTTGTGGGTACTACAAAGGAAAAATCAGCATCAACCTTTTAGGTCGGAGCTAGTTTAGCATAGATGACCATATAGTCCATTAGTCGTCATACTTTTTTTTTGCTACCGACAATACAATTACAAATATATATATATATATATATTATTAATGTTATTTAATAAAAAAAAACATTAAAACCGGTTGAAACCAGTGTTGACCGGGTACCATGTTTTGAGCCCTCTTCCGGTCCCGGTTATAGCCTACTCTTTGAAAAAAATGGAGGGCGAGGGCAGGGTACGGTATACCAATAGGTTTAAAAAACATCTCGCTTACAGGTTCTCATTAAACACATGAATTTTTTTTTTGTCCGGTTCTCAATCTACCGGTTATGTCATCTTAAAAAATGTCGGTTCCATGGTACCGGCCCTTATGGGATTCATCCATTTTTTTTTTTAAAAACTTTTTCTAGACTTTTTGTGTATGTATGTAAAACTACACAAAGAGGGCTGTGGCCTGGTGGTAAGCCACTCGTGTCTCGTGTGTTGGCCTGTGGATCTGATTTTCAAATGTTCAACCCCTGTCATCTATCTCTGGGGCCTCTGCCCTTGTAATACAATAAGCTTACAGCTTACAACTATTATTTTAGCCAAATGCCCAACTAATTAATTTCCTATCTACTTGGACATTCTCCCTAACCATTGTAAATGTATTGTAACTAGTAAGACATAACATTCCCCTCAGGATCTGTCCATCTGTAATGTTCTTAATTACCATCACCAACCCCCTACATGACTTGTATTATCTAGAACCGCCTCTACGACATCCACATTTGTTCCAAATCTTGCTCCAGGTATAACATCCTTACAATCGCGATGCCGGTTCTCTAGCCGGTTAGGAAGCTCGATGGCTTTTGCCGGTTAGGAAGCATAGCCGGTTCCTACGGGGGGCTACACTTTCCGGTTGTGCATATGTGCATAACCGGCAAATAACCGCCGGATATGCATGTCCAGATGCCATACCCGACCAACACTAGTTGAAACTTCGTTTTCTTCCTTTGACGTTTTTTCTTCTTTTGTTATTGGATTTATGTCTTGTCTTTCTTGCTTTCTTTCTTTCTTTCTTGCAGGGTTTATCGACTACTCTTTGTGAATTTTATTGACATAAAGGTCAAATTTGCATGAGTTCTATTTGAAAATCACCTCTATAGTGATTTAAGACGGTTTGTCAAAGTTGGATGGGGAATTACAGCGATGATCCAAAAACTTAAGGTTTGTAATTACAAGCCTTGTCAGTCCGCAACAATCAACATGAATGCACTTCCTCTGCTGTCATGTGGAGGCTCTCAAACAAATACTTGAGACGGTTTGTGCATCACTAGTCAAGGACTGATCAATGTGAATTGTGAAAGCAAGTATTTCTACATGTCTTACTTTTCATTATTTGCTCAAGGTGGTTGTATAGTGTATTACAACAAGATAATGCCCACCCCTGAAAAAGGGCAGTAGCCGCAAGGCGAAGTGGCTCTTAGTTACACCGGCTTCGGCGGGAGTCTTCTTCTTATTACAACAAGCTACAACAAATGCAGTGTAACACATATACGCTCGAATCGTTCCCCCGTAAATTAATTTCCATTAGTTGAGCATTTGAGCTACCTTAATTTGCTAGTAATTAAAACTTTAAAACTTTAAAACTGGTTGAAATGTTTTCTTCCTTTGACGTTTCTTCTTCCTTTGTTATTGGATTTATGTCTTGTCTTTCTTGTTTCTTTGTTTGTTTCTTGCACTTGGAAAGAGGGTTTATCGACTCCACTTTGTGAATTTTATGGACATAAAGGTCAAATTTGCATGAGTTCTATTTGAAAATCACCTCTATAGTGATTTAAGACAGTTTGTCAAAGTCGGATGGGAAACTACAACAAGGCCTTGACCCTTAGACAATCCCTTGAGCAGTAGTTGCTTTTGGGCTGTTTTTTGGCTCTGGTTTTGTTTCCAGGTTAGTTAATTACAAGCCTTATCAGTCCGCAACAATCAACATGAATGCACTTCCTCTGTTGTCATGTGAAGGCTCTCAAATAAACACTTGAGACGGTTAGTGCATCGCTAGTAGTCAAGAACTGAGCAATGTGAATTGTGAAGAAGTCTTTCTACATGTCTTACTTTTCATTATTTGCTCAAGGTGGTTGTATTGTGTATTACAATAAGCTACAACAAATGCACATATACATGCTCGGATGATTTCCCCGTAAATTAATTTCCATTAGTATGAGGGTATGAGCTACCTTAATTTGCTAGTAATTAAAACTTTAAAACCGCTTGAAATGTTTTCTTCCTTCACGTTTCTTCTTCCTTTGTTACTGGATTTATGTCAAGTTGTCTTTCTTGCTTTCTTTGTTTCTTTCTTGCACTTGGAAAGAGGGTTTATCGACTGCTCTTTGTGAATTGTATTGATATAAAGATCGAATTTGCACGAGTTGTATTTTGAAAATCACCTCTACCATAGGTTCATAGCAGATTAGGCACAAATTAATTTAAAAAAAAAATTGCCTAAGCAAATCTGTGATTTTTCAAGATTTATGCCTAAAAGGTTGGAAAAATAATGTGAAAGTGCCTAATTCAGTAAAAATTGTCTAGAAAAATCCTACTCTATATAATTTCTATTGAAAAAGAAAACCAAACAAATGCCTCCATAAATGTTCAAAAAGTATATGCCAACTCCCTAGGTCCATACAATCTCCAAAGGACCTTACAATGATAAGTACTAAGTACAGAATCAAGCATTACATAAGAGGATTTCCAAGTTAGCAAGATAAGTACTAAGGTACGCAATTATTACTGCAGATTAAGGTGTGGGTATCAAGTTGTCACCGCCTTTTGTAGTTGGATTTCTCTCTCACTCTAAAAAGTCACTGCTTAATTCCATCTCCTAGGCCAACCACTTGTCGGGGTCGTTCCAACGAGAGAGCAAAAAATTGAAGCACAATTTGAGCCCATTACCTTGTGATCTCGTGGTGAGTATGTTTGGGCCAGGATTTAGCCCGCGGGCTAAGAGTTGCGCTTGACCTAAGCTTGTCCCAGGCTGGGTTCCTCCATTGTTAGCCATGTCCACATTTGCGCCCGCATCGTGTAGTGGGCTCTCGGACGCCATCTCCATGAGAAAAGTTTGTTTTTAAGGTTTGTCTTGGGGAAGTAGAGAGAGGGTATGCGTGACCTTTGGGGATGGAAGGAGAAGTTCTAAGTGATGAAAGGTGCCTAACACCAAATATTATGAATGAAAAGTGTCTAATTTCCATAAATCATTTTTTAAAGTGCCTAAAAAGAATATTCCAAATTTAATAATTATTGAATTTGGCGCCCAACTCCCAAGACATGGAGCTTTACAAGTATTTCCTTGTAGCTGTGGTCTGCCACTCTGCCTTCACTCTGCCTTGGTGGGTTCACATCTGCATTCTTTTCCAGTTCTCACGCTCTGGTCTTGTGTGGAGCTGAATCAGTATCATCAGTAGACGTCAGCTGAGTTCTGCTGCTTAGATTTAATCCGAAGTATCTCATCGTACACATGGACAATATCAGAGCCAAGCGCATCCGCCCTGGGACACTTGCGATGATGTCCAGGAGCTGAAGCGGATGCTGGCTGAGAAGGAGGAGGAGCTTGAGCAGGTGATCACTGAGAAGGATGACCAGCACGCCAGCTGCAGCAGCTACTGTCCAAGAAGCCAGTTAAGGCGACCCCTGCAGGGTCGACCGTTCACCAAGTTGGGACCACTCTGTCACCTAAACAGCTTGAGGGAACTGTCACGAAGCTGCGGAAGTCTATCCAGAAGCAAATCACCAGCCAGATGGTCTACAAGCCCGGCGTCAAGCATGGCTCAGCTCGACTTAAAGCGGAAGTTCCCAATGTGAGTGAGCAAGTAGTGAAAGCCATCCTTGGTACTGACCTACTTGCAAAGGCCAAAGAGGGGCTAAAACAGTTGAAGGTGGATGCAACCAATGAAGAAGTGGAATGCCTGTTTCTCAATAGCTTCTCCAAGAGTCTGCGCTTTGGTGCAGACTTGCAGCTATCAAAGGGCCTCACTTTCGTGTTTGTCAAGCCGGACAACCACCTCAACGTGACTGGATCCTATTTCATGCAGAAATAGAGATTGCGTTGGCTTTTCACTTGCACCCCAAAACCTCGTGCTTCGGCTGCTCGATGGCTGGCCACTGGGGGCAATGTTTATATTTTGAGACTTTGTATAGGAAACCTGTACAGGATAGCCTTTGGCCAGATTTTGGTGTGAACTTCTTGATCCGAATGTCTAAGGCGTTTCCAATCTGTCAAAGTAGTTCATGAGAAGGACACAACAGACTTGTAGATGAGAACTCCTTGAATCTCTTTCTTTCAAACCAGTTTCTGGGTATGCAGAAGGGAATTGTGAGCATAATATAACTTTTTGTTACTACATCTGCTGTGCTGTCCCCTGTGTCTTATCCTCAAGTTTCAGATGCAATATCCAAATCAAACTCGAAATGGCCAATTTATCAAAGCTACTTGACGTAGGCCAGATAGTCTGTGCATGATGTGTAAGCCTGTCAAGCAGTCGGAATTTTTTTTTTGTTTTAACCCTTTAACTCCAATGTGCTGAGGAAGAGCAAGTTAAGGGTCTAGTTTGTGACACTATACTAGTTTCACACAGCAGTTTAACCATCTCACAAATTGACAAGGCCACAACAGTTTCTGACCTGTTTGGCAGTCACATCCTCCCCATATCACAGTACAAAAAGCTTTGCCCCTTCCAGTTGCATCAATCATATTTTCTTTCCTTCACCCAGACTCCTTCCTGTCCTCTTTCTTATCACATGAAATTATTCCACATCTACCATATTACCCTTAGGATGTCTTATCCAATTCTTCTTAGTGAGGTTGCAAACCTTTTTGGATACCTGATGCAATGGGTGACAGTTCAGACTGTAGCCTGTGAGGGACCTATGGCTTCCACATCCTTCCAGCTCAGTGGAATCAGGTCAACCTGACACAGAAGGCAGTTTGTGTTAGAAAGGCAATGGAGGGTGTAAACAGTGCGTTCCTATGCAAGAACGTCAGACTTGTGTGTAATGCATAGCTGAAACATTAGCACACCTGGACATGATGTCCAGTGACTATCTATGATTGGCAAAGTTCAAAACCTTTGGACACATTCTGCACTACAAAAAAGCTCAATGGCTTCCATGAAAGCACAGCGGAGGAGAACGTCAAGAAGCTTTGCTAAGAGTGTCATTTCCAGGGGGATCCAGTGGATTAAGGCTCATCTGCCTTTTTGTACTTCGACTTCTGGATCCTTGCCCATTTGTAGCAAGGGACTACCAATGTTAATGATTGGCCCCACAAAATCTTTTCCCCATATTTGCCTCCCAATGATAAGGATCTGCCTTTGTTTTCCTCTTCCTCATCCACTTCATGAGCCATTCCTGGTTTGGAGACCGGTTGAGTGCCAGGATGTCTCAAGTCCAAAGCTTAACTAATAGTGCCTAACATGTGGGAGACATTTCATCCCATCAAGTCAGCAAGAGTCAACAAGATTCATTTCTTCCCTTGTCTTGTTCATCATCTTGAGGAAGAGTTTCTGGTTCGGAAACCAGTGGAGAGCCAGGATATTCGAATTCATACACTTCATTAGCAGTCCCTACTGTGTTGGCAGGGGATAGATTTTCTTCCATGGAGCCATGCAAGGGGGCAACTGATTTCTTTTTTTCTTCCCTATCACAATCTACATCAAACCTGACTGGTTTGGAAACTGGCGGAAAGGATGGTTGTGAAGCTTCACTAACAGTCCCTAATGACTTGGAGCTAGACAGATCCTGGGCCACAGCACCCAGTGAGGGTGATGGAGCTCTGTCCCCTTCTTCCTCTCCGTTATCATCTTCAGAGAATGCCCCTTGTTTCAGTATCAGAGAGCCAGGCTCTGAAGCTTCTCCAACAGTGCCTGACGCATTGGCACAAGAATTCTGTTTTCCGGAGCCTTCCAAGGTTGGTGAATTTCCATCTGTGTCTTCCTCTTCACCAACACCCTCATAAAATGTTCCCCGGTTGAAAATCAGTGGCGAACCCAGATCTTCCAAGTCCGAACTTTCACTAACAGTGCCAAGGGTGCTGGTGCGTGAGAGTGTCCTCCCCCCCCCAAAGAGTGACGCTGCATCATCATCGCCTTCATAAAATGTTCCTTGTTTGAAAATCAGTGGAGAGCCTGGATCTTCTAAGTCTGAAACCTCACTAACAGTACCTAGTGTGCTGGAGCGAGAGAGTCTCCTTTTCATGGACCCCCTCAACATTGATAGTGCTTCGTCATCGTCTTCATAAAATGTTCCTCGTTTGAAAATCAGTGGAGAGCCTGGATCTTCCAAGTCTGAAACTTCACTAGCAGTGCCTAGTGTGCTGGAGCGAGAGAAAATCCTTATCATAGAGCCCCTTGAGGGCGAAGGAGCTCCATTTCTATCTTTTCCATCACTGTCTTCATAAAACCTTCCCTGCTTGAAAATCAATGGAGAACCAGGATCTTCCAAATCTGAGATTTCGCTAGCGGTGTCGAGCATGCTCAAGCAAGAGTGATATCTTCGCAGGGAGCCCTTCATGGGTGATAGATATCCGATTTTCTCTTCATCTTGGTCATCTTGATAAAATGTTCCTCGATTGAAAATCAGCGGAGAGTCAACAGATTCTAAGTCTGAAGCTTCATCATGAGAGCCAAATGTGTCAGCACGAGAGAGGTTTCGTTCAACCGAGGCCAAGCATCCTGTGTCTTTGTCTGTATCTGAGCTATCTTGATAGAATCTTCCCTGCTTGAAAATCAGGGGAGAACCATCTTCATCATTGTCATCATACTCGTCATCCTTCTCCAGGACATCATCTAAATCTATGTATTCTTCCTCTGCTGTACTTACCGGTAAGGTGTCCTCTCCTTTCTCGATGTCCGTGTCATTATCCTCTTCTTTTTCATCTGAGAAGTCAGGGTGCTTGTATGCGTTCCGGAGGAAGACCGCCAGATTCAAGTCTGGTTCTTTTTCTCTCTCAACCGTGTCTCTCTCCATGGCATCCTGGAAAGGACAACAAATATAGCAAATTATACTCCATATGAGACTGAAACACTGCCAAGAAACCCATCTGCTTCTGCTTGCAGCACAGATATTAGAATCATAATCTAGTGAACTCCATTGAGACTGAAAGACTTCTAAGAGAAGGAATTTTTTGCAAACTCTGAATGTTTTATAGCCATTAAGAATAATCTAGCACTGTATGGATGCCAAACTGATGTATGATACCCTCCCTCCAACTGTCTGTTGGCTGGGTAGGGACACATACCAGTAACTCTAACATAAGAAAAAGAGTGGAACCCCACCCACAGTGTGGCAAGTGCTGTAACCACTGAACAGAAAACATTTTGGAATCTCAACAGAAAGACACATGCTGTCACAGACATTAGAAGAGATCCATGACCAACTAGCAGTAACTGGCAGAAAGACCAGAGGAACATTTAGATTACCCACCTCTAAAGGATAGTTTTTGAATGCAGGCTCAAACCGATTTTTGCAATAAGCATGGAAAAACAATGTCAAAATCGGCAGGGCAATCATGAATGGTGTGGAGCTGCAAGCCTCCTTTATATAGTTCAATATTCTACTCCTTACAGAGTTTCCTCCAGCTTTTTTCACAAATGATATAGGGCCTTGGATGAGGAACAAGCCAATAAGAATCAGGTGTTCAAGTATCATCGAAGCTATGATGCGACCATGGACATGTGGCCAGAACGCCCCTGCACTCTCGTAAGTGGGGTCATATACATTGATAATCTGTTTGCACAGCCAATCCCAACAGCATGACTTAATAGAACAAGCAAGACAACTGTTGTAGTGTCTCCTGTTAGGAAGTGGGCCCTTAACTCAATAACAGCGACTTAAAGTGCATGCCGGTTCTTCCTTGCAGACCTGCAAACTTCTCAAATGAACGAGTTCATGCAAAAAGTATTTCTCCAAATCATTCATCTAAACATTTATCATCAAACAGTATGAGAATAGAAAGGCAGTTCTAACAGCACCTTGGGCAATAACTACTGCAAACGAAAATACAGGGACAGACAGCCCACCTGATGGCGATAAACAATATAAGCAAAGCCAAAAAAGGCAATGATGAAAGGGATAATGATGGGTGTGATGATCGAATAAACCAGGCCCATCAAAAAGTAGAGCTGCAGCTGGGGAAGTGTATCATTCAGACTAATTGTGCCAGGGTCCGCTGCTTGAAGTCGGTCCCTCTCTGTTTTCACAAACAGAGTGTTCTTCACATGGTAAATGACCAGGGGGAAGATCCGAATGATCTCCCCTGCGGGCCCAGACCACCCATCAACCATTATATATGTGATGAAGAAGGACGCCTTCATGGGGATGGAATACGCAAGTGTCTTCAGAAATCTGAGGAAGAAATACCACATTTTGCAGTAAGATTACATCTCTTCAGTTTTCTCTTCTGCTCTCTCTGCCACTAGAGGAAACAGTTGGGTGAGTATTTTATGCAACCTACTGCCCCTCAAGGCTACCTATAGATTACTAGGGCTTCAAGATATTTGCCTGTTGGCCTCTTCTATATGTATCACTGTGGTGTGACAGTAGACCCTCCTTTGAGATTAGCAACACATCATTTGCATAGCCCATTAGATATAAAAAATAATCACACCCCAAGCTCCTCCCAGAGGTCAGTTTTAGAACAGTGGTTGATGTACAGTCAGTCTGACCCTTAGATTTTCACTTCAGGGAAACATTTTTTTCTACCAAATGGTGTTGATGGTCCAAGAACGCAGCCACTTGGGGGGAGACCTTGGACCATGACCATGACTTCTTACAAGAAAAATGACTAATCTGGAGATCAAAGCCCAACCAACTTGACAGATAAGGGTTGAATGTACAGCTCACTGATTTACAAAAAAACTTAAAAAGCACAGAAATGAAAGTCTTCTTCAATCTCAGAGCACAGGGGCCAGACAGACAGTGATACAAAAAGCATCACGACTGAGTCAGAGCATACCCAACGAATGATGATGAACTAACAAAAGTTTTGAGCTGCCCAAAAGCAGACCCAGTAAGGATACTGCCCAAGAATACGTTGACCAGCACAAAGTAGTAGTACTTAGCCGCTGCCCTCCTTTCAAGCTTTGAGTGAGATAAATGGCCTTCCATCTTTGACAAAAGCATGCATATGGTGGGAACAAGCATGAGACATACTTTCAGTATAAGCCCCGGTAGGAAACCTTGAACGAATGATGCGAAAAAATGCCTGTATGCTCCAAGAACACCAGAGGGCCAGATGAAGTCTCACATGTCCAATATCAGGGAAATTGCACACTAGGGAAGCAAGAGGTTAACATGTAGGGAAAACTACTCTGGGCACACACACAGAGACTCATCTGCATGTCAGTTCTG
Organism: Takakia lepidozioides; assembly: GCA_030704615.1. Classification (NCBI taxonomy): domain Eukaryota; kingdom Viridiplantae; phylum Streptophyta; class Takakiopsida; order Takakiales; family Takakiaceae; genus Takakia; species Takakia lepidozioides. The sequence continues at coordinate 62,012,025 of CM060732.1, forward strand.
GAGTCATGACATAACAAAGACAACGATGGTCTATGCAATCTGCATGTGCTCTGGCCAAGGACCGTCTTCTAGGACTTCAACTTCACAATCTTTGTATTTTTTTGTAATTTTTTTTGTAGTAAATAATCCTTTCACTGTGTAGTTGAAAAGCATGAAGAGCAATACTGATGTTCCTGATCGGCTAGAGTGTTGACAGCTGAATGCCTGGGTTAGGTTGAGGTAACAGTCAGCATTCACGTAACAAACCTCACACAGTGGGAGGGCAGTGGAGAGGAAAACAAACACTTACTTCCGGAGAACACCTCTAAGCCATGGAAATGTTCTCTGAAGCCCCTGAAGGTTTGCCAATGACTGAACGGTCGCAACAGGAATCATGAAGAAGAAAACAAGCAAGAAAACCATGACACCCACTGCCAGCTTGCGGAACCCCAGCTGGATATATGGAATAGCCAAGTTTTTCCAGAACACATCTCGTGGTTCAGGTGCCCACTCAGTTAGCCAGAGAGTTGGGTCTTGGTTTTGTTGTGTCTGAGCACACACAGCAGCTCCCCACCGATTTTTGAATGAAACAAATGCTGCTGGCATTGTGGCCTTGGGGTCTTGTATAATTACCAAACGCTCAGTCTCTGCCTGGAAGTTGGAATAGCAGTCAAATTCACTGGTCACAAGGGAATTAGTTTAGCGTGTCTATCTTCAACTCCCATCTCTTGCATTTTAAAAAAGTGAACTGGCATTGACAGGCCTCGACCTTCATGTCATGAACCAACTTCTACGGAGACATGATGCACATTGAAGACCAAGATGACCAGCTGCAAGGTTGCGCACCATAGTACAGTGAGCACAATAGATTACAATTTGGCAAGTTGAGAAATTCATTATCTGCTAATTAAATTCCTAGCATACCAACAAACCAAGGTTCATTTCTTGACCCCTATCTGCCAGATTGTTTGCAGCCACAAGTGAGGAGGTGTGAGGAGGTCGCTCATAGTGGTTCTGCCATTGTCCTCAAGGGCTATTTGTCAAGACAACATCAAATAAACGGAGAGGTGGGTACTTGATGTTTAAAAGAAAAATAGCACATGGTGGTTCTTACTTCTTGTGTCAGCTTTTCAATCTGAGCAGTATAATGATCAATGGCATCCACTTGGTCTCCGAAGAGTCCACAGAAACCTGTCTGCATATAGCTCCACACACTCCAATTCTGTGAGCACCATTAAACAATGGCATTTTCCTTTATCACACTATGTTACTGCTATAAAAGGAAACTTCAACATGAAGAGGCTTGTAATCAATTGGCACAACCAAAAGGTGCATCATCTATCCCCTTCAAGTATCATCACACTCTACTGTAGCTGTTTACACGCCATTGGAAGAGGTAAAGCTAGGGATGTAAACACAGAGGAGAAGCATGGGCCGTTAATGCACCTTGATGGTTGGCTTGGTGGATGGATCCCGCGAATACTTGAGTTGATTAAAAGTCAACCAATTTTGGGCTTTCTCTCTCTTCCTCACAATCTTGCTCAAATCGTTTGCATTGTAAACCATCTGTCATCCCCAAATGACCGTCTATTTAGTCTTAGCATTCCTCATCCTATTCGTACACTCATGCCACAATCGTGTCTTTGTATCTTCAACTCTGCCTATCTTACTATGTCTGTGGGAGGTTAAATGTTATGCCTTTTAACAAAATGATAGGTTAAGACCCTCAGACCACTTCTGGAAGAGTTGTGCGCTCAGGAGACCATGGCCTGAAGAGTATGTTGCCTCAAAAGTGCTCAGATGATGCTCCTCTCATCTCTATGAAATGTATCTGTATGAGGTCTTACAAGGAAAGTTACATACTACTACATCAATAAAAACAGAGAAGGCTGCTGCTTATACATATGTTCAGATGCACCCATGTGCCTCCCCTGGAAATACAGGGCTTGACTTTCTTGGTACGGATGTCACTCATTCTGAGGGGAAATGCTGAGCCTATGCCCAACCTCTCCTCAACTTCAACTGCTCCTACACCCATGCTATGTAATAGAATGATGTTGGAAATTCGGGAAACAAACCTGATGGGTTAGGTAGTAATCTGGATGATTTGTCTGGAAGTAAGATTCAACCTTGGTGTTGACAGATTCCTTGCCCTGATCCGGCACTTGCCGGACCAACACCTGCCAACCCCACAAGCATGGATTCCAAAATTAATTTTTCATTGGAAAAGGAGAAAGGAACTATATAACGCCTACTGTAAGCGCAATGCTTGGTGCTGTTTGAAGTGGTTCTTTTTGCTCTAGTTTGTCTCATGGGCCCTTGGGAACCCCTTGTGGACGTTATAAAGTTTGTCTTTCTCTCTCTGCTCCACTTTGTGTTCTCCCCAACCTGGCGCAGGGGTCTATGGCCACAAGGCTATGGCATACAAGATCTTACATTCTCTGCTCTACTTTGTCCAATGGGCCCTCTGCCTCCATGGGATATAGTAGAGTTTCGTCCTGTGTTCTCTTCCGGTCCAGTTTACTAGTTCTTTCTTTTGTTATTCTGCATTTTTGTCCCATACCCTAAAATGAGGTGCCTCATGCAGAGAGAAAGGAGAAAACTATTAACACACTCATGGGACACAGAAAAGCGATGTCCATGGAAAGCTCACAGATAGGGGAAGACAGCAAAAATGCTCAGGAGCAAGTGAACAAAAGTAGCACTGTTGTTGTGTGGAAAGAAAACCCACAGTGAATTGGTCAGGGCGACGACGTTCACTGGCATGAAAACGAAGGCGCATTCTGGTGACAGTCCTGTACTCAACAAAAAGTATGTAGCAAGTCCAGGCCGTAAATACATACGCCATTACCAGATGTGCCCAGAGCCTGCAAAATCCAATCAGAGAGACATGTGAAAGTTGCAACAGGACTCTCTGCATGCCCGATTTCAGTGGGACATGCCCCTTGGCATTTACTTTGGCAATCTGATGTGCCAAATGCAGAAAGGTCTCCGGCCTTAAAATTGCAGTTCAGCAGGTTATGTACAGGTCTGGGAGGGAATAGCTAGCGATGCACAGGCCCATTGGTCCAGGGTCCAGCTTGAAGCTTTCAAATGGCAGATTGAGGTGAAAATAGGACCAGGCCGATGGATGGGCCTGATCAAGGTAGTGACCCTAGGGAACAGGCATGTGTCCTTTCCCAGGACTCCAAAAAGACCTTGGAATGTTGTTACCCAAGGCCCTTGATCAGTCACATGTCCCTTCCAATTAGACCATGCTTGGAAGTCAGGTAGACGAACCTCATTGACCCAACTTTGATATTTGAGATGGACAGCTTGTCAATGCTGCTGAACAACAGCTTGTTGCTCGATCCCGAAGTGTTGGTGTTCACTGCATTTGTGCCATTATCATTCAAGTTTCCAGCTCCCACATTGACAGGGATCAGAATCGCAATCCCCAGTACCATCATCGGCACAAATACCTTCAGCCTAGAGAATCCCACCCATCTCCCTGCTTATTAGTTGTCTGCTCAATCTCCATCATCCTCAGTGACTCAAACTGTGTAGTTGTCCATCCATCTGTGAGCCTGTTCTTTCTATGTGTTTCTTTCTATGTATTTGTTAGAGAGGTTAGGTAGTTGATCTAGAAGGCAAAATTGTTTGTAAGTTTGAAGACAACAGAGTTCATCTGTCATCAGAAGCCAAGGCTTCCAACCAGCATACATGACCTGTATACCCCCTACCATCCCCCACTGGCTATCCCTTTATTACAAACACTTTTCCCTCAAGCTCACTCTCTCTATCACCCCTCCTTTATCAAGAAAAGTTATTCATGTAACCATTTCATGCAAATAAACAGATTCATCAAAGCACTGTCGTAAGTATCAAGTAAGACAGCCTCAGAAAAATTCCCTGGTGCAGAAATGAAATGAAATGAAAAGGTACTTTAAAGAGAAAGATCATGGCATGTGTATCCGAGCCCTACAGTAGCAATGCTGTGATGGACATAGCCCAGCGATAGGATCATTTCCATGCCTGCTCCATGGCATTTTTTTCGCTAGGTTTCCTATCCTAACAAACCCCATGATCAGCATTGTGTATGTTACTTTCCAGTGGGCACTGTGTGAGTGCATCGTGGCCAAAATTTGTATTGAACGGGTCAACCTTTTTCCCTCCCTATTATAAATTTGCTTTTCTTCTTTCCTGCTCCATGGAAATTTTGAAGTTAATTTTTTCTGACAGGACTAGATAAACCAGCCAGAAGGAGGGAAAGAGAGAGGTGTGCTCCGAAACGGACACATGATTTAGCCAAACATAACGGATGGTGCACACTTACCCGACCAAAAAGATGCGAAGAAACACCGCTGAATCTAAGCCAGCATGCTCAATCAATTCCTGCTCGGACATCCGGAGCGCAGCTCTGACCCAAGATGATAATCTGAAATACTGGTGTAAGTCCGTATTGAAATATCTCTCTATCTGCTTGCGCTGGCGCGTGCTGGTGCGCGGTCTCCCCTTCCGAGAGCCTTTGATGTATAATTTAGAGTGGTAGACCCTGTCATTGACTGGCTGTACACTGAGGACTAAAAAACCTACCAAGAATGCCATTGTGATTCCAACATTGAGGATGGCAGACACTCCTATGTCCCGAAGCGACGTCATTTCTTAGGATGCTATTGGTGATTGCATGAAGAGGTCCAGCTGCCACTGAGGAGCTTGAATTATAATTCTTTTCTACTGCTAGTCTATACATTCAAACTCTTCAGACAGGTGCATTAAGAGATGATGCATTGATGACCTTCTGCGACGAGTGACATTTCGATTTGAAAGCTAAATTGATACTTTTAAGGCCTAAGCAAATCGTCACTTGAACCAAAATTTGCCCTGGTGCGTTTTCCATCTTTCATTCACTCACCTCACTCAACAGTCTACAACTTAGAACTTCGAGTATCTCTGTTACTGTCGTCTCTCTCTCTCTCTCTCTCTCTCTCCCCCTCATTGGAAGGGACTCTCTTTGTGAGCCATCGTGGCCCTCTGTGGACGCTATGAAGTTTCTTTCTTCCTGTCCTTTCCAAACGTGTCCGGAGAGCTACAGTAAACTGAAAAAATATCGCTAAACTATTGCGGCAGAGGAGGCATTGCGAGCTAAATTCACCAGCAAAAGCAAGTTCAAGAGGAAAACACTGGTCGGATGCTTGATCTGTACGCCTTTCCTCTCAAGACTCTCCAGTGACATGCTAAAGAGACTGAGCTCTTACACAAAAACGCACGGGAAGTGTTCGATCTTCCAAACAAGCTACACTCTAGGACACTGACGCGCCATCTGGAGAATGACGAATGCAATTCGAAACATTTCAGTGAGTGAATGGAAATTCCTCCAGATCAACATTACTTCGGAAAATGAAAATCTTCATCGTCTATCAAAGAAAAGAAGACCACAGCAACAAACTGCACGTCCCGCCTGCGAGCAGTGCAACGCCATCACGCCAGCTCCACCAAATCGACAAGCTCAAGAGAAGCTCAAGTGTCGTGCCTCCCTCGCACGACCAATTCTGCATTCTCCCCGCCGCCGCATCGGAACTTTGCCGGTTTCGCCACAGAATTACTACTCACCGAAAGCTAAAATTGGTTTCCCCGAAGTTGGAGTTCAAATCTCTTCAGTAGTGAAGCATGAGGGCACTTCGACACAAAACCTCAGGATTTGACGATTTGACCCCCATTTCGGCATAAAGGAAGGCTCTGATATAAAAATATCAAAGACAAATCGGGATCAAAGGCGGTGCCCTTTTACACTGGCGTAAAAGTGTAGGAGTGGCGAAACTGCTCCCAAGACTGGTATAGCCGTTACTCCGTTCGCCGTGGCCGTTAAAAAGGGCGAGATCGCCGGCGAAAGTGCTGCCATGAACCACGAACGCATACGTCGACGATTATTCCAGACGATAGTGCCAAATTCGTCTGGAAGCTGACGAATTTCAGATCGTTCGTGAGAATATCGTCACATCACGAAAACGTGTGGGCGATAGGGGGTAGAGTAGCCAGACTGGAACGGTACAGTTGGCGCCACCGGTGGGACCGGCGGCCGCCGTGCCGGTTTCGGCACCGTCTGGTTGGTGGGCCCAGCCTGAGGTCTTGGGATCAAATCCGGACGACCTCCTCCTCCGATGTGGCAAGCATCCCCTAGAGTAACGTTAAACTGACGGTACCGTCACCGTCAACGTCAGGCGCCGTCAGACTGACGGCTGCACAGAATGTGCAACTGCACAGTGGGACGGAAGTTGAATTTTGAATCGGACCGTCGGATGTGCACTTACGTGCATCGTAGCCGTAGTAGACGCGTGTGCGGATAAGCGAAGGCTGACACTGCATGTGCCAGTGCAGTGAGTTTGATTTACTTACACTCAAGAAGGGCATCAAAGATAGAAGAGATGAAAGAGACGACATTGGGTGCAAACAAAAATTCCAAGCTCTGGTGTTGCTCCCTTCAAAGCGCAAGCGCGCTGGGAAGCTAAATTGAAGGAAAACAAATGTGGCTTTGATTACTTGGACAACACTAATTCTAGACTCATCAGATCAAGAACATATCACCTACACAAAGCCACAGGATTTTCAACTGTTTGATTTCTCATTGCTTGTTGGGCGAGAAAGTTGTTCTCTCCCATCATCACCATCTCATCTTCACTGTCCCTAAGCTCTATAACTCATAATTTGCTCAAAAAGTAAGGAACACAGCCAATCATGGTTGAGTCTTGTTTGATCCATGTTACATTTGTGGGGACGTGTTGCAATTGCTTTTGAAATCCCCATTGGATATTGAACATCAACCCTCGAGCATAGCTTTGGCAGCATCAATAAGCAAAGGTCGAAACTCCTCCGATGCCCGCCCGAGTACTGTGTATTCTTCTTTATCTTGAGCATCAACATCCGCACCATATCGCACCAGCAGCAGCGCCACCTGCCCTTCCTATATCAGTTAGTATAGAACGTTTCCATCTCTAGTTGGACTGCTATCGTATGACAAAAAGAAGTTGAGTCAAAGCAATGTATCAGGCAGAATAGTGTATGCCCAGTCAGCACAGCAAGCTGTTGTATATGTAATGTTCCTTTCTTTCTCTCTGTCCTCCTGCATCCAGGCTATCACAAGCATAGCCTAATGATTACACACAGCACCTTATCAAAGGCTAAGTTGCAGAAGATGTGATCACAATCCTTCTACCTAACATGGATGCCTTACTGACTGGGTGGGAAGGTCTGGAATATCTTTTGACTGAGATTCAGATTTGGGATTTTCAGGTGGATCCACTGTTAGGTAGGGAAGGAGCTGAGACCACAATTCCTACTTGGCCCTTCCCTGATAGGGATTTGGCTGTGAATGGGGACTGGCTGAAGTCAGATGAGTTTGCAAATGCTCATCAAGACAGTGAAGAAGTTACATATACAGCTGGGGTTGATGATACTGCTCTTGAGTTGGGGAAGGAGCTAGAAGATGCAGCTAGTAAGAACAGTTTGGGACGCCCAAATCAACTTCACTTCCACTGGTTATCACCCTCTACGGGATCCAGTATTTAGAAATTGCAATGGACCCTGCTTGCTGACTTTACTCTCCTCCCCTTCCCCCATTCTCTTCCTTCCCAAAGTGGTTGCAGGGTTGGCCACAAGTTACGACAAGCGACATCTATTGAGATCCATATATGATACTTGTTTCACACACTGATACACAGCTGGTTACTTAAGTCGCTTCACTGACGAGCAGCCTTCACAAGTTCTGATCAATTCATACACACACATTTCCTCAACAATCTTCTTAGAGAAAGAAGGCAGAGGGAAAGACAGAGCTATAGGTAAATGCAAGCAATGGAAGGAAAAACCTGACGGTTGTCACAGATCGTAGCATGCATGAGCGGGGTCTGCCCCATGGAGTCAGTAGCTTCAATATCTGCTCCCTCCTCTAGCAAGATCTCACACACCTCCGCTTTGTCTGCACTTGCGGCCCGATGAAGCGCCGTGCACCCCACCTAACAACCCCTGACCCATGTCAATTTCTCTCTTACAATGAAACCACAAATGGAGCCACCTCACTCTTATTCTCCAGGTGCTATGCCTTCAGGAGTACGTCGTAGCCAACATTTGCAGGGAACAATCCCTGGTAGGCAACTCTCTCTACAGACCAGATTCATACTCTACTTCAAAACTACATAATGCCACAGCAAAGGCAAAGAAAGGCACAACAAGAGAGGCCAAAGGCTCTCAAAAGGCCCCAAACAAAAGCCCTTGCACCTCATTTGCACTGGCATTGCTATTGACAGCTCTCCCCTAACATTGTTATCCAACTGAAAGAGGTGACTTTCCGATCAGTGCATGACTAAGCATTGCACCTACGAGGACAATCTCCAGTCAATATCCATCATCGGAAATTCGTCATGACCATAATTGTCAACCTGGCACTGCATATGTGGCTGTCAAAGATTGTAATAATCTCCTGCAAATTACAAATGTTTGCATACATTTGGTGAACAATTTATTGACAAACATGGATCGGCCCATTATTACTACACAGTTTACCTAAACCACAATCAAGTCCATCCCAGACATCTAGGGTAAGCATCTCTTTTATGTGTCTGATGAAGAAAAAGAGGTGCAGAAAGACAAATTGGCAACAAAACCTTGTCTTTCTTATTGAGTTTTGCACCATGCTTGATAAGGAGGTTGGTAATTTCAACATGGCCTTTGCTGGCAGCATAATGAAGAGGTGTACGACCCCCTTTATTGATCACTGACACATCCGCACCTATCCACCCACCACCAATCATGCATCATTGTGCCTGCCATGCAACCTTTCAAGACAACCTGAGCTCTCCATTGCACCACTTGCGATAACCAAGTCCCACCCGACCTGAGCTTCCATCATCTCTTTTTCTTGGTTCCAACTAGAAGAGCTAGCCGTCAATTTATGTCATGTCATTACTGAATTCAGAACCAAAGAGATCCGGCATTCAGAACTTCAGAAAATCTCAGATACAAACTGGGAACAAGATGGTGGATTCCTGCATGCGTGTCTACACTATATCAATGCAGTGGCAGTGCCCAAAATAAGGTCATACTTGTCAGCCCTTATATTAATCCTCAATCCTCAGTATACATATGCATTCTTGGGGGAAAGCACTGGAAACATGGTTCATGCTACACTAGAGCCATGTAGTTACTGCAGGGCAAGGCATACCCAAATCGAGAAGTGCTTCAACAACAGCGTCACGGCCACCACTCACAGCTGAGTGAAGTGGCGTCCAACCTTCTTCATCACTTGCATTCACAATGCTGGTGGATTCCACCCCTTCAAGTAGTATCCTCACTACCTGTTCGTCAAACCCACCCATTACCCCCGTCATGGTTATCTTTTCATCATGATGCGAACCGTACTCATCAACATACACAAAATCGTGTGTCTGCCTCCCTATCATTAGCAAGAGAATTTACATGAGGGCCAGCCCACTTATTACACCCGTCCTGGTTATGTTTTTGCGGCATAATGCCAACTGCACTCATCAACATACCCCAATGACCTGTCCATAGTGGACATCCCTATTATCTATTATAATCAGATCAAGTTAGCCAGTATAACTGCTTGAACACTACTGCCAATATATCAGTAGGTACTGGGCACACTCCGACAATATCCTACCTTCTACCCTGTATGTTACAAATGAACCTGCTGTAAGAAACACAGCTCTGAAGAAGCTCTGAGCCATGGGAGCTTAACCCAAAAACCAACCGATAAATCAGCAAACGATTGTTGATGGGGGCATCCAGATTAGAATGTGGTTTAGCAAAATTGTGCCACAAAAATTGCCCCCGGAAGTGCACAGCATCCCGAAAATCTGGCTCAATTACCTGGATCGTGAAGACAGCTTCGCTAAATTTCCAACACTTTAAGCATCATCTGAAAAATGTTCTTTGCCGGTCTTGGGGTTCTAACCTACCCGGAAATAAAACTCGGTCGCCCTTGTCGTTGCGTTAGAGCCAAGGCGAAACTCTTATTACAGGGATCTCCAGCAAATGGGATCATACCCCTCTACATAACACCAATCTGTCGAATTCGCCCGTTATGCTCTGCCATTCATACTGTAGAGGGAAAGCGAGGCGGATGGATTCCACCCTAAATTGTAAACCAGACCGCAAGACACATGAAACCCATAAACATTTCACAGAAAGGAAGTAATCTGTATTCACAATTTGCACACCTGGGCATGGCCGGCAGCCCCGGCGACATGAAGTAGGGTGCGGTCATCGTCGTTGCGAAGGGAGTGAACCTTGATGAGCTGGTCCTTTGAGAGGTTCTTAAACACTGCAAGATCTCCGCTCTCCGCTGCACGGTACATGTCATCACTATCCAATTCCTTTGCGGGTGCCGGCATGCCCACCATTGCATTCATCTTGCTCCTCGCTTCTTCTTTCTTCTTGTCGTCCTCTCCTAATTTGCCCTCCTGCCTAGCCGACGACATGAAACTATGGATGGATGCCGTTTACACTTGATATATTCTGAGTTCGATTTCTTCCTTGCATGGTCGAGGGTTTAGAGTTTAGCACCAATTTATCACTCAAATCTGCCCGTGGAACTTACAACTGTGGACAGAGTACATGCATACTTACTTCAACTGAAAATTTGCATTTGAAGAAATCTGCCTTTCATCTAGTAGAGTGCCGTATCTGGGCGTATCTCAAATTCGCATCTGGGTTGTTGCTTGTAATGCGGCATCCCCCTTCGCCATTAGCTCTTCCCGCGTCTTCGCCTCAATCTGTCATGGCTGCCATACAGGCAGTCCTTCGCCTTCGATCTTCTGTGGTATCGGAAGTGAGTAGCTGTAGAAGTACGAGAAGGATACAAGCACAAGCACACTGCAGTCAACTACACCTCTCGATCAACTTCAAATTGCCGTATTGCTGCGTCCCCAATCCTGTCACTAGCGGGGGAAATCCCCTGTCTTTCTGCTCAGATGGATTTCCTGGGCAGTGTGCAGTGGCGAATGGGTCCAGAGTGATAACCCCTGGATTGAGATGGAACATGAGAATCAAGCCACATGGGTCGAGAATTGACGGGAGAACCAACCGACGTGGTCTAGCTGTTTCTTATTCGCAAGTTTACTTGCATTTGTTTCATGGTATGTGTGGTGGCCACAATCAAATCAGTAGAAATGCAAGGGCAAGAGAAAGAAGTGCCGCGGTCGAGACAGGAGATTCAGAAGAGGTAGCTTGCCACCCAAATGTACTACACATATTCTTGAATGATGTGAAGCAATAGCTGGTTACTAGGTTTAGATCTTTGTAACTTTCTGTTTCGCTTGTCCGCAGCTCAGCCAACGTTCGCAGGGAACGGCATGAATACAGTCTCACACAGCCGTTTGGGTTTATAGACTCTTTTTTTGTTCCTTTTGTAGTTCGATTATGTCTCATAGGCCTCCTGGGATCCCCATGCACTTAATTAATTCTTTTTCTTCTTCCGTGTTAGGTCGTCACATCAATTGAATCGAACTGTACTTTCTCTGGCGTGATATTCAGATGATCATTAAACCAACGATGCCTTTGACGGTAACGGAATGTACAATCCTGGTGGCAACACCATCAAAGTATCCTCTTGATTATACACCAGCGATGTGTTTCCCTGAGTCCTATGATATGGTTGAAGCTGCAATTCTTATAAGTTGATTGGGTCAGACCACTTCCTTGTCTATAATTGGATTTGGGAAGTGTGGAGGGCTTTGGCAATCTTGGGAACCTTTGACAGTAAGGAATTTTGAAATCCTTGTGGCAACACCATCAATGTATTCCACTAAATATTACACCAGCGGTGTGTTTGCATAGACCTAGAATATAGTTGACTCCACAACTCTTAGTTATGAGTTAATTGGGTCAGACTGCTCCTTGCTTGTCTCCCCTGTAATTCGTCATGGGCAGTGTGTGAGGGCAATGACAATAGTAATTTGGGCCGAGTTTCACAGCCTTTTAGAACCCCAGATTTTTCCCTTTTGAGGTATGTTGTACGATGAAGCAGTAAACCTCTTCCAAGAAAAACTCTGGTCAATGAAGTCTGGTCTCTGAAGAGATTCTCTTTGTGTGATCAGGTAAAGGTGAAAATAGCTGTGGGCCAGGTGGGCAGTTGCGTTGAGCATGTGTTCTATTTCCAGAAGATTATGGGACCTTCAAGCAACATGGTCGTTGTAAGCATATCACCCTCCTTGAAGGAAGTAGAGAAAGATGCACCCATGAGGTATAAACTTTTGCTGTGGAGTCGGTGGGATGCGGCCCCTCCACATTGTCTTAGTGCCGAACTAACATAGACCTCTCACATCAAACATTCTTATGTTAGCTTTACCTTGACTTGTCCCAAAACACAAGTTTGATGTGAATGGTGTTCCTGGAGATTAATAGAGATCTTTCATTCTACTCTTCTTGCTATAGCTTTGTGATCAGTGACTTTTCCAGGATCGAAAGTAGAGGTAGAGAGGCATGGGGGTTAAAGAGAGGGAAGAAGGGTAACGTAAAGATGGGATATATTGTTACATGAGGTTTGTTTCAGCCATTGTTGTGTAGAGAGGGGATTCAGCTGGTGAAACTGGAGAAGGTGAGAAAAGAGTACATTTTCTGATAATCTCACCTGTCACATGCTATCAGACATGCCTCACCCCTCCCATACACAGGCTTACAATCATCCTCGACTTAGGCTCTTCTTGTCTGATACCAGGAGATAAGAGGCCACACTCCAATAGAGAGGTGGTTCTTATCAAAGTAGTAATGCCAGCTTTGATGCTATTGCAGGTGGTACTGCCCAAGCCTCTTGGAATAGTATTTGAAGAGAGCCAATGGAAAGACTCCAAAGGCAGGGGCCGTGTTGTGGTGGCAGGGCTTGTCCCAGGTGGCAATGCTTATCGGGCATCCAGGGTGGCCCAGCTCTTTGAGAGTGGAAGTGGGAAATCCCAGAACATTAATAGAGCTATTATTGGCGGAGCTGTGAAGCCTGGAGATGTTCTGCGTGCAACTACAACGGTAGAATCTTACCATAGGAAGATTGCAATCAAATCAGGTTGATATAATTTTTGTTCATCTGAATTTTGTGGAGGCAAACGTCTGGTCTGTCAAAGAGCCAACTGGTACCACCACCTTAAATTATTAGCTCTTCTTGAAATCATGGTGGCTTTGATCTCTATGTCCACCCTACCTTAAGGAGGCTTCCATTGGAGTGGTTTATGGCTTCAGCATGGCATATATGTTGCAGGTGAATGTGACTGTGGATTTTTTTGGTCTACATGCTCCTCAACGATTGGTCGAACTCTATGAAGTCGATGGGAGGCCTTGGCACCTGACAATGAGAGCATTGAATGCCAGCTTTGTTGCTGACGGAGATGTATCTCTTGTTCTGGAACGACAATATTGAGGTGCATTCAGATTTCAACAGCTCCTCTGATGGACACTTCCTCCCAACAGCCTTTTTGGTAAGATAGACTCCTCCTCTTCATTCTCTGTGCCTTATGTCATCCATGCTTCAATCATCTCCAATTGTCTTGTTCTCTCATGTTGGTCTTCATGCGGTATTTTACATGGGAGAGAGAGATGACACCGACCAAAGGCAGCATACTACATAAGAGTCTCTTCCCTGTGCTGATATAACATGAAACAGACTTCTTAAAAATAAATCTTCTACACCGGCAGTTTCTTTTGCTTTTGTTTTGACAAAAAAGGGAACTCTGAAGAAGTGAGGGGAAACGCCTTTTATACGTTCTAGGCCATAAAGATTGCAAGCCCATGGCTACCACAGGAGGTGTTTATTTTGGGCATCTCTCTTGCTGTCTGGTTTTCTAGACTTTTGAGGGTGCCGGTTTTCCGAGTCTGTTTTCTAATTAGTAAGGAGGATGGATCCCAAGAAGAACAGCGGGTGTAGGAGAATACCCCAAACTCTCGTCAGTTTCTGGGGTTGGTGACCCTTCTTGCACTCAGAGGAGTTCTATTGACTGGAGGGGGAGGGATCACACACAGAGGGACTGTCATCACCATTCTCCTGGTCACTCCGGTTCTCATTTTCTTTAGCCCAGTCCTGATTCCCTTGGGTACATTGGTGTTTCTGGGTATCTATGGGTTGGTGTCAGCGAGCCCATTTGGATATGCCTGTCTTGCTGGAATCTCATTGCTCTACAACTACTTCAAGGGAGGCAACCCCCTTGGCTTGGATCAGGTTGAGTATGCCTATCATCGCCTTACTGATACCGCCCGGCAACTGAAGCACAGGGCTGCCCAGTATGGATCTAATTCACAGAACTTTCTGCAGGCTAAAACTGACGCTGTAGCACCTAGTGTCTTAGTAGTGTGTCTGCTCTCAGTTGGAGAGTAAGTTTTCTTTCCAGTTCTTTCTAGTTCTTGATGTAGTGGACAGGGTAGAGTGGACTCGAGAACAGCATCCTGGCAAATCTCTTCGACGGTATATCCTTCTGCTTAGAGGGGTGGAGATTAAGCTGGCGTCAACGCCATCTTAATCCAGACCCAGACAGACAGAAAGACAGGGTTCTTGAGTGGTTTCTGCTTTTCTGTTTGTTAATTTCCTTGTGCTTAGACGGGTGGAGATTAAGCTGGCGTCAACGCCATCTTAATCCAGACCCAGATAGACAGGTACACAAACAGACAGACAGACAGACAGACAGATACACTCAGTGCCACTCACGGGATTCTGGGTTCAAATCCTGCTACCTTGTCGGGTGTGTGGTATGATCTTCTCCACCCTCCTCCCCTTCTCCCCCTGTGAACCTTGTGCTGATGGCGAGGTTACTTTGAAAGAGTTTATTTTCTCCTCTCACTATAGTTAAGGGGCCTGATTTTTGTGAGCGGTCGCTCCAAGGTGTTTCCCTTTGGAAAAAAAAAACCTCCACCAGTCACAGCTGAGTGCACAGTGTGACAACTTTTCATACTGAATGCCTCTAACACAAGGCCTCACTCCTCCAAAGACCCAAGAGCATCTGGCTTTCCAAATGTTCCACTAGGTATGTGCACGTAGTGTGGCCCACATATGACATGCACTCCAGACATTGTCACCATGGTAATTCAAGAGCAGAATAGGAGGGTGAAAAGAGAAATAGCATAGAATGTAAACAACAAACACAACAGACCAACAGTGTAGAATAGCAAACAATGCTTTATTGTCTCCGGAACCGCTCGAACAAGGAACGGGATTCTTCGAAATGAACATTTGACAACATTTGACTTCCAAAGGTGCCATTTCATTAACAAATCATACCTCATTAACCCTTAAGGGCCCACGATACGACGATACCCGGATTTTGTGGAAGTAGATTTTTCAATGTGTTTTTTGCAGATGTTAATATTTTTTAATGATTCCAACCAGTGTTTTATAAGTTTCTGGCGAAAAATCACCATATTCCTCAGTCAGCTACTTGTACAAAGGAATTATGGGGGGTAAAATCTGAGATTTTCGCCAGAAAGCACCAGGAGAGAAATTTCAGGAGCCTAATTTTGCCAACATGGCCCAATGATAACATGACACCTGGAATATAGCCACTTTTCTAACTTTGTCACCTCGATATTCTTGCCACATACCAATTAGTACAATGATATATAACATTTAGTACTACTTACTAAACATGTGTGGTGTTGAATGTCAATGTAAACAGGAAATATGAGATAAGATAAAGATAAAGATTCTTTAATGTCCAGTAAATTTCCAAAGCCTACTGCTCAACACACAGGCCATCAAGGGCCCAATGGATAGTCTGAAGGCACATGTTGAAGGATGAGAGAGAGACAACGGCCAACAAAGTTAACATAAATAAGAACGTGTTTCCCTTGGGGATATCATTTGTAGTAGTAGGCTCTACTATGATACAATACAATCAACCAGAAAAATGGATTTAGGGTTCTTACATACTACTCTGTTGTGTCCACTGAATATGATGTTCCAAAAACAGCTTTGATGTCCCCAAATGTTATCACTACTTTTACTGTCAATATCTAGACCCATAACTCTACTTCATGTGATTTCCGATATTCTGAAACTAATTATGGAGTGAGCAAGACCATATATATATACATATATATATGATGACAGCTGAAGCCAGCATAAATAAAAGTGCCAACATATCATATGCTCATGTTCATTGCGGAAGTCCGACCACCTTCCATACATATTTATCCGCGAGTAAAGGGTTCATACAAAATGATGTATCCTTCATATGAGACCTAGATCATACTTGCCTGCATGGAACTGAACTGCCGCCTATGTAGGCAGATGTCTATGGTTGTTGTATATGTGAGAAAGAGAGATATCAAAAGTCTTTCATGGCCAGCCCTAATTACCTGTTTTTTTCCCTTTTTGGTCTTGCACAAAGGGGCACGCCCAAATCTACCTAGTATTTCTAGGGGTTCAAACAAATTTTCCTGCAACAGGCTTTGCGCCCTCTTTCCTTGGCTTTTGCTTATGTAATGAAAGTAAACTGGTCCAAAAGGTAACTGAAAGTCAGGCAATGGCTGGCTTGAAAGGCCACAGTCAACATTATTGTATATGTATCTTCAGTCCCACTACACCCAAAATGGGATGGAAAATCTGTACAACCAACTTGGCCAATCCCACTGGATTTGGCAAGTGCAGGCTTTACTCCACCCAACAATTGAAAAGGAGCTTTTCAGTTTAGGGTCCTTTCTACCAAGTTTCTAGTTTTAGGATCCTTTCTACCAAGTTTGTGGTGGATGTGCATGTAGGCCATGTCTTCCTCCTCATTGAGGTCATGCATTGGAACAAACCATACTCCTAGTAATTCACTTCGCACCCTTTTGCCTACAATGCCCAAAGAATGGAATTGTTATTGTCTCTGTGAGGCTGAAGGTAATTGGATGTAGCCAGCTTAATTAAGCTAACTAGCCACACGTTTCTCCACCGTGTGTTTCGTAAGTGTCGTAGTGGGAGAGGAATCCGAAAGATACTCGGGGGTTTTGTATATGGAGGAAGGGAGTGTAAAGATGGGTCGGTGGGAGAAGGAAGCAGGACAATACTCCGGTTTTCATGTGTTCGGGGAAGGGAGTGTGAAGATGGATCGGGAAAAGAAACTGGCCATCTTCACTCTATGTTCCATATATCTGATCCATCTTCATTTTGGGTTTCGGGTTTCGAAGAGTGAGGTCCACCAGCCTCAAATGCGGGAGGGTCCGGATCTCTTAGCGTAGTAGGTAGTCTTCGTTGGGCAAGGTGCAGGAGGTGGGTCTGCTCCACATGCGTGCATATACCTATTTCGCTTGCATGTGCCAACCAACATGATGTCGGTTGGGTTACGATTTCTTTGACCTTCTATCTCTGTGATAGTGAAGGATCTGGAAGAGAGGTGGGTTTATTTCATTTGTGTTCACATTCCCTGCTCGTGAGGGTTGGGATCTGATCTGAGCGCAGTAGCATTTCGACGTTGTAGAAGGCGTTTCTTGAGGTGGCTTTGTTTCGACTGTGTTGAAATTCCTTCCTGGTATTTTGATTGCAGCAGAACGGCAGGTTGGGCTCTCTACAGGTTGGGGTCTACGACTTCCATCTTAGTGATAGTGAAGGCACTACTGGCATATTGATTGCACATGCCGATCACCACTGGCGGGTTTGCGCTTTCTTGGGCTCTCCATCTTTGTGACAGTGAATGCTCTGGAAAAGGTGTCTCTTGAGGCATGTTGGTTTCAGTTGTATTGACATTCCTTGCTGGGCAACAAAATGAGGCTTTCCATTTTCTCCGGGACTTCCATGTCTGTGAATATGCTGGCACTCATTGTTGCGGTGGGTTCCTCTTCCTTCATAGGAAGATTGGAGTTCTTTGATTGTATCCTGATCGCATTTACCGATCCATGATATAGCAGGTTGCGTCCGTCTCAAGGTGCTGGAGGTGGGTTTGTTTCATTTGTGATGATTCTTGCCCATATTTTGATCTGCCAGAGCTGATCAACACAATCAAGTCCACGGCAGAGGATACCGTGTTTTCTGCCTCATTTCTGGTGACATCCGTTGAGCTATGCTACTCGATCAAACTTGTAAACTTGGAGGATTTGGAGAAGAGGACGAATATTAGCATTGTAGATGACCACACTTTGTCAGCAATCTTATGCCTAACTTCTGGTTGTCTTGATGCAGTGCAGATCTCCTGGACATGTGAGCAAAATTCCATCCTTGTCACTTTGTAAAACTGTGGCATCAAGAATCATCACGTTTTCTCCTCATGCATGTGAAGCTGCCACTTACCATAGATAAAGATGTTTGAGTGAGGAGGTCTATATCACAGCGCACTTCATATCCTACATAGACACGGGAAATGCAACTGATATTCCGAAAAGCATTGGGGAACAATCACAAGTTCCTCTCATCTCTTTCTTTTGTCCTTAGATGCTCGAAAGCTTGCCTTTCAGGATCTCCTGGAACAGAACAAGCAGTATTATAGGTTGTGCAGATTGTAAGCATGCTTCCATTGTTTGCTGCTGTGATCATCTTGGCGGGAGCTCTTTCTCCCCGTTTCTTTAGGATATGAATCACTCTATATTATCTCCCCTTACTCTCCTATTCCACAACATCTTCATGTATGGGAAGTGGTAGCTTTGGCAGTGGGGACGTTTCTCATTATTTGGTGCTCACTGAACATAGTAGCTTGAAAATGTTATAGAGAAGGCATTCTTAGGCACCCACCAAAGCATGCCATCACACTCTGCTTGAGACATTGGGTAGACTTTGGGAGGCTAACAGAAATGCCTCCTGATTTGAAAGTAGTGCTATCGGATTCAGAAAATTTCACCTCTACAATTGCAAAATACCCATAATTAGTAGCCTTTGTTATGGATGGAATCATGCTTAATAGGTGGCAATTTGACTAGTTCGTAGATTGATCTCCTTGCCGTGCATTCTTTAGTTGGCAGAGGAAGTTGGACTTTTGATTAGTGCTTAATGCATTGTACTTCTGCCTGATGCCCTATCTTTTTGTCTGTCATCTAAGTCGAAAAGGTGTGGTTTCGTGGAGTCTTTAGTAAAGATCCTTTTGTTTGTTATCTAAGTTTGACAGCTGTGCTAGCAAATGGATAGATTCTGGGATTTTCAGTGGCCTGTGGTTTCTTGTATGCATCGAGCTAGAAATTCTCACATCTGTACCCACTGGATAGATTCTTTGATTTTGAAATGTAGATGAGTAGATTATGGGATTTTCAATGAAATGTGGTTTGTGTCTTATGCATCTCTTAAATGCAAGTTATCACTTATGCTTCACCTCTCTCTTATGTCATGACAGGCCGTGTTGGGGATCTTTCCTTGTGACAGTTCCGCCTCCAGAAGCCAAGCCTTATGTGGTTAAGTTCGCATTGTGCACTTGCATATGCTTTGAAACTCTTGTGGCTGAGGGCCAAGCTAAGGTCCAACAAGTTCTGGAAGCTCCCTTCTTCAAGGTGATGTCTGTCAAAAACTATGCACCAGCTCCTTATTTCTGGTAACACTTTACCCCACCCTCTTGCTACCGTTTGATGGGCAGACATTTTGACTTGAAACGATCAACTACTCTTCGTTAGAGACAAATCCTGGCTAAAAGGGTGGTAGAAAGAAGAACTTTTTTACTTCCACAGCAGTTTATAACACCCAGAGGAGTCCAGAGAGAACGAAAAAATAGAAAGGAGCTTCATGAGAAGAAACAGAGGAAAACACTAATCACGTCTACCAGAGCCCAAGGGGGGGGGTGCCGTGGTGGCCGGGGCTAAGGGCCCATGGGACATTGTAGAAAAAGTGTATTCTTGTTTGCCATAGCCTTGTGGCAATAGACCCCGTGCCCAGTTTGGCTGGAACAGGCTACCTTTGTGAGCAGTGGGACTTCCTTGATATAAAGAATTATTTCTGGCTTTCCTAGAAGCCCTTCACACAAGCATCCATCTGCTGTTTGTGAGCTGCCCAGCAATTAGACAGGGTTTAGGGTTTAGGGTCAGCCTTGAGATTTTGAAAGTTGGTGAACAAAGGTGCAGTTTAAATTTCAGTCTAGTGTTGAGGATAGGCAGGCCCTTCAGATCATCCTTAAGGTCCTCACCCATGTCTCAAACTGGAGTTTCAGGGAAGTTCAGGGAAGTTTTATGCGTAACTTCCGCATGCAATTAGTTTCCTACGATTGATCATATCAGCCACAGAAGTGAAGAAGCTCTTCCAAGAGTCCACAGCTCTTTCGACCTCGCCACTTGCATCAGCCAAACAAGAGGGGAGATCTTGGAGCAATTGGATGAGGGTGGAAGAGCCTAATTAAGTCCTGGACAGTCTATCACTACCTCTTCCCTCTGGAATACACCTTTTTGATCTCAGTCCAAACAAGAAAGTGATCAGAAGCACCAATATCAGTCCTATTAACCAACACTTTGGCACACTGGGGAAACTACTCCTTATCCACTATGATATATTCCAGAGTGGAAAGTTCCCCAGTTTGGGCTTTTTCATGAATCTTTTGACCTATTGTTCAAAAGCTGAAGCTCTTCCAGGCAATTGATAAGCCGCTTAATGATGTTGTCCTGTTGTAGACCCTTGCCCATTGGGCATTGACGTCTTCTAACAAGACCACGTGACCTCTGGCGAGGAACTTGGCAGTCAAGCTTAACTTCCTGGAGGGCTTTATCAATGTCAACATTGAGTGCTCCCTCTGTAGGCATGTAGACACATCCCACAAGGAGGTCCGTAGCCCTCAACCTGCCCTTCAGTTTCAGTCTCAGCCAAATACTGTGTTTGTAGTGAAGTTCCTTGTTGATAATTGTCACACAGGAAATCATGGACACACCCCTCAGATGGCCTGTGCAAAGTAGAAAAATAGAGAGAGAGAAAGAAAGATGCTTATCACAAGGGAGGCCCAGAGGGCCCAAGGAACACGAGAAGAACAAGAGAAATCACAGTGAAAGAAAAATGAAATGAAAGGAACGTTATGACATCCATGGAAAGCTCAAAAGAGCTTATGGGACAAAGGAAACATGATACAAGGAAAACAAGAGAGATGCAACTTGACATTACAACATTCTAAATGACAAAAGGTTCTCCTCTAATATCTAGAGGGGTTGATAAGTTAAAATGTAGCAGGGTTGCAAGAATTAGAGTTAATCTTGCCACATGTTAAAAACCTGCTCTAGTCCCTACTGTCTGACAACTGAATTTGAGTTCGGCACTTGAATTGTTGCACACCATCCTTCAGGTGTGCAAGCAATTTCGGAAGTTCCTGTATCTGGAAGTCCTGTTGCAAATTCGCCACACTATTCACGTCATCTGGCACTCTTTTGCTGCCATCTCCTCTGTGAAAAATGTGGGCTAGCAATGTCAGGTTGGTGGTGTCCATGAGTTCGAACACACAGATGTCACCTTCTGTCAACTTGTGTGTTCTGCAGAACTGAACCCATCCTTTTGTTAATCCCATGTGGGTCTCATTTTCCCGGAGCCATACCATTGGCCATCGACGCCCGGCTGGATCTATCAATTCCATGTTTGTCGTCTTTGGTGGCATAAATCTTTTTCCAAATTTGATTTTAAACCTCTGCAATCCACCATTGCAGCCATGTTGAAAAACTGTTATTGAGGCTTTGTCAATGCATGAGCAGCCTGAAAAATCTAGTTAATAGAAATACAAGTCGAGAAAGACCAAAGTTCCAAAAGATTCACTTTGTCAAACCTTGTACAGTTTGTACCCTCTTTCTTTACTTCGTTTTCCTTTTTGTGGTGTTACAAATGACAATTGCACATTTAACTTCCCTTTGTTGAAATGATCTTGCTACTATTGAATTCAAACATTGTGTTGGATCCTCACCAGAAATTTACGCATCACATGGAATGTTTGCAAAGCAACCAAGTGGCAAGGCCTCTTTGATTGGTTTACAACATGACTGGCCTGCTCAATGATGGAATTTGAGATGCTAGTCTCAGTCCTCTGTTTCCTTTGATCCATGTTAGAGTCCATGGCAAACTCCCGTGCTGTTGCAGTATGTTGGTGCACCCCAACCTCGACAGGTTTCTTCTTTTGGGCTTCCACCACTAGCCTCTTTTTCAAGGAGCGTTGAGTCGTGGGTCCTTCCACTGGACTTGTTGACTCGGGAGCAGTATCTCTCTCCTTCCGCTTTCCCCCTTGCAGCATTGGGGAAGCTTTACAATCAGAAACCCAAGTGAGGGTGCTCTCTTTTGGAACAGTGGTTTTGGTGTCAACCACCTTGACTGCAGACTCTGAATTTCCCCCTTGTGGCATTGGGGGAGCTTGACAGCAAAAAGTCCGAGTGTTTTTGGCTGTGAGAGCCCTCACCTTCTGAACTGCGGTTTTGATGTCAAATACCTGGACTGAAAACTGGGACCTTCCAGTCAGCGTGAACACTAGAGTGTCTTCCATCTCCAAGTTGTTGTCTGCCACAAAACCCCTCCAGCCCTCTTTGAAGGCTACGCAGTCGGCAGTGCGTCCAATAACGACCTGCCACACTTGACCGCTCGGGCCCTGCAGATTTGCAGCCTGCCCAATGTCTTTGTTATGAGACTTGATGAATGCTGCAGGGATAACCTGCACAAGCAGCTCCCACCCATAACGGTTAGTGCTGCATGATGTTCACAACAAGCAGAAAAAAGAGAAGAGAAAAGGAAGCAGAAAAAGCAGAACTACAGCAAACAATTGAGAGCAGGAAAAAAAGCTCTGACAGTTAGGGGGTTGAGGAACCATACCATCCAGGAGCTGGCCATCTCAGCCAGATTACTCTTGACCAAAGCCTTACAGAAAACAGGGGCCTGAGGCGCCTCTTCCATTTCCAGATCGCTGTGATTCTGAAAACAGTTAGAATACATGCTTCAAACCATCTATTACAACCAGAGCATTGGAATTCAACTTTCACCGATTCTCTTAGGTGGGGAGCCTGGTGTGGAGAGATAGCTGTGAGTTAAATATCAAAACTGCTTTGTCAAAACTGAATCGGTAAGATGGAGAGCCTCATGTGGAGGGATAGCTGTGAGTTAAATGTCAAAACTGCATTGTCAAAACTGAATTGGTAAGATGGCATGTTCTGCCACACCAACAAGATGGACCAAGAAGTCACCCCATATAGACAGATGAAGTCAGAAGCTCCAAACCATCTATTACAACCAGAACATTGGAATTCAACTTAAAACAGATCTGTAAGGTGAAGAGTCTCCTGCAGAGAGCGCTGAGTTACTTGTACATGCATTGCCAAAACTATAGCAGTAGACAGTATGTGAGCACCTTCAATTCTGCTACACCAATGAGATCAAGGACCAAATGCAAAAGGCAGAATTCTCTTAGACCCCACAGAGACAAATGAAGCCAGAAGCTTCAAACTATGTGTGACAACCAGAGCATTGCAATTCAACTTCCACATGGAGAGCCTCCTGCAGAGCGAGTTTCATGTATGTACATTGCTGAAACTAAATCAGACATGTGAGCACCTGCAATTTTGCTACACTAAGACAAGATCAAGGTGCCTAAAGACAAGGATACGTATTCTCATACCTTTCAGAGACAGATTAAGCCAGAAGCCGACAGAGCCGAGCGAGCAGAACAGAGCGAGAGAGAGAGAGAGGCTCCAACACACTTCACCACACTGCGTCAATGCCTCTGCCCGAACCTTCTCATCCTTCAAGTAATAGCGAAATGGATGGATGAAACAGTGGTACTGCCGTTCATTTACTTATTCACACAGTTTTGCCAGCTCTCCGTGGATGAGAGTGACCCCATTTATTCACTTTCTTTACCCCACCCCTGCACTGCTCACACACCTCACTCTGATTAGACCCACCCCATCCATCCATCCACACATCCCTACTTTTCACCTCTTTCATCCATTCCACTCTTACTTGCTCTCTTAAACTCATTTTTTAAATTTTCCGCTAAAATCATGTCGGCCTGTTATAGTGTGCCAAGTGGTAATGGGCACATACCACTCGGAAGTGGTTGTGGGTTCAATCCACCGATTGGTGTCGCAAAGGTGTCCACCTTCCTATCGGAAGGCAGTAACCCTTGGGTTACGCTTCCTTGGGGAGGGGGAGGCCTCATATATAATGCTATTTGATGAATGTGGGAATGGTCTGACAGCCCAAGGACCCACCATTGAAAAGGGACATGTCACATCCAACGGCTTGGAGGTGGCCAGGTGTCGCGCAAGCTAGTAAATAAATATATAAATTCCGGGATATTTGTTATGAGCCAAATTTGGGTAGTAGTCACTAGTCACATCACAGTCGGTGGCTCAGTTGAGTGCCACCCTGCTGATTCTGCTAAGTATCTCGTTGCCTGTTCTTATCTGCTCACTCACTTTATCTTCTCTCTCTAATTGCTATCAAGGGCCTACACCTCCAACTTCCTCCTGCTGCTTCAGAAAGAAAGAAAGAAAGAATGGCGGCCCACTGCTGTAGTGATGGCATTCAAACATTGGGTCACTCTGGTGTTTGTCAGCTGGTGTAAGCAGAAGGTACTGCAGGGTCCCGCTGAAACAAGTCTCCTCATCTTTGACCGAGACAGTGGGTTGACACTTGACACTTGACACCTGAATTGTTATCATTCTCACAGTATCACTACAATAACAGCAGCAATCTAACCGTGCAAGCCACAAACACCGTGCACTGCACACAAAGAGCAGGGCTGAATGCTCTAAGTGAAAGGAGTTGGACCTTTTTGCGAGTTGGGTCCTTCCCTCAAGAGTGACAACATGAGCTGCTCCTCATCTGGGCCATGGATCACACCTTGCCAGGTTGCTAGCTTAAAAGTTATACCATGGAACATGAGCGATACACCCATTCATCACTGAGGTGATCCAGATCCAGGTTGCACCCCCGGGAAATTCTTTGTTCAGCTCCAGGTTTGCAGCGGCATAGCATCTAATGAGGTACCGCCTCTCGCGGGGCTATATTTGCAAATGGCCCAGACAACCAATCTTGTAAGCGGCGATCGATGCCGGCAGTAGTGCCTATTTTTGGTTTCTACGATGGAGTTCAGCTTGGGATGGTAGCTAAAGCGAGACGAGGGAGCTGATCGGATCATGTACATGCGAATGTACATGAACATTCAAAATCTATTACGCTTAGATTATTTCAACTTGTAATATATTTTTCATCAGGACACTTGATTCAGACTATGAAGTCCCAGATGGTCAATTTGATTGCATGGATCCAAGAACAATCAAAGACAAGTTGGCCAGAATTCTAAGACAGTGGAGGTTTAATTGCTCGTTATGGTGTACCGTTTGATATTCAAACTTTGCACACTCGGTACTGGATATGCTTTGGACCGGCAAGAAGGCCTGCATTGGCTCCGTATCTCATCAAGACAGGCCATGATTAAACGTGGGAGTGTAGGGCATCAGCAGTGTAAGAGTGCTCAAGTGAGAAAAGCCCTGGCGGTGGAAAACGACAACAGAAGGGTAGTAGGTAGTTCAGCTGGATATTGCACTGAGTCCCACCCAGGTGAGTCTCGGCTCAACTCCTGCTACCTCGTTGGGTGTTCTCATCTGCTCACTCAGTTTATGTTTTCTCTCTAAATGCTATCAAGGGGATACCTCCAAATTCCTCCTGCTAGTTCCCCCCGGAAAGAAAGAAAGAAAGAAAAGAATGCTGGTTCCCTTTCCTCCACATGGAGTATTGCTTTGACCAAGGTGGGGTATGGTGGGGCATCAACAGATCGCCTGGATGACGGGCCACTGCTGTACTAATGGCATTCAAACATTGGGTCATTCTGGTGTTTGCCAGCTGGTGTAAGCAGAAGGTGCAGGTCCCGTTGGAAACAAGTCTCCTCATCTTTGACCCGAGACAGTGGGTTGACACTTGACACCTGAATTGTTATCATTCTCACACTATCACTACAATAACAGCAGCAATCTGGCCCTTGCAACCACAAACGGCACTGCACAAACCAAAGAGCAGGGTTGAATGCTCTTTAAGTGAAGAGAGTTGGAGCTCTTCGCGAGTTGGGTTCTTCTTGTCCAGATGTCTGTAGTTAGTGACGTTGTTTACAGATCCTGACAATCAAAGACATGTTGGCCAAAATTCAAGACAGTGGAGGTTTAATTGCTAGTTATGGTGTACCGTTTGCTATTCAAACTTTGCACACTTGGTACTGGATATGCTTTGACCTGGCAAGCAGGCCTGCATTGGCTCCGTACCTCATCAAGATTAAACGTGGGAGTGTTGGGCATCAGAAGAGTAATTTCCGAGGCTGTGTTGTACAGAGTATCCAAACGAAGGAAGAAGAAGAAGAAGAAAAGTAGGTTTGGGGATTGCTCAAGTGAGAAAAGCCCTGGCGGTGGAAAACCAGAACAAAATATTAGTATTGTAGGTAGTTTACTGGATAGTCCCACCCAGGTGAGTCTCGGTTCAAATCCTTGTTGGGTGCGGTATGATCTTCTTCCCTTGGCTGGTGTGGTGGTGGGGTGAAAGGGAAGAAGAGGCGCAAAGCAAACAAGAGTTCAAATCCCTGTAAACCATCTCTCTCCGCGTTCAGGGCTGGAGCTCTTGTGAAGCCTCATTTTGTGCTTGAGAGATATCCTCATTTCTTCTCTGAGCTGTCACAGTTGTCAAGGGGACATAGACATGAACAACGGGCTTGGCCTACCGTTGTTGAATACCTCCCGAGAAGCCCTTCCTGAGCTGCTGCGCAACAATGAGAAGCCAGCAAGAGCGTTGAATATTCTGGAGATGTAAACTCGAAGATGCTGCCAATCCGGTCCGAAATACCACATAGGAATCATCTGTCAATCCCTGACAAGTTGATGGCGTTGCGTTAGTCCACTCCATGGGTCGATGAACTGCAGGCTAGCTCGTCTCATTTAGGTCTTTGTCCTACAGCTTGCGCTAACAAGACAGTGCTGGAGAGTGAAAGAATAGTTCTTCTCCCTACGAATTTAAAAATCCAGGGCCGCTAGTTTCGCCTAAAATTAAAGACAGCCAGAGATCATGTGTTCCGTTATGAGGATCTCATGAGATGTCTTGCGGCATATGTACCTCGCCTGGGCTCTACAAGTTATACAATCTCTTGAAGTTGCATCCAGCTAATTTCCTTCTTTGCGCAGTTCAGATTTTTGGTGGCCACATAAATTCTTATTTTCTGTATCCCTTGTCTCCTAACTTTCTCTTTGAGCTTCCCGTGGATGTTGCAAAGTACAATCTTTCTTTTTCTGCACATGTTCTGATCTGCAAAGGTTTCGTCTGGATCGTACCTCCATCTTTCTCTCCCTCTGCATCTGATCAGTCGACTAAAACTCCTCAGGTGTGCACCAGTGCCAATTGATCTCTTTCAAATCAATGCTTAATCGGTATAACTAACTAGTGCTTTTTGGATCTGTGCAGGACAGATTTAATAATGTGAGGAATCTCTGATCAGAAAGTGTACACAGGAAGAAATAAAGCACTTGGACTATGAACTAATCATATAATCATGCAGACGGGTAGCTTATTGGCTGGCTCAGTTTCTAGTACCACCACCCGCTCCAAATTATGAGAAACTCATCTTCGAGTTCAACTCGATGACTCAACATGCCTGGGAGGTGCAAGAAAGTGTGCTTAAAACCATTCTGCGGCGCAATGCCCACACAGAGTACTTGGGACGGTTCAAGCAAGGGCCAGACAGACTCAATGTCTACTGACTGGTTCAAAGAGTGCGTGCCCCTCCTAACGCATGCGGACATAGAGCAGGATATCCAGCGAGTTGCTGATGGTGATATGTCGCCCATTCTTTGTGCTGATCCTATCATCAGGTTCGGATCAAGTTGCCCAAAACATTATCCTACAATTGCACGTACTAAATTATCAAATTTCACTGCCAGCAGCTAAGTTACATGTCGGATTATTTGGTTGGCGGCTGGCTGCAGCTCAGGAACTTCTGGTGGCAAGCCAAAGCTGATTCCATCGACCAGCACGACCGCTCAACTTGCAATTGACTCTACCTGGTTCAGTGCTGCGTTCAGAAACCAGTACATTCTACTAAAACCTCCATGTTTGAATACAGACTTCCCCAGTACGACGAAAGAGAACCTTGACTATCGAGTTTAAAATTTTCTGAAGATTCATCTGCACTAGACTCGCGTTGCCTCCGCGCAGACTTTAATAGCTGTTGCATGCGCTTTCTTGCCCATCTCTGGGTCCCCCCTACCACTACCTGCACCCCACCCGACCTATCCGCTCACTCTGCACCAGCTGCTCTCACACTTTGTGTTACCTGGACCCTGCACCCATAGATTGTACTCATGAGACGTTGTTTGCCGTAGCCTTGTGGCCATTGACCCCGCGCCCAGTTTGAGCGGGAACAAAAGGGACAGAACCTACCTCTGTCGGGGGCTGACGTTGGTAGTAAGACTTACCTCCATATATAGAATTCTCTAGAAATCCCTTCACACAAGCATCAATCTGCTGTGTGTGATTTGCCCAAAAACTAGGCCTCAGGAGGGCCTGGGCTTTTGGCTCAGCCTCGAGACTTTCAAAGTTGGTAAACAGGGGTACAGGCACAATTCCCTTAATAGATTTGAAGAGAGCGTCTCTTTGGCGAGAGAACCCCGGACAGTGTATCAGAAAATGAATACTGTCTTCAGATTGCCCACACAACGGGCAATTGCACTCTCCCTTTCCTCTCTGCTTCTGTTTGCTGTTCAAAGGTAGACTTCCTGCCCTGAGTTTAAATTTCAGTCTAGTGCCGAGAGTGGGTAGACCCTAGAGGTCATCCAAGATGTCCTCCCCCACGTCACAGACTGGAAACAAGTTCTTCTGCCTAACTTCATTTTCATCAGACAATCTCATGGCAACAGACATGGCTGAGGACCCTACAGCCTCTAAGTCAGATTTATCCAGCAGGGTCAAGACTTGCGGATCCAGGTCCAGGTCCTTGAGGATCTCTTCTACTCTCTTCTGCCAGGACTTAGCCTGTTTGACAGGGCGGTCCTGTTTCCAAGATATAGAGTCGATTAACTTAGGATATCTGGTGTTGGGCATATGTTGCAGCTGACCCCACCATCTGACCTTGAATTCATCTCGTCGGGAGCTTAAGGACGGAATGCCAAACTCACCCCGAACAGCCACATTAGCTGTTTTGGAGCAAAGTGTAGGAAGGGAGGACGGGGATCTCTTGGCTACCCCACTGCCACTTAAGATCACTTTCTCCCTCTCCTCTGTCGTTGAATGCTACCACTGCACATTTGCTGACATTAGCCTCTAGCCCCCAAAGATCAAAGTATCTCTTCGCGCAATCAATCAACTCCTGGAGATTGGTTGGAGTCTCCCCTATGCCTGCGAAGTCATCCGCAAACATAAGGGCTGGTATGGTGGTATCACCCACCCTTAACCCAAATCCCTCACTTTCCACATCCTCGAGGAGTTGATTGATGAGAACATTGAAGAGCATAGGGGAGAGAGTACATCCTTGAGCTACACCTTGGTCTATGTCAAAGAAGTTGGACTTCTGTCCGTTAACAGTGACACAGCTTTTGGTGCGAGCATACAAGTTGTGGACAACTCTCCACATCTTTCCCTTGATCCCACAAGACCAGAGGCGGAACCATAGGCCATCTCTCCACACTGTGTCATAAGCCTTTTTGACATCCAGGAAAAAGACATAAGTGGGTAAACCCTAGAGAACTTAGATGGGGAATGGTCAGAAATAGAGAGGAGCCAATGGCGGTCTCGCTTATTTAGTAATTACTTCAGTGGGCTCTACAATACGCGAACATTTTAAGGAGGTTAGGATGTATACGATACATATTTGTTCGTACATGAAATCCGGGAGTGAACAGTAGGGATGAGTTCTGTGGTGTAAGTTATAAGGATCCATACTAAGTGTATGGAGGGCTATGGGATTAGCGAGTGGGAAGGACTAGATCGACTGTGCCTGCAGCTTTCCGATGCGATCCAATGGAAAGAGCTTGGCTTTTGTGCACACTGGAAAGGTATATGAGACCAAAAGTGGTGTGAAGGCGGCTTGCACAACTGCCAACTACTTCTGGAGCGATGCCTTTCGACATCGGAAGCAGGCCAGACTGCCGCCAGCGAATTTCGTGAGTCCCGATGAAATCATTTTCGGGACTGACTCTGTCCAATCCATGTATTGTCATTTGCTTTGTGCGTTGCTACGATCAGACGAAGTGGACTTCCTCACTTCCCTATTCCCGTTCAGTATAATTGAAGGCTTCAAGATGCTTGAACAAAGATGGGAGGAGATCTGTCAAGACATTCAGAGTGGAACTCT
This sequence comes from Takakia lepidozioides, assembly GCA_030704615.1. NCBI lineage: Eukaryota > Viridiplantae > Streptophyta > Takakiopsida > Takakiales > Takakiaceae > Takakia > Takakia lepidozioides. Next base: position 62,042,195 of record CM060732.1, read on the forward strand.
GAGCTCATGGATCACTGAGCCGGCGATGAGAACTGCTGTCGCACTCCTTGACAGGGTAAGTGAAATAAGGACAACCTTATTGGGTCTTGAATCCAACTAGCATATGAGACCTGTGCGTGAATATTTTCTCTAGTACTCGAGCAAAGATGAAGTTTTGCATGTTTGTAAGGAGAGTGAATAATGTACCATAGTCAAGCATGTCTACAGTCTTAGAATTCAGTCATACGAATCAAAATCTAGTTACAAATTCTTTTGCAATTCATATTTGTCTCTTTATAAGCACGGACCCTCTCCCGACTCTATAAGTCAGATCACTGCTGCATATGATGATGTCAATGGTTATCTTTGCAGCCCGATCCAAAGACAGCTGAGGATCTGCGGAAGAAATGTGCAAACAAGTCATGGGGTGGGATTGTGGAACGCCTTTGGCCAAATGTGCAATACATAGTGTGTTACAACAGGTCCTATGGCAGCCTATGTGCCTCACCTAAAACAGTACGCCGGAAATGTGCCCCTTGTTTGTGGAGAGTATGGAGCTTCGGAGTGCGCTTGGTTAGGAATCAACTTAAACCCCCATGCTCCATCGAAGGACGTGTCGTTTACAATCCTGCCAAATCTTGCATTCTTTGAATTCATTCCACATGGTACGCATAACCATAGAGTCGAGGGTCGCAAGTCAACTTCAATTTCTGAATGGAAGCAGCAACCTGCTGTCCAGACTGTGGGGCTCTCAGAGCTACAAGTTGGTCAAGAATACGAAATAGTCCTAACAAACTCTGCAGGTATGGACATGGATTGCTCAATCTCACCAGTGCTCAGCTGTGCGACACTGCTGAAATCAGTTTGTGTAGGCTTGGTTTTCGTACTTGCTTATAGTGAGAACTGTCTATGTACTTTGATTGGAAGAGAAATTTTTGGCTCTATCTCTAAAGTCTATCTCTAGAAAAAAGATCAAGTTTCGTTTATATATGTGATGATGGGGTAGAACAGCTTGTTCGTTGATCACATCGGTACCGTATCATGAACTTCACGAGTTTATTTCGTTCAGGACTTTCTCGATATCGACTAGGAGATGTTGTCAAGATCACAGGCTTCTACAACACATCTCCGCAATTTGCCTACGTTTCACGAAAAAATGGACTGCTCTGTCTTTGCAACGATAGCACCGATGAGAAAGAGCTTCTCTTTGTTGTTAAAAAGGCTGCTCAATTACTCGAGGAGGCTGCGCCGAGCCTGGAACTTGAGGAATTCACAAGCTATGCTGACCACTCCTCAGTTCCTGGGGGACAATATGATCTTTCTAGGATGTTGCAGAGGTGCAGTTCACTGATGGACACCTCCTTTGGATACTACTACATGCAAGGCAGAGTTAGTGGGTTGATTGGAAATGTAGAGCTGTGTGTTGTGAAGAGCGGTACATTTCGCAGGATGGCTGACCATGCTATGAGCTTTGGAGCATCGGCGCTTCAGTACAAGACTCCTGCAATCATCAACTCTCCCAAACTACTTGGTATTCTTAGAGAGGGCGTTATTCAAACATTGCACAGCTCCGAATATCCAGAGACTAAATGGTCGTCTTGGACATTCAAGGATCCCTCATGGGTGAGTCCACTCTTCATACCTATAGTGCTGTCATCACCTAATTACAAATACCCCTGTTAAAGGATAAGTAGAAAAGGAGGGGAAGGACAGGCAGATGAGAGGGAAAAGTGGGGCTTGATGAGTTGGACAGGTGGGCCTGGGCTGGGGGGACAGGGGGGACACCTGAAAGAGGGGGGAGACAATGTTCAATTTATGAAAGGTAAAAAATAGGCATACCATTGGAACAGCCAATGGTGGGCTCAGATTAGAGTTTTTTTGGGGGGTGCAATTACTAGACACGTGTCAAATAGTGGGGGCGTTTATGGAGGGTAAGACACCTGGGGAATCTTCTGGAAGACTCCACCACCGCCTACTACTTATACAATATATTATATATATATATAAGTAAGTCGTTTCATGATTTTAACACCTGTATATATATATTTTCTCAAAATTATAAAAGACCCTAATGTAAATATATAAAATTACGTTACAAAATAAATTAATCCTTTTTGTATACAGTATATGATTTATATTTTTGAATTATTAAAAATACCGTTATATATGTATATTGTGATTAGAATAGGGCAGGGATGGAGATGGGACGAGGGCAAAATCTATAGCGGAAGAAAAAAGATAAGTTAGTAGGAGACGAGATTGATGGCGAGGGTCATGAGAGATTTTTATTTTGCAAAAGATTTTTCAATCAAAGCCACAACGTGGAGCTTGTTAATCAGAATCCTTATTATTATACTTCCCATTCAAGGTGGACCAAGAGTGGCAGTCATTGACCTAACAAATTTTTAAAAATAATCCTCGAAAATAGAGAAACAAAGTCTCACAATGCATTTTTCATGTGAATGAATGTGGAATATCTCCGCAGAAATAGGTGTATAACTGCGGTATTTGGCCCTTCATCTTCCACGGTTGCATCCTGGGCTGGGCTAGCAAGCTCACGCATGCAGGCTCACACACTCAGGGCAGGCTCACCCTCTAGCATTCCAAGTGAGTTTATGGTGTATTTTGGTATGTACAGTCTTGCTTTCATCTTGCTCAGAATAGCCTACTATTGAAACAACCATGTTCTAGGTACCACATGCTGGAGCTGATGCAGTTTCAAATAAGAGCTGAGGTACTCACGGACCAAGGGAGAGAGTTATTGGGGGAGTTTCAGGCTTTGTGTGATAAAGCCTTGATAGACCACCGCACCACTTCTCGGGATCATCCTGAGGCCGATGGCTTGGCAGAGAGAGTTGTTCAGACGGTGAAGAGGGGTTTGCGCAAGTATGGCTTGTAGAAGGGACACCTAGGAGATTGGGATCTTCAGGTTCCTTGGTTAGCCATGGGCTACAGGTTCAGCAAACAAGCATCACTTGCCTCCTTCTCACCATATTCCTTCTCTTTGGCCGAGAGCTGGATTTGTCTGCAGCCATTCGTATGGACACTGCTCAAGTCCTTAACCTTGACTATCAGGACATGTGGGTACGTGTATGTGATCAGCGTGCAGAGATGTTCAAGAAAGTCATGCCCATGGCTTTTGAGAACATTGTCATTGCACCGTGATACGTTGAGGTATGCCACTATACGTGGTGGAGGATATCTTCCTGGGGTTCGGAGGTTTAGCCCCGGTAACTATGTTTATTTGCAGCAGACTGCTCCTACGACTCTGGATGTTACTGCAGGGCGTGTTATTCTGAGGGTTCGAGAGGTGTTGCCCTCAGGGGTCCTGATCTTGGAGGGTCGGGATGGCATGACTTGGAAGGACCATGTGCGTAATTGTGCGCCATGTCACCTTCCCAATGTCAATGGCAGAGTTGACCCAAACTTGGCAGTGGTACCTGCAGGTTTGAGGTGCATGCTCTGTGGGTCTGCCAAAGGGGCAGCCACCATGCTAGTGTGTGATCGATGCTCAAGGGGTTGGCATATGGGATGCTTGAAACCACCTCTTGATAAGGTTCCTGACGGAGATTGGTTGTGTCCACACTGCTTGGGATAGTGGCAGTGGACATGACTGGAGGCAGCTAACAAGACATGGGAGGCCAAGCTCATAGAAGTCAATACATGAGATCCCAAGCTCAAGTTCACAGGTTGCAAGACGGCGACTAACGATGGGGCAACTCTTGCACCCGGCCTCTTGATCTATCGAGTTTGAGTGTAATAGGGATAGTGGTGGAGGACTTAGTGAGGCTATGGTCACTATCACATCTTGTGGCTACCTGGATTTAGAGGGACCTAAGCACGCTAGGGGGGCGATTGTGTGGACTAGTGACTGCCATAGTGGGCAGCATAGTGGCAGCCTAGTGACTGACTAGTTGTAGCCTAGTGGTTGGACTAGTTGTGGACTAGTGGTGGACTAGTGTGTGGTGTGCACATGTGTTGTGTGGTTTTGGACAGCGATGTAATTGTGTAGCGATATGTATGCGCACGACAAATATCTGCGACTACCAGCATGAGGGTGGTCGCAGCAGTTTTTTTAAAAAAATAACATGCGACTTCCTCGCACCCAATTTTTTTTTTTTTTAAATGTGCGACCACCCTCTGCTTGTGGTCGCACCTATTAAAAAAATTGAAAATGCTACGACCACCACCTGCTGGTGGTCGCACCCATTTAAAAAATAAGAAAAAAATGTGCGACCGCCCCCATCTGGTGGTCGCACCTATTTTTTATTTTTATTTTTAAATTGTCCGACCAACCGTTGCTGACGGTCGCATGATTGACAATATAAATCATAATATATGAATTTTACAAATAAATAATGAAATCCACGTAATGAGGCCACTTCGGTTGCCACGTCGATTTTTATAGTAAATAGTCAATAGTAAAGTTAAAAAAAATAAACATATTTATGTACAGTAACGTCCATTTAGGACGTGACGTGACGCACGTCCAAATTTGCAACTAGGGAAGGGAGTGACCCTTTAGAACACGATTGTTATCAAAAAATAGAAATCATAAGTTATGTGAAAGATGTGTTTCTCTATCAAGAAATAGATGTCCGCTTTGTTTTATCTTCTTTATGGTCATCTTCTTTTGAGTCTTTCACAAGAGTTTATTTAAGATGTTTATTAGTTAGTGATGTACCGGTCATCTCTACAAGTGAATTCTGAAATGTTATCTCTTACGCTTTGGCTCAGAAATCTCTTCATAAAGATATAGGTTATAATATAGTAGTGACATGTATAATTATTAAATGATCTATTGGTGCAGTTGGGTTAATCAGAAAACTAACCGAACGATATAGAGATTTGTGTAGTATAAGTAATGCTTTTAAAGATGGCAAATGTGTTCTTCCATATTGGTTACATATTGAGGCAAAAGATACGCGTAAGGGCTATAGCAAATCTGCATGGAGTTTCCAGACACATGCCAGCAAGATCCCCGGCTGTTACGGCAATGACTCACCGACATGCAATTCCAGGGGCTATGAATAAACACATCATAGACAAGCCAAGCCTTGTTATTATGACACCAGGGCGGGTAGGTGTACTCAGGAGATTAATGAACCGCAAAATCAGGCTAATCATAAACTGTTAACTCAAGAAAGACGGCGGGAAATTGTAAGAAATAGAAAATCAAGAAAAGATAATGAAGACGGGGATGAAGAAGAGCAAGAACTCGTTACATTACCAAGAAAATACTATTGGTATTGTGATTGTGCAGAATAATCCCGGATATGAGTAGCTTATTCCGCCAGTTGTGCAGAATGTGCTTCCAGCCGGAAGTTATATTTTCACAGTTGGAGGACGCCCACAATTGTGCAAGAGAATTTCTCCGCCATGAAATCTTTTCTGAACCCTAAGCTTTTTAGTCTTTTACGATATGATACTTAATGTTGTACAGAGCAATGTTCGTGTAGCCACCAGCAATTCACACAAAACACCGGCCAATTCCTCTCCTCCAATCGTAAGTCCGATCTGCTTCAGAACTTCTGGCTTCAACTCTACTATATACATGAATAATATGCACAGCAGAACCTAAACCTATTCAAAACACTCCTTGTAACGACGTCGTGCTGCAATAGCTAATTACTAATACTGGCATTCTAACTTCAGCCATTGACACAGCAATCGGAATTCATCACGAAATTGAACGAATGAGTACAGCTCCCAGGCATTCCACTCCGTAGCTAAGAGCACATCACAAAACTTACACAACTCTTCGATTCCTAAATCATGAACGAACCAGGACCGATCATCACACACTCCAACAAACAAACCTTATAGCAAAGAGAAAGAACACGAAAACGAACTTAGTGAACCGAAGAAGATTTATACACAGATCCAAAACATTTTTCTCGTCGCGATATGTACTCGTCTGCGCAAAACAAAAAAAACATCAAACTCTCCAACTCATCCAAATTCCAAAAGCAATTATCAACAACTCCCTGCCATCAACCAAACTCTGCAAAACAAAACTCCACAAAACTTCTACTCACAGGCAACGCCAAGTAAAATGCGAGAATGACTTGCATCAGCATCAGACTAAATGAATATCAAGTTCAGAATCTATGAACCTATGCGGAACAGCAACGACACCCTAGCTTCACCAAACAGAAACGAAAACCTTGTTAAACTTAACAATAATATAAACCAAGCGAAAGTAGAAGAAAGAAGCGGTGCAAAGATCAAATCATTGCAATTATAAGAAACTCCAAAAAAACGGGAACTGGAGTACAAAATAACAAGTGAAAGAGAGAGAGAAACATGCCTTAAAGCGTATAAGCCCGAGAGTGCGCAACCTGCATAGAAACTAAAACACAATCAGGAAAATAATCTCACACTTGGGACAATTTTATTTCAAAGCACATTAACACAGAAAATGTATTGCAACAAAGCAAACTAGAACTCGCCGAATTATACTAGGACCACACACTCGCAGCCAGAAGAAGTACCACAATTGCAAGAAGCAGGAGTATGAGTGAGCGAAGATTGAGAGAGCAGGAGTATGAGAGATCAAGAGCGAGAGAAGAAAGATGGTGTGCAGAAGAAGATCGAGAGGGGTGGAAGAAGAGGGGCGGGCGAGGAAATGAGCCTGCCGGAGGGGGTTATATGCTTCGACCTCCGGGGTTATCTTAGTTGTGGCTTTTAGCTAGCAGCTCTTAGTTTCTGCTGTTTCCTGCCTCCAGGCTTCTTCCTGCTCATGTTAGTCTTCTTGTCTTTTGGTTCCCATTGCTTAGCAAAAGCTTCCCTTGGCGGGCCCTTGTCTGCTTCGGCCCTGTCTTCTTGGTTTTGAAGCATTGTTTTCCTCTATCAACCTTCATGGCACTAGTTTTGAGGTTATTTTTTCCTCACGTATTTTCCGGACTTCTCGTCATACAGTTTCAAGGCGTGTAAGATGGAGTATTCCACCTGTTGCAGATGCTCTTCTGTTCGTTGGTTGGATGAAAAGCAAGGTGGTTGGTGAAGCTAATTAAATGTGTCTAATGTTAGCCTAGGCCCTTGTCTCATTCCAATAGTAACCTAATCAAACAGGGTGGCTACTAATGTGTGGAAGAAACTTAAAGAAATCCTAGCAGCCAATAAGAGGCCACCATTTGCCATTCTAGATTAGCTCTTTTTTTAATATAAAAAGCGGATGGCTTATGCCAAACGTAGGATGTTTTGGGTGATCAGCACTGTGTACTTGGATGTGCCGGGCATTTGGATGATTTGCACTTGATACCCCTGCATGTGATTAGATTGGCCCACCTGTGAGACTCCTCTAGCGAGAGATCCTTCCCATCTAGCTTGGCGTGCTTTACTGGCTATTTCCCCACTTGAGCGCCCAAACACACAGAGGAAAAGGGAATATTCCCCGAGTAGAGAAGTTTGGTGGAGATGGGGGGCATTTTAATCTGACGGCTCGGGTGTGCTAGGAATGATAACCTAGGTTGGGTCTGGCTATGGTGCAACGACGGCTGGCGGCCCAATTTACCCTGCACAATCATTTGCTCCACCCTGTGTATGTTGTTGCTGCTAGTGTTAACCCTATTTTAACTAATTCTGGACTTTTGGCTTAAATCCAGACCAAACTTAATATGTATTTGAATTAAAATTAATTCAAATGTTAATAATATCTTGGATAGTAATGTGTGATTGAACTTTGTGAGATTACAAATGATGTCATACTTGCTTCAAAATGTAACATATAAGATGTCCATTTGACATTGAAGTGCTTGTGAAGTTGCAGTGTAACTGAACAATTCATTGAACGTCGACTGGGAAGTCGAATGATGTAATATTACATTATGTTACAATCACGATAAACAAATGTGTCGAATCGAACATGGGATAGACTCATAGTACTCTACCATATTTGATATAAGTTGATAGTAATTTTGATTGAATGTTCATGCAGACAAGCACAATATTCATAGACAATGCCATTGGAATGATGTTTTGGGTGTGAGAAGGGCAGTAAAATATTAAAATAGCTTGAAACATTAGGAAGATGACCTACTAGGACAGTAAAATAAGGTTTGGGGTGTAACTAGATATATTGTGCCTGAGGCCTTTGGGGCTGTGACGGGCTGTGAGGGGCTGTGACAGGCTGTGCCTGAGGCCTTTGAGGCTGTGACGAGCTGTGAGGGGCTGTGACAGGCTGTGCCCAGTGGCCTGTGGGACTGTGACGGCTGTGACCAGTGAGCTGTGTGGGCCTGTGCTGGTCTGTGGTGGCCCGTGTTGACCTGTGGATGGCCTGTGCTGACTCGTGGAGGCACTGGTGGACTAAGGACTGGCATGTGGTCTGGAAGGCCGAATTTTGAAGCTCGTGGAGGGCGGTTTGAGGAGTATCTTCATGATATTCCCATGGTCATGCAAGTTCAGGTGTAGGCTATGTTAGGAACTTAGTATTCCAAACCATAAGCCGCAACAGGTTCTCTACCCGGTTACCTTGTGGAGAGGGGGTTAGGGGCATGTTCATGACCGGTTGAGTGTCAACACGGAGGTGCCACTAGTTGCTGGGGACAGTGCCGGTTCGAGCACTAGCGATACTAGTGGGTACACGAGACGAGGTGTGCGGTTTAGGCCACCTTCACCTCCTGTGTCTTCCACGGAAGGTTCTGATTCGGATTGTGAATCAGGAGGGCTCATACCGGCGGTGCAAGTTGTTTCTTTGCCATTGTTGTGGGACACAATGGAGGAGATGTATGGAGCTACCAAGGGGCCACGAAGGTACTCTGGGGCGGTGGGCACCATTGAGTTGGATGATTTTATCCAAGAGTTTGATAGTTGGTGTGATCTGCAGCAAATGCGCAATCCACAACTATTTACGCCGTTCATGGCATGGAAAGGGCTGTTTCAGCACCTTGAGGGGCCGCCTATGGATGATTACCATGAGTTCAGGCGGGGGCATGAGGTTGAGATCGAGGAGTGGAGGATGTACTGGTCACCCGACTATGTCTCCATCACTAGGGGCACTAGAGCCACGAGGGCAGTGGCTACACCTGCCGCTGCACCGGCAGCTTTAGCAAGTAGCAGTGGGACTGGTGGTACAGTAGCTACGACATCCACCCAAGCCACTACCGCACCAGCACTAGCACCCGTGCCTGCCTTCAACCCTGTTGTGGAGTTCTTCGAAGAGTTGAGAGGGAACTACCAAGGGGTGAGGACAGAGAAGTTGCGGAGCTTGCAAGAGTTCCAACGGAAGCCGACCGAGAGCTTGAGGGAGGCTTTCACTCACATGAGGCGCTTGATAAATGTAACCCAAGGGGTTACGGAAGCTCAGGCAGTCCAATTCTGGTATGGGATATTGGACAAGGAGCTGAGGAGAAGGGTGCGGGATGCAATTCTCCTACAAGCGGCCCAACCCACCTTAGCAAATGTGTTTGTGCTGGCAGAGCGGATAGAGCTCAACATGGTGGAGGAACGAGTGGTCATGGTGGGATTTGCTAAGGAGACACCACGGGGTAGTGGTGCTCCTAGCCAACCACTACCTCAACGTGCTCAAGGCAACAAGGGGGCTCAGGTGAAGCTCAGGGAAGGGCAGAGAGGACCTCAGATGCAGGGGTCTCTCCCTTCATTTGCTGGCCAACAACGGGCGGATGTGGTGTGTTGGACATGTGGAGGACCCCATGTCAAGAAGGATTGCCCAGAGGGAGGCAAAGGGTCGGCACATGCACAGCCTGCACAGTTGCAGTGTGGGCATTGTGGCAAGCACGGGCATGGAGAGGCCCAGTGTTATAGTTTGCATCCTGAGTTGCGCCCAGGCCAGTTCCAAGGGAACAATGGTGGCCGGGGGCGAGGTGGAGCAGCCCAGAGAGGACGAGGTGGCCAGCCACGAGGTGCAGGCCAAGGGCAAGCTCAACGTGGCCAAGGACGCGGAGGTCAGGGTGTTGACCAAGGCATGGCCAACCGGCTTCAGCAGCTAGAGCAGAGGCTCGCTACCATGGCTACAGCTCAGGTGGTACCGGCTCTAAGGCCGGATGGTCCACCTCCTGCTCCTGAGGGAGGAGATATGGGAGGCATGGGATTCATGTGTGGAGCAGCACTACCACTAGTGCAGGTGGAGTCTGCTGCAGCCGTGACTCGAGGAGCAGCACGAGTTCCTGAGCCACGAGGTGCAGAGGTGGAGTTGGATCCACAGCGTGGGGAGGCAAGCCGTCAGGCTAGGCTTCCTCAGTCATTCACATTGGCGGAGACAGTGTCGACGCCATCCATGGCACCTAGTTCTCGCCCGACTATTACTATGCCATTGGGGAGAGCTACACGGGCAGCACCACTACCTAGTGTTGCCAAGGCTACGGCAGCTAGTGTGCTGTTAGGAGCGGCCACATCTGTGTGCCAGGCTCCATTGTTCTCGGCTACCATGATTGCGATGCCGGGGATAAGACCAGCTGAGGTGTTCAGGCTGGCAGCTACACTCTGTGAGAGTGGGGAGGTTACTTCATCTTCTGCGGAGATAGTGGGAGGTGTAGTGCCGGAGGGATCCTCGGATTTGAGGGCCAAGACTGCCACGGCGGCGCCATGGCAAGCTGCAGCTGCCAGGTTGATGGAGCTGCCAGCTAGGCCAGCCATTGAGCACGCCATGGTGACACCCGGAGTTGTCATGTTAGACAACCAGGATGGCATTTTCTGTTTGAGTGGACCGGCAGGCAAGAGGTACCGGCCACTGCGAGTCTTGTTGGACTCGGGAGCTCAGCCACTGATGCTGGGCAGAGCTGCTATTGCAGGTTTGGGCCTCACGGAGGCGGATATGGAGCCTTGTCCTTTCCAGATACAGACGTCTCTGGGAAGATCGGAGCAGGCTCGGGGCATGACACGGCATGAGTTGGCTATCAGACTACGGCCGGATCACCCTACAGATGGCTCAGTGATGCGAGCCAAGGCCATTGTGACAGACGCAGTCTCATACGATGTCCTGGTTGGTGGGGCAGTGTTGTACCCCATGGGCTTCACCCTGGATTTTTGGGAGGAGTCAGCTTCCTATAGGCCTGCATGGCAGTCAGGGGAGGGCCGGCGTGTGCAGCTCCCTGTGACGTTCATAGGAGGAGTTGCGGTTGCCCAGCGAGGCAAGATGCCGACACTAGCAGCATTCACAGCGGCAGTGAGTTGGCCTAGAGAGTTGCTTGAGGGCAATGCTCATTCAGAGGATGTACCACCTCCGGGAGAGCAGGATGACATGTATGGTATGGCGGAGTTGCCTACCATGGTTGCTCAGACTCCATTGTGGGGCACGAGCAAGGATTTGCAGCGGGATGCTGATCGACGGGTGCGACAAGCCTGGGTGGAGGCTTTTGTACCGTCAGGAGAGGAGGAGAGTGTGGGGATTGCACCAGGACCACCTCAATTGTCTCCATTGGACACCACACCTATTGTGTGGCAGTCTCCGGATGAAGGCATTTGTCTTCTGGACTTGTTTGGCGGGATCAGCACCGGATTGGCTGCTGTGTTACAGGCAGGTGTACGAGTTTGGCGTTACCTGTATGTGGAGAGGGATGAGACTGCACAACGCGTTTCACTTCGCCATGTTGCTCAGTTGGTGCAGCGGTACCCTGAGTTGTTGTCGGTGTCTGCAATTCGTGGATATCAGCAAGCCTTGCCAGCAGACATTTCGTTGCTGGGGGCGCAGGATTTGGAGCGGGTTGGCTCCATTGATCTGGTAGTGGCAGGTTGGCCCTGCCAAGGGCATTCATCAGCCGGGCATGGCAATGGATTGCGAGACTCGAGGTCGGGTCTGTTTTGGGAGATGGTGCGGGTTTTGCGCCACTTGCAGCTTCATCAAGCTGTATCTCCAGCATACATCTTGGAGAATGTGCCACTGATGGGCGATTCTCAGGCCAGGGTGATGGCCAGTGTGCATCAAGTCCGGTCGTGGCTTGGGTCAGTAGTGTTGCTAGATGCAGCTACAGTGGGGTCACGGGCTCATCGTCCACGGCTATGGTGGACTAACATGATGCCACCCGCACTGCTCAAGCGTGCATTTGATGGGGTGCAGCGGCCAGCACAGCTCACAGTGGATAACATTCTGGACACAGGGAGGCAGTCTCAACGTGTGAGACACGATGACCGTTCGCCTTTGGCAGTGGTCAACAAGGTGGGTCAACCACGAGCAGCATTACCTACACTGCTCAGCTTCCCAGGATCGCATGCTTTACGGGATAGTGGACCTGGCCTCCTGTGGGATGCTCAGTTGCAGCAGTTAGTGGAGCCTAATGCTGACGAGCGTGAGCGGGCAATGGGTTTTACCACTGGTACCACGGCGGTGTCGTCTCTTTCTGAGGCATCACGTCGTCAATTGTTGGGGCAAGCAATGGATCTCAATTGCTTGACCTGGATTATCAGCTTGGCTCTAGCTGAGCAACGCAGAGTGCGGAATACACTTCCCTCAATGGTCTCTCTGCCTACCGAGACGGTACAGGCAGTGAGTGGGGGCGAGCATATGAGGACCACGGGGTGCATGCATCCATGGCACATGTGGGAGGTGCTCGAGGTTCAGAGGGAGTTGGCAGCCAAGGCGGCTGTGATGGATGAGGTTGGGGATTCTTCTCGAGTTGAGGAGGTCCTCAAGGATGAGATGATGGGGCAGGATGATGCCTTGTCATTGACTGAGCAGGTAGGGAGTACTGCTCAAGAGGTTGCAGCATAGCAACCACGGGACGCGTCCTCTACCTCTAAGCCCACTGGACTTAAGGTTGTAGTTACGGAGGACAATTGGGAGCCTGACATTGGACCCATTGTCACCGGAGGAGAGAAACGACGTATACGGCGGTTCCTAAGGGCTTACAGGAATTGCTTTGCCTTCAGTTTGAAGGACTTGGGAGCATTGAAGGGTCAAGAGATCCGTATTGAGTTGGCCACTGACACGCCAATCTTTCGGAGACCCTATAGATACAGTGACATGGAGAGGTCTTTGATTCAGATGAGGACTCAAGATCTCTGGGAGGCAGGTTTGGTGGAGCTCTCTGGTGGAGAGTATGCTTCAGCCACAGTGATGCCAGCCAAGAAGGATGTCTATGGCAATTGGACGGAGAGACGTATGTGCGGTGATTACTGGCCTGTAAATCGTCAGACCAAGTCCGATAAGTATGCCATGCCAACACCAGAGGAGATCTTTGATGCCATCGGGCATGCTAAGGCCTTTAGCACTTTGGATTTACGATCCGGATATCACCAGTTGCCAATCAAGGAGGCGGACAAGCAGAAGACGGCATTCTGGGGGATCAATGAGCACGGCAAGGATTGCCTATATCAGTGGCGGTTCTTACCATTTGGGCTTAAGAATGCTCCTGCAGAGTTTCAGAGAGTCATGGATAGGATTCTAGCAGGGGTGGACTTTGCTCGGTGCTACATAGATGACATCATCATCTTTAGTGTTACAATGGAGGAGCATGAGAGACACCTTCAGGTGGTATTGGAGCGCTTGAGAGCGCACGGATTGAAGTTGCATCCGGGGAAGTGCAAGTTTTTCCACAACCAGATTGAGTATCTGGGTCACATGATATATTCTGGAGGATTGGGGGTACAGCAGACTAAGGTAGAGGCCATTGCACAAATTCCACGCCCCACGGATGTGAGCCGAGTTCGAGCTTTCATGGGGTTGGCAAACTATTATAGACGGTTTGTCAAGGGATTTAGTACCATTGCAAAGGCTCTAACCAAGCTGACCAAGGTGGACCAGGAGTGGCAATGGGAAGATGAGCAGGAACGAGCTTTTCAAGAGCTCAAGGCGAGGTTGACCTCGGCGCCTATCTTGAGACGACCTATCAGGGGGCGTCCCTTTCAGCTGCATACGGATTGGAGCATGCTGGGGCTTGGAGCGGTGCTCACACAGGTGGATGATGAGGGAAGAGAGTTCGTAGTGGCTTACGCTAGCCGCTCGAACAACGCTGCAGAGGCTAAGTACAGCTCATATGAGGGAGAGTGCTTAGCTGCAGTGTGGGCCATGGCACACTTCAGGTGCTATCTATACGGCAATCTTTTCACCCTTGTCACGGATCACCAGCCACTCAAGTGGTTGATGGAGTCAGACAAGCTTACGGGGAAGCTTGCACGGTGGGCACTTATACTCCAGGAGTATGACTTTCAGGTTGTGCATCGACCGGGTTTGGTCAATCGGGATGCGGATGGATTGAGTCGCAATCCATGCATGAGCCAGCAGGATGACACTGGAGCTCGGTGGCATGGTGAGACGGACGAGGAGATGGTGCCGGGATGGCACGCATCTGCATTTTTGTGTATCTTGGCATCGGGAGGTCAGATTGGACCTACAACAGGGATGACTGTAGACGGAGTGTCTGAGGACCCTGAGGCTAGTGATGAGCTAGGTGGTGCCAGAGATATACATGAGGATTCGGCTGTGTTGGACTACCTCCGCACGGGAGACACGGCAGCCATTGTGACTGCCAGGGAGAGGGATCGGATCCTACAACGAGCCAAGAGGTTCAAGTGGGAGGGGATACACCTACTTCGAGTGTGGGAGGGTGGTCGGGTGAGGATTGTGCCTCACCCCACACAGCGTGCACGGTTAGTGCGGCATGCCCATGAGGAGTTGGGGCATTTTGGAGTGCGACGCACTCACAGTTTACTGCAGGGGCAGTATTGGTGGCGTGGTATGCATACAGAGGTGCAACAGTTTGTGGCTAGGTGCATGGTGTGTGACAGGGTGCGTGCTTCGTTTAACGCCCCTACACCACAGTTGCATCCTTTACCTATCATGGGATTGGGCTACAGATGGAGTCTTGACTTCGCAGGACCGTTGCCACTGACTATGCGCCACCACAGATATGTGTTGGTGATGGTGGAGCACTTCTCCAAGTGGATTGAGTTGGTTCCATTGCCTGACAAGGCTAGTGAGGGGGCTGCGTATGCATTCTTGGATCGTGTGCTTAGCCGATTTGGTGCTCCAGCTGAGGTACTCACGGACCAAGGGAGAGAGTTCTTGGGGGAGTTTCAGGTTTTGTGTGATAAAGCCTTGATAGACCACCGCACCACTTCTCGGGATCATCCTGAGGCCGATGGCTTAGCAGAGAGAGTTGTTCAAACGGTGAAGAGGGGTTTGCGCAAGTATGGCTTGCAGAAGGGACACCTAGGAGATTGGGATCTTCAGGTTCCTTGGTTAGCCATGGGCTACAGGTTCAGCAAACAAGCATCACTTGCCTCCTTCTCACCATATTTCCTTCTCTTTGGCCGAGAGCCGGATTTGCCTACAGCCATTCGTAGGGACACTGCTCAAGTCCTTAACCTTGACGATCCGGACGTGTGGGTACGTGCATGTGATCAGCGTGCAGAGTTGTTCAAGAAAGTCATGCCCATGGCTTTCGAGAACCTTGCCATTGCACAGCACCGTGATACGTTGAGGTATGCCACTATACGTGGTGGAGGATATCGTCCTGGGGTTCGGAGGTTTAGCCCTGGTGACTATGTTTATTTGCAGCAGACTGCTCCTACGACTCTGGATGTTACTGCAGGGCGTGTTATTCTGAGGGTTCGAGAGGTGTTGCCCTCAGGGGTCCTGATCTTAGAGGGTCGGGATGGCATGACTTGGAAAGACCATGTGCGTAATTGTGCGCCATGTCACCTTCCCAATGTCGATGGCAGAGTTGACCCAAACTTGGCAGTGGTACCTGCAGGTTTGAGGTGCATGCTCTGTGGGTCTGCCAAAGGGGCAGCCACCATGCTGGTGTGTGATTGGTGCTCAAGGGGTTGGCATATGGGATGCTTGACACCACCTCTTGAGAAGGTTCCTGACGGAGATTGGTTGTGTCCACACTGCTTGGGATAGTGGCAGTGGACATGACTGGAGGCAGCTAACAAGACATGGGAGGCCAAGCTCATAGGAGTCAATACATGAGATCCCAAGCTCAAGTTCACAGGTTGCAAGACGGCGACTAACGATGGGGCAACTCTTGCACCCGGCCTCTTGATCTATCGAGTTTGAGTGTAGTAGGGATAGTGGTGGAGGACTTAGTGAGGCTATGGTCACTATCACATCTTGTGGCTACCTGGACTTAGAGGGACCTAAGCACCAGCTAGGGGGGCGATTGTGTGGACTAGTGACTGCCATAGTGGGCAGCATAGTGGCAGCCTAGTGACTGACTAGTTGTAGCCTAGTGGTTGGACTAGTGGTGGACTAGTGGTATACTAATGTGTGGTGTGCACATGTGTTGTGTGGTTTTTGGACAGCGATGTAGTTGTGTAGCGATATGTATGCGCACGACAGCTGTCAAGTTATTTTACCACTAGTGTGAAACTAGCTAGGAAATAGCTAGCTTTCACATATTGACATTTGGGATTGGCCCAAGTGTCAATCCAGGGGTCAAGGCAGATTTAGGCCCTGGAGTGGTTAGCTTCACGGCAAGCGCGGAAGGCTCATCTTTCTCGAGTTGAGCCTCACCGCGCCTAGCTATGGCGCCGTAGTGTGGATTCCCCATGGCGTGGGGTGCACTTGGCTTGACTTGTATTTGAGTGATGAGGTTATATATGCATGAGTTTATGCTTCAGCTTTGTGAGCTCGCATGAGCTTGTGCTTGTATTCTTCTTCTTTATCATTGTGTGGACTAGTGACTGCCATAGTGGGCAGCATAGTGGCAGCCCAGTGACTGACTAGTTGTAGCCTAGTGGTTGGACTAGTGGTGGACTAGTGGTATACTAGTGTGTGGTGTGCACATGTGTTGTGTGGTTTTTGGACAGCGATGTAGTTGTGTAGCGATATGTATGCGCACGACATACTTCTGCACAGGCGAGCAGGGGAGGAAATGCGAAGACTCATAGCAGGAGAAGCAATGCTGACGGATGAGGCCAGCGGGGCTCCAAGGGTTGATGGAGAGGCGGCGGAAGGAGGCTGCAGATTGAGTTCCACTTTACTGAGGCAATCGCAAATTTCTGTAGAGACTTGATAACTGTATGATTGTCTCTCTTATACTGGAGCTGATGTAGATGGACCCAGGCCTTGGGTCTGCATGTTGAGCATGGTTCACTTTCTTTTTCCTGGCAGTGAAGTTGTCTGTGCCTTGTGGGGGTGGTGACGGGGCAATCTGGTGCCTGTTGTCGCCGATCCCTGACCTGTAAATTGCACACTGAAGAAACACGAGCAGTAACAGGAAGACGGAAACCATTGTAAGCCAACAATAATCGCTGGCGAGAGATGCGAATTAAACCAAGTTGATGGAACTTCAAGCTGGTCTTGGCCTTGGATTCCATGCAAAGACGGCCACATTACAGCAGGCCGCCTGTCCATAAGCCATGAAGGTGCTGCGCAGTGCATCTGCTCTTGAAATCGCCCCAATTCCTGGTTTGTAGTCTCTAGGTCGAATAAGGCCTGGGCTACAGCCTCTTCAAACTCATCAGGCTCGAGCCCCTTCTCCTTCTGAATCTTCCTGCGTGCTGTAAACATGGCTGCTGCCTTGCCGTCCTGAAAGCTCGAGGAGGCAGGCCCACGCGCAGAGAAAAGCAAATCGCCTCCAGGGTGTGATACCCCACCCAACTGAGGTCGAGTTTTGGAGTTAATGAGCTCTTGGTGCCTGGAGAAGCCTGGAAAAGAACGGCCTCGGGAACCCGTAGATAACCTGGGAACAGGTTGTAATTGCAAAAACGTTTTGGTGTTAAAAAAAAAAAGGGCCTTTTTGATCTAATTTAAATGCTTAAAGAGCCCGGTTGGTCATATCTTTGTCAAATGAGCTCCGTTTGACTTGGTTTTTGAGGGGATAGCTGCAGAAAGGGGAAATCTACCTATCTAGGTTTCTGTTTTTGGGACTCTGCTAAAAATCTATGGAATTTTTAGAGTGTGAGTGTGTCGTGAAAGATCCACAATTCTGTTTCTAGAACCAATTCTGGTCTATTTGAGAGACAAATATGTGGATGTCCTCCTTGTATGGCTGAGGGAAATGAGGACGTAATTGAAGGGCAGGTCTCTTCTCTTAGCTTGTGCACACAAGGGGACAGGATTTATGTTTCCCAAGGAACTCAGACTGATTTGAGTGGAGAACAGTTGGACGAGTTGATTGCATACTGGGAGTCAGGCATTAGCAGTAGACAACAGACTGCTGTAGTTGGCGTTGAGGGCCTTAATATCGCTTTGGGCAGTCAGAACTCTGTTGGAGCCAGCAGTTCTGCAGCTGTAAGTGAAATACCAAAGTGGGTGAAAAAGCTAGGCTTGGAACACAGCCAAAGACAGCCCCGGGGACCAAGGTGTTCAGCCACAAGGCTGTGGTGTACTGGAGCAGAGGAGCAGGAGCTACACAAGTTTGTGCAATCAGACAGCGTTGCAGCTGGACACGCTCTGCACAAGGCAACCAGGAGCGGGGGTTCATTAGCGAGGACAAGTTTGTTCTGTTTGAAGGAGATGCAGTCATTCGCAATGAGGACACCCGCAACCGTCTCAAAGCTTTCGAGTTGAGAGACTATCAGACCCTACCTTTGTTTTCTTTAGTGTTCAGTGAGCGGGAGATAGCAGAGTGTTGCTTTGTCTCTACCTGGCAGAAAGAGGAGGAGGGTTGGTTAGAGCGAGCTACTGTAGCTTGGGACAAGCTTAGTGGCAGGTTTCTGGACATAGATATACACCTTACCATCATGCAGAGCGAGGCACTTTCAGAGAAGTCTGGAAGTTGATAGCATAGATCAGGATTAGATCTTGCTTGGGCGGGCTTCTATTCTTCCCCTCCATCTCTGTACTATTTTCATTACCTTGTACTTGTAGTTGCCAAAGCCTCTCTTGGTGGAGGCCAGTCAGTCCGGGGTTTTGGGCTGGGATATTCTGCAGGATCAGCATTGCAGCTGGATTTTGGTGTGGGGGTGTTGATGTTTTGATTTCTTGTGTTTGGATCCCCCCCCCCCCAACACCTGCATGCTTGACTGTGCGCCATGTTGGTTTTGTGTGGGCGCTTGCTTTCATAGGGATTAGACCGGATTTGATCACCGGTCAATCCTAGAGTATGCTATCGGTGGTGAGGCTGGAGTGATGACCAGCAAGACCACCAGTGTTTCTTCTATGGTGAGGCTGGGTTGATGACCAGCCAACCATAGGAGTTCTTGCGGTGGATGCAGGTGCAGGTGCCCTGAGCCATTGGGATATGACCCTTAAACTGCAACAGGTGCCCACCCGTGTCACTATTAGAATTAGTACTAGAGCCCTCTAGTGTCACGTGGGGGAGGTGCACATTGTGAGTGTCATCACGGAGTTACCCAAGGGTTTTGAGGGGAGTACGGCTACAGGCAGTAACAGTGAGAGTGGGTTCACAAGACGAGGTATTCGGTTCAGACCACCTTCACCGCCACCCTCAACTAGTGCAGAGTCAGACACAGACTCGGAGGCTTTATCAACAGGTGTGCAATTTCATTCGCCATTGTTGTGGGACGACATGGAGGAGATGTATGGAGCTACCAAGGGGCCTCGTAGGTACTCTGGAGCTGTGGACACAATCGAGTTGGATGACTTTATCCAGGAGTTCGACAGCTGGTGTGATTTGCAGCAGATGCGCAATCCACAGCTATTCACCCCATTCATGGCGTGGAAGGGACTGTTCCAGCATTTGGAAGGCCCGCCTATGGACGATTACCACGAGTTCAGGCGAGGACATGAAGCAGAGATTGAGGAGTGGAGGATGTATTGGTCACCTGACTACGTCTCCATTACTCGAGGCATGACGCGACCAGTAGCTGCATCAGTACCGATATCTCCCACTACCAGCACTAGTAGTGGAACAAGTAGTGCCAGTACTTCTGCAGGTGGTACCAGTTCAAAAGGTGCTACTACTCCTCCTGCCACGACTACAACACATGTGCCTAGATTCAACCCGGTGGTGGAGTTCTTCCAGGAGTTGCGGAGGAACTACCAAGGTGTACGGACAGAGAAGCTGCGAAGTTTGTAAGACTTCCAGCGCAAAACCCAGTGAGAGCTTGCGAGAGGCCTACACTCATATGAGGCGCTTGATAAGTGTGACCCAGGGGTTACTGAAGCTCAGGCAATCCAGTTCTGGTATGGAATTTTGGACAAGGAGCTCAGGAGAAGGGTGCGGGATGCAACCTGTTACAAGCAGCCCAACCCACATTAGCAGATGTGTTTCTGCTGGCTGAGCGGATTGAGCTCAACATGGTGGAGGAGCGAGTTGTTACCATTGGGTTTGGCAAGACATGCCTGCACGAGGCGCAGCTGCCAGCCCACAGGCACAAGGGACTGCCCAACAGCGTGGTCAGGGGGGCCAGGTTTCCCAACCCAAGTTCCATGGAGCTTACAGGGGACCTCAGGTGCAGAGGCCCGTGGCATCTTTTGCAGGCCAACAGCAACCAGGGGTGATATGTTGGACATGTGGAGGACCCCATGTCAAGAGAGATTGCCCAGAGAGTGGCAAAAGGCCGGCACAAACACAGCCTGCACAGTTGCAGTGTGGGCATTGTGGCAAGTATGGGCATGGAGCTGCCCAGTGTTATGACTTGCATCCTGAGTTGCGCCCATGCCAGTTCCAAGGGAACAATGGTGGACGGGGGCGAGGTGGACCAGCCCAGAGAGGCGCCAGATTTGGAGTAGGTTGGCTCCATTGATCTGGTAGTGGCAGGTTGGCCTTGCCAAGGGCATTCATCAGCCGGGCATGGCAATGGATTGCGAGACTCGAAGACAAGTCTGTTTTGGGAGATGGTGCGGATTTTGCGCCACTTGCAGCTTCATCAAGCTGTATCACCAGCATACATCTTGGAGAATGTGCCACTGATGGGCGATTCGTCGCCAGGGTGATGGCCAGTGTGCATCAAGTCCGGTCGTGGCTTGGGTCAGCAGTGCTGCTAGATGCAGCTGCAGTGGGATCACGGGCTCATCGTCCACGGCTATGGTGGATTAATTTGATGCCACCCGCACTGCTCAAGCGTGCATTTGATGGGGTGCAGCGGCCAATACACCTCATAGTGGACAGCATTTTGGACACAGGGAGGCAGTCTCAACGTGTGAGACACGATGACCGTTCGCCTTTGGCAGTGGTCAACAGGGTGGGTCAACCACGAGCAGCATTACCTACACTGCTCAGCTTCCCAGGATCCCATGCTTTCGGGATGGTGGACCTGGCCTTTTGTGGGATGCTCAGATGCAACAGTTAGTGGAGCCTAATGCCGACGAGCGAGAGCGGGCTATGGGGTTTTCCACTGGGACCGCGGCGGTGCCTTCTTTTTCTGAGGCATCACGTCGTCAGGTGTTGGGGCAAGCAATGGATCTCAATTGCTTGACCTGGATTATCAGCTTGGCTATGGCTGAGCAACGTAGAGTGCGGAGTGCATTTCCCTTGACGGTCTCTCTGCCTACCGAGACGGTACAGGCAGCGAGTGTGGGCGAGCATATGAGGACCACGGGGTGTAGACATCCATGGCACACGTGGGAGGTACTCGAGGTTCAGAGGGAGTTGGCAGCCAAGGCAGCTGTGATGGATGAGGTTGGGGATTCTTCTCGGGATGAGGAGGTTCTCAATGATGAGATGATGGGGTTAGGATGAGGCCTTGTCATTGACTGAGCAGGAAGGAGTACTGCTCAAGAGGTTGCAGCATAGCAACCACGAGACGCGTCCTCTACCTCTAAGCCCACTGGACTTAAGGTTGCAGTTACGGAGGACAATTGGGAGCCTGACATTGGACCCATTGTCACCGGAGGAGAGAGACAACGTATATGGCGGTTCCTGAGGGCTTATAGGAATTGCTTTGCCTTCAGTTTGAAAGACTTGGGAGCACTAAAGGGTCAAGAGATTCGCATTGAATTGGCCACTGACACGCCAATCTTTCGGAGACCCTATAGATATAGTGACATGGAGAGGTCCTTGATTCAGATGAGAACTCAAGATTTTTGGGAGGCAGGTTTGGTGGAGCTCTCTGGTGGAGAGTATGCTTCAGCCACAGTGATGCCAGCCAAGAAGGATGTCTATGGCAATTGGACGGAGAGACGTATGTGCGGTGATTACCGGCCTGTAAATCGTCAGACCAAGTCCGATAGGTATGCCGACACCAGAGGAGATCTTTGATGCCATTGGGCATTCCAAGGTTTTAGCACGTTGGATTTACGATCCGGATATCACCAGTTGCCGATCAAGGAGGCGGATAAGCAAAAGACGGCATTCTGGGGGATCAATGAGCACGGGAAGGATTGCCTATACCAGTGGCGGTTCTTACCATTTGGGCTTAAAACGCTCCCGCTGAGTTTCAAAGAGTCATGGACAGGATTCTAGCAGGGGTGGAGTTGCTCGGTGCTACATAGATGACATCATCATCTTTAGTGCTACGGTGGAGGAGCATGAGAGACACCTTCAGGGGGTATTTGAGCGCTTGAGGACGCACGGATTGAAGTTACATCTGGGCAAGTGCAAGTTTTTCCACAACTAGATTGAGTATCTGGGTCACATGATATATCCTGGAGGATTGGGGGTACAACAGACTAAGGTAGAGTCCATTGCACAGGTTCCACGCCCCACGGATGTGAGCCGAGTTCGAGCTTTCATGGGGTTAGCAAACTATTACAGACGGTTTTGTTAAGGGATTTAGTGCCATTGCAAAGGCTCTAACCAAGCTGACCAAGGTGGACCAGGAATGGCAGTGGGAAGATGAGCAAGAACAAGCTTTTTCAAGAGCTCAAGGCGAGGTTGACCTCGGTGCCCATCTTGAGACGACCTATCAGGGGGCGTCCTTTTCAGCTGCATACAGATTGGAGCATGCTGGGGCTTGGAGCAGTGCTCACACAGGTGGATGATGAGGGAAGAGAGTTCGTAGTGGCTTATGCTAACCGCTCGAACAATGCTGCAGAGTCTAAGTATAGCTCATATGAGGGAGAATGCTTAGGTGAAGTGTGGGCCGTGGCACACTTCAGGTGCTATCTATACGGCAATCTCGTCACCCTTGTCACGGATCACCAACCACTGAAGTGGTTGATGGAGTCAGACAAGCTTACGGGGAAGCTTGCACGGTGGGCACTCATCCTTCAAGAGTATGACTTTCAGGTGGTGCATCGACCGGGTTTGGTCAATCGCAATGCAGATGGGTTGAGTCGCAATCCATGCACGAGCCAACAGGATGACACTGGAGCTCGGTGGCATGGTGAGACGGACGAGGAGATGGTGCCCGGATGGCATGCATCTGCATTTCTGTGTATCTTGGCAGCGGAAGGCCAGGTTGGACCTGCAACAGGGATGACTGTAGATCAAGTGTCTGAGGACCCTGAGGCCAGCAATGAGCAAGGTGGCGCCAAAGATATACATGAGGATTCAGTTGTGTTGGACTACCTCCGCACTGGAGACACTGCGGCCACTGTGACTGCCAAGGAGAGGGATCGGATCCTACAACGAGCCAAGAGGTTCAAGTGGGAGGGGACACACCTGCTCCGAGTGTGGGAGGATGGTTGAGTGAGGATTGTGCCTCACCCAACTCAGCGGGCACGGTTAGTGCGGCATGCCCATGAGGAGTTGGGTCATTTTGGGGTGCGACGCACTCATAGTCTATTGCAGGGCAGTATTGGTGGCGTGGTATGCACACAGAGGTGCAACAATTTGTGGCTAGGTGCATGATGTGTGACAGGGTGCGTGCTTCATTCAACGCCCTACTCCACAATTGCACCCTCTTCTGATCATGGGATTGGGCTACAGGTGGAGTCTTGACTTCGCAGGGCTTGCCACTGACCATGCGCCACAACAAGTACGTGTTGGTGATGGTGGAGCACTTCTCCAAGTGGATTGAATTGGTTCCATTGCCTGATAAGGCTAGTGAGGGAGCTGCGTATGCATTCTTGGATTGTGTGCTTAGCCGATTCGGTGCTCACGGACCAAGGGAGAGAGTTCTTGGGGGAGTTTCAGGCTTTGTGTGACAAGGCCTTGATAGACCACCGCACCACTTCTCGGGATCATCCTGAGGCCGATGGCTTGGCAGAGAGAGTTGTTCAGACAGTAATGAGGGGTTTGCGCAAGTATGGCTTGCAGAAGGGACACCTAGGAGATTGGGACCTTCAGTTACCCTAGTTAGTCATGGGCTACAGGTTCAGCAAGCAAGCATCACTTGCCTCCTTCTCACCATACTTTCTTCTCTTTGGCCGAGAGCCGGATTTGCCTACATCCATTCGCAGAGAAGCTGCTACAGTTCTTAACCTTGACGATCCGGACGTGTGGGCACGTGCATGTGAGCAGCGTGCAGAGTTGTTCAAGAGAGTCATGCCCATGGCTTTCGAGAACCTTGCCATTGCACAACACCGTGATACGTTGAGGTATGCTACCATACATGGTGGGGGCTATCGTCCTGGGGTTCGGAGATTCAACCCTGGTGACTATGTCTATTTGCAGCAGACTGCTCCTACGACCCTGGATGTGACTGCAGGACGTGTTATTTTGAGGGTTCGAGAGGTCTTGCCTTCAGGCGTCTTGGTCTTGGAGGGTCGGGATGGCATAACTTGGAAGGACCATGTGCGTAATTGTGCGCCATGTCACCTTCCGAATGTCGATGGCAGGATTGACCCAAACCTGGCAGTGGTATCTGCAGGTTTGAGGTGCATGTTGTGTGGGTCTGCTAAAGGGGCAGCCACCATGTTGGTGTGTGATCGATGCTCTAGAGGTTGGCATATGGGATGCTTGACTCCACCTCTTGAGATGGTTCCGGATGGGGATTGGTTATGTCCACATTGCATTGGATAGTGGGAGTGGATACAACCATGGAAGGCTAACAAGAAACGCAAGGCCCAGCTACTAGGAGACCTTGAACACACGAGGTCCTGGCTCAAGTTCACAGATTGCAAGATGGCGACTAACGATGGGGCTACTCTTGTACCCGGCCTCTTGGTCTATAGAGTTTGAGTGCAATAGGGGCAGTGATAGAGGACTTAGTACGGCTGTGGCTATTACATCTTGTAGCTATCTGGAGGTAGAGGGACCTACCCACCAGCTAGGGGGGCGATTGTGGCAGACTACTTTATTGTGCATATATATGTGGTGTGGTTTGGACAGCGATGTAGTTGTGTAGCGATATGTATGCGCACGACACTCTGCTTGCTCAGCTGCACCGTGGTGGTTAGTTGCACCATGGTGGTTCTCATGGACCAATGCGATGTTTTTTTCCCCCTCAAGCACTAAGCTCCACTAAGCCCTATCGCTGCTGCGCACTTAAGTCCTCGCTGATGTTTACAAGGTTCTTGGGAGAGTAAGCTTGGTCCAGGGTATGCATGGCAGGGATGTGGGATGGAGGCTTTGGAGACCTATGAGCAAATGATGGGGGAAGCACATCGTGTTTGTGTGCATTTGCAATGCTTGTGGAAGCCTGGCAGCCCTGGAGAAGGGCAAGAGGTGCATGGGGATATCATCAAAGCTGGAATTGTGCCAAATGTCAATCTAAACACTGCCCTGGCAGCTTTAGAAAAAGGGAAAGAGGTCCATGGCATCATCTTCAAAGCTGGAATTGTATCAGATGTCATTCTGAACAATACCCTAGTGAACATGTTTGCAAAATGTGGGTGCATCTAGGTTGCAAAGGGAGTGTTTGACACTATGGCTGAACGAGATGTGGTGTCGTGGAGTGCGATGCTTGCAGGGTATGCATGGCAAGGACGTGGGATGGAGGCTTTGGAGAGCTATGAGTAGATGATGGGGGAAGCACATCATGTTTGTGTGCATTTGCAATGTGCGTGCAAGCCTGGCAGCCCTGAAGAAGGGCAAGAGGTGCATAGGAATATCATCAAAGCTGGAATTGTGCCAAATGTCAATCTGAACACTGCCCTGGCAGCTTAGAGGAAAGAGGTCCATGGCGACATCTTCAGAGTTGGAATTGTACCAGATGTCATTCTGAACAAAACCCTGGTGAACATGTTTGCAAAATGTGGGTGCATTTAGGATGCAAAGGGAGTGTTCGACACTATGGCTGAACGAGATGTGGTGTCGTGGAGTGCGATGCTTGTATGGTATGCACGGTAGGGACGTGGGATGGAGGCTTTGGAGAGCTATGAGCAAATGATGGGGGAAGGGGGGCACCTTCTTCAATAACACAACGGCTACGAGTGGGTAGATGGTCAACTAGAAATAGCAATGGCAACAACGCAATTGATAGAACAAGGCCCACTGCTAATGAAGGTACCTTCTTCAACATATTTCACCCTGAATTCCCCTGCTATCAGAGTCGTCCCTAAGTATCCAAAAACAGGTAACAGATATGAGAAGAAACTGTGGGATGAATACTGTTCTGACTCCAGTAACTGGTGGGACAACCGAGGCAAAAAGGTGAATGCCTGTCAGATTTCAGACTGTAGCAGATGTAATTGACCATAGGAACTAGTGTGATAAGTTGAGTTGGGTGCAATTGCACTCTCCCTTTCCTCTCTGCTTCTGTTTGCTATTCAAAGGTAGGATTCCCTGCCCTTAGTTTAAATTTCAGTCTGGTGCCGAGAGTGGGTAGACCTTGAGGTCATCCATGATGTCCCCCCCCATGTCACAGACTGGAAAACAAGTCCAGGGAAGTTTTCTGCCTAACTTCTTTTTCATCAGACAATTTTCTGGAAACGGACATGGTTTTGGACACTACAGCCTCTCTAAGTCAGTAGGGTTGTGGCATTTGCTGGAACAATTCTAAAAGGAGAATGTTTGTCAGATTACCAGATGTCATTCTGAACACTGTCCTTGCCCTAGTGGACATGTATGCCAAATGTGGGTGCATCGAGGATGCCAAGGGAGTGTTCAACACTATGGCTGAACGAGATGTGGTGTCGTGGAGTGCGATGCTTGCGGGGTATGCACAGCAGGGGTGCAGGATGGAGGCTCCAACCTATGAGCAAATGATGGGGGAAGGGGTGAAGCCCGCTGACATAAGGTTTTGTGGTGTTTGCAGTGTGTCTGGCAGCCCTGGAAAAGGGCAAAGCGATCCCTGTTGACATGATCAAATCTGCAATTGTTCCAGATGTTATCCTGAACACTACTCTGGTGGCCATGTATGCCAAATATGGTAGCATTGAGGATGCCAAGGGAGTGTTCAACACTATGGCTGAATGAGATGTGGTGTTGTGGAATGTGATGCTTGCAGGGTGTGCAGAGCAGGGGCGCTGTATGGGGCTTTGGACCTGAAAGCAAATGATGGGGGAAGGGGTGAAGTTCGACCACATCATGTTTGTGTGCGTTTGCAGTGCGTGTGCAAGCCTGGCAGCCCTAGAAAAGGGCATCGGAGGTCCATGGTTGCATCACCAAAGCTGGAAATGTACCAAATGGATCAATAGCTACAAGAAACCTGCATGGGTAGATGGTCAACTAGAAGCCGTAGCAGCAGCAGCACAATGATAAACTCAGGCACTGGTAATGAAGGCACCTTCTTCAACACATTTCACCCTGTTTTTCCCTCTTGTCAGAATTGGCCCTAAATTTTCATGTTGAATTCTACAAGTTAGCTGGTTGAGTGAGCCTTTGATAGTTTGGAGCAACTTTGACATGGTACTCCTGCAATGTGACAACAGGGAAGTATCCAGAAACAGGTAACAGCTAAGACGAGGAGAAGCTGTGGAATGAATACTTTTCTGACCCCAGTCAATGGTGGGATAGCCGAGGCAAAAACTTCATGAACTTAATGCATGAGTGGCTTGATTGTTTCATTTCAAACCTGATATGATTTGAGCCTGGTTCCGGAGATTTATCTCCAGACCTACAATCTGCTTTTGTGATGAGTTTACAATTTGCATATATGGTGGTAAATGTTATATATCAAACCAAGGTTCTTTCCTAAATGTGAATGACCTGGAAACCTTGTTAGAAAGATGAATGGCTTACGAATTGGACTATGTATGGCTTGACCCATGGATTAATTTCAAAGGGTTAGAACATGTGCTAGGGTTTTAATACTGAATGGATGTGGGACATTGCTAGGGCGCCAGAGCATGACATTCCATGCATTCACGCCATTGGATGCCAAACTTTTTTTGGCACGTTGGACCAAGGTTTGTATGCGTTCTCGAACTGCTGACCTTGCTCGTTGCCCGGTTGACCTCATTTTCCATAATTGCATTGGACCAAGTTGCGTACTTTGTGGGGTGGAAGAGCTTGAGTTAGGCTGCAACTGGATGCATTGATGGCAATGATGTTGGGAATGTCAGCAACCGCCCCTCCAACTACTATCCCAATATGTACTTTTTATTGAACCTTGCGATTCCGACGTAGGCTTGGGAGGCAAGACTGCTACGAGAGGTGGTTTGTGCACGTTCACCCCAACTTATTTTTGTGGTTGTCATCCATTCAGTGTTAGTTGACTTTGAAGTTTACTGCTCTGGTATGTTTTCCTTGGGTGCAGGAAGAACCTCTTGAGGTTGGGGAAAGCCAAAGTCGTCTGCCATTGAGGACCTTGTGGTGACCCAAGTAAATTGGGGCGCAAGGGAATTCCTGATAAATACCACGTAAGAAGGGAGGTGGAGCTGGCGGGACAACAATATTGGCTGCTAGTGAGGACGTCTACTCCACCGAGAGTGCTGGTAAGGGTGACAGTAGGGGGTTGGCAGATCAGCATGTGAAGCCAACTTCCCCACAGAAAGAGGTACGCCCTCAAAGACTTTATCTTGGTTCCTGTCCTTGGGCTTTCTTTTTTTTACTCTGAAAACATTTCATGAATGATCTATTTATTTGGTGTGTGCCATGAATTCTATGCATCAGGTATGGTAAGACGTACTCATGTACTATACCTTGTTGTTTTGTTGCATGTAGAAGGGGACTAAAGCAGAGGACCCTGCCCCAGCCATCGTGAAGGGAGCTGAGAAGAAGTACATGCGAAAGGAGAGCGTGTAACCAGAGCCACTGCTGCCAAAGGCACAAAGTCCTTGACTGATGCAAATGGTGACATAAACCAAGTTCTAGCGGGAGTAAGAGTCAGGTGGGCCTTCAGGAGGCACCTCTCCATGCAGCAGTTTCCGTACTAGAGGTGAGCATGCATGCACCTGTTGGCTATCAGTTCTGTATAATGTGGCCATTTACATGTTGGGTACTTCAAACTATTAGTAGATGCATTGCTAAATGAAACTGCTAAGGGGTGTTGGGCGTGATGTTTGCAGGCTGAGAAAGCCGCTCTTGATACTGCCACCGACAGTGCACCAACTGCGGCGCCTTCAAAGGCAACCCCCAAATATCAACCCCCTGCCACAGTGGCAGATATTCTTATGCTACCAAAAGTACTCTACACTTTCAGTGATTGCTTATACTGGGCGGTCCTCATTATCTAGTTTTCAATGTACCTGTATGTCTTCATGGGTTGATTAATGTGGGTTTTATGGTGGGTGCTATGTGCAGTTTAAGTTGAAGGTCAAAATCAGCCTGTATGATCCTCATTTACCACAACAGAGGGCTGCCAATGGAATTGTCACTGGTGTGCCTGACAAAGATACATATCACTGCCGTGTTTATACTGAGGGATTGTGGCGGGTTGAGGTGAATGATATCTATATTGCCATTGTGTCTTGCCTCACCCTAACGAGGAAGAGGTCCCACCGCAGACAATGTTGGAGGATGTCGTTGGTCTGAATTGTCTTTGGCCAGAGAAGAACATAAAGAGGGCTTAGATTTCGTTCGCCCGGGCATAGACATTGCTGGCAGTGAGAAGAAGGCATGAAAGCAGTTCAGTGTTCCTAGTATGCACGCGGAGACGCCGTGTAGAAGTTAGGCTTAGTGCTTTTATCATGGCTGAATTTTGTTGACAGTGTTCCAGCACTTAACTCTCTAGGATTCTATTCTATTTTGTGGAGCTTGAATCCCCAATGGTACTTCTTTAAACACTACACTAGTGGTATGTGTTCCTCTAGTCATGTTCATAATCACTTGCACATCACTGTAATAGTGGTATAATCTAAAACTGTGGGAGTAGCCAAATGCACACAATTGCCTACATTGCCACTTGTATAGTGGTATAAGTAGTCACATATATATTACTGTACTAGTGGTATGAATTCCTCCAGTGGTATTCCTAATCACTTACACCCCACTGTGTTAGTAATGACTCCAATCCATAGTTCCCACTCAGAGAGACACCATGAATGACTCAAATAGCTTACACCACTCTGTGGGTAATCATTCCAATGACCTGCTGAGGGACGTCATCCACTCACATAACCACTTTGTGAGTGATATTGTATATTATCAGTTTTCATAGAATGACTCTATGAGTCATTTTGTGGTCACTCAACAAGTGGTTTCGGAAGTCATTGAATTTTACACTCCATCCATTTCGTAGCACTAACACATGACACGTGTCCATGTTGAGAGTGTCGCCACGTGTCGACATAATCTCCAATATCATCCACGGACCACCGGCTTACACGTCTCCACTACAAAACGGAAGTGGTTACTTTACCACTATGACATGTCAGTTTACCACTTTGACACGTCATAAGTGGTTGGTTTACCTCAGTGACACGTCATTGACATGTCATAGTGGTTAATTTACCACTGTGACACGTCAGCTAACAGGTGGACCTGGGACGTGAGTGGTTCGAACCACTGTCCTTAACCACCGGTGCCACGTAATGTCTTTTACCACTCACTTGTCTTAATGCACTGGTTCTTCATCACTCTGAGGCCAGAGTGGTTTAGTGTCTTTTACCACTCAAAATGAGTGGTTAACAGAGTGGTTATTCCGCGTTTTTCTTCTAATGAGATAGATCATCTACCTCTCAAAGCCCTTAAAACTCCTCGAGAATTGTCCGGCATACTTGCTAGATGGTCTTTACTTCTACAGGGCTTTGAATTTGACATTGTTTACAAGAAGGGGAAGGAAAACAGCAACGCTGATGCGCTTACTCAGGGAGAAACCAAAACGTCTGTTCCTTATAGAACTCTAGATGACTTGGCTCGCATGTAGAATCCTGATCGTTTGCTGCCTGATTCACATCCACGTGTATCCTTTTTGAGTTTGATGGATGAGTTACCCTATGCCATTACGCCTGCTGGGGATCTCATCACTTTTGATGTTCATTAAGATGGTCACTTTGGTACTTACATGTCTAGACAAAGTCTTCTTTGCTTGATCACTGCTGCCTGGTTACTACAGCAGTACCTTCTTCTTCTTCTTCTTCTTCTTCTTCATGGCCATGTGTTTCTTATGGTTACTTCCCTTAGGACCTGTACTTCATGCCCAGTCTACCATCATAGGTAAGCCTGATCCAGATGCGCTGCATGGTTCCATTATTTGAAGACCACAGGGGCAGACACTTCTGATTACCTGCTATTAACCCATTGTTTCCTTGGCTCTGTGTACGATAGGCATGGATGACTCCCTATTCGCAGCCCTTCTCCACAAGTGCAAGGCCGGCACACAACTCCCAAGTATTTCCAAGACACTTCAAAGGCAAGTTAACTATCACCTTCCCTGTCATGTGGAACGTGAAGGTAAATTGTTAAAGAACATTGTCTTGGATGGCCTTATCAAAACCGTGGAGGTTCCTAATAGGAGCTCAATTCCAGAGTTGCTTGAATTATATCATGCCTCACCTTTTGCTGGTCACTTTGGTGTGACAAAGACTGTCAAGTGTTTGCAAGAACTGTATACTTGGAAGGGTATGCATCAGGACATTGCCTCATTTGTTTCTAAGTGTGTTGAATGTCATGCCAAGACATTGCTTCCTCGGGCTCGCGCTTCATTACCCATGCATGCAGCCTATACCTGTCACTGGCCCTTTTGACAGGGTAGGCTTAGATCTTGTGGGACCTCTTAAACTCACCGAGAAGGGTCACTCCTACATAGCCGTGGCCACTGACTACTTCTCTAAATGGGTTGAGTTCCACTTTTGGTCGCGAAGGATGCAGATTCAGTCGCACAATTTTTCTTTGATGAAATCATTCTAAGGCACGCATGTCCTCTTGAGATACTTACAGATCAGGGTACCGAGTTCTGCAATCAGCTGATGCAGGTGATATGCTTCAATCTTGGGGTAAAACACCGCACCACGACACCTTATCATCCCCAATGCAACGGTCTAACTGAGCGATTCAATAAGACCATGTGTTCCATGTTGGAGAATAATGGTTCTCTGTTGGGTGATTGGGATGTGGCTCTTCCAGTTTTGATTTTTGCTTATAGGACATCCGTTCATGCAAGTACCGGGTATACACCCTTTGAGCTAGTATATGGCAGACTTGCTCGCAGCCCTTTACATGACACTCCGCTGATTCCAGTCACTAGTACTGACCCCATTGATTGGGATTCATTCTTGGTTGAGATGACTGCTAAAAGGCAAAAACTCCAATCTTCTGCCAAAACTAACATAGCCAAGGCCCAAGCAATTCCGGCTCGCAATTATAATCGGCGTGTGTGCTATTCTGAAGAATTTCTGCAGGGTCAATCTGTGTGTCCGGCTCCAGCAAGGGAAAATCATTTCCAAGGCTTCCAAGCATATCGAGGGCCCCTATCTGATTGCGGAAGTCTTGAGGGGCAGACAGTTTAAGCTGCTCCCTCAACATCCCTCTGTCCCTCCTCTTTCCCACACTGTCCATCTTGATTCTCTTGTGCATTGCAAATTAGTTTTTGATCTCACTTGTATTAATTTTGAGGGCCGTCGTGTTATTCTAACCCCTGGCCGTGCTGCATGAGTGCAGATCATAAGTTCCTGCTTTTTGCTTTTAAAACTTGACTTTGTCAGAATCTGTTGCACGAGTCAGGTGGTTATCGGGAGACTTCCTTCCCTTGAGATATCTGTTTACTAAAAGAGCTTACATCAATTGTATGGTTTGGGGTTTTTCCTATTGGGGGTTTTATCCTTCACCCACCTTGCAGGGTAAGGTTTTCCCCCACAGGTTTTTTCATCCCTCTCCTATTGGATGCCTAGTCCTTCTTTTGAAGTTGAATTTGGCTCGGTGGGCCTTGCATTGGTAAACTTTCTGAAGCTCGCTGGAGCTCACTCCTCCTGGCGTGGGCGGGTCTTACATATGTAAGATGGAGTATTCCACTAGTTGCAGATGCTCTTCTGTTCGTTGGCTGGATGAAAAGCAAGGTGGTTGGTGAAGCTAATTAAATGTGCCTAATGTTAGCCTAGGCCCTTGTCTCATTCCAACAGTAACCTAATCAGACAGGGTGGTTGCTGACGTGTGGAAGAAACTTAAAGAAATCATGGCAGCCAATAAGAGGCCACCATTTACCATTCTAGATTAGCCCTTTTCTTAATATAAAAAGCGGATGGCTTATGCCAAACGCAGGATGGTTTGGGTGATCAGCACTGTGTACTTGGATGTGCCGGGCATTTGGATGATTTGCACTTGATACCCCTGCATGTGATTAGATTGGCCCACCTGTGAGACTCCTCTAGCGAGAGATCCTTCCCATCTAGCTTGGCGTGCTTTACTGGCTATTTCCCCACTTGAGCGCCCAAACACACAGAGGAAAAAGGAATATTCCCCGGGTAGAGAAGTTGGTCTTACAGGCGGAGGCCCCTCTTCTGTAATTTTTTTTTTTTTTTTTTAAAAAACTTCATAAGTACTAGGTAGGGGCTCTCCTTTATATACCTCGCGGGGCGGTGGGACACATGTCAGCCCTAGTAACCGCCATGTCACATCTTCTTACCCCAATTTGCAACCTGAACCCTCCCCAATTTAATAGCTGTCGGGTTATGCCTTCTTTTTTCTTACCCCCCCTACATACAATTAGTAATTCAAATCATGGTCTTCTTAGCCTTAATACAAGCTTTTCACGTTCCCTGTGGGCCCTAGTTAACCCCTAAACGACGAGCCGACCCGAATCGGGTCGGCCCGATTTTTCATCCATCCATAGCATGCACGGATGAAGTCTGATGAACGAGCCGCTTCAACAAAAAATGTAGCGCGGAACGAGCTGCACACGCAGGTCTTATGACGCCCCCAACAGAGAAAAACTCCGCCGTCAGGATTTTTTTGAAGTTTGGAAATTGCAGGATTTTGGGTGGGAGAAGGGGAGGGGGCACGGCAGTTGACCGTCGACGTGGCAGGTGGCAGTGGCCATGCGGGTGGGATTTTGCGGCGGGGGGCAATGCAGGGGTTGGAGTGGGGGGCTTGTGAGGCCCTCCCCAAAAAGCCGACGAACAAGGGGACGGCTCGAATGAGCTGGCCCTAGCAAATAATGGGGAACCTCGATGTGGCCCGGAAAACGTCGCCGGATTCAGGCGACATTCCGGCCACCGATTGCCTAACCTGAAGGAGGCCGGAAATTTCACAAAATCCCACATCCCAAATGCAATTTAGGGAATTTTTGGGAAATTCTTGGGCAGGCTTGTGTAGTTCTTGGCCTATGAGGGACTGACCGTTGAAATTCCCAAATGAAGGAGAATTTGGGGTCCCAATGGGGCCTATACCATTTCCTTTGCAAATTCTCTTTTTGGAACCCCATTCCAGTCACATACAAAGCACCCCCCCTTTCATTTTGGCAGATTGGGGTGAAATTTGGTGTGAGGGTTTGGGATTGTGCACTTCACAGGAATATAGCACTTTTTCTCCCAGGAAAATTTGGGATCATGGATAATTTGCTTGGTCAAACATGAACTTTTGCTTTGTTTTTTCCATTTTCAAAAAAATGCACCGTCTTCAAATGTTATAATGTCCCAAACTACACGGTGGAATCTCCCCAAATTTGGGGGGCTTGTGCATCTGGTAGGTAGGAAGCAGTTTGTACGGTTCATCCAATTGGATGAACGTTGGTGGGCAGGTAGCCGCTGACGTGTGAGGGTGGGTCCCGGAATTGTCCAAAAACCCAAAATCACCTCTCGTCCTTTAGGGGTTAACTCCTAACCCCTTCAAACTTGGGGTCCTTAATGATTGGAGACATGGGGCATAGACTACACTCAAAATAGTCTTTGTGAAATTGGAGACATTTGGTCTTCAGGAAAAACACACAAATGAGAACAGCCTATTTGTTTGGGGAAACTTGTCCTTGGGTTCTTTCTTTGTTGTGGCATACTAATCCTGCATCACTGCCCTCTCGAAGGCTAAATCCTTGAACCATGTACTGAAGGGGAAGAGTCCCATTGTGAAGTATCAAGAAGAGAGCACATGCAAATGCAGCATAGTGCCCTGGCGATCCAAACTCTGTGTATCACGATCAGCATGCTGGACTGCTAATAAACCCGTTCGGAGATTCAGCAGGCTGACCTTCATTTCATGTGTTGAAGAATGGGGTCCATCACAAGAATACAAGCCAGAGAGCCAAGAGATATGTTTGCACGTTGATTCCAGAAAGGCAAATGTAAAAGGACCCAGCCTTGTACACTAACTGCATTAGACTACAGTACTGCGCTTTGCCTGCTTCGAGTCCTCAGTATCAGTTGTTTCGTCACCTAATGAGGAGTTTTTTCCGTTTTTTTGGTGTTCTATAGGGGGGTAACAAAGCCCGTGCTATACATAGGCATGGTCTTGAGCATGTTTGCTTGGCACATTGAGGACCACTTCGTGTTTTTTGTCAGGACTTTGGTTCTGTTCTGTTCTTTCTGGAGTTTGAGATGTTTTACTTCTTGTACAATCACGACATTCAATTTGGTTTTTAATAAAGCCTTCAAGAGATTTCAGGACATGTACTTTCTTTACCTGTCATTTTTGTGTGAGATTCTACATTTGTTCAACTATGAAAGCCTCTGAATGATCACTATGTGTAGAAATCATGACATCACAGTCATATGCATGGGCTGGGAAGACGTAAGGTTGAGGGGCAGGACTGCAATGCACGTTCAGTACCTACTACCTTGAAGATGGAGAGTACAATTGTCCTGTTCTTCTTGCTCTTGAGCTGGCCATCATGGGTCGGTGAATTTTGAGAGAGAGAGAGAGAGAGAGAGAGAGCTACCTGGGTTTGAAGTCCCTGATGCGGTTTCAAGAAACTTATATTCCAAGACACACTAAGAAGGACTAGTGAGTTTGTGAGAGAGACGAAAGAGGAGATGAATATCATAGAGGTAGAAGTTACGTAAAAACCCAATCAGCAGAGGTTGCTCTAACTTGTGTGTGCAAGACAGAGAGAATGGGGAAGTCAGGGGAAAAGTTGAGAGCGTTGAGGTGTGTGGCAGTGGTAGCGTGTGTGGGTCTGATAGCAGCCACGGTCGCCACCAACCTTGTGTGGGCGGTGTCCTTTACCTCTCTCTTGTTCCGAGAACGCACTCCATCTTCTGCCATTCTTCAGACAGCCCTAGCTGTAAGTGATCCCTTGCACTGCACTGAATTGACCACGAGGGGGGGGAGAGAGAGAGAGTCGCCATATCCTCTTTGCGATAAATCCTGTGCTCAGTGTACCAGTGGGAGAGAGAGAAGAAGGGTGATTAAAGACCGTTCGTGCAATGTTCTTTCCGCCATAGACATACCTCACGGGGTAGAGAGAGGCCTGGCTTTGCAGAAGGATGCCTAGGAGGACATCCTAATCAATATTGACCTTGTTCTCCCATTCATTTGTACTTGGCAATTATTTGAAAGTTTTTGGAGCTGTTGGGTTAAGCTATTGTGGATTGCAGTTAGATGACGATGACGAAAAAATGCCAGCCTTGAAGTGGGAGGAGGTGGCACAAGCTCCCGTCGCGCGCTTGGATGGTGCAGCAATCCAGATTGGCGATTCTCTTTTCGTTTTTGCTGGTTACGCTACCATCAATGAAGTAAGCTTCTTCCCTTCTTTGTCCTTAAAAGTTAACCTTCGATAAACATAAATCCGCCTCGGGATTATGCCAGCCACCGTTCGCATGATTAATCTGTCTGTCTCTCTCTCACACACACTGACAGCACGCGCGTACCTCCTCTCATTTCTAATTTGCTGGCGATAAAGAGGGGCACATTTCTGATGAGGTTGCGTGGGGTCAGGTGCATTCCCATGTGGATGTCTTTAATTTGAGCAACAAGACATGGGGTTCACGCATTGCAATGCCCGAGCAGATGGCACACTCCCACCTCGGCATGGCGACTGATGGGCGCTATATTTATGCTGTGAGTGGCCAGTATGGACCACAGTGCAGGAGCCCAACTGCACAGAACTTTGTATTGGATACTCAGACATACCTTTGGTCTCAGCTTCTACCGCTACCAGTTCCAAGGTATAAACAAGCCTGTGATCTGCAGGTGAAGGAGATGTAATTGAATTTTCGGAGGCAGGGTGGTGGAAATACAATGGGTCGCTATTGTATGTTGGGACATCCAGTGTTCAGGTTTTAAGAGAATGAAGTTCTAAGTTGAACATCAAAGGTACTTGCATGAGCTGGTGGTATTTTAGGTGCTGTGTGGTATTCATACGTTAAAAGACACAGTCCCTCTGCATTTCCTACCTTTGAACACTCCAGGTGGTTCTGCTGGGATGGAAGCGGGAGGGGAAAGCCATGGATACATCCCTATTGAAATGGGCACAATACAAATGGAATTCCAAGATGATGGCCCTGACCCTTTAAAGTTCTGGCACGAGGGTATTGAAAGCTCCAATCTACTTGAAATGTCCACTGGAAGACTCGATAATACCTGAAAGTAGGTTATGGGGAAGTGTGGCAGGTATGCACCAGCCACACAGCTATGGAGGGGACGACTGCATGTGATGGGGGGCAGCAAAGAGAACCGCTGTGACCCTGCCCTGGATCATTGGAGCCTTGGTGTACACGAAGGCAAGGCCTTGGAAGCTGAATGGCGGAAGGAGCTGCCTATTCCTCGGGGTGGCCCCCACAGGTCCTCCCTCTCTTTTGTGTTTTCTCCACACCTAGATTAGTTTGAAAGGATGGCTTCCAGAACAGGGGGCTGATTCCAGATGGATAGATCTTTGTCACAGGATTTGTTGCTGTGGTAGCTAGTTGTAAATTGGTTAAGGGGCTGGCTAAAATTTGTGCACCATTAGTAGCTAGACACATGAACACTGGGTGTTGGGGTAGCATCAAACAGCCTCGGTTTGCCCAGCTACAAGAGTGGGGCTGGTTACAGCTGTAGGGACAATGTCTGCTGATAGGGGTTTTGTGGTAACAGGGCATGTGTTGTGGTAGATGACCGGCTGTATGTGATAGGGGGCCAGGAGGGTGACTTCATTGCGAAGCCTGGTTCTCCCATCTTCAAATGCTCTCGACAGAATGAGGTTCAATTCCTCCTGTTTGCTCTACAACTTGTGGAGTGATTGCATTGCAAATTTAGCTGAGCATCATGTGCAGATATTTGAAAGGTATCTTTAATTGATTAAACAGTAATTCATTGAACTAATCATTGAAAGGGATCTTTAATCAATCTGTATTTCCCTGAGTAAACAGTAATTCATTGAACTAAAACAAACTTAGAGATGCAGCTCGATTCACCTTGATGTGGATGTGATCCACATGGTTATGTGCAAAGAAAAATGTTTGGTTGCAGGTGGTGTATGGAGATGTGTATTTGCTGGAAGGTGGGCAGAACGAGTGGAGGGTGCTGCCATCCATGCCTATAGGAAACTCTCATATTGAGTTTGCATGGGTTGTTGTGAACCATTCCATCATCACAATGGGTGGCTCTACGGAGAAAAACCCAGTTACCAAACGCATGGTCCTAGTTGGTGATGTGTTGGAATTCAATACACAGACTCAGGTCCACTCTCTAACCTATTCACTTTCCTTTGCCCTACCTATTGGTGCTATTCAAGGATGTCCTTTCTTCACCACAGTAGTTCGAAAGCCAGGTGATGAGGGTGTATGGTTGGGAAGGCAGGCCTGGAGAACACTTGGTCGCATGCCATACAGAGTGAAAACAACACTAGCTGCATATTGGGAAGGATGGCTTTATTTTACGGCCGGTCAAAGAGACAAAGGGCCAGATGATCCCTCTCCAAAAAAGATCATGGGCAAAACGTGGCGCAGCAAGTTGAGTTTACCAAACTGAAATCTGCTTGGAATGTTAGTTGGGTTGATATCATAGTCTGATTGATCCATGAGGTCAGAACCCATTTCATACTAAATTTGGTGATGTAAGAGATCTCTCCTTTTGGGGTTTTGTACAACCCTTCATGGGCCAACAACGGAACTCAATAATTATAGCCCTGTTGATTTCTGCAGCATGTCCCCAAATCTCATATTGAATTCTTCCAAAAGAAATTAGGCATCTTCACATAGGGGCCGAATGGTGTATGAAAAATTCCCTTGATCAATTTGTTGTCTTGGCCCAATTTTTCTTTATAATGTTTCTGCCAAGAATATCTCTGCCGGAACTCTCCTCCCGAAGCTGAACCATACTCATAAGGCTAGGCTAGAGGCGGAGACCTCGAGAGACAGGGGAGGAGAGAAAGTTCTCTGTCCTAAAAACTCGACTACAATGAGCCATTGTGGCAGAGCCCAAGGTAGGGGATGACTTTTTTCACGGAGGGAAAACGCATCAGTGCCTTAAAATAATATAAAAGGACAAAATCTGGCTTGAACCCATCAATGCTTATTTTATTATTTACGCATGCATGTCCTGGACTATTGAATGTAATGGCAGGGATGAATTCTCAACGAGATTCATTCATCTGTTAGGGCCGCGATAGTTCCCCGCAACAGGGAATGAAAGCAATATGTTCCCAATCCCGTTACGGCCACTAACTTCAACAATGAAGCCATTTTGAGTACATATGAAGTTGTAATTTGTTCATGTCTAGTATAGGCATACCCGCAAGTGCACCACAAACTCAGTCAACAAGCTTTCATCTCTACAGTTCCCTTACACCACAAATGTGATACACAAAATTGTTTGAAGCAACACAATATCTTTTGTGCTCTTTCTCCTCTTACCAATAACCTCCACACGAACAAATCCCATCTTTGAAGTGGTCAGTCATCACACACCCGAAGATTCTTCATGACACGGATAGTTGTCCCAGAGGCTGTACTGATGAGCCCAAATGCAATGGCCAGTTTCTCACTGTGGTGGCAAAGAGAATCTTCCTTTGCATCCTCCTCTACATCATGCAACACAAAGCCAGCGTTAGACACATAACCTGCTGCCTTCATCTGCCCAGCCAAGTTCTGCAACTGAGCATGAACTTTCAATTTGTGGGTGCAATTTGTCTTTTACCAGAAATGCGTGCACCTGGTTGTCCACCTCAATCGAGCTGTGACCTGCCTCTATCTCTCTTCTTGATCGAATTTCTCATCTTTGCTTTATCATCCCACCTGCCAGCTGCGGCGTAGATACTTGATAGCAGCACTAAAGCTCCAGGGTCCTGGGGCTCCAATTCGAGAATACATTTTGCGGCACGTTCTGCTAGCTCCACATCACCATGGATTCTACAGGCACCAAGCAATGCCTTCCACACCGTAACACCAGGTTGAAATGGCATTCTTTTGATGAAGTGCTCTGACTCATGCAGACACCCGGCACGGCCAAGAAGATCCACCATGCAGCCAAAATGCTCAACTGCAGGAGTAACGCCATGGTCTGCACTCATGGAGTCAAAGTAGTGACGGCCTTCATCTACAAGGCCGGCATGGCTGCATGCAGATAAAACAGAAATCCAGGTAATACTGTCCGGATTTAACCCTTCCTGTTGGAACTCATCAAAGAGTTGGAGGGCTTCCCTACCATGCCCATGCTGGGCATATCCTGCAATCATCGAATTCCATGAAATCAAATTTCGCGTAGCCATCTTAGCAAAGACTTCATGGGCATCTTCTATACTGCCACATGTGGCGTACATATGCAAAAGGGTATTTCCCAAATAGATGTCTGGTACAATTCCACTGTTGCTGATGTCAGCATGGAACCCCTTGCCCATTTTTAGGGCTCCTAGGCTGGCACACGCATTGAGCACAGCAGCAAAGGTGACTGCATTGGGCCTCACACCTTCCTGTTGCATTTGATCATAAACATTGAAAGCCTCTTCAACAGGGCCACATCGGACATATCCTACAATCATTGCAGTCCACGAGACCACATCTCGTTGAGCCATACTGTTGAACACTTGACGTGCATCCTCTATGTTCCCACATTTGGCATACATATCAACAAGAGTACTCTCCAGAACGCTATCTGGCATGATTTTACTTTCACTGATGGCAGCATGTACCTGTTTGCCTTTTTCCAGGGTTCCTAGGCTGGCACACGCATTCAGAACACAAATGAATGTGACTATGTTGGGCATCACTCCTTCCTGTTGCATTTGCTCATACATTTTGAAAGCCTCTTCAACAGGGCCTCGTCGGGAATATCCTGCAATCATCGCATTCCATGAGACCACATCGTGCTTGCCCATATGGTCAAACACTTGACGTGCATCCTCTACATCCCCACATTTGGCATACATGTCAACTAGGGTACTTTCTAGAAGGATATTTGGCACAACTCTGCTTTCACTGATGTCAGCATGGACTCGTTTGCCGCTTTCCAGGGATCCTAGGGTGGCACACGCATTGAGAACACAAATGAATGTGATCATGTTAGGATTCACCCCTTCCCCTTGCATATGGCCATAGATTGTAAAGGCCTCTGCACAACAGCCACATCGGGTACATCCTCCAATCATTGCATTCCATGAGACCACATCTCGGTTAGACATATTGCTGAACACTTGACGTGCATCTTCTATGCTGTTACATTTGGCGTACATGTCAATGAGGGTATTCTCAAGAATGATATCCGGTGCAATTCCACTTTTGCTCAGGTCAGCATGGACCTGCCTGCCTCTCTTCAGGACTCCAAGGCTGGCACAGACACTGAGAGCGGTAGTGAATGTGACCCTGTCAGGCATCACCTCTTCCTGTAGCATCTTATCATAGATTTCCAAAGCCTCCTCAGCATGCCCGTGCTTTGCATATCCTCCCATCATCATTGTCCATGTAAACATGTCTCGTTTAGGCATTTTGTCGAACAACTGGCGTGCATCCCCAACGCTCTTGCACTTGGCGTACATGTTTATAAGAGCATTGACTAGAAAGGTCTCTGGCTTGAATCCACTTTGAAGAATGTGGCCATGCACCTGCTTTCCCTCTGACAGGGCTTTCATGTTGGCACACCCCTGCAAGAGACACACATAAGTATTGGAGTCTGCCCGAATGCCTGGTTGTTTCAACATGTGTACTGCCTCTTTTAGGTGCCCCTGCTTACATAGTGTTCTCACATTCCCTTTCGTGCCAGAAGATTTCTTGTGGACGCCCTCTCTTGGTTCCCGTTCAAAAGCACTGGTGATAGTAGAGGTACTAGTACTACTGCCACTCTGTCCAAGAATCCATTCTGCCTGATTCAACCCTGCCATCCTGAGGGACTCAAAATCTCAATTAGATGCACATCACCAAAACTTGAAGAATTGAGAGATTTCTCAGTGAGAAAGGCCTCTTCACTACATGTTAACAGTGGTCCAACAAAACTGAAGTCATCTACATTTAGCATTGTCTAGCAATTGTTCTCTTTGAACTTCAAATCTTCCAATAACAATACCCGCTGCATGTTTGGCCTGCTTTATGGAAATTAGAACCATCACCAGATTCTCCTCGAACTTGTGTCAAGGCGGCCAGCTCTGCTTTCACCCACTTGGGATTCGACTGACTCTCAATCCACAGGGCCTCCTTAGTGCGTTTATGTTTGAAGTCTGGGTATCTCGAGTTTTTCTGTGGACAACGCAAGTGTGTGGCAGAGTTTCAACCATAACCCCGTTCAACCGGCACAGCTGCACAAGCTATTTCATATGACAGGTCTTTTGAATCTCCTCATTCAACCAGAAGAATGACAGTTATGACAAAAAAAAATCACCAGTCTTATCATGCAAAACATATCATGTTAGCTTCAGGACGGAAAAGATCTGCTCCTTCAAAAGCTGAAGGCCAGAAATCCAAGGGTGCTCAACTCATTACTCACCTTATCAAATCTGTTGTCCCACCACTGCGAAGGATCTGCCATGAATTCCTGCCAGAGCTGTTCTGTGCTTACTGCCCTGGCTGCATGCAAATACCACTAGAAATGAGAATCTGTAGCAGCTCAAAATCTTACAGACTCCTGCGTGGCTGAGTCTCGTTGAGGTCTGTACTCTGTACCTTTCTCGGTTTCTCTCCGAAGCTTGGGAGGCGCCATAGCCACCACTTCCAAGGGTCTCCGCTCCGGCAATGAGAGGATGGATGCATCTGTCAGGTCCACTGCCAGGCCACTTACTCGGCTGCATGATGTGAGGCCTCCCTCTTGTTGCACCAAAGAAGAAGAGATGCCACTGGAAATTGCGTGTACCTCGCATGCTGCCATTTCCGTGTCTCTAATATTGAGAGAGAAGCAGTGGTAATGGAATCTATGACATGATTGTGAACCCCACTGAACTTTGGGTTTGCCTGTTCAAAAAAACAAAAAATGCATGCCTACAATCGTAGTGACGAGTTTGCATTTGCTCTTCTACAAGATCACCTTTCCTTCTCATGACATAACAGTAACCCAAAAGCCCCACATGGGCGACAAGTGATAAGATCCAGCGCAATTCTATGTCACACCAGCCGGATGAACACCACTCCAAACAATGACGCACGGATATCGTGAGCTTTTGCAAAACAAACTACACAGGCAAACTGGCAAATGAGCACAATTGCTGTGACACTTCGAGGCGAAAAACAAAACTACCCTGAAGACCTCTGGAATCATAAGCTATGGCAGCTCTCGCCTTAGCACCCACCCTATGCTCATTCTGTTTTATCCGCCCTGCTTTCAAAAAAATTCACACCCAACAGTTCCTCATTATCTAATAATTCTACCAATGACCAAGACTAGGGCGGATCATAACTTTGGGGAAATCTGATTCAACAATTGAAGTGATGATTGTCCAAGTTTGTGTCTCTCTTCAAACTTGAGGAGTAAGGTGAGCTTGGTTATGGCAATGAAGGCTTTGTGATCAAGCACATAATCTCCATTTGGGTGAGTGGGAGGGAAGAAGGTACACTATTTGCACTACTTTTTTTTTTTTTTTTTTTTTGAAACAGGGGACTTGGCCCTGGTTGGTAACTTTATTGCTGAATTATTGGAGGGAAAAAAATTAAAACCCTCGAGGCTGCCATAAGGCATATCGCATGAGAGCCATGCAAGATAACTGAAGTTCGTTACTGAGGATTCTTCCCGGATATTCCATAAGAAGTAGTGCTCTATCGGCGTGCTCCCTATCCCTAGGGAGGGTGTGTGAACCCCTGGAAAAAAAACTATGTGACAGAAGACATAGACTGAGTCGAACTGCCGACTAGAGGACTACTAGATAGTGCTAGTAAATCTTCCAGTCCAAGACCAAGCATTGGAAAAGCGCAAACTGGCCTTCTGCATGCCAAGAAGAAGAAGCCCCAAAAGAGACTTGCACATGTGCCTGACTAGGGTTAAAATAAGGAGAAAACGAGATAGATGGGGAGACGAGAGGGTAGGGTAGGCGCGAAACGGAACGCTGTGGAGATTGTGAAGTGGAACGGGCGGACGGTGGAGCTGATCAGGGGAGGTGGAGAGAGGCAGCCGAGCCAGAAAGAATCAAGAAGCTATCGATGGAAGTGGAGCCGCATTGCAGAAGACGAACGGACATGTTTCCAGTTGATCTCGGATCTTTCAAATTCCGGGGAGGCCGAAGAGGAGTCCTCTGTGTCCCTCCCAACAGCAGGGGAGTTTGTCTGCCCATACACAGGTGAGGTCATCAGAGCAGCGACAAAGGATTCCCTCCTTGCCCCAAATGGCGCGGAAGGCAGAGATGAGGGTAGGCAGACGCTGAGGCTTCTTGGCAGATTCTGCACATAGTGTGGCCCACGCCTTTTTAGCAGCAATCAACAGATCAAAGAAAAC
The DNA here is from genome assembly GCA_030704615.1 of Takakia lepidozioides. Taxonomy (NCBI): domain Eukaryota; kingdom Viridiplantae; phylum Streptophyta; class Takakiopsida; order Takakiales; family Takakiaceae; genus Takakia; species Takakia lepidozioides. The sequence continues at coordinate 62,086,822 of CM060732.1, forward strand.
CAGAGTTAAGATTGTTGACACAGAGGTGTTCTCATTGTTGATTGCCTAAGTACCGAGCTTCTGAGAGACTCAAAGACAGGGCAGTCAGTGGCTTTGGATTTTTGGCTTTTGCAATAGTAAGTAAGATTTCCATGGACCCAAATTGCAATGCCTCCCAGGAGCTATAGAAGCTTTGCACTATCGGCCAGATGGATGCTAGTGCCAAACAGTAGAGAAGGCAATGTTCTAGTGTTTCTATTGTCTGATTTGTGCAGCAATGACACAGGAGCGCATCTTTGTAGTTCAGAAACTGGCCCACCTTGAGAACCCTTTTGCCACTTGCCATAAGAATGCACTAATTTTGGCTGGCTTGGTCTTATCCCAGATGGTTGCCCAAATGCCCTTCCAGTTCTCCTGATTGAAGTTTTCATGAGCCCATCTGCCTTCCCATTTTGAGATAGGAGGGCTTGCACTGAGCATCGCTCTATAGCCCATCTTGGCAGTGTATGAGAACAGGGGGTGGAGCTCTTCCTGGAAAGCCCATTTCCATTCTGATGGGTATAGTTGCAATGTTGAAATGCCAGAATTCCCAAATAAGACGAAGGGTCCCTTGCTAAGCCAAGTAAAGGTGTTAATACCTCTGGGTGCAGTAGGATTGAATACTTTGTCCTGGGAGGTCCATTGGCAAATACAAACTAGGGTGGAATTGAGATTAGGGACTGTGACTAGGTCCTGATTGGAAAGACAAAGACGTCCGGAGAGGACGTCCGCTGTGAAGCAGAAGCCCTTGAACCATTGTTGAGAAACCACGGAAACGTAGAAGACCTGTAGAGAGGGAGGATTGTGCATAATTGACCAGGATAAAAATCACCTTGCCCTGCTTTGAGAATCAGTTTCCAGGTGTCTGGGATGAAGAGGATGATTTGAGCAATCCCGGATCTAAGGCGGGTGGTCCCTAAAGCTTGCTGTAGCGATTGGGGGGAGCTGACCTCTTAGATTGTTGACTGTCGAGATACCCCTAGATTCCCAAGCTGCCCATTTCTTTGCTTCTTGTCTTTCCAGAAGAGAGGGGTTAGGTTCATTAAGGAACATGTGTTGTCTTAGTGTTTCCTGGAACGGGGAAGGGTCATGTTTCCTCAAGAATGGTCTGAGGGAATTCCAAGAGTTCCAGATTGAAGACCAAAGAGGGGAACCAGGAGATTTGTGGTTGAAGCCTTGCAATAGCCAGCGATTGGATGCAGGCCAGGGGACACGTTGCAAGGGTGAGGAGGAGAAAATGGTGGAATTGACCATGAGCTTCCACCAGCCGCCCTCCGGCCCTAGGAATCTGGGGATCCATTTTCCCAAAAGAGCCTTGATTTGCAATTCTGGATCCAAAACACCTAGGCCTCCCATTTTTTTTGGAAGACATATTTGGGCCCAGGATACTTGGGGCCTTTTATTGTGGGTGGAAGACTCCGCCCCCCAGATGAAGTTCCTAATTAATCTCTTGATTTCCTTGATGAGTTTCGACCCAGGACTCCAAGTTGAAGCAAAGTACCAGATCCCTGCCAGCAAGATTTGGTTGGCAACTAATGCCCTACCAGTGATGGACAAGTGACAGGACCCCCAGTAGGCCAGGTTGCGTTTGAGCTTCTGAATTGTGGGGTCTATTCGCTGCTCTTCAAACAGGTTGATACCAAAAGTGTGCCCCAATAACGTGGTGGGCTCACCTTCTTTAAGCCACTGAAATGTGTCATCTACAAACATGGAATCCTTAACCTGTTTGTGGTAGTTATTTCTTGGGTTCTGCAAGTTGAGGCCCCTCACTAGAGTGTTATTGTCCAGCATGTGACCAAGGGTATCAGCTACAAAAAGGAAGAGAAAGGGCGCGGGCACCCCTGTCTGACAGAGCGTTGTAGCATGAAGGGCTTGGACAGATGCCCGTTGATCATGACTCTGCTGGTTGCTCCCTGAAGGAGAATCTAAACCCACTTGCGAAAGCCAGTTGGGATGCCTGATTTCTTTAAGACCGCCATGAGAAAAGACCAATCTAACTTGTCGAAGGCCTTTTCAAAATCCAGGAGCCAGAGGGCAAGAGCCTGGCCCGAATTGCTTGCATAGTGGTTAGCCTCCTGAGCCATGAGGACGTTGTCTAGGATGTATCTTCCCTTCACATAGCCTGCCTGACCAGACCTGATCATTGAAGGGAGAAGTGGCTGAATGCGGAGCGCGAAGGCCTTGGCGATGATCTTGTAGGCTACATTGAGCAAGGTGATGGGCCTGTAGTTGGAAAGGTTAGCTCTGTCACCTTTTTTGAAGAGCAGAGTTATGACCCCCTGAGTCATGGAGTCAGGCATAAAGCCTTGGGCCTTAATGGCATTGGCCAAGTCCTTGGAGATGGTCGACAGAGAGATTTGAAGAACTCTACTGGCATACCGTCGATCCCAGGGGCTTTGTTGTTGTTTAGGGCTTTAAGGGCATCCTCTAATTCTTCTGGGGTAAGACTTGCCTCAAGATCGAGCGCTTCCTCTGCCTTTAGAGTATTGGGGATGGTTTGAAGGCAAGCAGCAAGCCTGTCTGGGTAGTCATGATCCTTTAAGTCTGCCCGAAACAGAGAGGAGAAGTGATTGAACGCAGACGCGCACATTTGCCTGGGGTTGGAAGAAGTGTTACCAGGGAGATCCGTGTAGAGCTGGGAGATTGTCTGAGAGGATCTACGGAGCTTCACCTTTTGGAAGAAGTATTTGTTCATTTTTTCACCCTTCGTTGACCAGTTGACCCCTGCCTGCATTTTCATTTTGTTTTCTTGCTCTATGTGGTAGCAGTCCAGGTTATGTCGGGCTTCCAGGTATGACTGAAACGTGTGCGCGTCACAAGATTGAGATTCAACCCTTCTTTGGCAGATACTTAGGCATTTTTGGAGGGCTCGGGCCTTCCTTTTTTGTGCTTCTTCTAATTCTGCCAAGCTGTGAGACTGGATTAGAGACTGCCAGGAGAGGTCCTCTTCAGGGCTTAGGTGAGTTGCATAACTCCCCATTCTGTCATATTCCTTTTCTACCATGTTGAAATCACCCGCCACAATCCATCTGCAGATGTCACTGTGATACGCCATCTAGAGGTTTATCTTGGCCTAGAGATCGCTCTGAGAAGAGAATTGTTTGGCGCATAAATGTTGATAAAACCTGTGGGCTCAGTGTCATTGGGGAACCTTAGGGAGCAGAATTGTGCTCTCCCTGGTTCCTAGATCTCGTCTTTGATGAGAAATTGGTGGATGGAAGGGGATAGAAGAATCGCCGTCCCTCCTCTAGTTCCTTCAGTTGAGGGTTTCCAAAGAGCCGAAGCTTTAGGCCATAACTGATTGGTGAGCTTTCGGATTTTCCTATCACAAAGTTTGTGTTCTTGGAGAAAGACGATAGCCTAGTGATGAGAGGTGCCAGCCAGGCTGAGAGCCTGACTTTTTTGAGAGCCATCTGGTCAGAACCCAGGCCCCTGATGTTCCAGGAAGACATGCTAACCTGCATCGCGGGATGGAGACAAGCTGAGGGGATGAGACTCAATTGATGGCCTGGGTGAAGCAAAGAAACGAAATTTGGTACGTTTTTCTGTGGGCTTTGGGGAGGGACACCAGTGGAGCCTTGGGAGTTCCACACTGATGGGGTCCTTGAGGTGGATGAATATGACTTGGGTGCTTGGCGGGCAGGGTAGAGGTTTGCATGCGTCGGATAAATCTGTTGGAATCTTGAAGGGATGTTTTAATGGATACTATGGTGGGCGGGGGGGTGGAAGGCAAATTTAGAAGTTTGGAGAGGTGATAAAGAGGCAGTGGGTAGGCGGATGAGGGCAGCAATTTCCACTTGTTACCTCTAGGGGCAGAGGGGAGTGACCCAGGCGAGAGACATAGGATATTGCATACCTTGTCAGAAAAGAATGTAAAGAAAAGCCAAGGAGTGGATTGAGCGTGGAATGGGTGACTTACAGGGAAGGATGGAGAAAGGAGGGGAGCAGGGTGTCGGGGAAGGAGCAGCAGAGTTTGTGTGACTAGGTGGGGGGCCGGCGTGTAGTTGAGAGGACTTCTGGCGACTGTTGCGTGAAGAATTGCGAGATCTGGAGGTCGGAGGGGAGCTAGAGGTCGACCAAGAGCCCATGGGACGTAGCTGGGGGTGCCATAGTCTTCAATTCTCTTTCGATCGATTTCATCATTTTGCGCTTCAATTTCCATGTCCAGGTAGGCCTTAAGAACTGTGAAGACGTTTTTTAAGGTGTCTTTGGACCTGGTCAGGACCTTGCTTGGAGTGTAAGGACCTTCAAAGTGGCCAGCCTCTGCCCATACCCCGGGAGAGTGGTTCCAGTTTGAATAAGCTAGTTTTCGTCCATGAGCGCCAAGATATTGGTATTTGGAGGACAGATCTTGACAAAGCCAGGGAAAGGCCTCTACGTAGGAGCCCCAAGTGACTAAAGAGTGAGGAGAAAGAGAGTAGTAGAGAGGGAGGTTGGAGTTGAGATAGGCGCCTGAAGCTTGTGGCAAAGGGTTCGGGATCGGGATAGGGGAGCTATCCATGGGGCTCTTAGAAAGGAATGAGTCACTACAACAGATTGCGGCTTTTATGATTCCCATGGGTGCGCAGTCACGACCAAATTGTGCAGAAATGCCAATTTGCAGTAGTAAATGCCTTTTGAAAGTCATAACATAAGTATCCAGACGAAGCCGTTTATGCGACCTATATGACTCCGAACTTTGCGCAACACAGGTCAAACACCCTTGACCAGGAATATTGCCATGGCGGATATGACTACCAGTCAGGGTCATGCCCATACTAGAATGACGTGTGCATATTGCTAGACGGACATATGAAACACCAACAAAACAATATGAAATCCAAATACACTCTAACATATCGCATTGTGCATGTCGTCCCCTGTAGCAGGCCGCATCCGGAGCTCGACGCCGTGTGGTACTAGAATAGAAGCTTGGCAATACGGTCTGTTCCGATCCACCCACTTTGCCATGGGGGGGTGTTCTAAGAATGGGAGAGCCCATGAATTCAGCTTCTGGTATGATAAAACAACTGAGATAACAGCTCATGTTGTTCTCTCTAATTACATATCCCCAATTGACCTGCCCCAAGCTCAGAATAGCAGCAGATGACATCAAGGAATAATGATGTGGTTTGGCAAGGCATGGAACACCTGCAGGGCACCAGCATTGTAGGCTTAATTACTGCACACTGCTTGAGCCATTCACAGATGGGGGAAGACCTTACAAGTGAGTCACATGGTGTTAGCTGGGGCATGAGAGAAACTGCCCATAAAATGCATCTGCGCAAAGAACCCATTCAACCAGCAGAGCATCATCTATGCGGATTGTCGATTTATTTGGGGAAAAATGCCAAACATGATAAGTAGGGACAAGCTTAAAAGCACCACTGGTATTCAATGGTCATAAACACGAGGCTGCCCAATATAAGACCCACAAAATCACTGGGGCAATTATGTAATGTTAAACTGGCAGGCACATGCACTTTGTCAACAATGTACCCAGAAGACAGAACTGATGTGTAAATCTGCATGCCGTTCCAAAGTCTATAGTGACACCTAAATGTCATGTCACGTTGCCAGACAGACACGCCATGGTAAGTTGGACCCCTCCAACACCCTGCAAAAAGGACACCCCCAAGGGCAACCCTTAGTGCCAGTCTTATGAATCCACATATTCATGAATCAACCGGGATTACACTTTGAATTTTGCCCCCTTCATAACTTGAGATAGAGAAAGGGCAGTGGGGGGGGGGGGGGGGAGTCGACCTCATTCTAGGGTACTAGTCACATCACATCAACCAATCCTCATCACTGGACTCTGAATCTCATCGCAATGTCCTCCGTGGGACATGGATGGGAGTCCTCAGATCGCATGTCTCTGTAAAGTGAAGCAACCTCTTCAGGTGTCATTTGGATGGTCTGGCCCCACCTGGTCACCAGCAACATTGGGTCTTCAAATGTGTGGGGGGCTAAGAGGCCTGATACACTTGCATATAATCATGCGTTGCAAATGCTCACATCCACAAACAGCCCTGCGTGACCTGGGGTTTTTTTCCAGCACCACGTCCATCTCGGTTCTTCATTCACACACTCAGAGAAAAAACTTGCTCGACCTGTGAGGGAGCACAAAGGCTGTCCAGTGGAGGCGGCAACAGTGGTGAGAAATTCACCAATGTGAAGCCAGAGTCATCCTGCTTCATTGACACAGACTGAGAGCCCACACTTCATGCACGTACCCATGGAACACAATAGCACCGTGGTTGTGTGCTGGTCGACATAATCCATTCTAAAATCTCTCCCTTATGAACCATACAACCGTACGCCAGTATCCCTCCTTACCCTTTCCACCACCTCCCCCACAACTGTCACCTGAATGCAACACTGTCAGTGCATGCTGAAAAAATAAACAGTAGAGAACCCTCGAGTCATATCGTCCAAAGGGGCTGTTGAGTCCTCGGAAAGTAACGCATGAAGTACCACCGCGCGGTTTTCCCATAAGCCGACATGCTCTTGTTGATGTTGCGATTATGAGGGGTTTTCTCCTGGGCGTTGCACATGTCCAACAATCCTTGGCAGGCTGAATCCAGTAGCATGGTTGGCAACACTTGACACATGCTGGCGGAACTTGCTTTTACCAGCCATTCTGCAAAGTTGAGCAGAAGCCGGATACTGTTCTGGTTAGCCAGGCATTTTCAGTCTCCAACCTGGATTCTCCACCTCATAGGACCTGCCAACACATGCACAACCACATCAATTTATCTAGTTGCAACCCCTGCGGATGGAAGAACTATACACACAACCTAACAAAGCATTACCCATGCATAGCATGCGTTTACATTCAGATGAAGCTTCTGTGACATCGCACACCTCACGTTTGCACTTACCCCCCCAACATAATGCCAAACTGGGATGGTTGTGAAGACGATATCGTGCTCGCACCAAGTTCAAACATTGAGGGGTACAACATCCGTGGTCGACCAACGCCTTCCACCCACCAGCCGACATTTCTGCATGTCAGCTTCTCTTCTGAGCCTGATTTAGCCACCTCGCTCCTACGAGAATTCCGAATCTCCTTCTTGTGTCTTACGGGATGTTTCCTCCGAGCGTTTTTCAGCTGGTTCGATATACGCCGGGAGAGCTGATTCATTACTTTGCGTGTGACGTACTAAGCCACCAGAAGTACTCTTTGTACAAAAATCCACATGATCATATCCTTCTGAATAACACATTCCGTCCAGATTGCCTTCCACCACCATTCTTCCCCGCCTCAGCTATTGGCCGTCTAGGCTTTCGCCAAGTGATATTTTTTTTAACCCGTTTTACAAATACCCTTTAAAAGCCTCATTTGTCCTCTCTCCACCGGGTACATCCCACCGATAAGCTACAGGTCCACACAAATCCAGCTCATTTCCACCAAGTGGGATAAGTAAAGGTGTCATAACATCAAAAATGAGCGGTGGGAACTCTTTCTCCAGAAGACAGAGGCACTGCCACCTGCCCTTCTTCAATTCCTCATGCTCGGGGGGATCAATGAATTTTGCACAAGTTGCGAAACACACGAGACACTCTTAGTATGGCTTGCGAACCCCAGGCCGCATCAACCCACGTAGAGCAAGTGGGAGGATCGCTGTTGCCATGAGCAACGTGATAATCATTGTGACTTCAATTGGCTCTCAACTTTGTTTGACCACATGCTTTTGAAAGGCAGAGGCATAGCCAGTGGGTACTTCATATTCGTGATAATCTCCAGCGAACACCCGCTGCTCTGGTTTGTGAGCACATATGGCGCATCAGGCATTACCAGTGTATCCACTCTAGTGGGATGAGCGTCTATCAACCACCGAAATAGCCGTTTAGTAACAAAGAGGCTTTGAATGCCTGCAATTCCAGATCGCGGCGAACTTTCATCGTGTCCTTTTCGCCGCCGAAAAGAGTCTTGATTATGTTCTCCGTCACGTTTTCTTCTCGAATGCATCGGTATCAAATCCAGTGTGGCGGAGATAAGTAGGACACTGCCACACCATGTGGTCTAACAAATTAGGCACATTGCAATGCAGTCATGAATGATGTAACAGCACAGGTTCACTAAACAAACAATATGCACAATGAAAAACCAATGCATTGTTATGTTCAAAAACACAGGTGTGGTAATCGCACCTCCCAGTAAGGCAAGTCAAACCGAATTGGAATGGAACATCGTTTTACGCCATGGAGCTTGGAAGGGATCGTTTTGTGCGCCTACAGTCCCACCATCATCAATCCATTGTTTGTAATGTCGTGCACGCTCCTTGATTTCGGGGCTGTCACTGTATGTGGAGCAGGTCTCATGTCTCGCGCCCCATTAAAAAGTCTGGATCTTCTTAGGCATGATTGGGGGAAGATAGCAGCGATGGCCCGGAATATCAATTTCTTGCAAGCTGGGGAATATCTGGAATCGACTTGAGGTCCACATGCTGGACAAGCAGAGTACCATTGGTGAACCATTCACCCTGACTATAGCACATGAACCCCCCCTGTATAACCAAGACATAGGGGGGAAAGTCATGATATGGACCACATGAGGACTGCACGTGGTAAAAGCCCTAATAAAGCCGCCCTCTCTCTTCAACCTGGCTGCCCCACATCCACGGCTGCAACTCCCACCCACAATGTCGCTAGCTCCTCACTAGTGGTTACAGGTAAACATCCACATTTTCACTGTCACAGATTCCTTTCCAGGAATGAGGAGTGTTAACATGACAAAAAATTTCTTCGTAACCCCATGGAGGTAGATTTATATTGAGCACCATGATGGGCCAGGTGGACCAAGAAGCGGATTTGTGCCATAAGATTGACCCCATCCAGTTGCAATCCAAGACGCAGATTTCTTGGACCTGAAGGCAAAATCCGGCCATGTGGTTGTCCAAATATGGCACCACCAAGCCGCTACTGTCTGCAGCATGCCGGAACCATGCCATCTGCACTTCTAGTGATTGTTGCAGCCACTTCAATGAGTGCTACTGACGACGCAGCTTTCCTAGCCTCGGAACATCACGTTTCAATCTAGGTATGAGAGGAAAGTATCGCAGCAACTTCTTCGTGGCACCTTCACCGGCCGTCCATGTATCGAGGACTGTGGCCTGCGACTTGGGGCAATTTTGCAGCCTTTTCGAGGTCTCCACGAACACAACAATACACGATCCACGCTCACAGGCATGGATCTGTTTGTATCCTAGCCACCCATCAGGCGATCATATTTTTGCCTCATACTGCGATTTGGGCAAAGGTGTTCTGTTTGGGCAAAATCTCCAGCCTCAACAATGAAAATAACTCATCCACAAATGCGTTCCGCTGGTAAATCTGTGAGTGGCGCAAGAATTGAGCAACATCAATGTGGCGCTCAATCGGCTGTGAACGCTCCCATCGTATAGGGGATTTGGGACTCGTGCATGAGTTTTTCATGGAAAGATCATTTGGAGCGCCTGCTTCTTCTCTGCCCATTTTTCCCCATCAGGCATTTCAGAGGGATTTGCCCATTCAACAGCCCTCATCATGTCCAAAAGAAGGGCATTTGGGGCAGGTGTGGGATTCTCCGGAGGGTATCTCATATTTCAAATGCATCTTGCACAGCACGGGCAATCTGGCCCCGTAGCCCTATTGTCGTCTTGTCACTCCAAATTGACGTCGTTGCAACACTCTCTACAATACATTCAGCCTCCACTCAGAGGTCGGATGATGTAGCCCTTTGTCCCCTGAACGCAAATGAAATCAGAAATTGGGATACGATGAACGCGGCTTTTTTCAAAATCCCAGACTCTGAAATTTCATTTAAAACACGTCATGTAAGCAAACACTTTGTAGAATTGGCACTAGTTCAATACAGGTGAATGCTGCAAGTCTCCCACCCCACCCTGCGAATCAGGAGACGAATTGGTCGGCACACAGACTTCATTTCAAAGCAGCTTGTGGAGCTCAGACACCCAAAGACAAATGAAAACTACTCTCATATAATACGGCAAAGTAGGAACACAGTTTTCATCGAAAAAACAAACAAAACATACCCTGTGTGATAGAGGGAGACATTCCCCACATACAGACAAGCTATTGCACATACCGACAAGTGAAAAGCTCTCAACAAATATGCCCAAGTGGGAAGTGCGTTGAAGGCATGACACATGGCAGCACAAACTGCCCAAAAGCCAAAAGACGGCCAACCTTCACACATGGCAGTCAACAGGGCCGACCATGTAGTCATGACCCTGACACATGACTCCAGTACAACCAATGGAAGAAACACCACGTAGTTGAAATGTCCATGCTCCGTGCGTCATGAAGTCAAGGACATGACTACTTGACGCACTACCAACTACATGACTCCATCACTACGACTCCATAAACTCCAATACATCCAACGGAAGAACGACACGTAGTTCGGACTCCAGTCACTCCACGATTGTCCAAAATGCGGACATGCGCGGGCGTGCGGTGAGCATGTCAGAGTGCGTTGCATTGTGCAAGGCGTACCGGGACTGTACACTGTCGAAGGTTTGGGTCCCTCCCATCTTGTTAGGTGCTTTTTGGCCATCGGTAGAAACTGCGGATCCCTCCATGGCATATTCTGCAGTTGCCACAATATTTTGCGGTGCCCTTGTGCAATGGCATGCGCCTCCTCTAGTCGCCACAGTTTCTCATTTCCTGCGCACACGGAGTCGTTGAGCTGTCATGGTCTGGCCCTCCCCGTGCGATCCCCTGACTGCGATATGAGGACTAAGGGAGACCTGCATGCTGCAACAAAGAGGTTGAGGCGGAGTTGTTTGGTTCGCAACCACTGTGAGTATACTGAGAGGCGGCTCACCCTAGTGTTGTGGCCGCTATCTGGCAGGAGAGCATTCCACCTCAACCGAAGTGCTCAACTGACCCGAATACTTTAGTTGGGGTTGTCAGACATTGCATTGCAAGGGCTTGTCATTAGGGTTTTTTTTTTAAATGTGAGAGGTTTACGGTTTAGCCTGAAATTGCCGCATTCTTGTCTTTAGGGTCTACGAGTTTTTCTAGATTCCCAGTGTTGGGATTGCATTGCTAAGTACACAGAATGATGGTTGTGAGGCATCGCCTGTCTCCACACTATCATGGCGCACCATGAAGAGAGTGGGATTGGTTAATTTCTTCATGGGGCGAGGCTTGCAGGCTTGTTGCTCCGAAACCAAAGCATGCTTGCCGTCGACCTCCACTACCCACGGGACCACCCAGACGCAGTGGAAGGCTAGAAACAATGGCCGACGAGGCAAGGCAGACGTAGACGAAGACGAGGAGGAGGATTTGTTGTGTGTCCCTGCGGGCGAGCACACTGGCGATTCCAGCGAAGATGTCCTTCGCCACAGCTCCTGCACCCTCGCTTCCCCAGAAACGCCCGTTGCCGGCAAAATCACTATCTGTAAGCACCTGCTCACTATGACGCCACATCTTCAGCATTTCTATGCATTGACATGCTGAGCATACCCATGAAGGAAGCATGCAAATGTACAGAACGTGTTTGAGACTTTCTTAGCATTCCAGGATGTACATGCACTTCCTACACAGAAGAGGTTGAAAGGTGGAAGCCACAGAAAATCTGGCAGTGGACGTGGCACAACTTTGAATGCAATCACATTTGGAAAGTTCTCACTTTGGGAATTTCACATTAGGGAGATGGCATTGATAGAAAAATTTGCATGTAGCAAGGAAGGGATGCCCGAGCATATAGGCAGTGAAACCCCACAATGGGATAGGAAATCAAGCCCTTTCGCTATATCTTCATCGTGTACACAGTTTGGGTTAAAGTCAAAGGCTCTTACTAGGAGGTTGATACACAGTGATGTTTCTGTTTACAACTAAAATGCAATGTCCATTCAAATGAGTCCATCTACCCACTGATGCAAGTTCTTGTATGCACGCTTTGATACAAGCATGCCAATGGTTTGTGAGGTCTCCCCACTAGGTAGGCTTTGGAATTGGCCATGTAGATTGGCTCAGCCCCCACTTTTCAAGTTGGGTAAACAGAAGTGTGGGGCACCTGATGAGTCTGAGGGGATGAGGACCTACTCATAGTAGGATGAGTACAATCAAAGCATTAAAATGGCAAGTGCACGGCGTTATTTTTTTTTAAGTTGCCATGATTTCATTTGAATGCTTTGATTGACTTTAATGTTTGAATTGGTTTTTATTCTGTGCAGGCCAGGAAGAGGCGAGCTTCCATCGAAGGCGCTGCAGCTGTGGTGGGCAGTCCATCGGGGCGGGGGTTGTTCAAACAAGTCCCCAGGCGCAACACGACCACCTCCACGACCTATTCCACAGTACCCTCCGTACACACATTACCCACATGCCTACCCCACCCCCGATCAGTATGGCGTTGCGGACCCTTACAACCCGCACATCCAATACAAGCCCCCTCCAGGTGGTTACCCACAGCAGCCATATGCCCATTCTCCTCCACCTATTCCCCCTTACCTCCCAAACCCACATGCTTACCCGGCATCTACACGTCCACCATACGAACCTTTTGGGCCATACGGTGGGCGATACCGTCCCGCCCCCCATTCCCCATGGCAACCCCCAGCTGCCCCACCACCTGAGGAGGCAAAGGAAGACATCCCTATGACCAAGAAGGAGCGAGCTAATGCTTTGAGGCGGGTGAACAGGCGAGCCAGGGCACAGGCAATCCGAAACCATGATGCGCGAGAGGAAGATGGACTCCCTCCTCAAGTGCTTCCGGTTGACAAAGTTGGAGAGCCCATTGGACCAGCACGCAATACCTGGCATGCAGCCCTCAAAGGCCAGATGTGGCGTTTGTGTGACATGTCAATGCATATTGCAGCGCAGGATGAATCTGTCATTGAAGAAATATACAGGATTCTAAACTCTACATTTGCGTACACGCCACGTGGTCTTGACTATGAGCACATGAGGAAGACACTTGGCATTGCCTTGAAAACCCAAAGACACGAGATCCATGCACTGTACAAGGCAGGCGAGGGGAGGCCTGTGCATCTGAAGGAAGCTCATTGGGACAGGCTGGTATCGTATTGGCAGATAGCAGGATTCAGCGCAAAAAGTGCCATCATGAAGGTTGCAAATTCATCAATCAAGAAGCCTTCAAAAACAGGACGTGGTGGGAAGGCATCTGTTGAGGCTCGGCTTGTAAGTTCACACACCAGTCTTTTTGCCCTCTTTGCCTTGGCTGATTGTTGTTTATAATGTCAAACAGGCTAAGTCCTGGCAGAAGAGAGTAGGAAAGATTCTCAAGGACCTGGACCTAGATCCGCAAGTCTTGACCCTGCTGGATAAATCTGACTTAGAGGCTGTAGTGTGAAGCCATGTCTGTTGCCATGAGATTGTCTGATGAAAATGAAGTTAGGCAGAGAACTTCCCTGAACTTGTTTCCAGTCAATGACATGGGGGTGGACATCTTGGATGACCTCAAGGGTCTTACCACTCTCGGCACTAGACTGAAATTTAAACTCAGGGCAGGAAGCCTACCTTTGAACAGCAAACAGAAGCAGAGAGGAAAGGGAGAGTGCAATTGTCCATTGTGTGGGCAATCTGAAGACAATATTCATTTTCTGATACACTGTCCGGGGTTCTCTCACCAAAGAGATGCTCTCTTCAATTCAATCAAGGGAATTGTGCCTGTACCCCTATTTACCAACTTTGAAAGTCTCGAGGCTGAGCCAAAAGCCGCGGCCCTCCTGAGGCCTAGTTTTTGGGCAAATCACACCCAGCAGATTGATGCTTGTGTGAAGGGTTTTCTAGAGGATATCTGGAAAACCCGGGTTAATTCTTTATATGAAGGTAAGTCTTACTACCAACGTCAGCCCCTGACAGAGGTAGGTTCTGTTCCTTTTGTTCCCGCTCAAACTGGGCGCGGGGTCAATGGCCACAAGGCTACGGCAAACAACGTCTTATGAGTACAATCTATAATGGGGTGTCCATTTCCCCCATTTTACACCATGTTAGGAGGGAAGTACGAAGTGCCACCAGGCTTTGTCATTGAATTCTCCAATCACGCTTCATTTCCCGAGTGCTACTAGCCTTTTCTATTGCAGGGAGACCCTACCCAGCGCATCTTTAAGGGTGGAGGTGTGTCCAAGAGTCACATCAATAGCGAATCAAATGGACTGTTTTTTGTGGAAGGAGTTTTTTGTGAGTGCTACGTAGTAGTCATCTGTAAAATTGGGCGAGGTTGCAATCGTCAAGTACAATGGTAATGTTTCTTACTTGAACCTGGCAAGTGGTCAGTAATACAGTTTGCCAGACTTCTTGAAGGAGATATAGACCCAGTTTTGCAATTTTGTTATGCCTTGGTTACATTTCTGTATTTCTTCCAATTGGGTCTCGCCATGGTCAGAATAGTGGTGCAACTTCATGCAAGTTGTCCCTCATGTTCATCAAGAAAGGCAAGTAGAATCGTATGAAAGTTATATTCGGGGAGTGCGAGGTCTATGTGACGACGTGATTTTCACCAGTTGCTGCTTAGACATATTGTGTTGATGTCGTTGCCTGAGAGCTGCTCTCATTCTCTGATTTCAGATTATGTATACTGGCAGAGTTGTGAAGCTGCATGAAATTGTTGCTTTCTGAGTTCTGGAGGCGCAATAATTTGTATTAAGCCATTCCCCAAATGAATGAAACTCATTTTTAAGAGCTAATTTGCACTTGATTGTTTCAACCATGACTTGATGGTGAGGAAACTAGCCTGCACTCATGCTTGGGGAATTTCCAATCGGGTCTGACATCCAAAGTGGGCTTTAATTTGGACTGTTTGTATGTAATTAGCTAGGTGAGGTTGGGTTTTTTGGAATGATGGAATTGTGACCTGTTAGTGTGTAGTGGGTGGGGTCCTCATTTTACATACCAATCTGTAAGTGTGGATAGAGGAGGGTCTGATCAGAGTTGTCGTGCAATGATGATGTCAGGGCAGTATTTGAAACTGCAATAGTGAGTGTGAGTGTGAGTGTTAACATGACTTTTTGTGGTCATTAACATAGGGTAGTGCTGTGCTAGTGATTACTCTTATGCATTAGCTGCATTTGTCACTCAGCTCTCTGTATTAATGCAGACATAGTGACTACGTTAGTGGGTGCGGGGATACCAATATTGGTTGCATCCCAACAGTATGTCTGACAAACCTCTGTTCAATCACTGTTGTCCCAGAATGGTATGTCGCTCGTCATGGCTGACCATGCTAGCATACTGAGCTGGTACATGACAAATGCAGGCACAGGAGCGAGGCCAAAGTCCATCGTTGCATGAAATCCAGGAAGGTTCAGTAAGCAGAACATTGACCAGCGAGTGGATGGTGAGATCCACATGATCATTCTTTCTCCCATTTTTTGTCGATTATTTTGTTCTAGGCATTTTCCCTACCAACGGCATGATGTTCTCATGTTGTTCATGGACTTGCGTGGACCTGGCAGGAGGGGACCTCTGGGTATTTAGCAATTGCTCGCAAAGTGGAGGATATGGAAAGAGCACAGGGTGCACAACACAAAGATATAATGGATTTGAAGGCTACAATATCGAAAGTGATGATGTACCAGAAGGCCATGGCTGAGAAATTTGGGAACAACATTTCCTCACCTGCCTTAGTGGGCTCGTCCGTAGCAAACAGCTCGTGCATCACTGGCCCTTCAGCCTCGAGACGTCTGCAGGACAGGTTTGACTTGCCTGGCATGTCACCAGGTAACGTCACTCCAGTTGATGCATTCGAGGATGATGTGCAGGTGGAGCATGTTGGCCCAGGTGGAGGGGAGGACACCTCTACCAAGGAACTTACGCGTCCTCGTGCAGTTCTGTCACACTGTGCGGTAGTGGAGGCGCCTGCAGAACTCCGGCCTGCTGTTGTCGCGGTGAGGACATCTGAGACAACCCTGGACATTGACCTTGTTTCCCCGCGGGGAGATATTACCCAGCAACCCACGGTTGTCACTTCCACTCCCAACCTTCAATTCATGAAGGGGAATGTCGTGCACACAACAGTGGAGAAGGCCAAGCATTTGCTCATCCTAGATATTAATGGCTTGCTGTGTGAGTGCGTCCATGTCGGGAGCGGTAATGCGTTTGTGGTTCCAAATGGCCTTGAGCACAAATTATGTGGTAGCAAGATGGTCGTTGTAAGGCCTGGTTGCAAAGCTTTTTTGGACAAGTGTTTTGAACACTTTGAAGTGGCAGCATGGTCTTGTATGCAACCACGTAACTTCCTACCCACAGTGGACTGGCTTTTCCATGGGCACGGTGACCTTGCATTCAAGTGGGATGGGGGATATTGTGAGCAGTCCACTGACATGGATGGGAGCCTGCCCATGAAACCACGGTTTTTGAAGAACCTATCTACAGTGTGGCGGGGCAACTGTGACTGGAATCCTGAAACCACTCTTCTTGTTGACGACACACCGCACAAGGGGTGGAACAATCCAGCATACAGCGCAATTTTCCCACTGCCTTGGAGAAGTTGTTCTGTAGAGGCGCACAATGATAATTTTCTTCTGACCAGCTTATGGCCCTTCTTGGAGGGGGCAGCTAAGGCTCCGAGCATTCAAGAATATCTCAAAGGGCATCCCACATTTGGGCAACAAACTATCAGCCCTCGAGCCGTTCAACCTCGCCAGGTAACATACTTTGTAGTGTGGTACACACTGCCAGACATTAGAGGCATTTTTGTGTGACTCCCTTGTGCCATTGCCAGCCTCATTTGTGCATAAGTTGTGGCAGTAATCAATGTTGTGATAGAGTTTGTCAAATTACTGTCGCAACGTGAACTGTAGGCATTGCCAGTTTGGGTGCATCTTATTGTGTTAGTGTAATTTGAGTTCCCAGTGTAGATAATATACATTTTTGGTGCTTGTTGGTTGGTTGTAGGTGCTTGGCCACGAACGAGGCCCCCCAAGTCAAAGGGCATCACACCTTCACCCTTTCAGGAAGCCGACACCACTGATCCCTGATTCGCAGAATGGGGTAAGTCTATGCATCTGCTATTCTCCCCTTCCCTGACTTGGATAGACAAATTGTCATTGTAGACCTTGTAGACACAATACGTTCCACGATCCGTGTTCCATAATTCTCATGCAATCTGCCATGTTTGGGGTGGGGATGGCAGTTCGTGGTGGGAGACCATGTCAAGCTCATAGACACTGTTTCGCGATCAACAGCCGGATCTGGCCGCATTTCTGGTCTCCAAGGGATGGAGGTGAGTGAAGGGTACCCTGTCGTGCCAGAAGGCTATGTGGCCATCCACATTGATGATGTCCGCATTCCCAATGCCCCTCTACCATATCACAACAAATCCATGAAGCCTCATCACACTGAGTTGGGAGACACTATAGGTTACATTACTATGTGGGGTGACAAACTAGTGAAGACCTTGCAGACAAAGAGATGAGGCAGGTCGGCTAGCATTTTGGATTTCATGGGGATTTCCACCTCTGCCTCATCCGGATTTGGCAACTACGGTAACTTACAGTAGTGACAGATTCTCTGAATTGACTGTCCAATTTTGATAGCAATCACATGTTGGATTTCCTCATGCATGTTGTTGCAAACTTATGCCTCATTAATGAGCAATGTGGTGGTAGGTGGTATGTCCCCATTGCACACACTATGGTTGGTTATGTTGCTGCTGGGAGAATGTGGTTGATAATGGTGATGCTGGATGGTGATGTTGCTGCTATTTGTGCTCTTTCAGAATTACGTCTGTGCCATTCTGTGCCTAAAGTCTTGTTGTATACATGATTGTGATGTTGTATGGCATATGTGTTAGATGACTGTCCGGGACTTAGGCACTTTTACGGGATCTGTGGGGTACCCTTAATTTTTGCACAGACTGAGACCAATAGGAGCCTTAGGGGTGACAGCAGCGCACTTTAGGAGGGGGTTACACAGCCCGTCACAGTCCGACACAGCCCGTCACAGCCAACACAGCTCGTCACAGTGCGACACAGCCGACACAGCCAGACACAGCCAGACACAGCCGACAAAGCCAGTCATAGTCAACACATCCCGTCACAGCCACACAGCCAGTCACAGCCCGACACAGCCGGTCACAACCCGTCATAGTTTCACACAGCCAGTCACAGCTTGACACAGCTGTCACGACCATAGGGAACGGATAGCAGGACAGGGAACGACTATGGGGAACAACATCTGCGAATGGAACATGTTAGTTCACGGATGATGGTTAGTGAGGGAAACGGTTAGAACAATGGGTAGGAAGATAAAGCCAGGAGCAAAGACTGGAAAAAGGATCAATTCTGGGGGAGCACTTCTGGGGGGGACTTCGGACATGCTCCGAGGGCACCAAAACGGCCAGCTCCTCTTCCACGAGAGGTAAGTGGGCATTTGCTTTTTGATTTTTTTAGGTTTTTGGCAGGGTTCATGTGCTTGATATGAGAATGCCCCGAGCACGGTTGGGATAAGGGTCACATCTTCCAAGTAAAGAAGTTGCAATGGCAAGCAATGGGCTTTTGCAATGTGCTCCCCTCTGTTTTCAAATGGGTGCACATGAGTGGGGGGAATGAAAGGACTTCACCTATTGCACGGGACATTGATCTGTCTACTACTTGGAACCCAATTTGTCAGTGACGTATTCTATTTTAAAGTCCAACAATGCTTGTATGCTTGGGAGCTTTGATCCTTTGGCCGTCGCCTTTGTAGTAGTTGTTTTTGGTGTGCTCATGCATGTGGTTTGGCTCCTATTTTCATTTTTTGTACACTTTGGTCTCATCAGAAATGCTTGGCAGCTTATGTGCATTTAGAGTGGATCCTTGGGGAATCCCGTCATTCCCCGATATTTTGGGGCTGCTCATGCCTCTGGATTTGCGTCTTCTTATTTGTTTTTCCTTTTGGTCCCAACAGTTCTTTCCATTTTCCACTAGCAGTATGAAGCACCACTTTCTTGCCCTCTATACCTCATGATACAAGGGAGATTCTACTGTCTATTCCTTGGAACCCAAATCTGTTATTACTTTTTTCCATTTTGTGCCATGAGAAATGCTTGGGAGCTTATGTCCAAGAGGGTTACCTTTGGGCTGCTCATGCGTGTGTGTTTGGATGCAAGACAGTAGTTGCTTATGGGCTGTTTATGGCTGTGGTTTTGTCTCTTCTTGCTTGTGGGTTTCCTTTGGTCTCATAAGGTTTTGAGCTCTTCACAATGATTTTGAAGGACCGTTTCATTTCATATCATGTTTTGTTTGCTGCTTTACTCTCCTCTTCAGAGTTTCCCCATTGGCTACCATCCACATTAATTTTACTATTCTCTATACTACGAGGTCATTCATGCTTGGCAGCTTTTGTGAAGGCAGGATTTCAATTTTATGCACATCTTCCTTCATCGCCGAGCCTATGGGCTGCTTATGGCTACTGGCTTTGTCTCCTTTTGCTTGTGGCTTTCTTTTTCGTCTCACAAGCTCTTTGTGCTTTTCACAGTGGCTGAAGTGCCAATTTCGTTATGGTTTTTTTTTTTTGGTCCATAAGTTCTTTGAGCTTTTCACAGACATTAGAAGGCCCACTCAGTCTCAATTAATGTAAAGTTTCCCGCTTTCAGCCCAATCTGTTCTCAAAGATCCCCAGGAAACAGAAATATTGTTTTTTTCCTTTTGGTCTCATTTAGTAATTGAGATGGTAATGGCCCTGATTTTAATGTATCTACTTCATAGTTTAGGGTTTGGTCTCGTAAGGTCTTTATGCATTTCAAAGTCATTATAAGGCACCAATCCATTTACCTCATTTTGGGCTGCTTATGGTTATGGTTTTGGCTCTTGTTTTTTTTTTTTTTTCCCCTTGGTCCCAAAAGCCATTGGGGGCCAGTCCTGTACATTGCGAGGTACCAGTTGGGCCTAATTAGCGTCTGTCCTAAACCCTTATAAGTTCTTCCTTCCTTACTTTTTTCATTGCCTGTGAGTGCACTGTGTTGTTGTCATCCTGTCCTCGACGCGTTTGGCCCTCCGCCTAATGAAGTATACGTATTTGCCCGCAATGCATGCAATCCAACTCTGCAGATTGCTGACTCCCTCACAGGAGGTTCAAACTTGTGATGGCCTGTCTTAATACCCAAAAATTGCAAAGGGGGTTGTGGGAGGGAGGGACCTGGACAGGTAGGGGGCTGCATATTGTGGTGTCATGTCTAGACAAGAAAGAAATTGTAGTGGGAGAGGAGGAACCCCCAGGAGCACGATGCTAACCGCCTCATCAGCCAGCCATGTCCGAGAGGGGGCGCTCACGACTCTTCCTCCCCCATCTTCCTGCCCCCTCTATTGTCATATGTTTGATAATATGTGAAGCCATTATCAGCCATTATCATATTGTACTCTCATTGATATGTACGATGGTCATCGGGGCCAGATTGTGCCTATAAGGGATTCCCCAAAGAACCCCCAAAGAGGGTCGAAACATACAAGGAGGACTTCCCCAGTGACGTTTGGCGTGTTCAATGGATCAGACCTAAATGCATTTTGGGTGCGATTTCTGCTGCATTCAGTGTATGTATATTATAGAGCGCGTTTTTTATTGATGTATCCTACATGATGTTCATGCTTTATCTTCCTACATAACTCTTTCCCACATGTTGATTTGCAGGATGCAGTGAGAAAGAAGAAGGGAGTTGCTCCGGCAGCTGTCTTCAACCATCCCTCCCCACGTCTTCAACCAACCCCGGATGGAAGAGGCCCTCCCTCCTTTCCACCTAACACTGGTGCGTTTTATCCCCCTGGCATTTAGAGGTATGCACAGTATCAACAACAGACTGCTCATGTTCCAACCGCCCCTGAAATTCACCCGCCCTTTTCTCAGTCCTACAATGCAAACAGCCCGTCAGGGGAGAACCGGTCATGTGCAGGTCCAAATAGTCCTGCAGTTTCGTGTGGGGCATTTCTACAAACTGGGGAAGCACAACATGCTCCTGTTCAGCATGGGCACTATCACAAAGGTGTGTGGTACCCTCACCCCAACCCTCCCCACCTGCGTATCCTCCCCAGGCAACGTATCCCAGAAGCCCCATGCATAGTGCGCCGCTGCATGGCCCTTATTCCAGGCAGCCCACAGCTTCACCCAATTGCACCGCTTCGCGGCCTCTTCAATTCCCAAGCTCACCAGCTCCAAGCACAGGTTATGTTCTTGTCCACCCCACACCCCACGTTGGTGCATGGCAGGGTTCATGTCCGCCCGCAGGGCCCCATGTTGCAGGTTGTGAGGGAGGAGAGGAGGCCCGTGATTCCAATATGACTCCAGATGCACAACATTTGACTGGCAAGGACAGAGCCAATTTTTTGCGCAAGGCGAGGAGAGTAGCACGGAAAGGGTTGAAGGAAACGGCTTGTGCAAATGTGGCTGCTGGGCAAAAGAGATTCATAGTTGCCTGTGGCAAAAAGGGCCCATGCGGGGATGCACGGAATGACTGGCTGGCAGCCCTACGAGGGCAATGCCAACGTGTGCTGGACTGTTCTGTGCCCATCCATCTTCAACCTCAAAGTCTGATTGATGAGGTGGGTGAACTATTAGCAGATGATTGGGAATATTTACCTCCTGGGATAACTGGCGCCCAACTTCGAACTGAGATTGGAGGCGTCATTAAATACCAGCACATCAAACTGTTTAGAAAAGTGTACTCCCGTGGCAAACCTAAGCCCCACTATGTTGCGGACAAGACTTGGGCAGAATTAGTGAGGCATTGGAACACGCCCGAATGGCAAAAGAGTCGTGATAATGGCAAGCATGCACGGGGGCATGTTGGTGCCCCTTCGAGATCTGGACACAGTGGCCTTAGCGGCGTTGAGGAACGTCTGGTAAATCTGCCTGTCTCATGACATTGCCAATATATTCAGGTAGTGAGGTGTCTTGTCATTTGTATCTTACTCTTAGAGGATGGCACTAATATTCCCATATCCTGTCCATGTGTAGGCTAAGACAAGTGGTCGTCCTCCACTTCTATCCGAAATTTCGGGGAGCAAGAATAGCAACAAGGGGTATGGTTCTGATTCAGCAGGGGCCACCCGTTCTGTAAGTAACTAACCCACCTGCATTTGTTGCAATGATGTGCTTGTCAATTATTTATGGTTTTGCCTTCTTGTACATATGCCAATAAATTACCTCGCATGGCTAGTGCGATCGATGTATTGAATCGTATTTGCACTCTATTTGTGGCAGGGCCTTGGAGCATTGGCTTCTCGGCTTGATGGCTTGGAAGGATGGAAACATACAATGGAGGCCAGCTCAATGGAGCACAAATTGGAATTGCAGGTAGTGAAATCCATGTTTGCCGCTGCAGTATCTAAGACAGAGAAGTTCAACATGACATTGGCAGCGAAGCTCGGTTTGGACCTGCCGAGGGATGAATCTCCATCAGCATCAAACATTGTGTGTGAGTTGTCGCCCCCTGTTCATGGTGTTGTCCCACTTGCGGCTACTGTGGAAATGACAAGTACAGGTGAGCAGCCTCCTAGCAGTGGAGGCAGTGGACAAAGGAAAGGGGGCAGTATTGTGGAAGAAGATGCCACAGGGGAGGACAAAGTTCAGAACATGGCATGTGACGATCCTTGCCTTAATTATGGTGCCAATGATGACCTATCCCCCCTTATTGAGAAGGGAGTGCCTGTAGTGGAGGATCACACCGGCAGTGAACTTAGACAGAGTGCCCAAGACATAGGGGCAGGGGGCTAAGGGCACAAGAGTGGTTATTATTGGGGCAGAGAAGAATATTGATTCAACAACAAAATTGGCCATTGTTCAGAAGGTAAGTACTCGTGTTCCTATATTCTTGTGCTGTTCCAAGTCGATTATGCAATACCTGCAGGCCGTTCATGAATTCTGTGTACATGTGTGGGTTTCTATTGATTCAGAAGCCACCAAAGGAAATTGTTGCGGTGAAGATGACCAAGAAGTCCGCAAGACTTGCTGCCAGCAACGTTGATGGGAGCCGTATGGGAAGCTTCAAAGCGCCGGCTCCTGTTGTAAGTTTCCCTTCGTGGAAGTACATGGTTGCTCCGATCAAGGGCAGGCCTCTGGTCAATTTTCTCTAGCGAGAGTGGGTGACATAGAGAGGACTCCTTGTGCTTGAATGGAATTCCTGGGTGGGGATCTGTGGTAGGAGCTGAATTTTGAATAATTGCGGTGCTTCCGTGCCCAGCGTGTGGGTTGTTCATACTCCTCCTTTTCAGCTTGGGGCAACTTGCCTTGAGGTGCCCAAATTTTCCACAATAATAACATGCCAAAGCTGCCGTGTCCTCGGACACTTTCACAGAGAAATAATTGCCTTGATTATCAATTGGTAGCCTGATGAATTCTGGAAGTTAGCACCACTATCTTATGAAATCTGTTTTCATTCGCCTTTGATGAAATGGTTGCCCCTCTCCATGCTGAGTGTTGTCGTAGGGAGGCAGTGTATGTATCATTGTCAAAGACCGCCAGACATCCCAAAAAAGCACCAAAATAATTACCTATAGCCGGTAGGCTCAAGAGGTATTGGTCAGGAATGTAAGGCAACGATATGATCCTTGGGCTCCAAATCTTGCCATTCCTGTTACCCATGCATCTAGACCATGGGAAAATATTGACGTTAAGCCCATGCAGATGAGGATTGAACGCTCGGGCTTTGTCCGCTGCCTCTTTGGAATAAAAAAGAATGGAGAAGAATCCACGGCCCCTTGCATGACAAAAGTGATGAAGCAAGTCACCTGATGCTCCCAGATGATGATTAGCCCAGTCTCTCACTTGGTTTCTGGTCACCTTTTTGCCTGGGAAATGAAGAAGGATACCGTTGTTCTCATATTGAGCTGCATCTGAGTCAATCTGGTCGAGCTCCACTGGGACGAGTGGGTGGTCCTTGGCGATTGCAGAGTGCACGGCAGTTGAGTCTGAAGGGGAATCTTCCGAGAGATCCGTGGGCGGGCTGCCTGGAATGGGCGGGCTCGAGGAATCTGAGTGGGGCCTGGAAGACCTCCCTGCATCAACATTGTGAATGGGGGGCCTGTAGCGAACTGAGGTGGGGGACGGTTTGCCTGAGGAGAACTATGCGCCATGAGGCCCATGGAATGGGTTTGATGCGCAATGAAGAAGCCTGTCCCCGTTGACGGATGGAGTCTGCAAGGATCCACGAATCTTGGGCCTTGACCTGGGCAATGGGTTGCCGAGTTGAAGGTCTTGTGAGGGAAGGGCGCCATGGAGAGGAAGCGAGCTGAAGCAACAGGAGAGGGAGTTGGAGGAGAAGGATGAGAGGGGCAATTGAGAGGATAACAACAATCAGCCAGATGCGAGCAAAAGGGTTGCACGCGAACTTGCAGGCATCTGAGGTAGGCCAAACGAGGAAAGGCGAGAAGAAGGACTGGAGGAAAGGGGGCAAGCTGAAAAACGAGGCCTAAGTTGATCAGCTGCTACAGCGAAGCGCGGGTAGGGGCTTAGGGGTGAGTTAGTGAAGACGGCTCCTAGGAAACTGAAACCAGAGGCTAGCATTGATCATTTCTATGATGAAAAAGGTAGGGATCGGATTGGCCAGGATGTTATGGCATGGGATTAGGGGGGGGGAACTTATGCACTTGGCGGCTGCGCTTTAGGGAGAATTAATAGAGGTGAGCTGAGAAGCATACGGCTAAGCATGCGACTCTGATGAAGATAGATAGGCTCGTCATGACAGCCGCTTAGATCCGGTGATTGGGATGGGGCCTGTCGATGGCACCAAGTTATTATGTTTGGGATGATTCGTGTGGTACAACATTAGCTTGTATGGGACTTAGAGGCGATAGTGGGGAGGAAGGGGAGTCCGAGTGCTAGGGTTGAAGAGGGGTGGAGGCTGTCGGCGAAGCTTGCACACACCGCGCATTGCGGAGCTCTTCTTCTTCCTCCATCTCGCCTCCCCTCGTTTTTCTGCACTACTACTATCAGTGTGTTTTTTTCTTATTATGCTGAGATTTTATGCAAATACCTCCCAAATATCCATATTACGTAGAACCACAAAAAACCATACTACGGTCACACCTAGGGTTACCTACTAGGATGAATTAGGTCATCTTCAGAGGAGTCCGAGAGCGTGACTGCAGGAGGCATAAGGGTTTGATCTTTTATGAAAGCATGACACATAGCGGTATTGAGGTTTGACAAAACGGTCACCATGCTCTTGCTCATCTTGTGAACTTTTTTATCTCGATTTTTGAGGTATTCGAGCTGTTCTTTGAATGTCCGCGCTTGTGTCTTTGTCCTGATTTTGTCCATTTCCACTTGGGTCTGGTTAATATGATCCATGGCATCTACCAACACCTTGCTGCTCTTATCATTTGTATCACTAACAGGTGTGAAGACACTTGATCGTTTCCGCTTCACACCAGTCTTGCCAAGAGCAGTCGGTCCTTGAATGCCTTTAGCAGGTGTAGCATTCTCACATGCACTGTCTCCAAGATTGATAGTGGAGGACGGATTTGCTGCATGGACTCAAAATAATCATCAAGATTGATGACATTACGATTCAAGGCAACCAGAATTTCGTCAGGCACATAGTCATCACCAAGGTGCTCTGACTCTGAAGTTGGACTAGACTGTTGTTCCTTCGTTGAATCTTCTTGAACTGTTGGAGCGATAGACTCCATCTCCCTGCGATTGAAGGTCCCTGACATGTGGTGGTGCATTGATTGCTCGCTCACCCTGAAAAACTTCAATGGCATCGTACCACTCCACATTAAACAGTCTTGGCAAGTGATACTTGTCTCGATCTTCCAATGCCATGTCCCAATATGATGTGCTATGCCCTGTATTGTGGTAAATCTTCTTGTAGTCGGAGTTGAGACCAATCCATTTGTCCTTACACATCTTAGCATTGCGAATGAGTGTAGCTGAGCGAATCAATTTCTGGAACTCCTCTGCTATCTTGGTCCATTTTTGTGCTGCAGGCATCATATGAGCTCTTGGATCGATCAAGTTATTTTGGGCAGCATGCTCTTTGTGCTTACAATCAATCAACAAAAGGATTTCATCATGGCTCCAATTTGCTTGGCGCTGCCTCCCAGAGGTAGTTCCACCTCTTCCTGCTGTGGCACTTCCCCTCCCTCCACTCGGTCTCCTCCTTCTTCCTCCCCTCCCTCTTCCTGCACTTTCCATTAAGCTAGAATTCTCCATCGCGATTGAATCTATGAATCTGTCTGCGCAAGCGTGAAGCACCCCAGAGCAAGCGAAGGGCGAGCCGCAAGCAGAAAATGACAGCGAGAATTGGTTACTATCACATAGGATTTGGAAATGATAGCGTATCGGCAGTGACAGGGAGAAGAATCTTCATATTTTGAAAGATTTTACTACCGCGCTATTTATTTCAACACCTAGTTTCAGGTGATAGTGTCAATGATAGCAATGCCACGTCACCTGACATGTCAACAACCTATCGACGCAGAGGCGGAGGTTTGAACAGATAGTAATTTGACGATTTATCGTCGCTCCTAACCCTAGGTGTGAATGTACCTTAAGAGCTTACAATAACTGATTTAGCCATCATGACAAAGCATCCAATAAATGGGGCATAGGTAAAGCACAAGGTCGCCTCATCTTATTGGGTTGAAAGTTCAAAGCTGTTTTTTATTTTGCTGCCGAAATGTCGCCAGATTCGACCTTGAGATACTTGTACAATGAAATTATGGGGGTAAAATTCAAAAAATTCACAATTAAACACCCCAGTGGTGGAATATCAAGTGCCGGGCCATCGTAGACGTGTTAGAACGTGCCACGTATCATATAGCAACTTGTCCACATTGGGTTTAATTCACATGTGGTCCCTTCGGCGACTTTTGAAAAATGAAAAGAAAAACACATGCTCAAAGCCACAGAGGACGCGTTGCTCCGCACTACTAGTGACGACTTCGGATAACAACGTCCAGATAGATGGGACATCCGCAATGAATTGTTAATTTGTTGATGGGGTATATTCAAGTTTTATGAAAAGATGGACTGCATTTGGTTTGGTAACATCAAGTAGTTTTGGATTATGAATGTTGCTTAAGAAATTTTTGCATGATTCAAGCATCAGGAAGCTGTAGCCTTTCAGGGTGATATGACCCCATAGGTTAAGCAAGATTTGTTTTTTTGTTTTTTGTTTTTTTAAAACTGACAGCCCAAAACAAATGACGACAATGATGTGGCAAAGATGACGTGGCACTATAGCACCCTATTCCTGCTCTACATTAAAACCCTACACTAAGCCACCCAGATTTTCCCATTCTTCGCGCTCTGCTTTCGATTAGATTACTGAATATGCAGCTAAGGGCATGTGCCGATTCGGCATGCAGAATCGGCCAGCAGTGCCAATTCGACTTGCTGGACTCAACCCATTGGCCACTAGGTATCGATGAAAGATTGAAAGGGATTGATTTGGCCACTCGCTCTTCTGTCGCCGGTTCTTTAGGGGCACCATTGCCAGGAAGCAATGGGGTTGTACTTATAGGTGTAATTAGCCGCTCGGAAGAGGATGCATCAAGCTTTTGGATTGTCTTCTCGATGCCCATGTATTTGGAGGAGGTCTGTGCTTCGAACCAAGGACGGCCACGGATCCTCTGGGCTCCAACCAGCAGTACTTCTGCAAGAGAGTTTGAAGAGAAAGGAACAGAAGCTCCTAATTCTCAAGTAGGGCTATCTCAAGCCTGGATAGTCTTCACTTAGTTGTTTATAACTGTCAACCACTAAATATATTTCAATTTTCAAAAGAATTAAAAAGGTTAGGTCTCAAGAAGCTGTTGCAAGACTGCCTCTGCTCTTTGCTCTACCTTGGGCAGAGCCCACTCGTGTTGAATCAGATCGAGACCATCTTTCTCCGCAACCCAGACAAGCAACAACCAAGTTATAGCCTAGTGGTCATGGGCACATACCAACCTCTGAAGTGGTTGTGGGTTCAATCCACTGATTGGTGTCACAAAGGTGTCCACCGTCCCGCTGGAAGGCAGTAGCCCTTGGGGGTCAAACAGACACCAAAATTTAGGCATCATGTATATATATGTATATAAAACAAGGCTGATTGTTGCTGAAGCAAGTGGAAGTGCAAATTATAGTGTCACTTAATCCTGAAAGGTCATTGCCTTCTGTGTGCACACTAGGTGATCTGTTGACCTTGGGTTGCCTGTTTATCTTTGGTAGTCATAAGACCATGTCACCTTCTTGGGAAGTCTTGACCTTTCCATCCAGAGTCTTTGACCTTGAATTGTGCCATGTTATCTACTGCATCTGCGCTGACTTCCTCCAGTATATGTAGGCAACCCAAGGTCAACAGATCACCTAGTGTGCACACAGAAGGCAATGACCTTTCCGACACTATAACTTGCACATGCGCTTGCTTCAGCAATAATCAACAATCAACCTTGTTTTATTATTTCATCTGTATGATCAAGTCAGTTGCATGTATAAGTGGGGTCCTCATTCTGCAAAAATGTCCAGCTGGTGTCAGGGAAAACAGCAGAAGCAGATATGATTGAAAGCTTTCTGGGTTACAAAGGCAAAGATCTGATTTGAAAAGATAGGTGGTAAAAATACCCCTAGAACAATCTCAGTATATTACAGAGTGCTGCTTTCAAAAGCCAATACCTATCCTGGTCAAAAAGGTAGGTCACCTCCTTCCCGTCAAAACTCATCCCACCCAAATGGGATGTAAGCATCAATTTGGGAAATCCCAATCACCTTAGTCCAGACACTCTGACAGATTCCACAATGCCCATGTGAAGAGAGGTTTTAACCCCTCCTACAACCCCAGTTTACAGGAGGAGGGTCGGATCAACAGAACCAATATTGCCCTCAATCTATATGTGAAGTGTGATTGGGTGCATGATGTTGTTTTCAGCAAACAAGGAGAACAAAGGAATTGTAACCTCTGAAACAGGTGAAGCTCTAACCTAAAGTTTTGCTTGTTTTGAAAAACTTTGCTTGTTGTGTGATCGATGGCTTTCCATAGGTGCACACCATCTTCTCCAGAGCGCATGGACCCAAACTTTGTGTCCCTTGATCCTCCTCTGACTGCAACCTTCTTCTCCAGAAAATATCAGTGGTGTAAAAAGGGTCCCTGGGTGAAAGCATCCAATTTACAGTTCCAGGCTCTTCAACAGCAATCTCCCCGTGTGGATGTGTATCACTCACTGCATGGTGCTCCAAAATTGACGCCTGCAAAGTCTGTCATAGATGGTTCATTCCCCAGCCATGGTCCTGCAACCAAAATGGGTCGCATGTAAGCATTCCGTAGGGAGCAAGCATATGCATTGATGTAAGCAATGGGGTAAATGTGTTAGGACAAATTCCCCTCATGGAATAGTAAGCCAGTCATGGGGACTTTCTGCCAAGAGAGGGTGCCTGCTGCAACCAACGTAATAACAGCTCTCCATATATGGCACTGGTTTGCTGGGGGGGTTCTCTCAAAACAAAGCACAATTGAATTGCTGAATGCCATGCTAGTTGGGAATGTAGGAAAGTCATAGCGAGAGGAACATTCATGTCATGGAGTGCAGGTGTCTATAGATATCTACTTGTCTGTATGGAATGCAAGACAAATGGCATAAGTGGGTACATGGATGCACTCTGGGCAGTGTCACCAGTGAGGTGTGGCCATACAGCCTCTGACTCTTTGACGATTTCAATTGCCCAGAGAGCACCACCACTCATAGCCAGCTGAGTCCGAAATGGGAAACACTGGGAGACTTCTGACCTCCCATTTTTTGTAGGGAGCGATATTGCAACCGTACACTCTCTCCGTTGTCCAATGTCCGCACCAAGTACCTAACCACACCATTAATCTGTGAGAAAGAGAAAAATGAACCAGCCAGAGTTTGTACTTGTGAGAATAATGCTCGGCCATTACAGAGCTGGCCGGACCCCTCCCAGTTTCGTGATAACCTCACCATTTAATTCCCTCACAGCCAACGGCATTCAATTTGCAACATAGAGCTCAGACCTAGCCATGTGTTTGTCACAGAGAGCAACAGATCAGAAAGAGAATATACCAGCCATTGAGACATTGTGTGGTGATTACTGCCTCCCGACCAACAAATCGCTCGGGTGTCCGTTTGTTACCCTGTTGAAAGCAAACAAGACCCTGGTTACCCAAGGACATCTGGAGAGTTATTTCATCACCTGCATGGGTGAGTAACAGAACGAGGAGGTACAACATAAAACATAAGGAGCGGTTAATGGAGGAGGGAGAGAAGAACAGGCATGCATGCATAATGATATTGCCATACAGATTGGTAAAACACATAAAAGGTGTAAGCAATAGACACATCTTGCCACAGCCATGTGGCCTAGACCCGTGCTGCGTGGACAATGCAGAAAAGAGGGAAGACATAACGGGAGGGAGGATAGCAGCAAAGGTCCCACTACAGAAGCGCTCCAGTAGTCTCAGTTACCAATTACTACAGTCGGTTCTGGGGCTTTATGTTGCTTTGGACACTACTAAACTCTACATCACCTTGATGTGAGTCCTCAAGGTTCTGACATAACAAGGCCACAGCTTTCACCAATGTGTTCAACTGAACCAAAGGATGTGCGGGGACAATGCACTCGTAAGACGCTGTTTGGTGTATCCTTGTGGCCATAGACCCTGCGCCCATTTTGGGTGGAACAAATGGAAACAGATACTACCTTTGTCAGGTGCTCACTCCGGTAGTGTGACTTACCTTCATAGAGACAATTAATTTGGGTTATCCAGATATCCTCTAGAAAGCTCTTCACACAAGCATCAACTTGCTGTGTGAGCTGCCCAGCAATTAGACCCAACAGGGCCAGGGCTCTAGGCTCAGCATAAAGACAGACATGAGAGAGAGAGAGAATGTACTCATAAGACGTTGTTTGCCGTAGCCTTGTGGCCATTGACCCCGCGCCCGGTTTGAGTGGAACACAAAGGGACAGAAACTACCTTTGTAAGGGGCTGACACCCGTACTATGACTTACCCTGAAATAGACAATTTATCCGAGTTCTCCAGATATCCTAGAAATCCCCTTCACACAAGCATCAATCCGCTGTGTGTGATTTCCCCAATAAGTAGACCCCAAAAGGGCCTCGGAGAGACTGTACTGATACGACATTGTTTGCTTTTGGCTCAGAGAGAATGTACTCATAAGACGTTGTTTGCCGTAGCCTTTTGGCTCAGAGAGAGGGGGAGAGAGAGATACTGAGTCAGGAAGACATCAGAACTCATGAAGGTTTGGAGTTGAATTGCTTTACCTTAATCATGACACGGTCACTCACAACGAAAGGAAACTGAACACCCTTTGTGCGTGTAGGGTCTGAGGCAGACTGGTCTGGCGGCCCAAGGCCGTCCTGCATCCCAAATTGAACCGCCTTCTGTATTGAGATACTTGAAAAGTACAGTCTAGATCATATTGTACTCACTAGAACTGAAAACATCTGTGGTCATCCGAGTAGAGCAGCATCCGCTCTGATACAGACAATGGAAAATAAGAACACAAGTTTTAAAAAAATTCAAATAGACCAAATATCAATACACACACTATAAGGACCTTTCTATTCTAGATTTCCAAATCATTAAAGACAACTCACCTGGGTTGGATCTCTCCTCCTTTTGGCAGACTTGACATGACTCATCATCTCTTCCTCTCGCTTGTAGGCTTGCACCGCAGACCGCAGTGCTGCCCACATCCATTAGCAGACAATCTCTAATCATATTAATAAAGACGAAATGCCACCAGCAATGTGCACAAATGCATGAAAAAATGTCACAATTTTATTTGAGATCTACTCATGGGCCTAGGAATATAGTCAATGGCTTACCCTATGGCTATAGCCCTAGTGTAAAGATGATGACAAGCTGGTTACAACGACTAAGTTTGTTCTAAGGGCAGGCTTTGACATCACACAAAAAGGCCCCACAAAAGCACACATGGTGATTCCGGGAACGCTAATGTCGCTCACTACTTCATACAAATGTGACAAAGTATGGTGGAGATACAGAGAAAGTTTGTTTGTAATACCATAATTGGGCGCCATGGACTCTGTGTGCACCGAAGCTCCACATGTGATGCAGACATTCTGCCAACCCACTCATGCCCTTGTTAAACTTCTGTCCATCTTTCATACATCCAGTCTTCTTTTCATCTATCAGTCCAGTATTTCCTTACAAACACTCAAATGGGAGCAACAGTTGATGCAAACATTTAGTGTCTGACTAGATCTGCTCTTTCATCTGTTCTCAATGCAACAGCATTTTGAAACGCAGCATTCCCTGATCCTCTCTCACACACATATGAAACAGAGATAATATGTCTTATACCAACTCAACAAGGGTTAGATTGAAGTGGGTTACATTGCTCTCAAAAGTGATCATTAGATGTGTAACCAGGCTTATGTGGTGATCTACAGACCACTGTACAAAGCAGAGAACATGAAAGCTTAGTAGACTGCACATTTTCATTAAACTTACGGTGTCCATCACCCGTCTCAGCCCTGCATTTCCAACGGAATGTCCACAAGAAATAATCATAGCATCCTCCAGTAATGCCCCCCTGTCACATGCAATTGAGACCAAATTTATGTTAGTGAGCAGGCCCTCATCGCACACAGTCTTGCACCATAGCATGTGCAAGTTTCTTTTCAAAAAGTAGGAGGGCAAGAAGAACATGTTTAAACAGCATGAGCCCCAGCTGGCATTATGAAGAGAGAGACATACAACAGATGTTGGCGGGATAACAGCGATAGGCAAATTAATAGACGAAATAGGCAGGCAGACTAAAGAAGGAAACGTCCACCGCGGCCCTACTGGTCCATGGGACTAAGTGGACGAACAAGAAAGCACTTCAGAAAGCATCCAATGATGCCCAAAAAAGAAGTGCCTCTTATGCAGTTAGGCTGCAAGCACTTTGGGTCCTCCAAACTGAAAGCTTCTGCCTGGGAGTACATAATGGAGAATAGAATCATCAGAAAGACAAACAGAGAAGACAGGGAAAGAATCACAAAGGGAGGGAGAGCAAGATATTCATGACATCCACAGATGAGATAATAGAGGAGAGAAAGAAAACTACGTCAGGGGATCAGAAAGAATGTGTCGCAAAGATGATTCAGCTACAGATGACAGAGAATCCAGTGTGCGATGCCTGGCACTGGGATCATTTGGAGAATCTGTGCCCTTCAGAACATTGCTGTTGCTTATTTGCGAATTCAACAGTGAGGTGTAGTAGTTGTCTGGATCTGAAACAGCCGAACTCTGAAGTTGCTCGTGAAGCGAGCCTTGTGTGATCCTGGCTTGCTCTTGAAGAGATCCCACAGCCACGTTCGCACGAAAACCCTCTTTTGAAGCTTCTCTTGACATGCCACTTTCTCTCATCATACCATCGCGTGAGGATGTATGAGATGCTGCCAGCCCCCTTCCGCCATTCTGAGCTGGGTTTGTGTCACTATGGCCTACCCCTAACTGGGGGCTTGAGAGAGATGAAGAGAAAGAATTCAGAAATGGGAGAGTAGATGATGGAGAATGAAACATCCCAGAGTTCCCACCAACAACTGCCTTCAAAGCACCTCTCTCCCGATCTGCAGCAGCTCTCTCGAACACACCATCTGAGGTTCTTGAAGGCATTGAAGTGTCTAGTCTTACTTGCTCAGGATCAAAAGTACCCATTTGTGTATGCAAAAGAGGCCCCACAACACCATCTCCACCTTCTGTGCCTCTCTCGTTGGGTGCCCCACCTCCCTCTACTTCACCTTCCACCATATCTCCATCATCATCGTCTTCTTCAGTCCCTTCACTTTGCGATGCCTCATGTCCGTCCCCTCTTACCCCCACCATTTCTCTGTACTCCCCCTCCATTGTTCTGTCTCTCTCTGCTTCAGGCCATTCCTGCTGTCTCCCTTTTCCTACCATGCCTCCCATTTGGGAGCCATACACCACCCTTCTATCTTCATCTCCCCCTTCATCTCTTTGCTCTCTCTGTTCCATCTGGTGAGCTCCCTCTCCCCCTCTGTAAATTCTATGCGCCTTGAGAAAACCTTTGCTCAATTGCGGATGGGCAGAGACTGGTCTATTAGAAGACCCCTGAAGAGAATACACTCTCCCAAAAGCTCACCATGCACAATGCGATCTGCTGCAGAATTAAGATCTATGTCCACTTTTTGTGCCAGCACTCCTCCAACCATTACAAGTTCTTCAGAGCCCATCTACCCATGAGTTTTTGCCAGTAAGTGTCATGCCATGTCAGGTTCGATATTGCTTTTATTTCCTGCATGTGGCTGTGCATCCTATCGATATGCACTCAAAGCATTACTCCCAGGTGCTCCTTCCTCAGTTGCCGCCAAATCCTCAATGCTCAACTTTCCATAGGGATAACCATTATTTTCTGCATCCCTCAATCATTGTGAATTTCCCTACATTGTGAAGTGTTGCATGCTCATCTGTGTATGACCTTAGTTTTCATGTTCTTGCAAGCCTCTGTCTGTCTGTCTCTGTCTTCCAACTTCTTGTCATAACCAGTGTTTCAAACTGACTGCACAGCCCTCCCGGCCACTTCAGGTAACAAATGAGAGGTCCATTGCCAGAATCCCGCTGTAACCTCAATCTGTCAGTCTGTCATTTCCGGGTTCCATCTGCTCCAGCAGTGTGTCTAACCAAAGTCTTCATCCTGCACGCCAACATTTCATGACCCATTGATTGACCTGACCACCTATATGCTTACCTTTGTGTTCAAAGTTTCTATACTCATGGACTTCTTGATATTAGACAAACTTCCCTCTATTGTACATTGTAAGTTCAGCAGTTGCTTAGCTTCACACAGATTATGAAACGATTCAAGAATTAGCCTTCTCTCCTGACTCAAAAGATCCCGCTCTTCTCGCTTCTAAGGTACGGGCACACTAGCATAAACATCAACATCATGATTTCTTTCCAATAGCAGATTTGTCCTTAACTGTGCGCTCATACTAAGGCAACTCCGGGCCGAGGTTCCATCCGCTGATTGATTGAACCCAGCAATCAGGTCCCTGAGATTTCAGCAGGAAGAATGTCCCCAGGAAGAAAGTCCTCAAGGGTATGTTATTACCCCTCGTTTGGAGGGTAAATGGGTACCCACCCGCTGTTCATGCTAAGTAGCACTCAAAGACTGCCATGATGCACTGCCCCTTTCACCCCTCATGCTGTTATTCCATTCTCTTAATCTTGGAAGCCTCTCTTTTCCCTCCCTACACTCCGATTTCTCACTTCTTCCCGTGCTCGATCAAACTACCTCGAATGAGACCCCAGAAAGATTTTGTGTATAATTGCGATGTCTGCTTTCACTTCCATAACCCTTTGCATCATTCAGCGATACCTCTCAATGTTCTTTTAGAGCATCTTTCTTCCCCTCTGTGATCACCATACCGCAATCAGCATCACTATCTACACTGCCCAACTAAGGCCCGAAGTTTTTGTTCGTTTCGTTTTGGCATGCCACGAAAAAGAAAAGAGCAATATTCTTGAGCATCACAACAACCGCCCATGCCTGTTCCTCTCCTCGCAAGAAAGCTTCTAATACCTGCAAATTGTCCATCTCTAACCCAGTCTATATACGGTTCCTCGTTAAGAAAATCCCCACCCACAAACTCTTGATGAATGCTTACCCTACAACCAAAAAGAAGCTCGGACAGCAAAAACATCTTGGGCACTCCAATTCACACCATCTCTTGGACCTGCCCGTTCTCTGTCTGGGAGTACGATCCAAGACAGGCAAGACAAGACAAATTGCGAGAACAGGCTCCTTTCAAAATACCGTGTATATACCTAGCTCGCACGGGTATACGTATACCTATACAAGTACCCCGGGCCCACATATAGGGCTACCCATCCGATCTCTGCGCAGAGGTTTTTGTACGAGTCTCTGATTCATCTGCCTTGCGACCTCTATAACGCATTTAAGTTAGGTTTCCTGTTGCTGGATCTGCCCATCGCAGCTGCTGCTCGCAGGCACCACCAATTCGGAGAGATAATGGAGCCCATGGCATCAGACTGGACGGATGCGCCTCATAGCATGGGGGTATGTGGGTTCTTTACTCGTCTCCTGGGTGGGTGTTGTCTTCTGGGTGGTTATGGTGTGTGGGTTCGTTGGTAGGTGTAAGGTGATAAGCCATGCAGGGTCAAATGGATGGTGCAGACAACCATCATGGCAGTGGAGTACAACGAGGGTGTTATACTTGGAGCCGATTCTCGCACCACCACTGGTAAGTAAACTAGTCCAGTCAGCTTGAGTTCAAGCTCCAGCGAACTGTATGTTCAAGCAAGAAGGGCCATCAAATCTGCTGGTATACTAGACTGAGTTGACTGGAGATAGTTATTGAGGATTCTAAGAACAATCACTCCTGCTTGAGCCATCATAATTCGTTGTTACTGATTGACCTCTTTGCTAGTCAGTCACTGTTTGTTACTCACTTGCAGCCCAACCCACCCATTTTGTTCCCTGATGATTATACTAGAAACTCTGGAGGTTCTAGATGCCCGACTGGTGAGGTAGTAGTGCCACCCAGGACACGTTGAGCAACATCTGAGCTATGAGCTCCGTAACTGCACAAGTATGTATAAACAACGAGCACCCGCGAGTCAATGTTCTTCTTTTTCTGTCCTTGAATGAAGTATGAAGCCAATAAAATTCCAGTGGTTATGAGTGCTCAAGGATGGAATGGTAAATTGCAGGAGTGTATGTGGCCAATCGAGCCTCTGACAAGATCACTCAACTCACTGACAACGCATATCTTTGCCGCTCAGGTTCGGTATGTATAAATTCTCTCTTCCCCTGCAGACCCAGGTCAAGCATTGCAACTGAATGTTTATGTGACGTGGAACTTCTAATGAGGGGTCCATCTCTCTCCCTCCCTCCCTCCTTATTGAACAGTGTTACTGGTAGTCCAGTCTCAACTGAAGGTAGAGGGCTCCCTCCTCTCTTGTACAAAGTCAAAACCAGCCCTAAAATCAACAATCAATTCCATCTGAAATCGTGTGCATCTTTGCTTGTAAAGGCAATATTGTTTCGCCTTTGAAATGCTTTGAAGGAGCCTTCCAGTTATGTTGAGTTTGAAGCAATTGGACATTGCTGGAAGAGTAGAGTGATGGTGTGTGGTGCCTTGTGAGCATGGCAGGCAGCTGATACACAAGTGGTGTCGGATTATGTCCGGTACTTCCTCAGTCAACACACGTAAGACAGCCTTTCTCTGCGCTCCCCTAGTAAGTTCTGAATTAATTGCCCATTGGGTAAGGCACTTAAGATAGTCCTAGGTTCAAATCTGAATGTTTCATTTCATTATGCATTGAAGCCAGCTGCAATGAGTGTGCCACTTATCAATTAGGCACGGGATGGAAGTTCGACAATATCAAAACCTGGGGCCGGGACATTCCTGCCTGTAATAAGATGCATGGAAGTCGGGAATCATGAGATCAGCAGTCAAACTTGAACATATTGAATTCTGTCATTGACTGTTGGACAGGATATCAAC
The DNA here is from genome assembly GCA_030704615.1 of Takakia lepidozioides. NCBI lineage: Eukaryota > Viridiplantae > Streptophyta > Takakiopsida > Takakiales > Takakiaceae > Takakia > Takakia lepidozioides. Next base: position 62,124,227 of record CM060732.1, read on the forward strand.
ATCATCACTCTTCCCATAACCGGCTTGTGGGTGGTTCTTGGATGGGGGCATGCTGATTGTGACTTGGACTCATTGGGGCTTGCAGAATTCAGCTGGGAAGTCATGCCACTGTGAAAACTGCAGCGAATCTTGTGAGGGAGCTTTCATATCAGAATAAGGTGAACTTTCTGATCCCTTTACGGAATGCTTTCTTTTCGTGCAGTAAGAGAGTGACAGCATGTACTTTTTTACTGTTCTGTGTGTATGTCCTCTATGACTTACTCTTGGGGGCATAGATCTGGAGGGATAACCGGCTCCATGTGGAGCCAAATGCGGGATTTCTACCCACCTGCGTTTTGTAAGAATGGGCTGCAATCGCCATAGCACTTATGCACAGACTGGTTACAGGAAGTTTTGGGTGTTGAGAAGAGAGCAATAAACAATTACCGTAACTCTCTGCAGGCAACAACAGTGAGTGAAAGTATTAGAGCAATTGCATTGTGTTACTTTCTGAAGAAGGCTGCCAAAGTCCATGGGTGATGTGCTATCCCCATCTCCTATTACACAATTAAATGGGAAAGGAGACAGAAAGGGGCCTCATTATGGAGCATGCTCCTGTCAATTCTGTCAAGCACCCTTGTAAATGAGTTTTTGTGTAAGTGGTGATGATGGCACATTCTGGATATCTGATGCTGAGGTTTTCTGGGTGCAGTCATTTCTGCAGGCGGGGTTGATAGTGGCAGGCTGGGACAAGTACGAGGGGGGCAGTGTCTATGGGGTTCCTTTGGGAGGCACCCTGCTTCGCCTTCCATTTGCCACAGGAGGTTTGTGTTGTCTAGTCGTTCCTCAGTCATTAATGTCAGGGTGTGTTAAACCCACCGCTGTGGCTCATCAAGTAATTAGGTTGTAGGAGAAAAACTATTGGCCAACACTTAGTATAGCTGAGTGCTTCCTGGAGCCATTACTACCTACTATCACCAATATGAGGTGGGCTCTTTTTGAAGCCACTTTGTAGTGCAACTGGGTTGTATGCCATTGATTTTCCATCAGGGATTGAATGTGCCAGGCACTCGGTTTCGCAAGGCATCCATTCTACACGATAACCTCACCTCAAATGTACACTAAACTATATAGCCCTCCAATATTGGCCATGACTGCATTCTGGGGTGGTCATTGTCGAACTAACAAGCTATCTATTGGAAGCTCTTTAACTATAAGCTCAGTTGTTCATTAACCCAAATCAATGTAACAATACCACCATTTTCTTTCGTAAACGCATCGAATACAATTCTATTTGCTTCTTGCAACTTCTCAAATGTAAGGATCAATTAAATGTGATGAGCTGGAGGGAAGGTGTGCAGGATCGGGATCAAGCTATCTGTACGGATTTCTGGATCAGGCTTGGAAACCCAACATGAGCAAGGAGGAGGCTGAGGTATGTTATGCTTTTTGGATCATGTCATGTACAATATCTCTGCCTGTACAAAGTTTTATTGGAAGGCTCTATCAAGTTTTGGGGCACAAGGCCAAGCAATGATGGAGATAGAAAGGCAAAGAAAGTAAAGGAGAGAGACTGTACTCATAAGACGTTGTTTGCCGTAGCCTTGTGGCCATTGACCCCGCGCCCTGTTTGAGCCGAACACAAAAACTACCTTTGCCAGCGGCTGATGCCGGTAGTATGACTTACACAATTCATCTGAGTTTTCCAGATCTCCTCTAGAAATCCCTTACACAAGCATCAATCTGCTGTGTGTGGTTTAGCGTTAGTTTAGTAAAGGAGAGAGAGAATGTACTCATAAGATGTTGTTTGCTTGCAGCGGTTGGTAGTAAAGGCAGTCGCCTTGGCAATTGCACGTGATGGTGCCAGTGGTGGCGTTGTCCGGACTGTGACTGTAAGTTGTCTCCCCTCATCTTTCACTCACTCTCACTATCTCTGTCTCTGGTCTGGCTTAATTTGATGTCAATTCTCGTCTGCTTAACAATAACCACTGCTGAGTATCTTGGCAAAGAGCTTGGTAATGTAAATGTGACGGTGGCCTGTTCTGCTTCCTAACAACAGGAAGCACCTTAAAACAGCTCAAGGTGGTATATCAGTTGTGTTCCAGGTTATATCGTGACCATGTCCATGGCCTTGGTGGTGTTGGAACAGGTGAATGAGCATGGTGTGACACGCAACTTCTTTGCAGGAGACAAGCTACCACTTTTCTATGAAGAAATTCCTCCACGCCCCTCTCTTCTTCAAACTTGATTACTTGAGCTTAGCTCACAGCAACCCTTAGGAGTGCCATGGGTTTGTTCGGTTTTGGTAACAGAGAAGGGACAGCGTGTCGTCCTAAACTTAATTAGACACCTGATTTTTAGGTTGCACCCTCACAATCCTGTGCTTTGTTGACCAACACCAAGTTGTGAGCCCTGGCTGCTCAGCTTTTGTCCAGTGGAACATTGATTATAAGCAACTGTACATGCATTTTGGTTCAACTGGAGCTGTTGATCTTCTGCTGATCTCAAGTGGATATAAGAAATTCGCAAATTGCATTTGGAAATTCCTTAAACTGACTGAACACCTACTGGAGTTCATTTGCAAGTTGCTCATTTTATAACTGTATTTGTTAGATTTTATATCTGGGTTTAGTTCTTCACACTTATGTTTGTGGCTGGAAGTAAGTATGGCCTCATCAGAGTCATGCAAATGCCAAGTGCACCACGAACTGCAAAGAGATGGAGGCCAAGATCCATATGGCCCCGGAGGAAGTGTCATAAAGGTTGGCACTTAAGTTTCTCCATAAACAAATGGAACTTCAAAGTCGGGCCACCAAGAGCAATGTGGCTCTCTACAGATTCATCCCAGGCAGCAAGAGGGAACGGACAAGTCTAGTATGTGGGGTGAGAATAGTGAACACCTCTCCATTATATATAGGTCGTTTCATGATGTTAACAAGACCATAATTATATATAAAATTATATTACAAAATAAAATAAATTTTTATATGTATATAGTTTTTATTTTAGAATTTTTAAAAATACTTTCTGTAAAAAACAATACCCTTATATATGTATATTTTAATTTTAATAGGGCAGGGATGGAGATCATTATAAGAGCATCCCCACCCTACACTGAACCAGCATGCCAAAGTAAAGTAAAGTATGACACCTCCCAAAGGGAGCGTAACTTATGGTGTCTTCTCACCACAAGGGCTACTGCCTTCTAGCTAAAAGGTGGCCACGAGTGTTGGTATGGTATGGGTATGAGACCCGATTATCAACCCTGGTATCAGGAACCAGACCAGCCTGGTCCTAAATTCTAGATACCCAGGGCTATACCATTGCCTAGCTTAGTGTAGGGTTAGCGAATACCATACCAGTCTGGTGTTGATGGCTAGGATTTAGTATTGATACTCGTTGCAAGCGTTTCGCAACCATTCTGAAGTCGACTGGTATCAATCCTTGTTGACGGGAAGTAGGGAAGAGTGTTAATATGGTGGCCACTTCGCAGCTTAGGGCCGGTGAATTGTTGGGCGAACAATCAAGGCTGCGTCGGCAACCATCATTGTTGCTGGGTAGCGCTCAATTCTTGCAGCAAACCCCATATGTATGTGAATATTGCTGCTTATTCATGTTTCACAGATGTTGGATCTGGTGTTAAAGAGAGTCTCAAGGGGACAGTTCTCAGGACCACTTGGGGTGTCTCAAACCAAATTGCTCATGCATGAAGAATTTTAAGCTCACAAATTGCCTTGAGAGCAAACGTGCACGTAACATTCATTTTCAATGATTTAGTATGATATGCAGTCGGTGGCAATGAGATCATTTTCCATATGCACTTCTGCTATTCATGTATGATACACTCATCAAGTCTTTTTTAAGTTTTATGTTGATACTAGATTCCAGTATATATACCAGCTGGTATTACTTGAGAAAATTTGTATTGATACCATTGCATAAGTGATTGCTCATTTCTCAATATCCATACGAACTGGTATGTAACTTGAAAAAATATCCCTGGTACCAATGTTCCCCTAGTATATCATTTTGAGAGCCACCTACATACCACGACCAGCCTGGTATCAAAAAATGTTGATACCAGACCAACACTGGTGGACACCTTCATGACACACCAGACCATGGTTTGAACCCACAACCACATCCAACGTGGTATATGCCCATTACCACTAGGCTACATGCTGGTTGTCAACGGAATACAACGGTATACTGTGTTGGATTGGAACACGTCCCTACCCTTGCCCTGAAAAAAAAAAATGACGCTCCCGAAGGGGGCCTAACTTATGGTGTCACTTGACCCCAAAGGGCTACTGCGTTCCAGCAGGAAGGTGGACACCTTCATGACACACCAGACGGTGGTTTGAACCCACAACCACATCCAACATCCATTACCACTGGGCTACATGCTGGCCCCCACCCTTGCCTTGAACACTACTAGGGCTTCGCGTTGCTCCGCACTACTAGCGACGAATTCTGATAACTATGTTCAATTTTCACAAATCCCCATGGTGTTATATACAAACATCCCGTATTTCATTGTTTTTCAGAAGAGTATGGCGAAGTGTTGCCCAAGCTATCATGTCACGTCTCCACATTTCCTTGTTTGGTGCAGCTAATTCTATCTACGCCCAAGAAGTGAGGGGGAGGGATTTAGCATTTGTTTTGTCTAGAGCAGAAGTCGGTTGAGAATTTATTTATTTAAAGGAAACCTGGGAACGACTGCTCACAATTCAGGCCCTTGAGGAGGGAGAAAAATTAACTCAGATAAGCCATTAGGCACACAGGTGGGAAACGTCACCACCAGACCAACCGGTCACGAACAATCCACACACCAGGCAGGGCAACGGGTTTGAACCCCCAACCACCAGGGCGACACACTGTGCACTTACCAGCTGAGCTGCCAGCTGATGTGCGAATTCTGAGAATTACCGTTCAATTGGCACAAAAAGGGGTGGCTCTGTCCTCTCTCTCACAACAGAGGAGGTACCTTCTCAACTTGCTGCCTACTAAGGTCAACCAGGAGCTGCTCCATAGCCTTGCAATTTGCCATGAAGTTCTCGTCCTTGATATCAACACTGTCTTTCAATACATTTAACCCCTGATCCAAACTCATAAACCCCCTCCAACCACCTGAAATTAAAGGAATCAATTGAAGGAAGTGACAGTCTAAGAATGTACTCACCAAACAGCATTGCACTGCTGATGAAGCTGCGTAAGGCCTCCTTGTCTGTAGCCAAAGTGCTTTACTGTCGGAGTGATACCATGATCTTGACTCAGGGAATCAAAGTACCGTCTTCCTTCATTCAGTAGGCCAGTGTGGTTGCATGCAGAGAGAACACATATAAAGGCTGTCCAGCTTCAAGCCATTCTTTTGCATTCCTTCAAATAGTTGCAGGACCTCCCTATGACAACATGTTGGGCATATCCTGCGATCATGGCATTCCACATCTGGCATACATGTCCACGAGGGGATTGTTCAAAACTACATCTGGTACAATTCCAGCTTTGGCGATGCAACCATGCCCTTTTCCAGGGCTGCCAGGCTTGCATACACACTGCAAATGCACGCAAACGTGATGTGGTCGGGCTTCACCACTTCCCCCGTCATTTGTTCATAGGTCTCCAAAGCCTCCAGCCTGTCTTGCTGCAATCTCTTGTATATCTCGAAAGCCTCCTTGCCACATCCATGTTGAGCACACCCTGTGATCATGGTGTTCCATGATATTATCTTTCGTTTAACCAATTGTCAAAAGCTTGACGCGCATCCTTTATGCTCCCACATTTTGCATACGTGTCCACAAGCGTAGTCTTCTTATGTAGCATGCAATTCCAGATTTAATGATGTCAGCATGGACCTCTTTGCCCTTCTCCAAGGCTCCCAGGCTGGCACATGCATTGAGAACACAAGTGAATGTGACGCTGTTGAGCGTTAGCCCTTTATTTTGCATTTGTTCATACACCTCAACAGCCTCCCTGCCATACTCATGCGGAGCATATGCTGCAATCATGGTCCTCCATGAAACCACATCATGTTGTGTCATATTGTCACCTGCCAGATGTGGCGTAGATGTTGAGCAGCACATAAGCTGCATGGTGGTTGGGATCGCACTTGAGAAGAGATTTTGCTGCATGTTCTGCTACCTCCACATCCCCATGAATTCTGGCAGCAGCAGGCATGCGTGTACAAGCCTGGGAGCCCTAGAAAAGGTGCAAAGAGGTCCATGATGACATCGTCAAAGCTGGAACTGTACCAGATGTCATTCTGAACACTGCCCTGGTGGACATGTATGCCAAATGTGGGTGTATTAAAGATGCAAAGGGAGTTTTCATTTGGACATGAAATGATTGACACTGGCCTTTTTATGCAGTTGGTTGTTTCACTTGGTAACAATAATACTCTTCACTAGGAAAAGGTAGCAAAAGGACTGCACCCATTTTTCTCGAAGGAGAAGACAACAATGTCCTACTGCGGCAGGTCCGTGCTCCAGTTTTAATTCAGGTCCTCTGTGTTGGGAGCATTGAGGATGCGCAGGGAGTGTTCAACAGTATGGCTGACTGAGATTTGGTGTCATTGAATGCCATGCTTGCAGGGTATCGAGGATGCAAAGGCAATGTTCAACAATATGGCTGAATAAAATGTGGTGTTGTGGGTGCATTTTCAGACCTGCAATTGTACAAAATGTCATTCAGAGCAATACCCTTGTGGACATGTATGAAGGGAGTGTTCGACAGTGTGGCTGAACCAGATGTGGTGTCGTGGAGTGCGATAATTGCAGGATATGCACAGCAAGGGTGCGGGATGGAGGCTTTGGAGATTTAGGAGCAAATGTTGCACGAAGGGGCAAAGCCCAACCACATCACATTTGTTTGTGTTTGTAATGCGTGTGCAAGCCTGGGAGCTCTGGAAAAGGGGAAAGAGGTCCGTGGTGACATCGTCAAAGCTGGAATTGTACCAGATGTCATTTGAACACTGCCCTGGCGGACAAACACAAACAAATGTGATGCGGTTGGGCTTCACCCCTTCGCGCAACATTTGCTTATAGGTCTCCAAAGCCTCCATCCCGCATCCTTGCTGTGCATATCATGCAATCATCGCACTCCACGACACCACATCTCATTTAGCCATACTGCCGAACACTCCCTTTGCATCCTCGATGCACTCACATTTGACATATGTCCAGCGCACAGACGTGATGTGATCGGGCTTCACCCCTTCCCCCATCATGACATACATGTCCAGCAGGGCAGTGTTCAGAATGACATCGGGTACAATTCTAGATTTGACGATGTCACCATGGACCTCTTTGCACCTTTCCAGGGCTGCCAGGGTTGCACACGCATTGTCATCGCACTCCACGACACCACACCTCATTCAGCCATACTGTCAAACACTCCCTTCATACATGTCCACGAGGGTATTGTTCAGAATGACACTTGGTACAATTGCAGCTTTGACAATGTCGCCATGGACCTCTTTCACCCTTTTCCAGAGCTGCCAGGCTTGCACACGCATCACAAATGCACACAATCTCAACAAGTCAATTGTGGTCATAAGATACCTTTTTCCAGTCTCTGCCATATTTCCGAAATGCTTGATAGAAGAGCTCCAGGTCCTCTTTGCTCTAGGGAGGTCCAAGCATGTCTGACAATTTGCGCTTCTGATTACCAGCCCGCCCACTCACCTCAGTCCCATAACTGCATTCAAGCAGCATCCAAAATTGGATTTCACTCTTGCTCACGCTGGGTGTGCTACCCATCTGCCCAGTCCCAATGGCATCATTGCTCCTGGATATGGAATTTCGCCGGGATCCAACAACCTGCAACCTGACATCACCAGAATCAGGCAAATTGTTCAATTGAATGCCTTTGATGAGGATGGATCTATAGGCAAAAACAGAAAGAGAGCTCAATTTGCTGGGACAGAAAGTGCTATTCCTTCTTCAAGTTGCTTAAAGGGTCATGCTCAGGTCTATGGGCACTCCCCTCTTTCATTATCACCACGTTTAACAAAACAATGGTCACAAAAATAATGACCAAGAAGGCTGAAACATGGAAAAAGAGCAACCTTCAGCTTTGAATGTCAGACTCACAGTTCGCATTTATTGTTTCCAGTGAACACTGGTTATAGGGAGAGATTATGGCGGACAGATCTCCTGCAGTTCAAGAAAATCAAGATCTGGGCATTGCGGGCAGTTCCAAAGACGTTGGCGTGGCGATTTCTATTGGCCTATTTCGCGCGGGCCGTCCGGGCAGATTCCAAAGAAATTGACGACGACGATGACCTGGCGACGATGACGTAGCACTATGGCACCCTATACCTGCTCTACGCTAAACTAGCTTCCGACCTTCGGTCGTCGCTAGAATATCCCGTTCCGGGCCATGAACCCGAGCGCAACATTCAGGACCCTGAACCTGCCCCTGAAAACAAGTCAATGTGACAATGGCCAAGTGAGAGAGCGCCTGTCAGCAGCTTGGCAACGACCACGCCGGCTCCTGCCAATGGGAAGGCGAGAGGGGAATGGGGGACCAGCTGCGCGGGGGATTGCGTGGACGATTTAGGGCCAGATGTGCGTGCGTCGGGTTGCCCCGCCACGGAACACAACGGGCTTGAATCAAACGCAGTATTTTTGGCGTTACAGGGAGTTTTTTGAGGGAAAAATCTAGAGCGGGACATACTTCTCTCTTATTCTTATTTGTCATTTCTATTAAATAATGGATGGTCCTGCGGACGAATATAAACAGTCTAAAAAGTTACAAAAAGTTGTAGTATAATACAGTATTTGCAAAAGTAGAGCAGAGCAGTGAAGCAGAAATTTCTTGAGCTGCAGCACATATCTAAAATGGGTGTTTGGGATTGTAGGCAGAAATTTCATGAGTAAGATGATTGTGTGTTGAACCTATAGAATTTCTGTGAAATAACGAGGTTGAGCCCGGTGGAGAGTCTGTGCCCGCATACAACGAATAAACACCTTCAGCCCATGTCGCGCAATCCCACTCTACAGCTGTATCGTCCTTGACCAGCTCCAACCCTCTCGCGATCCCACTGCCCCAATGGATGCAACCGTATCCTACTTCACTAGCCCCACCCCTTATACCACATTTGTGTACTCCTGCACCAGCCACAACCATGCACACATTGAGCACTGTAAGCTTAGACCACCTTCCTTCCTTCCACATCTGGTTAGTGAGTTGCCTCTCACAATAGTAGAACTATCTAGAAAAACAATTGGTGAACTACTGAAGATGGCTATATCTACCTATAGAACTATCTAGAAACTCAAAGTATCTAGAAAGTTAACTAGTGAAGATGGATATTCCAGATGGCTACGTATAGCTACCTGCAGATGGCGCCCACCTGCTCCTTTCTTTCTAGCTTGGCTTGACACCTCACAAGCTAAATTACCCCTACCCACACCCCTTTCTGTGGCACCTCATTCGTCGAACCCTCTATCTCTTTTTTTGGTACCCCTCTTGAACCCCTTGTGCTCTTATAAAGAGAAAGGAAAGAGAAAGGAGAATGATTCATGAGAGATTTTTATTTTACAAAAGATTTTCCCACGACCTATCAAGCAGACTCCCTACCACTATACTACCCACTCCGAATCTTGTGAAGCTAATCTCTACAGTATGTATTTATCTATGTTTTTGGAAAACCCCTTCATGTATGTATAATATGTATATGGGGGATTTTGCTCACACTCTAGCATGGTGAGGTTTCCTGTATATTTTTGTGTGTACCTACATGGTGTTGGATGTGCCTAGAGTATGAACTCTGCTGGGGGTGGTGTGTGGTCACTCTTCATTAGGCTAGAACACCATCTCTGATCAATACTTTATCGGAGAGGGGGTTTAGGAAAAAAAAAAATTGTGCGAAATATATGTATATGTAGGGGATAATGCATTTACATAAACTTTACAAAGATCTATAAATACATATAAGAATACAAGTTTTTTTTTTTTTTTTTTTTTTTTTTTTTTTTTTTTTTTCTGCATTTGTTGATGGGATTGACCCTAAGACCTAAATTTTTCTCTCTTTTTGTAGGGGGAGGGGCTTTTTTAAAAATAAAAATTTGTACAAATTTTTATACACATGGGATGGGTAAATTGGTAATTAAAATACATACATGGGTTCAATATCAGTGTACAAGGCTGAGTACAGAGGTATTAAAAAACGTATTGATCGCACATGTTATGAGATTTATATGAATAGTGAACCCCCCCACGGGGGGGACTCTGTTCAGTGCCTGTGCGCTCCTCTACGAGATGTCACATAGATGTCACATACCACAGAAGGGGAATCAGAAGTGCAATATCCAGCTGAACTACCTACTCCTCTTCTGTTGTCGTTTTCCACCGCCAGGGCTTTTCTCAGTTGACCACTCTTACACTTCTGATGCCCTACACTCCCACGTTTAATCATGGCCTGTCTTGATGAGATACGGAGCCAATGCAGGCTTGCTTGCCGGTCCAAAGCTGCATATCCAGTACCGAATGTGCAAAGTTTGAACAGCGGTACACCATAACAAACAATTAAACCTCCACTGCCTTAGAATTCTGGTCAACTTGTCTTTGATTGTTCTTGGATCCATGCAATCAAATTGACCATCTGGGACTTCATCGTCTGAATCAGGTATCCTGATGAAAAAAATATTACAAGTTGAAGTAATCTAAGCGTAATAGATTTTGAATCTTCATGTACATTGGCATGTACATGATCCGATCAGCTCCCTCGTCTCGCTCTAGGTACCATCCCAAGCTGAATTCCATCGTAGAAACCAAAAATAGGCACTACTAACGGCATCGATCGCCGCTTACAAGATTGGTTGTCTGGGCCATTTGCAAAAGACAAATACAGCCCCGCGAGAGGTTCGATCGGTACCTCATTAGATGCTATGCCGCTGAAAACCTGGAGCTGAACAAAGAATATCCCTGGGGTACTGCAACCTGGATCTGGATCACCTCAGTAATGAATGGGTGTATCGCTCATGTTCCATGGTATAACTCTTAAGCTAGCAACCTGGCCAGGTGTGATCCATGGCCCAGATGAGGAGCAGCTCATGTTGTCATTCTTGAGGGAAGGACCCAACTCGCAAAGAGGTCCAACTCCTTTCACTTAGAGCATTCAGGCCTGCTCTTTGATTTGTGCAGTGCCGTTTGTGGCTTTGCACGGCTAGATTGCTGCTGTTATTGTAGTGAGAGTGAGAATGATAACAATTCAGGTGTCAAGTGTCAACCCACTGTCTCGGTCAAAGACTTGTTTCAACGGGTCCTGCACCTTCTGCGTACACCAGCTGACAAACACCAGAATGACCCAATGTTTGAATGCCATCACTACAGCAGTGGCGATCTCTTGATGCCCCACCAGACCCCACCTTGGTCAAAGCACTACTCCATATGTGGAGGAAAAGGAACCAGCATTCTATTCTTTCTTTTCTTCTTTCTTTCCGTGGGAACCAGCAGGAGGTGTAGGCCCTTGATAGCAATTAGAGAGAGAAGATAAAGTGAGTGAGCAGATAAGAACAGGCAACGAGATACTTAGCAGAATCAGCAGGGTGGCACTCAACTGCGCCACCGACTGTGATGTGACTAGTGACTACTACCCAAATTTGGCTCATAACAAATATCCCGGAATTTATATATTTATTTACTAGCTTGCGCGACACCTGGCCACCTCCAAGCCGTTGGATGTGACATGTCCCTTTTCAATGGTGGGTCCTTGGGCTGTCAGACCATTCCCACATTCATCAAATAGCATTATATATGAGGCCTCCCCCTCCCCAAGGAAGCGTAACCCAAGGGTTACTGCCTTCCGATAGGAAGGTGGACACCTTTGCGACACCAATCGGTGGATTGAACCCACAACCACTTCCGAGTGGTATGTGCCCATTACCACTTGGCACACTATAACAGGCCGACATGATTTTAGCGGAAAATTTAAAAAATGAGTTTAAGAGAGCAAGTAAGAGTGGAATGGATGAAAGAGGTGAAAAGTAGGGATGTGTGGATGGATGGATGGGGTGGGTCTAATCAGAGTGAGGTGTGTGAGCAGTGCAGGGGTGGGGTAAAGAAAGTGAATAAATGGGGTCACTCTCATCCACGGAGAGCTGGCAAAACTGTGTGAATAAGTAAATGAACGGCAGTACCACTGTTTCATCCATCCATTTCGCTATTACTTGAAGGATGAGGATGAGATGGTTCGGGCAGAGGCATTGCCGCAGTGTGGTGAAGTGTGTTGGAGCCTCTCTCTCTCTCTCTCTCTCGCTCTGTTCTGCTCGCTCGGCTCTGTCGGCTTCTGGCTTATTCTGTCTCTGAAGGGTATGAGAATATCTTTCCTTTTCTTCGTGCACCTTGATCTTGTCTTAGTGTAGCAAAATTGCAGGTGCTCACATGTCTGATTTAGTTTCAGCAATGCTAGTACATGCAACTCGCTCTGCAGTAGGCTCTCCATGTGGAAGTTGAATTGCAATGCTCTGGTTGTCACACATGGTTTGAAGCTTCTGGCTTCATTTGTCTCTGTGGGGTCTAAGAGAATTCTGCCTTTTCTATTTGGTCTTTAATCTTGTTGGTGTGCTCACATGCTGTCTACTGCTTTAGTTTTGGCAATGCATGTACACATAACTCAGCGCTCTCTGCAGGAGGCTCTCCACCTTACAGGATCTGTTAAGTTGAATTGCAATGTTCTGGTTGTAATAGATGGTTTGAAGCTTCTGGCCTCATCTGTCTATATGGGGTGACTTCTTGGTCCATCTTATTGGTGTGGCAGAACATGCCATCTTACCAATTCAGTTTTGACAATGCAGTTTTGACATTTAACTCACAGCTATCCCTCCACATGAGGCTCTCCATCTTACTGATTCAGTTTTGACAAGGCACTCATAATATTTAACTCACAGCTATCTCTCCACACCAGGCTCCCCACCTTAGAGAATCTGTGAAAGTTGAATTCCAATGTTCTGGTTGTAATAGATGGTTTGAAGCATGCACACTGTATTCTAAACTGTTTTCAGAATCACAGCGATCTAGAAATGGAAGAGGCGCCTCAGCCCGCTGTTTTTTGTAAGGCTTTGGTCAAGAGTAATCTGGCTGAGATGGCCAGCTCCTGGATGGTATGGTTCCTCAACCCCTAACTGTCAGAGCTTTTTTTCCTGCTCTCAATTGTTCGCTGTAGTTCTGCTTTCTCTGCTTCCTTTTCTCTTCTCTTTTTTCTGCTTGTTGCGAACATCCTGCAGCACTAACCGTTATGGGTGGGAGCTGCTTGTGCAGGTTATCCCTGCAGCATTTATCAAGTCTCACAGCAAAGACATTGGGCAGGTTGCAAATCTTCAGGGCCCGAGCGGTCAAGTGTGGCAGGTCGTTATTGGACGCACTGCCGACTGCGTAGCCTTCAAAGAGGGCTGGAGGGGTTTTGCGGCAGACAACAACTTGGAGATGGAAGACACTTTAGTGTTCACGCTGACTGGAAGGTCCCAGTTTTCAGTCCAAGTATTCGACATGAAAACCGGAGTTCAGAAGGTGAGCTCCCTCACAGCCAAAAACACTAGGACTTTTTGCTGTCAAGCTCCCCCAATGCCACAAGGGGGAAATTCAGAGTTTGCAGTCAAGGTGGTTGACACCAAGACCACTGTTCCAAAGGAGAGCGCCCTCACTGGGGTTTCTGATTGTAAAGCTTCCCCAATGCTGCAAGGGGGAAAGCGGAAGGCCGAGTCAACAAGTTCAGTGGAAGGACCAATGACTCAACTCTCCTTGAAAAAGAGGCTGGTGGTGGAAGCCCAATTGAAGAAACCTGTCGAGGTTGGGGTGCACCAATATATTGCCACAGCACGGGAGGTTGCCATGGACTCTAACATGGATGAAAGGAAACAGAGGACTGAGACTGGCATCTCAAATTCCATCATTGAGCAGGCCAGTCATGTTGTAAACCAATCAAAGAGGCCTTGCCACTTGGTTGCTTTGCAAACATTCCATGTGACGCGTAAATTTCTGGTGAGGATCCAACACAATGTTTGAATTCAATACTAGCAAGATCCTTTCAACAAAAGGAAGTTAAATGTGCAATTGTCGTTTATAACGCCACAAAAAAGAAAACAAAGTAAAGAAAGACGGTAGAAACTGTATCAGGTTTGACAAGAAATGAATCTTTTGGAGCTTTGGTCTTTCTCGACTTGTATTTCGATTAACTAGATTTTTCAGGCTGCTCATGCATTGACAAAGCCTCACTGACAGTTTTTCAACATGGCTGCAATGGTGGATTGCAGAGGTTTAAAATCAAATTTGGAAAAAGATTTATGCCACCAAAGACGACACAAATGGAATTGATAGATCCAGCTGGGCGTCGATGGCCAATGGTATGGCACCGGGAGAATGAGACTCACATGGGATTAAGAAAAGGATGGGTTCAGTTCTGCAGAGCACACAAGTTGAGAGAAGGTGACATCTGTGTGTTTGAACTCATGGAAACCACCAACCTGACATTACTAGCCCACATTTTTCACAGAGGAGATGGCAGCAAAAGAGTGCCAGACAACTAGAGCATCTTTTTAACATGTGGCAAGATTAACTCTAATTCTTGCAAGCCTGCTCCATTTTAACTTATCAGCCCCTCTAGATAATAGCGAAGAACCTTCTGCCATTAGAATAATGTAATGTCAAGTTGCATCTCTCTCGTTTTCCTTGTATCATGTTTCCTTTGTCCCATAAGCTCTTTTAAGCTTTCCATGGATGTCATAACGTTCCTTTCATTTCATTTTTCTTTCACTGTGGTTTCTCTTGTTCTTCTCGTGTTCCTTGGGCCCTCTGGGCCTCCCTTGTGATAAGCATCTTCTTTCTTTCTCTCTATTTTTCTGCTTTGCAGAGACTATCTGAGGGGTGTGTCCATGATTTCCTGTGTGACAATTATGATTTCATCAACAAGGAACTTCAATACAAACAGTGTTTGGCTGAGACTGCAACTGAAGGGCAGGTTGAGGGCTACGGGCCTCCTTGTGGGATGTGTCTACATGCCTGCAGAGGGAGCGCTTAATGTTGACATTGATAAAGCCCACCAGGAAGTTAAGCTGGACTGCTAAGTTCCTCGCCAGAGGTAACGTGGTCTTGCTAGAAGACTTCAATGCCCGATGGGCAAGGGTCTACAACAGGACAACATCATTAATCGGTTTATCAATTGCCTGGAAGAGCTTCGGCTTTTTGAGCAATAGGTCAAAAGATTCATGAAAAGCGCAAACTGGGGAACTTTTCCACTCTGGAATATATCAGAGTGGATAAGGAGTTGTTTCCCCAGTGTGCCAAAGTGTTGGTTAATAGAACTGATATCCGTGCTTCTGATCACTTTCTTGTCTGGACTGAGATCAAAAAGGTGTATTCTTAACAGAGATCTGTGCCACGTTCAATTTGGAAATGGCGCATAGAAAAATTCCAGAGGGAAGAGGTCATGATGACTGTCCAGGCCTTAATTAAGCTCTTCCACCCTCATCCAATTGCTCCAAGATCTTCCCTCTTGTTTGGCTGATGCAAGAGGCGAGGTCGAAAGAGCTGTGGACTCTTCGAAGAGCTTCTTCACTTCTGTGGCTGATATGATCAATCGAAGGAAACTTATTGTATGCGGAAGTTACGCATAAAACTTCCCGGAACTTCCCTGAAACTCCAGTGTGAGACATGGGTGAGGACCTTAAGGATGATCTGAAGGGCCTGCCTACCCTCAGCACTAGACTGAAATTTAAACTGCACCTTTGTTCACCAACTTTCAAAATCTCAAGGCTGACCCTAAAGCCCTGACCCTGTTGGGCTCTAATTGCTGGGCAGCTTACAAACAGCAGATGGATGCTTGTGTGAAGGGCTTCTAGGAAAGCCAGAAGTAATTCTTTATATCAAGGTAAGTCCCACTGCTGGAGTGAGCCTCTCACAGAGGTAGCCTGTTCCAGCCAAACTGGGCACCGGGGTCTATCGCCACAAGGCTATGGCAAACAAGAATACACTTTTTATACAATGTCCCATGGGCCCTCAGGCTCTGGTAGACGTGATTAGTGTTTTTCTCTGTTTCTTCTCATGAAGTTCCTTTCCATTTTTTCGTTCTCTCTGGGCTCCTCTGGGTGTTATAAACTGCTGTGGAAGTTCTACCACCCTTTCAGCCAGGATTTGTCTGTAACGAAGAGTAGTTGATCGTTTCAAGTCAAAATCTCAGCCCATCAAACGGTAGCAAGAGGGTGGGGTAAAGTGTTACCAGAAATAAGGAGCTGGTGCATAGTTTTTGTCAGACATCATCTTGAAGAAAGGAGCTTCCAGAACTTGTTGGACCTTAGCCTGGCCCTCAGCCCATGAGTTTCAAAGCATATGCAAGTGCACAATGCGAACTTAACCACATAAGGCTTGGCTTCTGGAGGCAGAACTGTCACAAGGAAAGATCGCCAACACGGCCTGTCATGACATAAGAGAGAGGTGAAGCATAAGTGATAACTTGCATTTAAGAGTCGCATAAGACACAAACTCATTGAAAATCCCATAATCTACTCATCTACATTTCAAAATCAAAGATCTATCCAGTGGGTACAGATGTGAGAATTTCTAGCTCAACGCATACAAGAAACCACAGTCCACTGAAAATCCCAGAATCTATCCATTTGCTAGCACAGCTGTCAAACTTAGATAACAAACAAAAAGATCTTTACTAAAGACTCCACAAAACCACACCTTTTGGGCTTAGATGACAGACAAAAAGATAGGGCATCCGGCAGAAGTACAATGCATTAAGCACTCATCAAAAGTCCAACTTCCTCCGCCAACTAAAGAATGTACCACAAGGAGATCAATCTACGAACTAGTGAAATTGCCACCTATTAAGCATGATTCCTTCCATAACAAAGGCTACTAATTACAGGTATTTTGCAATTGTAGAGGTGAAATTTTCTGAATCCAACAGCACTACTTTCAAATCAGGAGGCATTTCTGTTAGCCTCCCAACTCTACCCAATGTCTCAGGCAGAGTGTGATGGCATGCTTTGGTGGGTGCCTAAGAATGCCTTCTCTGTATCAATTTCTAGCTACTATGTTCAGTGAGCAGCAAATAAGGAGAAACGTCCCCACTGCCAAAGCTACCACTTCCCATACATGAAGATGTTGTGGAATAGGAGAAGGGGAGATACTATAGAGTGACTCATATCCTAAAGAAACGGGGAGAAAGAGCTCCCGCCAAGATGATCACAGCAGCAAACAATGGAAGCATGCTTACAATCTGCACAACCTGTAATACCGCTTGTTCTGTTCCAGGAGATCCTGAAAGGCAAGCATCCAAGGACAAAAGAAAGAGATGAGAGGAACTTGTGATTGTTCCCCAATGCTTTTCAGATTATTAGTTGCATTTCCCGTGTCTATGTAGGATATGAAGTGTGTTGTGATATAGACCTCCTTACTCAAACATCTTTATCTATGGTAAGTGGCAGCTTCACATGCATGAGGAGGAAACTTGAGGAGAAACTTGAGGAGAGAACGTGCTGATTCTTGATGCCCCAGATGTACAAAGTGGATGGAATTTTGCTCACATGTCCAAGAGATCTGCACAGAATCAAGACAACCAGAAGTTAGGCATTCAGATTGCGGACAAAGTGTAGTCATCTACAATGCTTGTTCGTCCTCTTCTCCAAATCCTCCAAGTTTACAAGTTTGATGGAGTAGCATAGCTGAACGGATGTCACCAGAAATGAGGCAGAAAACACAGTATCCTCTGCCGTGTTGTTGATTGTGCTGATCAGCTCTGGCAGATCAAAATATGAGCGAGAATCATCACAAATGAAACAAACCCCCTCAACAAATACCTTGTCCAGCGCCTTGAGACGGACGCAACCTACCATATCATGGGTCGGTAAGTGCGATCAAGATACAATCCAAGAACTCCAATCTTCCTATCCAAGGAAGAGGAACCCACCCCAACAATGAGTGCCACCATATTCACTGTCACAGACATGGAAGTCCTGGAGAAAATGGAAAGCCTCATTTTGTTGCCCAGCAAGGAATGTCAATACAACTGAAACCAACATGCCTCAAGAGACACCTTGTCCAGAGCATTCACTGTCACAAAGATGGAGAGCCCAAGAAAGCGCAAACCCGCCACTGGTGATTGGCATGTGCAATCGATATGCCAGTAGTGCCTTCACTATCACTAAGATGGAAGTGGTAGAGAGCCCAACCTGTAGAAAGCCAAACCTGCCGTGCTGCTGCAATCAAAATACCAGGAAGGACTTCCAACACAGTCGAAACAAAGCCACGCCTTCTCCAACGTCGAAATGCTACTACGCTCAGATCAGATCCCAACCCTCATGAGCAGGGAATGCGAACACAAATGAAATAAACCCACCTCAAGAAACCCTCTTCCAGATCCTTCACTATCACAGAGATAGAAGGTCAAAGAAAGCGTAACCCAACCGCCATGGTGTTGGTTGGCACATGCAAGCGAAATATGAGCAAGGTATATGCACGCATGTGGAGCAGACCCACCTCATGCACCTTGCCCAACGAAGACTACCTACTACGCTAAGAGATTCGGACCCTGCAGCATTGAGACTACTGGACCTCACTCTTCGAAACCCGAAACCCGAAACGAAGATGGATCAGATATATGAAGCATAGAGTGAAGATGGCCAGTTTCTTTTCCCGATCCATCTTCACACTCCCTTCCCCGAACACATGGAAACCGGAGTGTTGTCCTGCTTCCTTCTCCCACCGACCCATCTTTACACTCCCTTCCTCAGTATCATTCGGATTCCTCTGCCACTACGACACTTACGAAACACACGGTGGAGAAACGTGTGGCTAGTTAGCTTAATTAAGCTGGCTACATCCAATTACCCTCCTGGTTCAACCTCACAGAGACAATAACAATTCCATTCTTTGGGCATTGTAGGCTAAAGGGTGCTAAGTGAATTGTTACTTAGTTTTGTTCCAATGCATGACCTCAATGAGGAGGAAGACATGGCCTACATGCTCATCCGCCACAAACTTGGTAGAAAGGATCCTCAACTGGGCTAATCCTGAAAAGCTCCTTTCCAATTGCCATAAACTTTTACTTTGGTCTTAGTTGGGTGGAAGTAAAGCCCGCACTTGCCAAATGATCCAGTGGGATCAGTGGCCAAGTTGGTTGTACTGCTTTTCCATCCCGTTTTCGGTGTAGTGGGACTGAAGATACATATACAATAATGTTGACTGTGGCCCTTTGTCAGTCATTGCCTGACTTTCAGTAAGCTAGGCTTTCATTACATAGGCAAAAGCCAAGGAAAGAGGACACTAAGCCTGCTGATGGGAAATCAGGAAAATTTGTTTGAACCCCTAATACTAGGTAGCTTTGGGATGCCCCTTTGTGCAAGACCAAAAAACAGGTAATTAGGGCTGGCCATGAAAGACTTTTGATATCTCTCTTTCTCACATATACAACAACCATAGACATCTGCCTACATAGGCGGCAGTTCAGTTCCATGCAAGCAAATATGATCTAGGTATCATATGAAGGATACATCATTTTGTATGAACCCTTTACTGGCGGATAAATATGTATGGAAGGTGGTCGGACTTCCGCAATGAACATGAGCATATGATATGTTGGCGCTTTTATTTATGCTGGCTTCGGCTGTCATCATATAAATACATATATATATGGTGTTGCTCACTCCATAATTAGTTTCAGAATATCGGAAATCACATGAAGTAGAGTTATGGGTCTAGATATTGACAGTAAAAGTAGTGATAACATTTGGGGACATCAAAGCTGTTTTTGGAACATCATATTCAGTGGACACAACAGAGTAGTATGTAAGAACCTTCAATCCATTTTTTGGGTTAATTGTATTGTGTCATAATAGAGCCCACTTGGGCAATATCCGCAAGGGATATTACGTTAACTTTGGTTGGCGTTGTGTCTCTCTCATATTTCTTGTTTACATTGACATTTAACACCCAGTATGTTCAATAAGCTGTACTGAATGTTATATATCATTGTACTAATTGGTGTTTTATGCATTCTTCAGGTCATGAAGCAAAAGCCAGCATGCCCGCCTTGCTTAACTGTGGATTGTGCAATTACAAGCATGCAAGAATCCTCTCCGCTTCTAGACGTCCAATGAACCAATGTTATGATAGTGAAATTTTTGGCAAGATAAGTTTTGGGGATCCCTAGTATTCAGCTAGAAACTGAATGGATTTTCTCACTTGCAAGGTTGTTGACATCTATTTGTTGGTATCGTCTTGGCTCCAAGAAGCTCCATCAACTTACTCTCTTGGTTAAGAATTGCCATTTGTGTTTATTACTATGTTCAACTCAATATTCCTCTTTTCTTAAGCAGGTCATTTTGGGCGTAATAGTAGGGTCTCTGATGGATTGTAGCAGGTACTATGTGCAACAGGCCTTAGGAAGAATGTTGCTGCATATATTTGTGCTATAGCTTTTTTGTTTTTATATAGAAAGACAAGGGGAGACAGGAAGCCCTGTAGCCATCATTCAGAGTGAAGTCACAAGGTAGAGTGTTCCCCATAAACAATCTGGACATCATAAATGTGTAGTCAGGAACTTTTTCAGTTGATGACATGAGTCCTGCCTGTTGTAAGAGTGAGGCTGCTTGAAGCCCTTACAGAAAATGAAGCCATCACCTTAAACGACACATCACCTCTTACCCTTTCCCTTTCCACCTCTCTGGCCTTTAGAACCACTTCCAGACTTCCCCCTCCCTCCACCTTTCCCACCCCGGGCCCCACTCTTGCCACCCCGAGTACTGAAACCATGTTTCATCATTTTTTTCTGCCTGTGCTTCCGCACTTCCTCAACACCTTTAAGTTCATCCCGCACATTGGCATTGGGAATACCCCTTCCGCCTTGCTTTCTGCCAAGGCTGCTGCTACGGCCTCCACCACGACCCCCTCCTCGGCCTCCCCTTCTGCCTCTTTGGTTTGTAGAGGCATCCTCTGTTGTCCAAACCACAGGTTATTATGCTTATGTAGTAAGCCAACTATCCACCCTTCTAGGTGCACTCTGCTGAGACTCAACTGTCTAGCTCAAGTTACCACTAGCCTATAATTGCGATATCATATAGATGCTTCCAGTACTTTACTTTCTTAATTCCTGTAAGCAGCAGGTCTGTCACTATATAAAATATGAAGCTCTGCTTGAGTAATACACAAGTACAGAGGGGTAAAGAGCATTCAAGAACTAGGCATATTATTGGATTCCAAGAAGTTGATAAGCTCATTCCTCATGCTTTCGGCAGGTGGGTTCTTCAATAAAGCCAGTGTATGTAATTTTTTTTATCTTCAAAGGCCCTGGGCAGGGCAGTGTCCTCTGTGACCATATTTTCCTTAATTGAACTACTGAAATTTGGATCTTATTTCACACTCTGCTTGGGACATGCCTGAAAGTTTGAAGTGAAAATAGCGGCAGAAATCATACCTGGTCCTGTTCCAGTGAAGCCATTCGCATCATTTTCCTCACCAAGAGTGGAGACATGCATATGTGTGTGTTCTTTCCACTTCTTGTAAATACCTCTGTTGCCTGCATTTACTTTGGCTCCACTCTCTGTCTTGATCTGCAGACCATGCCAAACAAATCGTGAATGTGGTTACGTACCAAAATGTAATGCATTTCCCTACATGGATGGCATGGGCATTTACTTTGGCTCCACTCTCTGTCTTGATCTGCAGACCATGCCAAACAAATCGTGAATGTGGTTACGTACCAAAATGTAATGCATTTCCCTACATGGATGGCATGGTCTGGTGGATCTCAACCTGCTGATTCCCAATCTAGGCTTCCACAGGATCAACCCCATGGTAGACCAGCCAACTGCTTTCTAGAAGGACTGTTTCCCAGTTGCAGGTTCTGGGCTGCAAGTGCCAGATGTAACTGGTATAACCACTCCTGTGCTTGCAACCCCTGGAAGAGAGTGTGTACAATACCTTTCCAGTTGCGGTGACTTTCTCGCCACGATTGAGCTTCACAAACTTCTTGTTTTTCTGCAATCCAAAGCCCACAACATCAGCATGCATTCAGCAGATTCTTCCTTCTGCTGCATTCAGCAGCAAAACCTCAGACAGATCATTCAGGCCAATAGTTTCTCTAGAGAAAAATCTCACCGACCTTATCCCAGTGGTATGTTGCCTTTTGTTTTTGAACGCCTGATTCATCATCTGCAATGAGATCCAGCACTTCTGTGTCCATTCTGCATGCCCGAAACCAATCTTGATTAGAACTGGAATGCTTGCAACAGATGATGCTCAGCATGGTCTGGGCAATAGACTGGCGTTCAGATAAGAAGGCCGCATGAGGGGTGTGGGACAAGAGAGAAGATATAGACAACAGGCTTGAAGGGGGTACACACCTGCTAGGGCCAAAACCATCACCACCTTTCACTGTGAGACCCGCCTCCATATGCTGCAAAATGTACCACCACCAAACTTCCTAAACCCTCTACAGTGTCTACAAGTACAGCAATTGACCTAAAAGAACGAATCAGGATTAGCTTCTACTGCTCCTTAACCTGATAGGCTACTGAAGTGTCACCTTTACATGGACATGACCGTCTATTTTTTTTCTTCCATTAATGGTGAGAACCACAAACTGTTTCAGGGGCATTCAGAAGCCCCCTGGTGCAGAAATGGGCTTGACAACGTGCTCCAGTGACCCATGAGATTGTTCTGCACCATATGGGAATGAAACCACGACAGCATGCCATAACAGCTAGGCTAAAATTGCAAGCTTATAACTACATACATCCACACCTCACATGGGAGCACCCTCTTGCTACAAATATATATGTTTAACAGGATGCTTACTCGATTGGATGGAATTGCATCAATGTAGAACTCGTCATCCCTATAGCTCTTTGGTAGCTGCTTATGTCCCCCACCTGCAGCATTGGAAGGTGCCCTTCAGCATATAAAGAGATATGTCGAAGAATAAAGGGAGAGATTTTACATTAGATACTCCCTGCAAACTTTGGCTGTGATGTATACTTTGAGTCCCCACTGCCTCCTAACCTATGAAGTCAGCTGTGGGATTTGGACCAACTGACATCATACTAGCAAGTCATGAAGTTCGTTTTTAGCATTGGCCTCTGGAAGATGTGACACATCTAACAGCAAGTTACACTGCCAGTTGCACTCAAAAGGCAGAGAAAGTGATAGAAGTGAATGATGTACCATTAAACTTTGCTTGATAAAACCAGCAGAAGCTTGGTATCTATGTGGTTTCTTAGTTTTATGTCTTTATTGACGGGTTCATGAGGAGGATTTCTCATCAACTTTGACCTTGGGCAAGTACTCCTAGAAACAAAAAAGAGAAAACGAGAGGAACTTCATGATGCCTGGACTGCAATTGCACTAGCCTCTGAATTTAAGGAGTCCCAACGGGAAAAGGTGCAGGGGATAGAACAGGGAGAGAAGGAGAAACTTTGAAGGAAATGGGATAAACTGGTTCACCCACCTTTGGAGTCCTTTTGTCCTCCCTGTCTCCGTTTGGAGCGTTTGGAGGGAGGCTCGTCTGCTGAAGGTCCATCATCCTCATGATCCTGAGATAAAAATAGCCTGTGAGAATACACACAAACAGAACACTAACCCGGCCTGAACAGCAAAATCTTAGCAGCTAGCCAGACAGGGTGCATGTTGTAAGAGATGCAGCACTGCAAAACCACAGTTATCCACAATTATCATGCAAGGGGATCTGAGTTGGTTAAATTTGGATGCAAGTAGAACTGGAATTCATGGTCTACATAGTCCAGTGAAAGGTGCATGACCTAAAAAACCTTTTCAGAAGCTTTGGTCGCAGCTCGTTGTTGCTGAGCAGCAGCAATGACATGTTCATGCACAGCCCTCTTGCGCTTCATGATTTCCACAACTTGAGCTATTGGCGTCTGGATCATGCAAGATCACTTTCAAAGTATGGCAATATTGTGCATACAACCCAACAGCAACCTGCACTAGTTACGAAAGAGAGGAGAAAAGGAAGCGCATAGATGGCCATAGATTGAAGGTAAGACCAACAATCCAACTGAGACAACAGACACCCCTGATGTTTGAAATGCGGCAACGTAGAAACTTAAATTGGAACAGAACGATCCGGGTACCAAATCACAAGTGAAGTTCCAAGGTGGTGGGAAAAGAAACCCATGTACCATAGCTATAGGGAAATATACCATACCACAAATGGACAGACAGAATGAAAAACGCAGAGGAAAGAGAGAAAATGTATAGCATCTGAGAGGAGGGCCAGAGGGCCCCATACAACCAAAACCAAGGAAGCAAGCAGTGGAATCACAGAGACCAATATCCTTACAAGTATTGAGATATCTCCATATTTAAACTTAAATATAGAAGTACTGAAAAGACCTGATATATAGTTAGAGGGTTTTCCAGTAGAGAAAACCAGAAACAAACAGCATAGAAAAGACAAATAGAGACAAGGAAAAAGAAGAAAGGACAAAATAGACAGATACAAACAGAACAACAAACACAGATTAATCTTGAACCCGCAAACTGGAATTGTGGTATAGATTTGGTAACTGTCTTTCTACAGAGACCAAGAACTACTCAAAGAAAGGAAAACAAAAAGAAAGAGAAAAGCTTTTTAGTCCAGATGAGGCCCCAATGGCCCATCAGACAAAGCAGAACAGCAGGCAAAAACCCCACATCAAAATACACCAAACATAACCCAAAGACGAGATGTGTACGCATAAGAGGTTGTTTGCCGTAGCATCGCCTTTGTGAGGGGCTTACTCCAGTCAGGTTACCTTGATATAAACAATTAGTTCAGGCTTAACAGATTTCCTCTCCCTTCACACAATCTTCAATCTACTGTGTGAGCTGCCCAGCAACTAGACCCTCACAGGCCAGGGCTTTAGGCTCAGCCTCAAGATTATGCAAGTTGGAGAATAGAAGTGCAGGGACTATGTTCTTGAAGGTCCTGAAGAGGGTCGCTCTCTGATGACATTATCCAAGACATTGTATCAGAAAATGCATAGTCTTCAAGCCGCCCACACATCGGGTAGTGACAATCTCCCATTCCTCTCTGCATCTGTCTATTGTTGACTCCCCGCCCCATGTTTAAATTTCAGTCTAGTGCCGAGGGTAGGTAGGCCAAGAGAGAGAGCGAAAGACGGAAAGAAACTTTATGACATTCACAATGGAAAGAGAGAGGGATGAAGTACATGTGCAAGAGGAAACGACAACAATGTATGAAAAAAAGGCAAAGAAGGTGGAGGTTGAAAGGACAAAAAAAAAAGAGGGAGAAGAAGTGTCTATTAGCCTACAACGCCGTATGTAGAACCAATTCAATGAAAGTAGAGAAAGCACCTTCCTGTTTTTGCCTTTGGCCACCTCACCTTCCGCCTCAAGCACTGTTTGCTTTGGCCTGTGATACAGAGACAAGAATGAATAAGATACAAATCTCACTGAAACAAGCCATGGTAGGCCATAACCATGTAGACATTTGCAGAAGTATGATGTTGGTTGCAGGGAATGCTCAATGTAAGGTTCCGTGGAAGGTATAGTCCTTTGCAGCATACTTACCCTTCCAGAGCCAGTCATGGGGTTTCCGCACATCAGAGTACATGTGACAGCCAAATGCTGTACTGCTAGCACACAGCAGACAGCAATGAGCTTACGGCGAGTTGTGTGTTAATTGAGGAGCTGGCGTGGATATAAGATCAAAAGCATGAGGTGAATTCCAGCACCTTGAAATGGGCTGCAGTTGTCCTCTCAGTCACACTCCTCTGAAAAAAGAGCAAGCAGACACAGAGAGCAAGACTGTACTCATGAGACGACGTACTCCGTAGCCTTGTGACCATAGACACTGCACCCACTTTGGCTGGAGCGAGAAACAGACACTACCTCTGTAAGGGGCTTCCTCCAGTAGTGTGACTTATCTTGATATAAACAATTTGTTTGGGCTTTCCAGATTTCCTCTAGAAAGCCCTTCACACAAGCATCAATCTGCTGTGTGATCTGCCCAGCAGTTAGACCCCATGGCTTTAGCATCAGCCTCAAGATTTTGACAGTCAGTGAACAGAGGTGCAGGGACTATGTTCTCGATGGTCCTGAAGAGGGTCGCTCTCTGACGAGAGTACCCTAAACATTGTATCAGAAAATGGATATAATCTTCAGGCCTCCTGCACATCAGGCATTGACAATCGCATCTGTTTATTGTTCAAAGGTAGACTCCCAGCCCTGAGTTTAGATTTCAGGCTAGTGCGGAGGGTAAGTGGCCCTTCAGGTTATCCTTAAGGTCTGTTACATACTGGAAACAATTTCAGGGAGGTTTTATGCCTAACTTAGTTACACAGGGAGAGTGAAAGATGTACTCATAAGACTTCGTTTGCCGCAGCCTTGTGGAGGGAGACTGAAAAAGAGAGATAGGCCGTCTTGTCACGACAAGGGAGGATCTGTCAGGACTTGACCAGATCAGAAAGTTTTTAAGGAAAAACCAGGACAATACAGCCTTGCATTGCAAGGCACCATCGCCCTTCTCCTAAAGGACAGTCTTTCTACTGATTTGTTTCACACTTCTGGGTGATTGGGGTGGGTGGTGGGGTTTGTTAGAAACCCTTCAGAAACCCACCTTTCTTCATAGTGACAGACATCATACTGAACAATATTCATATTCACTATACTGTCATACTGGGATTTCCAGAAAAACAAAATTTGTGGTTTTTAGCATGTGGACAGTAGGTCAGTGACCTCTAAGTCAGCCTTAGCCTTTACTCAAGCAAAACAGTGCTTGCTTTAAACCATAGAGATCTATGCCCCCAGTAAATGTCTGAGTATAGGACTTCCCTATGATGATAATTCGGTTTCATCAAAGTAGCGTCAACACAAATCCTGAAAATCACATGTCTCAAAACTGAGACAAAACACTGTAGCCTGAATGGGGTGTATTACCAAGTTTTAAACAAAACAAACACAGGATTCAAAATGAAACCACTCAGCTGGGCTGTAAACTGAGATTGACCCAAGTCCAGATGGGTCTTCAGAACCCTCTGGTTCAGATCCCAAGGGTAGATTACTGCCATAAAATACTTCCCTCACAGAAACATGAGGTTGTCGTCAAGCGTTGTACCATTCTTCCTAGGCAGTGGCTGCCTCATGCGATCCATCATCTATCCAATGTTTATCAGAGAAAGAAGACACACACACAACCACGGAGGGAGAGAGAGAGAGAAGCAAAGGAGCCTATCATGTCCACAGAGGGGCCTTGGGCCCTGGGACAAGGGCAGAACAGACAAACAAAGAGTTTGGAAATGGAGAGATTCATAATCTCTAACCTGATAGCCTTCAAGCGCTCAGTGAAAGCTGCCAACTCCGCTTCGATGTTCCTCACTCGTTCACGCAAGGATGGATGAAGACCTTCACGGGGAAGACCCTTAGCACGCTTGGCAGACTCCAGGGATGGCGCCGGCCGTGTTTTTGCATACAACCGATATGCATTTGCACATGCCTTCTGAAGTGCTATAAGATCCGTGTTATTTGACACTACTTCCTGCAACCTGTGAAGACAACAATTGGGAAGCCAAATTAGTTTCTGTGGACTGTTACTTCCACATTAATTCATCAGAAGTTTCTGGATCCAGAGGCCCACAATATGCATGAGCATAGGATATGACATATCCAAGCTCCATGTAAAACAAATCAGAGGGTCAAAGTCAAAGAAGCCTGATGTCAAAGCCAGTCATGAGGCTTCCATTCTCATAAATACCAGCCCTTTAATCAACATCTAATATCTCTGTATTAAGATATAGTTAGCTTTTACTAGAGAATTTTGGGGTGAGTTTCCATACACTGGTGGTTGGATTTCCACCATTAGATTGAGAGGGAGGGATGTTTGTTTTTGGGAGATTATCCTGTAGCCCGCATTTGCAGGGTATGTCCAATGAGAAAAAGTGTCTCTCCCCATTTTGTTCTTAGTAGTAGCAGTGTTTGAATCACAAGTATGCTGTCAAATATGATATGAGTGCCATGGCAATGTGGTGCACGATATCATGACAACATACTAGAAAACATGACGTTCATATCAGCACTCGAATGCCGGTATCTTATACAGACGTGACATGTGGTTGAACTGCCCGACACTGACAGCAGAAAGAAAGAAACAAGAAGCATTACATCAAAATGTACACATAAGACGTTGTTTGCCGTAGCCTTGTGGCCATTGACACCGCGCCACGTTTGAGCGGAACACAAAGGGATAGAACCTACATTTGTCAGGGGCTGACGCCGGTAGTAGGACTTACCTTGCAATAAACAATTGATCCAGGTTTCCCAGATATCCTCTAGAAATCACTTTACACAAGCATCAACCTGCTGTGTGTGGTTTGCCAATAACTAGGCCCCAAAAGGGCCTGGGCTTTTGGCTCAGCCTCGAGACTTTCAAAGTTGGTAAACAGAGGTACAGGCACAATTTCCTTGATAGATGTGAAGAGAGTGTCTCTCTGATGAGAGAACCCCGGACAATAAATCAGAAAATGAATATTGTCTTCAGGTTGCCCACACAACGGGCAATTGCACTCTCCCTTTCCTCTATGCTTCCGTTTGCTGTTCAAAACTAGGCTTCTCGCACTCAGTTTAAATTTAAGTCTAGTACCGAGAGTGGGTAGACCCTTGAGGTCATCCATGATGGCCTCCTTCCTGTGAATGAGGCGATCGGAGGGGGCTTTTGTCGAGCGGGGGGGAGAGTACCTGCGGCCTCCTTGTCTCAGTAGGAATTAGTCCCCGAGGTCCCGGGACATGCATAAATAACCACGATTTGATTTTCAATAGGAATTCCCATGTCACAGACTGACGACAAGTTCAGGGAAGTTTTCTGCCTAAATTCATTTTCAACAGAAAGTTTCCTGGCAACAGACATGGCATTGGACACTACAGCCTTGAAGTCAAATTTATCCAGCAGGGTCAAGACTTGTGGCCTTAGATTCAGATCCTTGAAAATCTCTTCTACTCTCTTCCTGCTTCCAAGATATAGAGTCGATTAACTTAGGATATCTGATGTTGGACATATGTTGCAGCTGACCCCACCATGTGACCTTGAATTCATCTCGTCAGGAGCTGAAGGAAGGGATGCCAAACTCACCCCAAACAGCCACATTGGCTGTTTCGGAGCATGCTGACATGCACTCCTTAAGCATCCCCACTTGAATGGATTCTAGAGACTTAGCCTGGTTGGAGTTATCAACCCATACTGCAGATGCGTACTCCAAGGCAGGCTTAATAACGCGGCAAAGCATGGTTTTTTACTTCAGAGTTGATTCCTCTGCACTAGAAATTTAGTGAGACCCAGCGCATGCCAGATTGAACGACTTTTTGAATATATGCATCCCAATTACAGTTGGAGGAAAACTCAACGCCAAGGTATGTGTAAGAAGGGAGGACCGGAATCTCTTGGCTTCCCCACTGCCACTTGAGATCACCTCCTCCCTCCCCTTGGTCGTTGAATGCCACCTCTGCACATTTACTGATGTTAGCCTCTAGCCCCCAAGGGTCAAAGTATTCTTTGCGCAATCAACTCCTGGAGATTGGAAGGAGTCTCCCCTATGCCTGCGAAGTCATCCGCAAACATAAGGGCTGGTATGGTGGCATCACCCACCCTTAACCCAAATCCCTCACTCCAAATCCTCGAGGAGTGATTGATGAAAACATTGAAGAGCAGAGGGGAGGGGGTACATCCCTGAGAGATGGAGAGAGATAGAGAGCAAACCTGTCCATGCCATAGTCCAGCACTCCCTGTGGGAAACGACCGTACACAGTCTCTCCTCTGTCGATTGCATTATTCATATCCTCCAACACCTTCTCGCGATCAGCCACCACATCATCTTCCAAGGGTGAAGGTCGAACGCCCTTGGACAGAAATAAGTGGAGGTCCAGAACAAAAGGCATCTCATCTGGGGTGATAAAAGAATACGATGTGCCAATACGGCCCGCACGTGCTGCACGCCCCACCCTATGAAATTGGCATGGAAATCATTAATTTGATTGGCGTCTCTTTTTTTCCCTCTGTGCTTCCTGCAGATTTTACTTTGGTTCTTGCTCTCAGCAAACACCATGGGGTTTGTGGCCACCTGGTCTCAAACGCTTCTAGTCTCTCATTCTCACTCTTGTCCTCTGCCTACAGTTCAAATGTCTCACAAGTATCCTGACCTAGACGATACATCTAGGGTACACCCAGGTAAAGTTACCATACAAACCTAGCAAACTCATGAAAACCTCTGTTGTATGATCAATATACCTGTGCACAAAGAGCTTGGGCTTCGGGGGGAAGTCATAGTTAATGACATTGTCTAGAAGGGGAATGTCGATTCCACGGGCGGCCACATCTGTGACCAATAGAAGCATTGTCTTCCTTGCCCGAAACTTGGCTATATGTATCTTGCGAGCAGCTTGATCCATGGCACCATACACCACCTTCAAAGCACAAGGACAGACAGTGAGCATACATCAACCACAGTAACAGTAAGTGGTAAACAAAGAATCTCTTCAGGAACTAGAAGAGATGAATAAATAAATTTGAAATTTCACTTCACTTTCTCACACACTTCTGACTGAAAATGCCAGAAGCTTTGCTAGTACAATATCCCATAGTCCTCTGGCTATCACTGTCAACACTGATGATTTAGACCTGGGGAAATTTCACTGCCTGATCCTTGTTGCATGACCATTCTGGTGACACAAATCCCCTCTCTCAACTAATGGACAAGGTTGTGTAGAACCGGACCGCCAAATGATTTGGATGCAGAATATAGCTGAGTATTTACAGCGCACTAACCACTGGGCTCTAGGTTTGAGCCTTGGACTGAACCCTCTGAGATGATGACTTGAACAAGAATTACATGAACTACTAAACGAGAATTAAAATGTTGCAGCTTCTTCCCTGTAAAACAATGAGGACTCCATTCTGGGAAGTTATTGAGAGCTGATACTTTCTTCAACACCATTCCAGCACTATGAACTGAATAAAGAGATTGGAACACTACCATCCTTCATCTCATACTGAACCAAAGCCTCTAGTACATCAAACATGAAAGCAATAAAAACTCAAGGGAGGATTACAATCAGTCAAAAATACAAAGTTCAGGACTGGTATACCGAAAGCTCAATTCCTTCTGAAATGAGCAACTCAAATAGAAACTCGACATGGTGTTTTGTTGATACGAAAACAATAGTCTGCTGCTCTGCGGGAATCAGCTCCCGTACCAGATGCACAAGTGCTGCTGGTTTCTCATCATGCCGGAGAGTGAAAAATGCAAGTTTCAAATCAGGGCTGATTCTTTTCTCAATATCCAGGCGAACTAAGTGGGGATCCCGGAGACCTGCTTTAGCAAAGTCAGCCAGTAAGCGGGGTAGGGTTGCACTGAACAGAAGTGTTTGTCGAGTCTCTCCCAAGTGAGACAAAATCTGTCGGAGTTGTTCAGCAAACCCCATCTCAAATAGACGGTCAGCCTCGTCAAATACAGCATACTCCACAGTCCGGAGTGTCATGCCCTCTACTTCAGAGAGATGATGCATGAGACGACCAGGTGTTGCGACAATGATGTCAGGATTCTTTGCTAGCTCCTCAAATTGTGCCTCCATGCTGTCACCTCCCACTAGCACTGTCACTCTGAGATCTGCAATTCAATGTGGTAGAATAGACCAATATTACATTTCCACATGGAGTGCTTATTAAGTGAACTTCACAAAAACTTGGGTCAAGTACTTCGTACATGGAGAAAACAGAGGTCAACAATGGACAGCAATATAGCTCAATCATGACCTGCAATCAGGCTTTGAACTGTGGGTCAACTGTAAAGGTCCAGGTTCAAGTATGCCACAACATGCCAAGTTACACTAGAACTGGCTGTAAGAAAATGCCCATCTTCCGGGTCTTAAAACGGACCTTCGAATATCTTCCATATCTATTCATCAAACCCTCTACCAGGATATGACAAATGTAGGTAAGTTGTAGACAAAATGTCTGGAAAAATTTCGGTGTCCTTATAGGAGAAGAATTAAAAGGCTGCCTGGCGTAGATCTTTGCAGGCAACGTAGCACTCACTGGACGTTCTCGGTCATTTCAAGCATGATTGTACCAACATTATAGCAACTGAGTGGCACTGCACTCAATTTCATTTTCTTCTAGGGCAGGCGGAGGAGGGTAGTAACATGATGACAGAAAAAGGCATAAACCCACCTGTGTAGCGGCCAAGCTCCTTACAAAACTTGAAAGTCTGGAGAGCGAGCTCTCTGGTCGGCGACAAAATGATAGCACGCGCCCCAGCTTTCATAGAGTGTGCCTTCAGCTTCTCTAACATAGGAATGAGAAAAGCAGCGGTCTTCCCCGAACCTGTCCTGGCCATAGCAACAACATCGTATCCAGCCATTACTAACGGAAGCGTCTTCCGCTGGATAGGAGTCGGAATTCTGTAACCTTTCCGTTTGATAGCTCGGAAAACCGGCAGGCTCAATCCTAGGGTTTCAAAACCACCGGATTTCGCTTGCTTCCTGAGCTTCTTCTGGAGCTTGAGCTGCTTTGAACTGAGGTTCTCGGAGAGTGGAAAATTCTGAACCCCGACCATGGGAAATCCCATATCCAGACTGGAGATTGTGGGCTCGTCATCATCATCCTCTGTGTCGGAAGGTAGAGCTGAATCTTCCACCATAGCTACGCGCGTTGGGACACCTCCTTCCTCTCGCAGTCACCACTCCTTTTCCGAATCCGTCACCCTTTCTACAGCCTCACCTAATTTGCTCAGAAAGGGTGCTTGCTTGTCCGTCAGCCCCTCTCCTCTCTTCCTCTCGTGCGCCCCTTTCCAAAACCAAACCCGTGAGATTACGATCGAGAGCCAAGACCAGCTCTTCCCCTCGCCATTGTCATGAGATCACAATCTTTCCACCTCAACGCCTCCAAGCCATCGTCTTGCACACTCCAAACTGTCTTCTCCCTAAACCCTAAACCCAGTCAACGAACGAGTTTTGTGGACGACAATTGTGGACGACAATTCTTGCAAATTTAATTTAGCTTTGGACCAAAAAAGAACAGCTTTATAAAAACAAAATCAAAGATACAGAATAACCAACAGTCAGTAGCTCGGTTGGTCAAGTGCATTGAGTGCCACCCAGATGATTCTTGGGTCAAATCATGCTACAGAGGGGTGTGGTATGTTGTTCCTGGGTGGTGTCCCATTCCTACGCCTCATGGCGGGGTTACTATGAAAGAGGTTATTTTCTCCTCTCACTAGGGGGCCTGATTTGTGAGTTAGTCGCTCGGGGGTGTTTCCCTCTTAAAAATAAATAAGATAAAGATAAAGTTTCTTTAATCAAAGAAAAGAAAAGAAACAGGGGCTCGCCTAAATCAGTACTTCATATTGTGATGCTACCCCCGGCTTTCAAGATTCTGAACACCTATGAAGACAAGTGACTACCCGGGTTTGCCAGTGATCTTCTAGATCCAGATTTGATCAATGAGTTCTAACACCTTGGAAGCCACCGAAGTGGAAGTGAGATATATGAGCTCTCAAATAGCATAGCATAACAAAAATCTAGAGCACATCAAGTCACCAGGAACATGTAGTTTAAGTGTCACAGTGGAAGCTGCAAGATGCCCCCCTCCAGGGCTGAACTGGGTTGAAAAATCTGTTGTGCAGGAAAAACCCCAATCCTCACAACAGATGGCCAGTTCATAAGCAAGACAAATTAAAACAAGCTAACCAAAGCAAACTAATGCTCAGCTCTCTACCTATAAATGAAATCAGCAAACAAGCTAATGAAGCCACAACTTGGACACCTTCAAAACAGCTCCTAGATTACCGTCGAGCCTTCTTCTTGGGAGACATCTCCACTGTCCTTCCCTCCACATTCACACAGGTTAAATCAAACTGCAGTCTCGAATGCAACAGGTCAGCGATAGGCACTAAACCCCAGGGATCTCCTTGACTAAAGGATGCTGAGGCAACAATCTAGCCCTGTTACCTGTAGTCATTTCATAAAAAAGATAGGGCCCTTCAATGCGAGTCTTACCCTTGGATTCTATTGCACCATGCTGTACCTTGATACAGACTGTCTGACCAGCAACAAACGTGGAAGAATAAACCACTCGCCTATTATACTGCTTGGCTTGTGCTAGCTGAGCCTTGGAGATATTATACTTAGCCTCATCTATGATCCGAAAGTGATGAGCCAACAGATCAGTAACAAACAATTCCCAATCGTCTGGTTCCGTAATCGTCGGGTTGAGAGGAGTATGATGGATAGGAGAGACACAAGGACAACCATAGAGAAGTTCAAAGGGAGTGCGGCGAGTATTGGCATGCCCAACAGTCCTATAAGCAAAAATGAGAGGAGGAAGAAGCACATCCCATTCCTGGGTGAAACCTCCACACTTCTCCAGCATGAGACACATGGTTTGATTGAAGCGCTCCGTGAGTCTGTTGCATTGAGGGTGATAAGGTCGAGTGGTAGCTTGATATGTTGTGACACATCATCAACATCAAAATATTGCAGAATTCCTTGCCCTGATCAGTAAGGATTTCCAAAGGACATCCGTGCCTCAAGATTATCTCGTCAAAGAAAAACTGCTCGCTACACCATCACTATCCTTAGACACTAGTGGCTTTTGTTATCAGGATTTTTGAGTTGCTTGCCTTTAAGACCTCCCACACCTGACTCGTTAGGAGATCTCATTCGATTAGAGGCTGCTTACCTTTCTCAAATGCCTTCAACATGGCTGGCAAGTCTGGTTGGGGGGGATGCTAGAGTGTGAGCCCAGGAGCCTGGCGTGAGCCCAGGACACGTGGCATGATTTTGGGAAAGATGCGGCGTCTATTTCCGTGGAAGAGGACCCATTACCGCATAAACACGTCTTCGTCCATATTTACCCTGCAACCCCAAACAGAAACCCCAACCCTTGTCAGCCGTAGGGACCCACCTCAACCCCAACAGTGAACCTCGTCATCCCGCCCCTGTGCATGATACTGCGCACTGACATCATCCATGGGACCATCCATGCATGCAACATTCATCCACAGGTCACATCCAATCTAGCTTCATCCATCCAAAAACATTCATCCTCCATCCATCCAACCAAATATTGGTGTGATGGCATATATCGAATGACTGTCTAATGGACTATGCACATATTCATCTCTGTTGAAAAACTTTTATTGAATGCACACGGTTGAATTGGAGAGCAATGTTTAGAAGGAAAACACTTTCAAATTCGCAGGACGCGGGGGAGAGAATGTTTCAATGATGGGATGTGAATTTCATTGTAGTCCGTGCTCATTACAACGGATGGTGGGAAGAGAAATGGTGGTGCAACGGAAAACGGAGAGTGTGTCCCCTTATGTTCCATAAATGAATGCCCTCAAGTACATTCGTAGGTGGTGTCAACACTGCTAATGCTACCACCTGAATCTGTTGAACTGCTAGGAGTACTGCTACCACCTGAAACTGCGGCACTATCATCTATAAAGACCTTTGCGCGGAGATGCCTGAGCGTCTTCCCGGAACTCCAACGCAAGGGTGGGGGAGAAAGCACAGCTGCATGCACACGAGCAATGCCTTCCGCGTAGTCGGGAAGGACATAAATAGGAGGTGGGCTCCAGCACAAGTCCCTCAAGTATATGGAAGACAGGGGCAACGGGATTGCGTTGACATTCCTGCAATCAGAAATGCACCATTTGGGTAATAATCAGACAACAGAAGGGGACGCGACAGAGAATATACACAGGGATGAAATAGACAGAAAATGAACTTACTCACATGAAAAGTCATTGTCCAGGTCCTTGTCGTCTCTGTCGAGGATATCAATTTGCGCAGTGACATCCTTCACACTGGAGGTAGACGAGCCCCCTTGCAACTCGGCGAGTAGGCCAGAGAAAATATCTGCATCTCCTTCCATACCAAACAAGTGCCTGCCACCTGCCTTGCAAGCATGGTAAGAAGCACCTGCAAGAGACAGAATGATGGAATTAGAGTTTTAGAATATTGAGTAAAGGACGTGCAGAAGAAAAGAAATCGATGACAAAGGCAAGAAGAGAAACATGTGCCGAGAGTGAGATCTATGATGTGGGCCCCTAGCCAAGAACAACTCTCAATGATCGTTTGGATAAAAGCCGGGTTTTTTTCACGGGCCCCTCTCCAAGGCGTTCCATTTGGCTTTCGCAAACATACGTTGGAGTCCACATAGTTGTAGTGCATGTCATCGACGACAGGATCGAACCTCTCGTTTATGAAACATCCTCCCCCATGAAGCTCGAACTCAACCACTGTGGTGGGAGTCGACAGTGGATTTACCCTCACGAGACAGACGGCCTCAAATAGACGGGTATGCGATGAAGAGGTCAATAATTAGTGAGAAATGTTTCATAGCACATCTGGGTGGGTGTGCAGACCCATTCCGGATGGAACGGGTTCAGAAACATTGCTCATGCACCGCCAAAACTGAGTGCGCTGAAGCACTCAATTCAGGCAGTGCGAACAACATGACTTCATAACAGTCAGTACAGTGGAACTTCAACAGAGAAGGCATAAAAATAAAGTATTTGAAACGTACCTTCTGCCCTGGGCAATCCCCCTTCGTCAGATATAGGCTGTTGACACAATTCCAGGTCTTGATAATCCGCATCCCCGACGCTTTCAAGTAGCTTGCCAGCTCCCGGCGACATCTCATCGTGACAGATTGTATGATAACAAGAACCCTTGCATCGGAAAGGAAAAACTTGTAAAAGGAAAACACCCAACTCCAATATCTCTCGTCAAATTTGTTCCATGTTGGGCAGGTGTCACTGGGCAGAATATCCGGGACTGGATGCCCGTCCGGAATGTCCACAATAACCATCTCCGAAGCAAACGGTTTCAGTGCACCATTCACCCAAGATTCCTTTCCCCTCCATGCCTGCAAGCAATATAGCGTGTAAGAAGGGAAAGATGTTTTATAAGCGACCTTTCTGATCCGAGCAAAAATAAAACAAAGAAAACAAAACTCAAACACATGCATGATAATTGCTTACCGATTAGAGAAAAGTACAGAGCTTGTCCCACGTTTTGGAAGGATCACCACTGTAACTTGACTTCCTTGTCTCCATCATGGCCAGGAACCCGTCGTTTACCAGCTCGCACATGCCCGGGAAAATGATTCTAGATGGGTGCTCCATTGCATCGTAGGGCTCTTTAAGACCCTTTTTCTTTCGGTCAGGCTTTATGGCTGGGGGTGGGGTCTGCAGTGACCACGGACTCCATCTCATTCTCATTCGGAGTGTTTTTCTGCCCCTTTACCTTCCCTTTCCCCTTGTCCTTTCTAGGCTTGACTGGCGTATTTTGTGCAAGAGGCTCTTTCTCAGCCAATATCCTCAAGTTTCTCTCATGCAACTCCTTGTCCGTCAGAGGGGCCAGGGCCTCTACATTGTCGTTTTGATTTCGGGTCACAAGCTCAGACCAAGGGCATCCAGATCGTGGGATATCCATATACCAGCAGCAGTCTCGAAGATGCGAGGTCCCGTAATCCTTCAAAATCCCTGTAGTGTACATTGTCTGAGCGTTGGATGGATCACACCATAGGTCAATAAAGTGCGGGTGTCGACTCAGGTTCTGGCCTGGAATGAGAACGTTTTTGATGTACCTACACAATCAAAACAGATGGAATATTAGTGAGTGGGGAAAGTGTGAGATAATTGTTTAAGGACCCCTTGACTGAGTGCGCCAGCGCACTCAATTTTTGGTCTGTCCAATCAGGTCCTACTTACAAGCCAGGGCAGGTGGCTCAGTATAGGATTGGATATTCGTATGTACAATGAGAGCTTGGGAGACACAGAAGTGCCCACCCCTTTACTGAGTGCGTCAGCGCACACAGTTTTGGGACTGTTTATTCAAAAGAGCAGGGCTGCAACGAAATCGAAACTTCGTGAGAAAGGAAAGAAGGGTGGGAAAAGAGTGTCAAGACGAACCTGTATAGAACCCTCTTCATGGCCTGTTCTGATCCATTCTGCTGCTCCAAGTTGTTAGTGCGCGAGATGTCTCCCTCTTTGGCGAACTCCCTGAAGAAGCAAGTGCCGAAGCAAGCTGCTTTTCACTGGCGGACATAGTCTTCTAGAGTATCCGTCGGTGGAGTCATAGTTATCTTGTAATTGTTCAGCTGTTTCTCCAGAACCAGCTGTGCCCGAGCCTCTATCTGCGCAAGAACAGTTCTACAATTCAGAGAAAAGATGTTGAAGAAGAGTAAGTGACTTTTCCCGGTGCAATGCAGATTTGCAGTGGAAATGGAAAGGGGAGAGGAAAAAACATGTGCCCAGTTTGTGGCTTTGTGCAGCCACATATCGAGAACATGGTCACTGAATTGCTTTATGACTCCTATTTCCTTGTCTTCTCACTCTTCGGAAAGCAGTGGTTATCTTTCACTGTGGGGTCGGCGTTCCAAATCTCAAGCCATTTCAATTTTACCTCTAGCTCCACAACGGCAGTGGACAGGCCATGAAGCTTCTCTTGCATCATTTCAGGCTTGGTGTTCACGTTCCAGTGGATCCTGACCTGATTCAAGAACTCCGGGCCAAAAGCAGGGTCGGCTATTCTGAGTTGTTTCACGAACGCGCTCATGTAGTGCCTCTTCGCCACCTCCATCTCCTTGTTCATAGATTCTTCCACTCCTTTTGAGGATCGTTCCCCTGGGTCTTTTTTGGCATAGTACTCTCCCTTTTTCTCCGCAATCTCTTGCTGAGTCAACTGGTTTTATGAATGAACAAGTAGACAGAGCTAGTGAAGGAATACTTACAACGCACATGTAGTCACAGAAAGCCTCTCTGGTGAGCTTGTACCATGTGTCGGCGGATTTGGAGGTCTCACACTTCTTGTAAGCCTCAGCACTGATAAGGTTTTTGGAGGTGACCAGTGGCATTTGGCCCACCTTCTGTATCATGAATAGAGTGTGCACCAAATTTGTCGTCACGTGTGCACTTTCGGTTCCCCTACAGTCCCAACAAACACTATGACTTCCTCCTTCACCAGGAAATACAAAACTGACAGAACAAATCGGAGAATTATGTTGGCATGAAGGGTGATGAGCATTATACTTACTTGTTGATGTCATGCATAGCCGTAAGAAGTGTTGTGACGTTTCCTTTCGGATCCAGCACCATGGACGCCACAAGGTAGTGCCAGTCCTCGTCTGTGCTGTGATATTTGTTTATGACGTTCATCCAGGCCATGAAGCGGTGATTGCCATCCCAAATATGAAACATTTTCCCGGAGAACACCTGTGTGGACATTCTCCTCGAAATCTGGGCTTCGAACTCCTCGTTTACTTCTCGCCATATTGGATCCCAGCTTTTGACAATTGACTCGTCCACCAAGACCTCCTGTCCACTGGCATCGCACAAGGAGACGTAAAACACTGGAGACCCCTCTATGTATCCATGACTAAAATCTTGCTCCAACTTGGACACATCCCCGGTCAGGGCAGGTCGAACCATTGGCATTGATATTAGGTGGCAGAGAGGGATCATGATCTTGCCTCCAGGTACCAGCATAGACTTGATCACCCGCGTGGAATTGACCTTCTGGTACACAAGGACCTTTTCCGCTCTTTCTTCGTAGAAAGGATCGTCTTCTTCAACAGACTTCTCAGTCACTTCTTCCTCCTGTTGCTGCTGCTTCTCAGGCTGCAATCCTTTTCTTTTCCTCCCCTGCACCTCCCACAATTACAACCTTTCCGTCATTCCACAGTTACATTTTCCTGATCTGGCACCTACAAGAAGTAAGTGCGGTGGCGCACTCACTTTCGAGACTGACAAAGGATCAGAACAGACAAACATCAGTTCTCCAAAACTACACACATAACCCTCTTTT
Source organism: Takakia lepidozioides (assembly GCA_030704615.1). NCBI lineage: Eukaryota > Viridiplantae > Streptophyta > Takakiopsida > Takakiales > Takakiaceae > Takakia > Takakia lepidozioides. The sequence continues at coordinate 62,164,028 of CM060732.1, forward strand.
CCTGTCAACCGGAATTGAGTGCAGTGGCGCACTCATTTTTGGACACCTTCCATGACATCTAAGAAATCATGCTCATCGCAAGCACTCAGTCAATGGCTCCCTTGTCACTTCCTCTTCCACATTGTGTACTTCATTCTACAGGCAGAAACTGAGGCAGAATCTTCATTCTAGACATCATCAAATCAACCATCTACACGTGCTCAAAAAACTGAGTGCGCTGGCACACTCATTTCTGGGAGCCCTCCACTCTGTCCTGCTTTCTCTTGTGAGCACACCTGGGTCGTTACCTCTGTCCACAAAAATGGTCGACCTCACCTCAGAACTGAGTGTGCCACCGCACTCAGTTTCAAGGTTATCGTTTCTGTCTATCTGAAAACTCAAAAGAGATCTCACTTTGAATGAAACACACTTTCTAACTTTTGTTTCACGTCTGTCATTTGCAAATTGACCATTCTATGGTGATCCGAAACTGAGTGCGGTGGCGCACTCACTTTGGGAGCCATCCATTATGTCTGCCTACTTCTGTTTTGAGTTCATTGGGCTCTTCACGTCAGTCCAAAAACATTGTCGATCGCACCTCGGAATGTGTGTGCCAACGCACTCAGTTTCTAGGTTAGACATAATGTCATTCTCAGAACTCATAAGAGATCTCACTATGGAATAATCGCACTTTTTATCTACTATTCACCTCAGTCAATAGCAACTCAATGATTCCATGGAGTTCATAAATTGAGTGCGGTGGCACACTCAGTTCAGGGTGACCACTCCAGTGTCTCACAGACCTAAACTGTGAACATCACCTTCCTCTTTCCCTAATGCCCAAGCGATCGGCAAGCATCTAGTTGAAATGAGTGCGCCACCGCACTCAATTTCTCCGTGTCCCTCTCAGGCTTCCATTTCAGATCCTGCTGTCTCTAAGACTTAGTTATTCACCTCGGCCTACAATGGAAGAGCTCCCCTCAAAACTGAGTGCGGTGCCGCACCCAGTTTTCAGGAGATCTCTCGTATCCTATCTATGCACTTGGTACGACAGTCAAGCGAGATTCATGCAGTTTGGGAGAAGGATTACCCTGGGTTTCATGACACCACTTCCCGATGCCTCTTCTTGCTGCGTCCTCACAGCTTCCTTTGGTGTCGCTTCTTTCTCACCGACGGTGGTGGTGTCGATGTCCATGTCATGCACAATGGTCTCCGGGGCAGTCTCCTCGCCTTCCATTCTTCCCTCCATTTCGGGCTGGATCGACTCTGTGATCTGTTGTGATCCGTGGGTTGACGTATCCTGTGCAACCTGCTCATCAGCGTTTTGCAGATTGCGCAACTTTCTCATTCTGACTCGCGCGTTTTTCCTCTCTCTCACACTCGTGAAGTAAAGGGACTGCCTTCTACGTCTTCTTACTATGTCTTCTCTCTCACTCCCGCAGCTCTTCAGCTTGACTAACAAACAATCGAGAAAGTAAGGAACCCTGTAAAGCCATCAGTTATGCATGTGGTTAAGGACGTGCGTGTCTACCCTATAACCCCCCAAATGGATCGATCTCACTGGCTGCGGCTTATTGGGCGCCCCTAATGCCATCAATAAGCCGAGTTTTTCAAATGTGGATGTTTTCTGATTTGGATGAAATATTGCGCACATGAGGCATGCCATCGCCCTATCATACACGGATTTTGCCTTCTTCAAAACGAAAACATACATAACGTCAGAAACGCAATGTCCACGTTCATCCGGCGTTGGATATTTCCCGGGTTCGGCACTCAATGCACTGTCCGGGTTCACGTTGTGGAACGCCGCAAAACGCAAATTGGATTGCAATATCCAAGACGGCGCCGTCTTTTCCCGGTGGTGTGACACTGACAAAATAAACAGTTTTGTTCCCTTCTCCATCAATTTGGCAACAGCCCAACTGTTTTGGCTATGTGGTTCAATACCCTCACAAGTTATTGGTTAATGTGTGGGGCCAGTTGTACAACTGCCTCTTGCCTTAGCAAACACTTTTGGGATTTGGCAATCGCCTCCGGAAGGTTTTTACCTGGCCATGTCGCACAGTTGTATTGGTACGCACCATCGTATGTTCACACCACATGGCTTCTCCTAATGACGTGGCCTTCGCCGAGTTTCAGTATACTGAAGAGCCTTGCCCTTTCAGTGCCTCGGTTGAAGATGATGGTTTTGTTGTGGTGGAGGAGCATGTTCTGGCAGCAAGGTTCAAGCTTGACATTGGTTGTGTTACTGTTGAGAAAGAGATCTATGACTTGGAGGGAAACGTTCAAAGAACGTTGTTCCAGAAACCGCACGTTGTAGAGAAACACAAGGAATGGAGAGTTCTTCCTGGAAAATATCGTGTGTTCCGAAGCGAAAGGAGACAATCCGGTGGCTCCATTGTCACTCCTGGGACAGGTGCCTCTATCGTTCAAGGAAAGCGGCATGTGACTGTGAAGCAGGAGGACACCACTTCAACAACTTTTGTGACACTGTCGGATTCCTCGGATGATGAATTGGTAGACATACTGGCTCCCATGAACAGTCTTCCTGAAGGGGACGTCGATGTTCAGGAAATCGTTAGCGTCATCCCACATCTGAAAGCATTGTCAGGAAAACCAGGATCCAAAAACGAGATCGCAGGGATACTGTGGGATTCATTTGCAACAAAAAAGGTTCCTTTCCTTCCACCTTCTTTCGACGGTGACATCCTCTTTGAGCTGAATCCAGCAACTTGTGCTGGGGGCCTCTCAAGTCTCTTGCAAGGAACGGATAAAAAGCATGATGGCCATCCATGGTGCAGAACCAAAACGTCCAATATCCACAACGATGTAAACTTGACATTCAGAAGGAGCGTTTGTGTGGGGCATCTGAGATGTGTGAATGCAAGTTGCCAGCGTTTCATGAAGAGCGGTGCTAAAAATGAGAGTGAGTGGGAAGGACTCTCCGACAATCTTTTTATCCCAGGCTGTGCCCCACCGTCTGCCAGTACATTTGTTTGTAAGTTCTGCAAGGTGGCCCCCTCCTGCATTACACATTGCCCTGCTCGCATGTACTACGTTACTCACCGTTGCAAAACCATGACTCGAGCCTACATTCATTTTGGGACTCACGACCATCCCGTGTCTCACGGCGATTGCAGAGATAGTGTGGAGTTGGCGCGTGGGCTTGTCGTGGAGGAGTTTGCAAAGTCCCCTTCAGCCAAACCATCTGCCATAGCGCCGGCTGCCAGCAAAAGTTTCCTAGAGAGGCACATTCTTGGGCAGGGAAGCAAATGCAGCTCAAGACTTGAGGGGGCTTCTTTGGATGCAGTGATGGATCACTTTTCCGTGTTGAGCTCCCCCAATATTAGGAATCAGGTGAATGCATTGAGAGTGCGCGGTGGAAACACAGGATCCATCAACAACATTATGGAGCTCAAGCTCATAAGTCAATATGACTTTATCCAATCTAGCGTCTTCCCGGGTCAGGGGTCTTCAAAGGTTTACTTGTTCAAGATGTCTACGGTGGGCGAGGGTAGTGGCGTCAGCCTGGCCAGACGTATGCAACAAGGGGGGGATCTGGAGAAAGCATGGCTGATGTTTGATCATTGCAAACGAGTGAAGGGCTGGATAACCATGTCTTGCCATGTTTACGACCCGAACTACCAAAGAATAATGACAATTGCCATCTGTGACATGCAGTCTGAAGATAAAGAGTCCTAGATGATAATGTGGAATTGTTTGCTTTCAGTCATGGAGTCCAATGGACATACAGGCATAAATTTCAACAGGTTTATGGCGGATAGTGCACAGGCTAACTTCAACGCTGTGCGTCGAGTTTTTGGATCTGGTGATCCAAAGGTACCCATGCCTAATAGGGAGCGCACATGTCTATTCCACTGGACTCAGTCCCTACAGAAACATACGAAGAGGTGCATCAGAAGAGATCTGTAGGCAGAGCATATGAGGCTCTGCTTCATGTACAAGCTTGCGACTACAATGGAAGAGGCTGAGACCATGTACTAGACAGTGAGAGCATAGTGGTTCTCGTCAGGGGCTACTGATCAGGACGGTGTCAAAGAATTGGAAGACTGGTTGGTCTTCTGGCACTTCAGATACAGGCAATGGGGGGCTTTCATGACTACTGTAAGCTACCTTTCACCTCTGCAATCCCTTGTATGTGCCCAGTTTCTTTCCTTGTTCCCAGAACAGTCTGCGCTTGCATGAATGACGCTCTTTCATTTTCCTTTCACAGGACATGTCCCTTGAGTGCATCTCCCATGTATAGGCCCAAGTGTCGAGTGTCATCTAAGTCCAAGTGCAATCCCATATCTAATCAGTTTTTTTTTTTTTTTTTTTTTTTTTTTTTCCCCAGAGAGCCTATGACCAGATTTGAACTGGAGCCCTTTCCCTTGATATCTCTCTTGTCGAGGCTCCAACCATTGTCCCAAGAATGCCCACTTTGCCATTTGTGCTATTTTTTGTGAATTTCCAATGACCAAAAGTACTTGGAATTCCGTATCTCCTGGATTAGACTTTAAGTATAAATAGGGAGAGCTCGGAGGGTGGACACACAACTTGTTGTGGTCCTATGGTTGGGTGGAGAGTTCTCAGTAATAAGTTCATCTTTTATCTCTATTCTCTGTCGAATTCCAACAAAAACAAGGGCCCATCATGGCGCACAAGATATTTTGCTCTTTTGGTACCTTTGACTTTAACCATTTTAACCATGTTAAGAAATAAATATATCATTGGAAAGCTCTTGATGAGCCCCAACATTTTGTGGTTGGAACAATTTTCAGTAGAGTTCATCTACCTAGGATAAATTGAGTGTAAAGTAGAGGATTAAATGGTGTATTGTAGTTCATTCCTCTTTGGGTAAGCTTGCTGGTCTATCATGGCGCATCCCAACCTGACACGCTCCAAAAATGGGCATACTTTCTTGCATCATGGGTGTGCTTTTGACCGCCACTGTGGGGTACACGTGCCATGAACGGTGCTTCTACCCTAATGCAATTGGAACACATGGAAGTATAGTGTCTCTGGTTTTTATCTAATGAAAATACTACTCGTGTTTATCTGCAGCCCTTCTACAGCTTGCTATAAACTCCTCCTATCACACCCTGCTTCCAGGTGATTCAATCTCATCAACGCTAACACATTTCAAGGTAGGCCACTAGACCACAACAATCCCTTCCTGGCTCTTACCTTGCACATGCCGCACCCATCCATGTCACTGCTAAGCGCGTCTCTACCCTGATATTTTATTTGTCCATGGACTTACTGTCTCTTCAGTAACTCACTATCCATATAACTGAATTTCACATTTTGCCATGACCGCTACCTAGACCAAGCTTTCCTAAGCTAATAAGAAAAATATGAACCATTAGTTATAGCCCTTCGACAACACGGTTGGCACACTACCCCATTGACTATTATTACTGCAGGGGTAAGAGGCGGTGCCCATAGCCACAATATTAATATCCTAAAAGAAAACACCCCATGCCGCCACCACCAAACTTCTCCACACCCTACACTTTACGACTATAAGATCAATCATCACATACCATTCTCATCCTCAACAAACGCAAAACTGAAGGTGGCCAACTGGTCATCCCATAGGTCAGTCAGTTTTTCTTTACAGATCAGTCCACCCCCGAAAGGGGGTGGTACCCACTTTGGGAAGAGGCTCTTATTTATGCTAATTTCGGTTTGCGTCTAATATTATATATCCCATGAAGTTCAAATTGAAGCAAGAAAGTCCTTGCTCAATTGCTTGCAGACATTTGTAGGACTTCAAAGTTTGAGCCTCAACCCTTTTCCAATTTCAAAGTACTTTGGGGCGGGCGGGCGGGCGGGCATCCTATGCAACTGAAAGCAGAAAAAAAAACTTCAGTACAATCCACAGTTATAGGTGGACATAGGTGGACATATGGAACCTTCTACGTTGATATGGTTAATTTTCAACTGCATAGGATGCCCGCGCACCCCCAATTATAGGGACAATATGTTTACAAATGGAAATACAAGTCATATGTGGACATATGGAACCTTCTATGTTGATATGGTCAATTACATAGTCTATGAATATATTGTAGTTAAAACCCTCATATTGCTTGGCAGGCTCTGAGACATACAATATAATAATAATAATAATAATAATAATATAGATAATACTTTTAACTTTTATACTAATATAAACAACAATATCTCATAGCCTGAGGTAAAAGGTGAGGATTAAATACATCGAGTTTAGGAGAGTTTCGTTGTGTAACAGCCCCAATCCAAAAAGAAAACCAATAAATTCAAAACATCCCAATCTGGGGTGGATGTGGCTTTGGTTTCCTTGGGGAAAAAGAAAAGAGAAAAAAATGTGGCACCTCCGGAAGAAAGTGTAAACTATGGTGGATCTGGAAGGGCTACTAGTACCTTCCGGAGGGAAGGTGAACACCTTCGTGGCAAAACTGGGGATTACACCCACAACCACTTCTGAGATGGTTTGTGCCTATTAACATTGGGCTACAACTTGACTGTCAGTAATGGTGATATTGAAAAAACATATATAATGATGCATCCTTACGGGTATATATATATACAGAGATGTCTCCTCCTGGAGCGTCGATTATGGTGTCTCTTCACCACAAGGGCTACTACCGTCCAGCTGAAAGGTGGACACTGGACACCTTCATGACACACCAAACCGTGGTTTGAACCAACAACCACGTCCAACGTGGTATGTGGCCATTACCACTGGCCTACATGCTGATTTTCTCTCTATGGGGATAGTAAGGTTTGAACAAGGCTGATAGGAAATGGACGTATTGCAGAAGCAAAGCGTAAATTATGGTGTTTCTTGACCTCAAAGAGTCTGGTGAAAGGTGAACACCTTTAAGATATCAAATATGTGGTTTGAACTTTGACCCCCCACCACTAGTAGTCACATGCCCTCACCACTAGGCTAAATGTTGGTTGATATGAAGATGAATAGATGAAAGCCACACTATGGTCATATGGTACTTCAACATGGAATATAAGCCAATGAAAATAGAGGGTGCTGTCGAATGTAGGGGTCAGACGGTTCATATAGGATTAAAAATAGTTTCGTCAACGGACCTCTTTTCCCAAGTACCTAGTCATTCCTCTTAGTGATAATTACTTAAGTCGAAGCCTTATTTTTGTCAACACTACATCAGCGTGTTATCTACAACTCTAAGAGGGCCCAACCCTAGATGATTATTTTAGTGCAGCTACCGCTTATGGCGAACTTAGTCTTGTTTCTGCACAACACTAGGTCATTTATTCATTTATACTTGTATGTTCACTGCAACCCTAAGGGCCAAATTGGGCCATGTGTAGGATAACTTGGCCGAGCATTGCAGAAAAATTAGTGGAATGTCACTTGTATGTGATGTAGGGTTCTAAACAGGTGGGCGAGTAGGTTTGCCAGGTGGGCCATAGCAGTGGGGGACCGGTCACAGCAGGCAAATTCAATTGTCAACTATCCACAATGAACTGAGTCAAAATCTGCTCCAAGCTTCCAAGTATCCTACTCGCAAATATGGGTAAGCCAGAAATAAACATGAAAGGGCATGCCCAGTGTTGTCTTGTGGTGCATTCTTGGCTGACGGCCGGGGCATGGAAGTTGGGCTTAAGAGGGTCGGATGGTCGGATGGTCGGACCGGAGACCTTCCCCTTGATATCTCTCCCGTCGAGGCTCCAACCATTGTCCCATGAATGCCCACTTTGCCATTTTTGCTATTTTTCGTGAATTTTCAGCGAGCAAAAGGACTTGGAATTCCACATCTCCCACACCGTAGGTCCAAAATCCCTAAGACCAAGCCCGTGCACCCCTCCTCGTCGAGGGGTTTCCGGCGGTACCAAGCACCCGGGCTGGGCCCTTGCGGTTTGGGACATCTCAACGTGACAAAACAAAACAAAACAAACAAAACAAACGTCTCGCTTCATGTATTGACTAGAATAGTCTGTGCCGTTGGCCCAAGTGTCCAGTGTCATCTAAGTCCAAGTGCATCAATATATGAAGCAAGCCATATCCAATCATTTTTTTTCCACAGAGCCTACGATCAGATTTGAACCGGAGACCTTTCCCTTGATATCTCCAAGTGCTATCCCCTACATATCCAAGTGTGTCTCCTATGTCAAGGCTCAAATGCGACCTCTAGGGTAGCTTGTGTCGTTGGCCCAAATGCGGAGTGTCATCTAAGCCCAAGTGCATCAACATATGAAGCAAGCCATATCCAATCATTTTTTTTTCCACCGAGCCTACGATCAGATTTGAACCAGAGACCTTTCCCTTGATATCTCCAAGTGCTATCCCCTATATATCCAAGTGCGTCTCCCAAGTGAGGCCCAAGTGCGACCTCTAGGGTAGCTTGTGCCGTTGGCCCAAGTGTCCATTGTCTTCTAAGTCATCTAAGTCTACTGATTTATCTAATCATTATTTTTCCACATAGCCTATGACCAGATTTGAACTGGAGACCTTTCTCTTGTTGTCTCTCCCGTCAAGGCTCCAACCGTTCTCCCATGAATGCCCACTTTGCTATTTTTCCCGGATTTCCAACGGCCCAACATCATCTAAGTGAGTTTTTTTCCATAGAGCCTACGACCAGATTTGAACCGGAGACCTTTCCCTTGATATCTCTCCCGTCGAGGCTCCAACCATTGTCCCATGATGCCCACTTTGCCATTTTTGCTATTTTTTGTGAATTTCCAGCGACCGAAAATACTTGGAATTCCACATCTCCCTCACCGCTTGTCCAAAAATCATGAGACCAAGCCGGTGCACCCCTCCTAATCGAGGGCTTTCCAATGGCACCAAGCACCCGCGCTAGCCCGCAGTTTGGGAGATCTCAACGACGCTATAAAACAAAACAAACGTTTCGCTTCATCTATTGACTAGGGTAGCCTGTGCCGTTGGCCCAAGTGTCATCTAAGCCCAAGTGCAACCCCCTATGTATCCAAGTGCGTCTCCTATGTCGAGGCCCATCTAAGCCCAAGTGCAATCTTCTATTCATGTATCCAAGTGCATTTCCCATGTAGAGCCCCAATTGTCCACTGTCATCTAAGCCCAAGTCCAATCTCCTATGTATCCAGTGCATTTTCCTCTGTATCCAAGTGCGTCTCCTATGTCGAGGCCCAAGTGCAACCTCTAGGGCCTAGGGTAGCCTGTGCCGTTGGCCCAAGTGTCCATTGTCATCTAAGTCCAAGTGCAATCCCCTATGTATCAAAGTACGTCTCCTATGTCGAGTCCCAAATGCAACCTCTAGGGTAGCCTCTGCCGCTGGCCCAAGTGTCATCGAGTGCAATCCCCTATGTATCCAAGTGCGTCTCCTATGTCGAGGTCCAAATGCAACCTAGGGTAGCATGTGCCATTGGCCCAAGTGTCCAGTGTCATCTTAGCCCAAATGTAAGATCTTCTATGTATCCCGGTGCGTCTCCTATGTCGAGGCCTAAGTGCGACCTCTAGTATAGCCTATGTCGTCGGCTCATGTGTGACGAATTGAAATCTAAGACCAAGGGCAATTTCCTATGTATCCAAGTGCGTCTCCTATGTCGAGGCCCATCTAAGCCCAAGTGCAATATTCTATTCATGTATCCAAGTGCCTCCCATGTAGAGGCCCAAGTGTCTAGTGGATCATCTTAACGCAAGTGCAATCTCCTAAGTATCCAAATACGTCTCACATGTCTAGGGTGGCATATGCCGTTGGCCTTAGACGTGTCCAGTGTCATCTAAGTCCAAGTGCATCAATATATGAAGCAAGCCATATCTAATCAATTTTTTTTCCAGAGAGCCTACGACCAGATTTGAACCGGAGACCTTTCCCTTGATATCTCTCCCATCGAGGCTCAACCAATATCCCAGGAATGCCCACTTTGCCATTTTTGCTATTTTGTGAATTTCCAGCGACCAAAAGCACTTGGAATTCCACATCTCCCTCACCGCTTGTCCAAAAATCATGAGACCAAGCCGGTGCACCTCTCCTCATCGAGGGCTTTCCAACGGCACCAAGCACCGGGGCGCCCCCCTTGCCCCGGGGTTTGGGAGATCTCAACTACGCTACAAAACAAAAAACAAACGTCTGGCTTCATATATTGATGATTTACTTTTCCAGACCCTTCGTTTCATCGGGTCACTAAATAAAGACCAGATGCCCGCCCCGGTAGAGATTGCTCCGGGTCATGTAGTCGTCAAAGATTTCAGCCGTCCGATAATAAAATGAAGGGTTTAGATTGTCGATCCGCGTCAAGGGCATGAGGCTCTCGCAGTGGTGCAGAAGATGGAGGCTGGCATAAATAGTGTGTGTGTTCCCGCTTAACATCGCTAGGTTCCAATTTGTCTTCATCCTGTAACATCTTGTGATTCTTGTGAAGATCTTGTGAAGCGTGCTCCGATTGTAGAGTTCTGCAGTTAGGTTTCTGTGCTTTTGCTTCTGGAGTTGGGGGAGCTTTCTCGTTTCTATAGCAATGGCTCCTAAGTCAGCTGATGCTGAGCAGAAGGCAGGGAAGGGTAAGGCGGAGAAGAAGCCCATCAAGAAGGCTGAGAAGAAGCTCAAGGGTGACACTACTAAAGGGGATCCCAAGAAGAAGAGGACGAAGAAGAGTACGGAGACATACAAGATCTACATATACAAAGTGCTGAAGCAGGTAACATCTCTTGAAATCACAACATGAGGCCTCCGTTTCATGTCTCAGCTTGTCTTTCTGCTTGACGGAAGTTTGATTGAGGAATGTAGTGCCTTCGCATTGATAGGGCGGATGCCATTGATGTCTCCCTCTCCCTTAGCCAAGGAGAGTCTTGCCCAATATTCTGTGCATAGTTCAATCTTTCTCACATTCTCATCTATTTTGTCATTGCCTTCAGGTGCACCCTGACACTGGAATATCTTCCAAGGCCATGGGAATTATGAACTCTTTCATCAATGATATTTTCGAGAAGCTTGCTCAGGAGGCTGCACGGCTGGCCCGTTACAACAAGAAGCCGACGATCACGTCACGGGAGATTCAGACAGCCGTGAGGCTCATTCTTCCTGGGGAATTGGCAAAGCATGCTGTTTCTGAAGGCACCAAGGCTGTGACCAAGTTTACCAGTGCTTAGACTGAGATGTTACCCTATTTTCTGGTGTTCTTCAACACCACCTCTTGTTGATATCATCATTCTCCTCTTGAGTGTGTCGGGTAGCTCTGTTGTCTAAATTGTTACGAGTAACTTCGCCACACGAGAATTAACGGCTACATTTAGTTTTGCTGCTCTGTCCCACTTTTGTTGTGGGATTACATTGAACACGTAGGTGGATCATAGATTATAGCTTTACATGTATCTGTATCATGTCTTTGTTGAACAAAATAGACATTTACTGTGGATGCTGTTTGTGCATACATGTCTACCTGTCTCAACTCTTCAATCTCGCCTATCATCTTCATGTCACCTTTCCTCAGGTAGAGAGGAGGGGATGAAACATTTGGGAGTGCAATTCTTTGCCATCTTGTTTGTCGGAAGGCAGTCTGGAAGATGTTGGAGCATGGACATGAATGAGCGATACATATTCTGGTAGCTAATTCTGAGAGCAGTATTGCCATCGATCGTTCCAACAGAATGTGAATGGCCCCCACAACGAATCGAGCTTCAGGAGCAGCATGTAGAGACGTTGAGGAGACGGTTCAAAATCAGTCAAGAACATGGGTTCGAATTTAGGTGTGGGTGGAGGTCCGAGAATGTATAGGCTCTTTAGTTCTCGGTCGACGAGTCGCTTCGCCCTCTTGTGGCTCATCTCTTTCATACCAGATCTCCCTTCCCATTCGGCTCTCGCCCTCTGGGTTCCTGGTGGTGTCGTATCGGCTTTTGGGATCCCACTGATAATCCTTGTCGATGATCAGTCACATGCAGTTTGTGCCTCTGCGTTCCTGGCAGCATTCTCTCTTGGAATCGTCAAATTGATGAGCGTATGTGCGTCTCGTCTCCTGTCTATCCTTTCTCTCTGTCTGCAGTAACTGTGCGCCTACTCTGCTGCTCGCTTCCTGTAGCTTGGATTTGTGTGGGTTTCCTAGTTCCTACTGGGTTCGCACTCCATCTACATATTTCTAGTAGTTCCTGCTTTTGTTTGTCTGGTTCGCTTGTGTTGCTTTGCTGTGTCTCATGGACTCTGGTTTACCGTGGATGAAATAAAATCTCTCCTTCTTTCTACCTCGTGAATGTATCTTCTTCATCTTGGCCTGCCTTCCGTGACCTACGGACTCGGTACTGTTTGATACGCTTGTCTTTCAGCGTCCCTGAATGGCGTCTTGTTTTATCCAAGACGGTCCTCTGCATTGGTCTTTGCTTGTAATGGATGGCAATGAACTTTCTCGATCAAATGCTCGGGAACTATTTCTGCATTTTACTTTCAGACCATCCATTTCGCAGGAGTGATCGATATTCCGTCGCTCTCTCTCCCTCACACATAATAGTGTACAGAAGTATTTATGTCCTTTCCTGGAGAGGTGACTAGCCTTGCTGGGATGCAAGTGTGTCCGAACTGCTCCTTGGCGTTGGGCAAGGAGAAGGAGAATGTTGAAGAACGTGTAGGGATCACTCTGCTCTTCTCGAAAGTGAGCCGGCAAGTGCTTTGTGTAGAGGCTGGAAAAGATTTTGTAGATGTTCTTGTGGGCTTCCTCACTCTCCCTATTGGGTGCATGGTGAAACTCCTCTCCGAAGCTGCATTGATCGGCAAAGCCCCTGAGGTGCAGGCGAAGGCCATCACCAGTGTGCTCAATCCTTCTGTGCCAAGCAGCCCTGCAGCAAAGGAGAAAAAGGAAGACAAGTTGATGACCTCTATTGCCAACGTATTTGAAAGTGTTGTGAAATTGGAAGACTCTCGGATGTGTGTTGACAAAATGTGTCTGCTCGATCCCAAACCAGCTAATGGGTTCAGGGCTAAATTGCCCTCCATGCACTCCAGTCAGCTGTCGACAAATTTGAGCAGCTCTTCAGCACTTTTCAGCTGTGGTCAGGCTTGTACTTTTGTTACTTCAAAAGTGGGTACTACGTGCCCCAAGCATAAGAGAAAGATGGAGACACCATGCAAGTTTCTTGAGGACGAGATGGGCGTAGATCTTGGGGTATAACTTGCTACACCAGAAGACTGCACAGAATCTAGCGACTGCCCTGAAATTCTGAAATAGTGTTGGATATGGTATGTGCCTAGTTATAGTCACAAGCGTTAAAAATCAGCAACCTGTCTACTAGTTCTTACAAATGCAGTGAGATGTAATCTGTCTACTTGCACCCATACAGACAGTTTCCAGACGGACCCTACCTCTCCATTGACGAAAGTGTAATCTCCAAGTATAAGCCGTCCAAGTTATAAGAGCTAAGTTCATCAAGTACTATACCCATCACCTTCTTGGGGCATCTGTCTTTCTGGAACAAATTAGTCTATGGAATATGGAATATGTGGTTCGTACTGGTGCCAAATCTTCCTCAACCGTTGGTTAGCTGTGGCCTCTGCCACATAAAGTTTTGGACTAATGAAACTTTTATGCTGTATGTTGTTATCTGCCCTTTGATGGAGTGAATCCCACTTGGTCAGGATTTAGGTGGGCGCTCTTGCGCAGCTCCCGCTTGTGTGCTCACAAAATCGGGCAGTATGGCGGCGGATCGTGGTGTGCCTACTGCAGCTACAAATGTATGATGAGCTGATCCATTGGAATTGAGGGATACTTGCAATATCCAATATGTACTGCAGATTTAGAGATTAAGGACCCATAGAATTTGCAGTAGTGAAATAGTGGGATCCATATATGTTGTTTGATCTAGGATTATATAATTGGACTACTTTGGCACTGGTACAGATAGATGGGACTTTCTCTCTACCCCTGGCTTTGACAGAATCTGAAGAGGTTTCTGGAAGTCACCAAGCAACTGCATACTGTAGATGGATGCTCTAGGATTTGAGTGGATGCTGGACTCCAGGTATTCTTGAATGTGAGAGTGACTGACTGTTAAACTGGTGCTGGCAGGACGGGCCCACTGGTGGGTATGTGAAGGGGGGCACACAGTTTATGATAACCAACACGCTTGAGATCGTTGCATGCTCAGCAATAAAGTCTTTGATACAACTCAACATGATAAAATCAGAGCGAGTTGGGGACTTAGACACCATGGAGATCCTTGTAGGGACCAAAGAGGTGACACCCTATGACCTACTTCGGATGTGACTTGCTTGTAGCATGTATCAACAGAAAAAAAATAAGAGTGGGTGCTGGTTGTCTATCTTACCCCTCCTGTTGCAGTTTTGGGACAATATCCACATTTCTATCTTCCCCCTTCTGCAAGCTGGAGCTGCGGTTTTGGAGGGTGCACTTGGACGCAGAGAGCTGGATCTCAGTGTAGCTACTTCTTGCCTTACTAGTGGCTGCACGGCACTATGGCCTCAGAAACAGGAAACTTTCTGAGGCTGCATATGGTGGGAAACCTTAAGAGCATCTTTTGTAGGTTGCTGTTGATAAATACATCTCTACCACTCTATGGTGCGGTTGGTTAGTGGGGAAGGGTAAATAAGAGCTGCATCAGGGCCACTACTCCCTGATTCAGAAGTTAGTCTTACCTTGGCAATGGCATTGGTTCTGACTGTGTCAGATTTCCTCCAGGATTCTTCACCAGAACATTAACTAGAGGCAATATTCACGCAAGAAGAGAGGGATCCTGAGCTCACGATTGTAAATAGGGCTGTGGTAAATGCTTAACATGTGAAGTGCATGTATGTGAGACACAGTGCTGAAATGTGCAGGTATTACAACTATTGAAAGTATCACTGTCATCCAGCAATGTGCTCAATGAAGTGTTTGGCAAGTATTGTAACAAGAGGGGTCCTGGTAAGGCCGCTTGCCTTTAATGAAATAGTGAAATGATGAAATATTGATCTGGTTCCCTTCAGCCTTCCTGAGGCCTCCTCTCTATCTGCTCTGGGTCAAATGAGGGCCTTCAGAGCTACCTGTCCCTATTCTCTCCTTATTTTGGTCCCTTCCTCCTCTACATGTACAATTTGGAAACTCCAGTAGTACCATCAGTTTGGGAACACTAGCATAAATATATAAATCCTTACACTCTGGGACAGTAAAAACCGGTAGTAGCATTGGCCGAATAATTGAAAAGCAGGTCTACAAACCTTGACAGAACCTTCGAAACCCACACCCACACCCACAGCTCTGGGGTGGGTAGTTTCCAGAGACTGGCCCACAACCATAGCCCTTGCATGGAAGCCTGGTGGGGGTAGTTTACAGAAGTCTTTGGCATCTTAGATGCCTGGTCTGCGGGTACCCCCGCAAGATCTCAATAGGGCTCCCATGCATGGCAGGTGAGATTGGTCATGGGTGCCACCAAAGCATTCAATCTTTTGCATAACATTGCAAGGAGGCTTTGGTGACTCTTTGGTTTATTTCCTGCATTATTTCTGGAAAGATCGTATGTTGTCAAATTGTCAGTTTAAGGAATGCATTATGTTCAACATCTATTTCCACACACCTTTGTCATGGACTCATGGAATTGCACAATTTGGTGTGGTTGACTTAGGTCGAAGAGTGCCCAATTGTGATGGTTTATGCATCCAAGTTGGTCTCACATTTGTTTTGGTATCACTGATCTCAGGAACAGCGGAATATTTTTTCCCACAGTGTGGTGAACAACCTTGCTGCCAATGCGCTGTGTTGGGTACTCCCACCTGGCCAGCAGCACCGGAGTCTGTCGAGTAAGCTTATTTTCTCCAGACCATGGTAAGCAACTAAGGGGATCACAGACAAAAAAGAAAGAAACATTGCAGACATTTCAGTGATTCATAAGAGAGGCAATTATCAATTCCATAGAAGAATGGTCTAAAAACACAAACACCCTAGTTATACAGCCCACCCCGAAAGGTTGAGGTAAAGTAGCTCTTAATTACGTCAGCTTCAGCCGGAGTCTTCTTCTTCTTCTTCTTCTTCACCCTGAGTTTATTTTTCTTCTCATGCTCCTAATCTGCATGTTGTCACCGCCCCAATTCTGCTTCGTATCATTATGAACACTCCTATCCAGTGCGGGTATCAGAGAATTGAGAAGACCTTCAAAGCTCATAAAATAGCTCCCTGTAAATGGCTGCCCTCAGTTCGTCACACCATGATGACTGCAGGTTGCATGTACTCAGGTTGGAATGCTATTTATTTATGCACACTGATTTACTGTTTTGGTCTTCCACTTGATATCTTCAGTTCAACATAGAGCTGCAGATTAGCTGAGGAGTGAGTGAGGCTATGTCCACCCTACATACACTGCCCTTGTGGAATGGCGGGGACCTTTCGGGTGTCGCGGATACTCCAGTTAGCACACCCTCCAGTGGCCGAAAATTTAAACTCTCGTGGCATCCTTTGGATATTATTCACTTTGGGAAATGACTGCCATGGTAGTGCAATACCGCCTGGGCCAACATGGATTGGAAATGGTCCGTAATGGAGCTACATGTAATGTAGCTTTCCAGAATGGAAATAATGGGTCTTGGTCTTGGTCAAGTTTAAGAGTGTATACAAACAGAGATGAGTGGAAGAATCATAGCTTTCTGCCTGAGTTTCACATCATGGAGGAGGGAAGCCGCATCGTTGATGCCCCTTGTCAGTTCATGCCAATTTGAGAACCTGTAATTCTGTATATGTGCTAATGTCACTTGTGCACGGGAAGATGGCACTTAAACATAGATTGTGAGGCAGATGCCTCCTTGCACTCAAAACCAGTTCTTTTTGCAATCCCCACATTCAAAGAAAGGGGTGCCTTCACTCTTCTCTCCTCTTCTTCTGTGTTTTCTTCCCAGTCCTCCAATTTATATGGTGCAAAGGTGGTTTGTTTACCCTCCAACAAAATTCCAGAGCCAACTGCTCCGAGGGGCCACCAATGGATGGAGATGAAATGAGGTGGAACTTAATTACTCATGCGGAAAGGCTCAAAGAGCTTACCTGACAAGAGAAAGGAAATGAAATGGAAAGAAAGGAAAGTGCAACTTCTTCAGGGATTCACAATTGCTCACAATGGTTTAAGTATAATGCATGGGGACGATGGACTCATCCACCTGCATCTACACGAAAGCAAGTGGACAGTGATAAGAAGACAGCCATCATGGTGCCTGTCGGCATAAAGCTCTCTGCTGTTTGATACAAACTTGAAGACCTCAACAACGATTGGAGGTCTTCCGTGTACACATCACATGATAGCTCCAAATCGATTGTCCAGAGATCTCTCTCTCTGATGTCGGTGGAAAGTAGGCAGAAAGTTGGTGTCAGATCTGAACTTCTTTGGGCTCTGTTCTACATATTTGCAATTGGTAGAAACAGCCAAACAGACGCCAAACAGACGAGCGTTGTGCAGTGCGCCCTCGCTCACCAAAGTCGTCACAGTCAGGAGTTCTTTTTATGACATTGTCAATGTGGGCCCCCTCCCCTGCAGCTATTGGGTGTCCTCATTGTACGTGGGTACCATGTTTGGATTCCCCCAGTTTCTACTCGGTGGCGGTCCCAGTTGTTATGAAGACAAGCCTGGAAACACGCATGTTATTTCCAAAATAGCCAGACAATCTCTGTCAGAATGTGCTTCTCTGGATCTAAGCTTATCCAGGATTCCCGCCTTTTCGGGAGCGGCATTCATCCATTCTTCGAGAGAGATTGCAGGGATTGCACAGATTGCACAGATTCGGGCTTGTTGTACCCCAATAAATGCAGGAGCAGCCACTTGTGCGAGAAACCCAGAGAGGGACTGTTGCGGGTGCTTGGGGGCTGCAGCAGGCCTGGCATGTCTCGTGCTGGGTTTGCAATGGCAGATGAGATAAGGTAGAGATAATAAGCATAGTGGGTTTGAAGTACAAGGGATGTGGGTTGGAGGGAGCGATAGAGAGAGGAGATGGCTGTGTTTCTCTTTTTGCTGTGATTGGCCAGTCTGAATTCCTGCGTTTTTGCTGTGATTGGCCAGTCTCACTTGCTGCGTTTTTGCTGTGGCTGGGCTTCTTCATATTGTGTAGAGATTAGAGAGATTCGTGGTCGGTTTGAAGGTCGAGATAGGCGAAGATGATTCCTCTCATCGGAGTGGTGGCAGTTGCCTCTTTGGGATACGTTTTCAAAAAAGGGGTCCCTAATCCGTTCAGGAACCGAGATGAGCTTTTGAATGAGGTGAATGACCCTGACGATGTCAAGAGATTGAATCTATCGGTGTCGAGTGAGGGATGTGAGAATGAAGCGCCGATCGATGGTACTGACAACAGAGAAGAAGACGTGGGTAGTCTCGCCGGCAGGCAGGAGAATTCATCTCAATCTCCGTGCGACAGGAAGGATGCATTGCATGCTGTTGAGACAAGCCATGGGTTTTCTCCAGAGGAAGAAACTGTCTCAGATTGTATGCAGGTGGATGACGATGCTGTCCTCCTTCTCGAGGGAGAAAAGAGATTTTGCAGAGGCCTCACGCCTGGCAAGGATACGGTATGGGAGCAGGTGGGAGAATGCGGCGGTCCCCTCGATAGCAGCTCGCTCACAACCTCGTCTACTGTTGGGCCAGATCGTAGCAGTGTTTTCAGGGAGGGCTCGGTGCTGATTAGGGAGAGTCCCATAGCGGAAGTACTACACCTCCCTGAGGCAAAGGCACTGAGTGAAGAGCTTCCCGGTGATGGGGGGCGTGAGTGGGATTGCATTATCGACGTTGATTGTACAGATCCATCGAGCTCACGATTACAGCATCGGAAAGATAGTAGGACGGTCAACGATGGTGGCAATCAGCAGGACAGTGAGATCACCCCGGAGGCGAGAAGACTGCAAAGCGAGTCTGTGGCACAGGAACATGGAGTGCAACGAGCTGAATCAAGCAGACATTTTCTCGAAATGGGACGAGCAGAGCAGGAGCGCGAAAAGACCGAGGGGATGGACACAGCGATTGGAGAAAGGTGGAGGGACGAAGAACTTCCGCGGATTAGGATTGCTATGGATAATGATGCGGACACCAAGGATGTCAGCGAAAGACAAGCGGTAGTCTCCAGATCTGCAAATTCATTGAAGAGCGAACGTCGACGGAAAGAGAAAGGGTTGGAGATCATCACGGAAGGCATTGGAAGGCGGGACAACGAGTCTGTCGTAGGTGAAGAAAAGGATGTGGTTTGTGTTGTAGAAACTCTGAAAGTGGCCAGCATCGCAAGGGCCTTGGAGAAACCAGCTGTTGCCGTGGATGGCTGCAGAATGTGCGCTTCTTTGAAAGACAGATTAGTGGCTTTTGCTGCTAGGAGGTCCAAGGATGTCAATGAGTGGAGGAGGGGATTTGAAGCCGGCATTGAAACACAGAGATCTATACAGGAGGTGGAATGGATGAGCACGTTCCAGAGTAAGGAGTTAGAACGAGCTATGAAAGACAATGCAGTCGTGCAGACAAAGATGGATGTTGGGAGAAGCAGGCTGCGGGATATGTGGGAGAGCGTGTGCCAAGATGAGAAAAAAGCCAAGGCACAATATGCGCTGCAGCCTCAAAGACTGGCTCTGGAAGCTGGGCACGCAATGTCGTCTAAAGAGAGTCAAGAGGAGGACGCTGCTTGGGTCGACCAAAAGAAAGAGGAATGCAAGGAGAAGATGGTTCAGGAGATTCAGAAGATGCGGAGGGCTCTGCAGCTACAGTGGGAAGACAAGCTGCAAGAGGATAGGACTGCCACCAAGACTAGGCATGAGGTGGAAGCCAAGACACAGTTAGAACAAGCGCTTGAGGCACAGAGGTTCGCACTTGAGGCCAAGCATGGGAGGGAGTTGGATGTGAATCAACTTGAGGATGCTGCCAGGTGGGACCAAAAGAAGCAGGAGTGGTGTCAAAATTTCGTTGGGGAGATTGAGCGGATTCACAGAGTACTGCAGCTGGAAAGGGAAGACAATTTGCAGCAGAAGAATGCTGCCCATAAGGCTAGCCTGGAAGTCACAGGTAATGACAAGTTAGAACTGGCACTTGAGGCACAGAGACTGGGGCATGGGGCAGAAGATTCAAGGGCATTCGAAGAGAGTCGAGCAAAGGGCAATGCATTGGTGGAGCAAACGAGAGAGGAATGCGAGTTGAAGGTGGTTCAGAGGATTGAGCAGGTATGTAGGGCCCTGGAGCTTGAGTGGGAAGAGAGGCTAGACCAGGACAGGGCTGTCAACACAGCAAGGCATGCAGCAGATGGTAAGGAACAGTTAGAACAGGCTCTCATGGCACAGAGACAGGCCCTCGAGGTGGAGCATTCAAGGGTACTAGAAGAGAGGTGGAAAGAGGAGACCCTACAGAAGGAAGAGTTCGAGCAGAAGCTGATTCAGGAGGTTGAGCAGGCTCAGAGGGCATTGCAACTGGAATGGGAAGAGAGGCTGGAGCAGGATCGGGTTGCAAACAAGGTGAAGCACAGCATGGAAACCACAGTACAACTATCACATGCTCTCGAAGCACAGAGACTGGCAATTGAGGTGGAATACGGAAAGGCATTGAAAGAGAGTCAAGAGGATCATTCCTGGACAAGTGAGGAGTGTGAGAAGAAGCTGAGTGAGGAGATCGAGCGGATTAGTAGGGCACTGCAGCTAGAATGGGAAGAGAGGCTGCAGCAGGATCGGGTTGCGAACAATGCCAGGCATGATGAGGCAGCCCAGAGGCACTTGGAATTGGCGCTGGAGGCTCACAAACTGGCACTGGAGGCTGAGTATGCAACCATGATGGAAGAGAGACGAGAGAAGGAGGACAAAAAATGGTTGCACAAGCTGGAGATGGAGAGGGAAGCATTACTGTCCATGGCCAAAAGGGTGGTGGCACAGGAGCGAGAGATGTGGAGAGCCAGCCAGGAACCTGAGTGGGAGGCCAAGCTGGCAGAAGAGAGAATGATGTGGCAGAAAGCACAGCAGGAGAAAGAAAGGGAGCAGAAATTGCTAGATGAACGAATCCGGAAAGAAACGGCCAGGCTTGAGCTACGTGCAGCCAACTTGGAATCTAAAGAGGTTCAAGTGCGGCGAATCAAAGAGGAGGCGGCCCAGCTGCGCTCAGAGCTTTCTGAAATGCGCCTTCAGCTGGAGGCTGTGCAAAGTAAGCAGCTTCATCGGGAGACTATATTGAAGGCTGGTGGAAACAACCACTTCGACAAGGAGAACTTTAGGCGGTGGATATCACTACGGCTAGGGACGAGTGACAGCACCGTGTATTGGTACAGCACTGGTGAGCTTTACAGCTACCCAAATGGTGAGCTGCTGGTGCGTGTGGAGGGGCTGGATGTGACACGGGCCCTCGTGATGGGCCCCAACAGTGTGCACCAAGTGTCACGTAAGCTATTTGTGTTTCGAGACAAGGACTCCAATGCTGTCCTGTCAGATTACAATGGAACTCCTGTCATGCCTGTTGTCTACCCTTACCAACGCATTGCGTATACTCTGTCTGGTGACCATCTCCTCACGGAGGCATCAAGCGGATCTGGTCACCAGCTAACCACTTTACATGGCAACATGGTCAGTATACGGCATTTGACGAACACCAGCAAACTGGTCTTCACTTGCCCTGTATTCCTGAATCTCCAGACTACAAAAGGAGACTACCAGTCGTATGAAAACTATGACTACTTCATGGACAAAGCAGATGAGGAACACGGCAACCATTGCTCCATGGTGCGAATGGGGGCTACCCCCCCATTTTCCAACACCGCTGTCATGCACCTCAATGGCTGGCGCCTTGACCACTTTGACCTTCTTCCTCAAAGTATCAAAGACTATGTGGCACGTCACGGCCAGCTATGGACAGAGGCCCCATGTAACTAGAATGTACATCATCTTCTTTTATGTTCACATAGTAGCAGCAAAGTGTCATAATGTAGTCCACAGTCTGCAGTCTGGAAGACGCAAGATGGTAACTTGATGTGACATATGGTAAAGAACCACTTTGATGCCTCCCAAGTCAGCTGTCGCAGAGGACAGAAAGGACAGAAACTTACAACGGCCACAGGGGGCCTGGAAGGGGCATGAAGCTGAGAAGAAGCCATTGAAGATCTGGGAAGAAGCTCAAGGGTGACACCAAGGGAGATGAACCAAACAAAGCAAAGTATGGAGACATACGAGATTCATAACGAGAAAGTGCTGAAGCATCTCTTAATTGTGCTTCCTGCAATATCTGGTTGTTGAATCTATTTCAGCTAATCTTGGCAACAGGTCTCGTCGAGTACACCAACGGACTTAGGATCAACAGTGGGATCAACTCTCTTCCCGCCAAGCTTGTAATTTTACCTCGAAAGTGGGCACTAGATGCCAGCGACACCCAAAAAAGATGGAGAAGCCATGCAAGTCTGGTGAAGGTGGCTGATCCACTGTTGCCTCAGGTGCACTTGTTACACCATAAGAATTCCAAAACCCTAGTGACCTCCTCATGTGTTCCTCTGCCAATTAGTGTTGAGGTACAGTTTTCTGCATAAGAGTCTTAGGTGTTCAGAATTCCCACAGGCTCTCTACCTGTCACTTTCTATCTATAATACTGCATTCTAATAATGGAACCCCAATTGTCCAGGCATGCAAGAGGGAATTGCACAAGAGCAGCCACTTACATCATCGCCAAGTGGGATTCTGCCGGCAGCTCTCAAGAACCATCAGGTTGGAAGAGATCCAACCTTTGAGGACTCAGTATTTAGGGAGATAGTCTCTCTACTACAGCTACTGCACCTGTAAATGTATGATGTTCTGACGAAGGGGATGAGAAAAAGATCTCTGATTGGTTAGATGTCAAAGACAGAAAGAAAGATAACATCCACGAAGGGCCAAGGGCGTGAGACAGGGACAGCAACTTTGCAGAGTGACTTCACAGGGCTGAAGCCTTAGAATACTGACAATAAAGATGTATATACTTTGTACGACACAGTTTTTGTACAGCTGTTGCAGTCAGTGAGGTAGGATACCCTGTTTTGGGCTGATAGGCATGAATTCTCTTTTTGTGGATTTGAAGACGTGAAAAGTTTCTGGAACTCATTAATACTCTAAGAGGATGCTCTGGAGGTTGGAATGGAATGGATCTTGAGCGGTATGTTTGTAAAGGACAGTAACTGCTTGTTCTGTTGTGCTTGGTAAGCCATGGCCAATGAGTTTTGTGTGGGGAAGGGTGCAACAGACCAACACTGATAAGAACCTTCTCTGCTTTGTCATCACTAATACATATCAGCATGATCAATGTGAGTGAGTTTGGTAGTGTTGTCTCATAGACTTCATTGGTGCCAGATATGTGCTGACCTGCTAGTGTAGCAACTAGCTTCACATGTAGAAGCAAACTTTATTGATCTACTCTCCTAGTGTGCACCATTTGCTTCGAGTGCCTCTCTCATTAGCTGAAGTCACGATGCATAAGACGCCGAGCGGCCACCCGACCGGCCACCCACCTGTCAAATATGTCACATATGAATTCAATGGCCTCCTCCCCTCACTGTCCACTTCTACTAAATCAGCAGTGACACACCCTATAACTATGACTCATTTCTAATCTAAAGATTTGGTCTAAAGATGGCCCTCTCTGCCAAAGAAGTCCAGCTCCTTATTAGAATTCGCTAAAGAGTTCAATGAAGTCCGTATTGATGAAACCCGTCCCTCCCTGCCACACAGCAACAAGGCCGACAGACACTTTAAAGATTGCAGTAGCGCACTGTTTCGATTTTCTCATTTCGCCATAGATGCAGCTATCATTGTGCAAACCCACTTTTGACGTATGAGAAAAAAGTACTCTTTGGGAGTGCACAAGATCTTGGAAACACGCTTTTCCTCTAGACATTGCTGTGTTGCTCCATAAGAAAAATTGTACGTGGATTCAAGGGCACGCTGCCCCAACACCAAGATGGAAATCGGCACTTCTTAGCAGAAATCGAACTAAGAACGACGAGCAATGTTTTGTCAAATCGCCTATGAAAGATCCTCTAAGACCAGGCAGATGTAGGAATGTGATGAGGGTCTATCTTCACCCCTTGTGTGTGTAGTGTAAGAACGGGGTAGTGGACAGGGATTGAGTTTTGATTAATGGGGTTTAACTTTACATTTATAGAAACGAACTGTCAGGGCAGTCAGAATTTGGAGGAGGACGCAGTACATAGCCAGAACGAGCATGTCTATCGGGATTCGATGATGATTCAAACTCCGGTTTGCCTGCAGTTGAGTCCATACGAAAATGTTTTCGGCATCTCTCAGTCGGGGGCAGTCGCATCGGAGACATGCACTTGGATCATTAAGGCATGCTGCATTTCGCCCCCCCTTCAAGCATTCAGGCTTAAAGGTGTCACAGAAGAAAGCTATGGAGGTGAGGCTGTTGAGCGCGTACTGGAGAGGGTTTGTCCAGAAGACCCAGATCACGGATTTCAGAATTTCTCGTTTAGGAATAACAGAACCTCCTGTGGATGTCCAGAAGCTGATGAGGATGGGAATGACAACCGCTGCAAGCTGCGCAGGGACAAACACTCATTAAGGTATGCCATACTCAGATATCTGCATATGTACAGATAGAAAGGAAATGAAATGAAGTGGTACTCTATAACGTCCATGGAAAGCTCAAAGAGCTTGTGGGACAAGAGACAACAAGAAACGAGAAAGAGATGTGGTTTAGAAAGAACTGAGACTTTATAATTGGAGAGCTAAAAGAGCTGAGAGAATGCAAGAAATAGAGAATGTTTGTTCTGAAATTATTGACCACTGCACATTATACTAGAACTGGTCTTCGAGAGAAGGGGAGAAAGAATTGGTGAGGGCAACACACTGTCAAGTAAGGGAACCTGGCATTGAAGGTGACCATACCTGTGGTAAAGGACTGACAAGTGCAATGAATATACCCAGATATGAGATGACCAGAGTGAATTCAAAGAGGAGAAACCAGAAGCTGAAAAAGGAGGCTGCTGAGCCTGTTGCCATTTGTGCCATAAGGCAAAACACGGAACAGAAGATGATCGTAGCCACTGCCAAATACGGTACCTGTTTGAGACAGGTGGAGGAGCTTCAATCACACCCTTGTGAGAGAAACATAAAATGTCTAGACGTAATGCATTATCATCACACGCTCTAGCTTTGCCCCATAGTTCCCACATGAAAACTCCATGTTGGATGACACCTCTCAGAATAAAACTCCCAGGCTCCTCAAAGTCAACATCAACTATTTGCTTAATTGAGCTGTCAGACACTTGCTAGTTTCAAACATGAATATGGGAATTAGTGGGAATTGGAAGTAGAAGAAAAGAATTGGAAGACATGATAATCACGACGTGCAGGGGTGGACCAAAAAGGGGTTACCTCAGCCAGAGCCCATGAAACATTGTGCCAAAAGACGCTGAATTGGTTTTTGGATTGTTCGCTTTCCTTTGTGACAATCTGCCTTAGGACTTGGGGAACCACATATTGTGCATTAGTAGCTCCCAGTAGAACACAGGCCACAAACAGACTTTGAGACTTCACATTCATACCAACTGTTGTGCGGTAGTCGAGGTTGAAATAGATGGAGCCCATGGCCAAACCCAGAGCTAGAGTGGACGTCATTCTACCAAAACTATAATCCACATTTCGCCAGTTCAAGTGCTGCAATTTCATGTGAATGTAATAGGCCATCAATGCATAAGGAGCTTGATAACCTGTCTCCTTCAGCTCTGGTCCAATTTCTCCCTTAGAACAGCGTAGATGTTGCAGTTGGATATGGTTATGGAGGGCCAATTCACTCAATCGATACTGAAAGGCATAGTCCCTCTGAGCCTTTTGACCAGCAGCACCATCGCCAATCACATCGATTGCGTAGGTTGCAGGGCTCTTGTTTGCTGTGCACAGAGGGGTACCTGGGATAGCTTCAAAATATTTCTGCATCAAACAGTGGATTTCCAGCTAGTTTGTTAGCAAATTACGAAAAGAGTGAATTGAACCATCACGCTTGCACTAAGAGATCACTGTTGAGAGGTTTCCCTGGAAGATACTCAGGGATCACCTAGCCCCTGTTCTCTCACTCTCCTAGCTTTGTTGTTCTGCTCTGTTCCTCCCATGGGCCTTCTCAGCCTCCCATGGATATTTCTCCGAGGGCCCAGGGGCTGTTTGGATCATATCTTTACTGTAAGCCAGATTATCCAGGGACGGAAAAAAGAAGGGAAACCCACTTTTGTCTTTTTCTTGGATGTCAAAAAGGCTTATGACACAGTGTGGAGAGATGGTCTATGGCTCCGACTCTGGTCATCTGGGATCAAGGGATGCGGAGAGTGGTCCATAACTTGTATGCTAACACCAAAAGCTGTGTCACTGTTAATGGACAGAACTCTTAACTTCTTTGACATAGACCAAGGTGTAGCTCAAGGATGTAACCTCTCCCCTCTGCTCTTCAATGTTTTCATCAATCAACTCCTCGAGGATGTGGAATGTGAGGGATTTCGGTTAAGGGTGGATGCCACCATACCAGCCCTTATGTTTGCGGATGACTTCGCAGGCACAGGGGAGACTCCATCCAATCTCCAGGAGTTGATTGATTGAGCAGAGAGATACTTTGACCTTTGGGGGCTAGAGGCTAACATCAGTAAATGTACAGAGGTGGCATTCAATGACCGAGGGGAGGGAGGAGGTGATCTCAAGTGGCAGTGGGGAAGCCAAGAGATTCCGGTCCTCCCTACCTATACATACCTTGGCGTTGAGTTTTCCTCCAACTGTAATTGGGATGCACATATTCCATGCTTTGCCGCATTATTAGGCCTGCCTTAGAGTATGCATCTGCAGTATGGGTTGATAACTCTGGCTAAGTCTCAAGAATCCATTCAAGTGGGGCTGCTTAAGGAGTGCATGTCATCGTGCTCCAAAACAGCCAACGTGACTGTTGGGGTTGAGTTTGGCATCCCTTCCTAAAGCTCCCGATGGGATGAATTCAATGTCGGATGGTGGGGTCAGATGCAACATATGTCTAATATGAGATATCCTAAGTTAATCGACTCTATATCTGGGAAACAGGATTGCAGAAGAGATTCTCAAGGATCTGAATATAAGCCCGCAAGTCTTGTCTCTGCTGGATAAATCTGACTTAGAGGCTGTAGTGTCCAAAGCCATGCCATGTCTGTTGCCATGTCTGTTGTCTGATGAAAATGAAGTTAGGCAGAAAACTTCCCTGAACTTGTTTCCAGTCTGTGACATGGGAGAGGCCATCATGGATGACCTCAAGGGTTTACCCACCCTCGGCACTAGACTGAAGTTTAAACTCAGGGCGCGAAGCCTACCTTTGAACAGCAAACAGATGCAGAGTGGCGACAATCCCGGATGGACGCCAAAGCATTGGATCTAACACGAAATTGGTTCTGGGGTTGCAAAAGACAGACCATTCTCTGGTCCGGTATGGTAGAGCATGGAGTCATTTCGAAAAAACCACCCCTAGTCCAGAAGCAAGGAGGGGTACAGCTTTCAGCACTTTTTGTAGATTCGCATGCTGAGCCAGGGGAGGTATCACGAAAGAGGTGCGATGACACTCTCTTCAGACTTTGCGAAGAAGGCAAGTTCCCAAAAAGGGGGGGAGGAACAAGAAACAAGAGAAGAAAACAAAAAGCTATAGTAAATTACTCAACGAGCGACAAAAACAGAAGCTATAGTAAAATACTCAAGCAGAGCGACCCTCCCAGCCAACAGCCTGGAGGAGATCAGGCAAGGAGATAGGCAAAGTGTCAGGCAGAGGCGGAAGACGAGATGACGCGGAGCTAGCCACATCAGCCTAATGCAAAATAGAGATGGCTTGTGCTCTCTACAAAGCAACTGAAACACGTTGTCGATAGTAGGCGACAAGGACAGGAATTGCAATTGCCCGTTGTGTGGGAAACCTGAAGACAATATTCATTTTCTGATTCATTGTCCTGGGTACTCTCATGAGAGAGACACCCTCTTCAAATCCATCAAGGGAATTGTGCCTGAACCTCTGTTTTCCAACTTGGAAAGTCACGAGGCTGAGCCAAAAGCCCAGGCCCTTTTGGGGCCTGGTTATTTGGCAAACCACACACAGCAGATTGATGCTTGTGTGAAGGGATTTCTAGAGGATATCTGGAAAACTTGGATTAATAGTCTGTTCGAAGGTAAAGTCATACTACCGGCAGAGTAAACTGCTTCTCTTCTTACGGTACACCTTGGAGGCATGGAAAGGTGCAAGGGAAGAATTCATGTGCATTAAAGATCCAGCAACTCCAGCCTTTTTATGAAATCAAGTTGGCATGTGGTGGCATCTTCTAGAAACCCTCGGAGTTGAGAGAGCTCTCAGGTTGGCATGAGGAAGGTCATCCAGTCACTGACAAAAAGAAATCCTCATGAAAAAGGACTTCCCCTTGGAGGCCCAAAGTGTCCAAGGGACACTATAACCACCTCTTCTAAGGTCATTGGGGATGGTTTAGGGTGGGCTCCCCACAGTCTGCAGATAGAGGGTGGTAGGTGGGACAACCTGCGGTGTGCTGACCGCTTGCGCCAGAGATGACAGGAGGGAGATTGAAACTGAAGATCATTTCTTCTTTGAATGTCCTCTCTAATATGAGATCCAAGGGAGATACTATTGCCTATTCCGAGATAACCAATCCGTTACTAACGAGGATCAGAAATGCTCAGCAGCAGATCTGAGTGAGGTGTTACATGTTGACGATCCGTTCAGTAGTGGGCAGCTTGTTGAGGGCCCTAAGCTCTTTCTTGTTTCCCACTTTCTCTTTCTTTACTAGGAGAGCCTGGATCCTACCCAAGATCATACATGTCCTCTCTAAGATGTTTTGGATTTGCAGATGCTTAGCCTATCAGCTTGCTGGAGAGGTGACTTTGCTACCCAATATAAGCTGAAACTCTCCACGTGCAACGCAAGACAGAAAGGACCTCAAATTACGATATTCTTGAATGCCATCTGATCCTTCAAAATAAAACTGAGAACCAAGGTGTTGACAATCAACTCAATAAAACGACTTGAAACTGTGACAAGACATGTTCCAAGCGCATGGCAGAGCTTCAACGAAGTTCTTTGTGATAGTTCACGCTCTTTATATTGTGTCATTCACTTCATTTCTCCTTGTTTGATCCACAGTCCCAGCACATGAGCTCATCACCCTTACTGTGGACAACATAAATTTTCTTTCACTACTACTGTCCATTCAGAGCAATCCATCACGGAGGTCTTCTTACGAGGATTAGAGTAGCATTTCTAATAAGGCCCCCCGAAGTTTGAGAATCGCTCGAGATTGAATTGTAGTTACTTGTTGAGGGCCTAATTTTCTTCTTGCCATAAGCTTTATAAGCTTCACGCAGATATGATGAAGTTAACCTGTCTACAGCTATATCTCTCTCTTCTGAGGGGCATTGGGGAGGGTTAGGGTGGGCAGTCTGCGGATAAAGACGTGAGGACCACCTGTGCCCCACTTGCACTGGAAACAACAGGGAAATTGAAAGTGAAGAACATTTCTTCTTTCACTATCCTTTCCAGTTTAAGATCCCTGGAGATTATATTGTCTACTTTGAGATAGCCAATCCCTCACACAGGTCGTCCATTACAAGGGTCAGAAATGCATAGCAGCATATCTGCATGAGGCGTTGACTCTTAGACAATAGCAATTGTTGTTTTTGGGCTGCTTGTGGATGGTCCCTCTCTTTCTTGTTTCATGCTTTCTCTTGCCCCATGAGCTCTTTGAGCTTTCCCAGCACGCTAGAAAGTACCATTTCATTTCTTTTGTAGCTCCAAGGTTGTGGTGGCTGGCTGCTGGGGTCCCCACTTGTCTGTCTTGTTTTCCTTTGGTTCCATAGTCTCTTAGCTTCCTGTCGATGGTATGATGTTCCTTTCTTATGTATCTGATTCATGATGCCGATAACATTATATAATATCAGGCTCATGTCACCATGTCTTTCATTGGGGAACCTCTTCGTCTTGTTTTATTCAACTGAATCACTCCATCAAGGCCATAGCACAGGCAAGGGCATCAGCTCAGCCACCTGTCAGCCAGGCTTAAAACCAGCAGGCGTCTGCACAAGACTCTTGCTTTTTTGGAGAGGACCCAGTTTGAGTGAGGAAGAGATAAGGATGGGAATTGAGGAAGACAGTAGGAGAGAAAATACCCGGACAAGATCTGCATTGTTTCCAACAGGGCCAAAGTAGACAGTTTCACCCCCTTTCTTGAGAATCTGGAGGGTACTGAAAGCTGCAAGCTGCTGTAGACTTGGCTGCTGCAGTGCTGCTATCACCACCCTTCCTGTGCAGGCAATTTTCTGCATTTGACAAACCCACATACACATTTAAAAAAGCATCGGGCCATATCTCATTGGGACAGAAAGTGATGAAACCATTAAATGCATTTTAAGTGTCAGGATCTGACAGCAAATAACTGGCCTTAACAATTTTGTTTTGTGATTTTTCTATTTTGAAGCTTCCAAAAGGTAGTTGAGTAGTTCAGGCATCGGAGAGATACTGTACAGTCGTGACCTGCATTGGAGGTTACACAACATAGTACACATCCCAGCCATGGGTAGGGGTATAATCTCGCCAATTCGGTATTTTCAACTGTCTAGGGATTGACCCCAGAACATAACGGCGGTCACAGGGAATCAATTACAGATTTGGTTGCATGGGACACCCACCTTTAGGGTTTGGATGATACTGCTGGATGCATGACTGTCAAGTCCTTTGGTGGGCTCATCCAAAAACATGACACTGGCATTGCCTGCCAGCTCCATGGCTATGGCAAGCCGAACACCTTGCTCCACCGTGATATTTTTTTCCCCTAGGGATCGTAGCAGCTTATTTGCGATATGCTTGATCTGCACCAGCTGCAGAACCTGCATCAACCAAAACAATGTCGAGGTTAAGTGGCAGGAAGAAATGAAAGGAAACGACATGAGACTTAATAACATCCAAGGAAAGAGCTCATGGGACAGAAAAAGGTAACGAACTTTGACACATCACATAGAAACAAAAGGAAGGAAATAAGAAACACTCATACCCGGGAGGCTCAAAAGGGCCCAATTCACACAGTATAACACATAGAAAAGATAGACAAAGGAACAATAAAACATCCCATGCCGAAAATTGTTAACAAGCAAAAGAAATGGGAAATGTGGCCTAAATTGCTGGATTGCCCGAACAAGAAAGAACAAATGAAATGAAATGAGAACACTTATGACATCCCTGGAAGCTCAAAAAAGCTTACGGGACGAGAAAGCAGGAAACAAGAAAGAGAGTGGAGCCCGCAACAAGCAGCCCAAAAAGCAACAACTGATGACAAGGGATTGCCGCTTTCTGCAGATAATGAAGCTCTAATACAAGGGCCTCCAAGAAGCCATGGTACAAAGTAGAACAACAAGAAAGACCGAGAGGGGGAAGATGAAAACACCTCTTCAACAAAATCCCTGCGCTCCTCCAGGGAGTACAATTTACCAAGTCGCATCGCAGCGCTGAATTCTAGAGCTTCTTGCACTGTCATATGTGGAGGATGTGCACTCAGATTCTCTACAAAACCCATCACATTTACAAAGGTTTCCTGTTTCTTGGGGTATCCATTCACTAAGATTTGGCCCCGGATTCGCCCCTTTGCTACTTTCCGTCCTGGCATCAGATGTAAACAACCACACCTGTATAGCTTCAGAAAACAGTTCAAGTCGAGAAAATATAGTAGGGATATAGACCTAGATAAGGAACCACACAAACAGAAGAGGAGTGATGTTAACTCATACCGGCAAGGCAATTTAACAGTGTAGTTTTGCCTGCCCCAGTGCTTCCAACCAATGCAACAATCTGCCCTGGCTCAGCCCAACCAGACACATACTTGAGAATGGTGTGGGGTTGTCCAATTTCAGCAATCATGATGTCAAAGCTTAGTTCATGCCAGGATAGAGTGACAGCCACTGGAGTATGAGAAAGCTCTGCCACTGCAGAGCCCCATTCTTCGTCTTTCTGCATAAGTTCCTCCTTACAAAGCTTCACCTACACGGCAATCCCCAACATGTGCTGACTCAGTGACTTTACCCCATCTCCTTGCGTGTGATTCAACCCGTAGTCTTTAAAGATAGGACAGACTCAAACATAAAAATTCAGAGAATAGGATGTTGTGTGTCACCTCCACATCAGATATTGTTATCCTCTGGGGTGCATGCTGAAGCCTTGCAAGAGAGAAGTAAGCCCCAATGTTGAGGAGTAAAAACCAGCCGACCAACACCGCAATAGAAATCCCTATCCAGTGACTGCCTGTGTAGAGCTGACTTTTGGCCAGGAAGACATCACCGACCGTGTGTTGTCGTCTCCCGATGCACTGGGGAATATTTGCCAGGTTTGGGACCTGGCTGCAGACCATGCTATAGCTTTTGGAGTTAAATTCATTGATAATAAGTGCTGTCATGCCCCATTGCAACGGGTCCAGATAATATGCCCAGATCCAGTAGTGGGGCACAACAAAGCGAGGCACCAAAAACCCAGCAAAGAGGATAAATATTCCTGTCAACAATCCTGCAGGCAAATATGGATGCTTTAATCATTGATGTGTCTTAAATGGGAAAGAAATGAAATGAAATGGTACTATGTAGCGTTGAGCTCCTTCCCTTAGTTTTCTTCCCATCCCTGCTAGAGTGAAGCTCAATTCTGAAAATGAGATGTCATCGACTCACAGAGAGCCGGAACATTTCTATACTGACTAATCCAACCAAAACGTTCCTGTTGCAGCTATAGCATGTGCAATCTGTAACCCTCCCACATTACTCTCTTTAAGTTCTTTGCATCATAATAAGACCATAGCTAGCGATATGTTACCAATAATCCGATTTGCTGTGTCACGGTCAGGGGCAAAAGCACTCATAAACCGCACCAAGGACGCTCCATTCAACGCTGTCAGTATCATGATGACATAGTATACCCAAAAATGCCAGCCCCCATCTGTAACAGTGAGGTTTGTCATAAAATATACTATAAGAGTCCAGATAGTTGCCTGCAGACACCAAGATCATATTCTGTTAGAACCCAGTGGTGATAAACTAAGTATTGCTTACTGATTGGGATGCTACAAAAATGAGTCATTTATCACTAATTTTAACTCATAGATGCTCAGAAAAGCTAGCCAAGAGGTCTTAGGAATTTTAAGTCCACAAGAACTGAATCAAATGGAGATTTTCCCCAAGAAAGATAGCTCAAGGGACATACCCTGTGGGGTGTACTGCCCAACAAGGGGCATGGGAAGGACAGAAGTCTGTGGACCAGGTAGCCAGCTAAATGGTCTTTATAAGGTCTGTGAGAAGCGCAAAGAACTTATGGGACAAGAGGAAGACATGAAATGAAATGGTGCTTTGTAACGTCCGCGGAAAGCTCATAGAGCTTATGGGACAAAATGGAAAGAAAAACATGAGAGAAAACAGGAAACCAGAGTCAAAGATAAGAACTATTGTTCGAGTGATTGTCTAAGGGTGAATGCCTCGTGCAGGTAGGCTACCAAGCATTTCTGATCCTCATAGTGAAAGACCTCAGTGAGAGATTGGTTTCCACGGAATAGACAATGGAATCTCCCACGGATCTCATAGTATAGAGGGCAATAGAAGAAGAAGTGTTCTTCAGTTTCAATTTCCTGGTTGCGCCCTGTGCAAGCTGGACAGAGGCGGTCCTCCCGCTGAAGGTTTTCCCATCTGCCAGTCTCTATCCGTAGGTTGTGGGAGCCCACGCTGAACCGCCCCAAAGCCCTCAGGAGAGAAGGAGATAAAGATGCCGAAAGGTAATTGCGCCGCAAGATTCTATCATCTTGTAGAACCAAAAATGTTTCTCGATAGAAATGGAGAAAGAAACAAGAAGAGAGAGGGCCCCCCCACAAGCAGCCCAAACGCAACTATTGCTCCGGCAATTGTCTAAGAGTCAACGCCTCATGCAGGTGCTTGCCAAACATTTCTGATCCAAAAGAAACTTATAACGTCCACCATGAGAAGGTAACGAGAACAGAACCTCCAAGAGTGTGAATGGTAGACCCCCGAAAATCTTGGCGAAGAGGTACGATTGGGGACGGAAAAAGCGGGCACCCTGCTGTTTATAGTAGATTGCACGTTCTTCCATAAGAGCAGGCAGCTGCCCTAAGTTGAACAGCATGAGATTCATCAAAGAGATGAAGAAAACACTGCAGAGTAAATTGATATCCAGTTGGTTGGGATCATTCTTGACTCCAAAAAACACCATGCTTGTGAACAAAGACATAATCAGAACCTGTCATAACAATTCCAAACAGGGCACGGTTCTTTAGGAACTAGAAACCGGATCCTTTCCCGTCACCCTTCCATCTACCTCCTCACCCTTCTCCACTCGTTGCTATGCACCATTTTATGATGAGGAATGCAAGATTGCTAGACGTCACATCAAATCTTTACTACTTGATACCAATTCTTCTCCAGAGTCCACTAACCTTGCTCTTAAGCACTATAAGTCCCTCATTAGATCCAAAAAGAGAGCCTACACTATCAAGTTGCAATCTTCTTTCCTTGCTAAAATCAGATATTCTCCTCGTTCTTTTTGGTCCCTCCTTAAACCTCATAGAGACCCTCCCCCAATCACTGACATTCACGTCTGGCATGAGTATGCACAGTCTTTGTACCATTCCCCAACCCAAACTCCCTCTCCCATAACCTCTAAACCCCTTCACTTCTCTCTCTTTACTACGGCCAATGTCAGCAAGGCAATCAAGAAGCTGCAAAATGGCAGGGCAGTGGACATTTCAGGACTTCAGAGTGAATTCATCAAGCATGCTGCACCTACTTTAACCCCTTTTATAGCTCACCTCTTCAATGAGGTAGTGCAACGGGGCTTTCCAACAGAGTGGACAAAGAGCATCATCCACCCACTCTTCAAGAGCGGTGACAGGCTCGCACCAACCAATTATCGTACTATCATGGTGTCCTCGTTACTTGCTAAACTGTTTGGGGCAGTAGTGGCCATGGAATTGGATGATTGGGCTGAGTCCTCTCGCATTCGTGCTGAGGGACAGGCTGGTTTCCGTCGCAACAGATTCACTATTGACCACATCTTCACTCTTCAGGTTATGGTGGAAAGTGCGCGCTATGACAAAAGAATGGTCTATGTTTGCTTCGTGGACTTTCACAAAGCCTTTGATTCAGTTCCTCGGGACCTTCTCTTCCAACGGCTCCAGAGTTCGCATGTGTACCATTGCAATCCGAGGCCCTCTTCCGGCTTCCAATCTTTCTCCATAGATTACAGGCCCTTCCACCCAAGGGGCTCGTGGCAAGGGCCCTCACAACATCTATGAGGCTCAAAGCTGCAGGTTTCAGGAACTCCTGGTATGCTCGAGTGGACAGCTTATTTCAACGCAACGGACTCTCTACTGCTTTCCTATTACCAATGAATCCAGATGAGGTGGACATCACATCCAGACATGACCGCAACAGACTCGTTAGGAGAGAGCTTATGGAATTACATGTCAAGAGAACTTGGAAGCTACCCAATCTCACGACAAAGCTCCACTTCTATCGAGAGACATTCTTGGTGCTCCGCGATGATAGAATCTTGAGACCAAATTACCTTTCAGCATCCTTATCTCCTTCCCTCCTGAGGGCATTGGGGCGGTTCAGGGTGGGTTCCCACAACCTACGGATAGAGACTGGCGGATGGGAAAACCTGCAATGGGAGGACCGCCTATGTCCTAGGGCGCAGCCAGGAAATTGAAACTGAAGAACACTTCTTCTTCTACTGCCCTCTATACTACGAGATCCATGGGAGATTCCCCTGTTTATTCAGTGGAACCCAAACTCTCACTGATGTCTTCCACTATGAGGATCAAAAATGCTTGGCAGCCTACCTGCACGAGGCCTTCACCCTTAGACAATCGCTAGAGCATTAATTGTTATTCTTGGTTTCTGGATTTGTTCCTCTCTCATGTTTTTTTCTTCCATCTTGTCCCATAAGCTCTATGAGCTTTCCGTGGACATTATAAAGCACCATTTCATTTCATTTCATTTCTTTTCCACCAATTCCAGAGCCTTGAGAGGAACTCCCAAAACCAATATAAATCTCCAAGGGCCCATAGGACAGAGAAAAACAAGAACCACTTCAACCATCTAGAGAATGCACTCAATAAGAAGTTTTTTGCCGTAGCCTTGGATCAGAGTAGTGAGACCCTACCTGCGCCATCCGGAGCGCAAGGCCAAGTTTGTTTCGCCAGGTGACCTTCAGCTCCCGCGTTAGCAAAAGCTGAAATTCAGCTCCGAAATTTAGAACATATTCCCTGTCAAATTGTGGACCATGAGTTCCTGTCACCTGTAAAAGGCATTCATGTTACAGGTGTGGCACCTTACTTGGATGGTAATTCCTTTTTTCCGATCCTGCACACACGCCCCCTCCTCTCTGTGTGTGTCCAAGAGCACTACTGGAATCACTCTACTAGCAACTTCCATTTGCCCCCCATCTCTCTGCCTCTTGGTGTGCCTCCAGTCTGCCTGGCCAGATGTATTAATGCAAGGCTGGAATAATAATACATCCATCTCTCACAGACTCCAACAATACAGAAGCCAACAGTTCCACCCCCATGGAAGGCAAACGTTCATGATATTTACCTCTTCAAACGGTCTTTCTAACTGCAATCGGACAGGTTCAGCGACATGCTCAACGGCTCCAGCCAGCCCACCGAGAAGAGTGCTATCTCTTGCTCGATCATTAGTGTTAAAATATTTCAGCATTCCACCAGCACCCCCAATGGCCACCACTTCATCTCCAGGAGCAATGGCAGTACTATGGTCCATTGAGACTTCTGCAAGACTCCCCCCTTTCTCTACCACACCTGCCACAAGGGTTGAGACTGCTTCCTCTCCTCCGCTCCCCTGGTTTGGTCGGGTTTCAGTAAACCCAAGGCCTAATGGCTGGTTCCCCTGTAGTCCCATTGCAGATCAACAGCAAACCCAAATGATTTGAAAAGCAAATATACTGTATGCTTGAGAACTCCTGTCTCTATCTCGTCTAGCCAAACCAAGCAATGGCAGATGTCTAGAGAAAGCCCTATAGAGCACATCCTCCTTCCTTATAGCTCCCTATTCAAAGGCACCCCCAAGAGTGAGAACCACTACCTGTACCCAAAGTTCCTGAAGGAGGTCAACTGAATTCACAACTCTGCGAATGTCTCTGAAGGTTGGAGACAAGAGGTAGCTAGCCACAAAATCCTCATGTGCAAGGCGGGGGAAACCTGGCTGCAGGAACTGGCTGCCCTCAGGTGTTGTCACCTCCGCGAGAAATTCGCTGACCGTCAAATGCCTGGGCTTCACATACCTACGGAATAAGCCGGATAATTGACATAAATCTTGAGCTCAAAGGGAGCGAGAAAATTCACACATGGCGGGTAAAGAACCACTTCCAATCTCTCAGAGAACTTCCAAGAAATGATGATCACCTACCCAAGGCTTTCAAAGTATGGAAGCACATCTTGACGGGGGCCCTGGAACATAACTTGGCCTTCATCAAGCAGAATGAGGCGATCAAAAAGCTCAAAAATTTCTGGTGAAGGCTGCACAAGTGATGCCATAACTACAACCTGATGGACCCGAGCAAAGATGCGAGCACTTGTCACCAGATCATAGGTCGCCGAATCATCCACCCCTACGTTCAAGGTCACATAAGTCAGAGATGGTCAGATAGAAGGAGAGGTTAGAAATTCAATGCAAAAGGAGCCAGGAGGAAATGAAATGAAATGAAATGGTTCTTTATAAGGTAAAATGGGAGAGAGAGGGAAGGTACTGAAGAGTGTGTACACAAAATTCGAAAAAAATCAAGACAATATGACGCCCATTTGCTATTTAGTCTAATATCCTTACTTACCTGCATTGAGCTGATCAAAAATGTAGACAGCATAGCTGCCTGCCATCATTTCAGCTGTGGTTAAACGATGCCGCTCCTCCTCCGTCAGCGAAGGCTGCATCAGGCTACCAACGGGATGTCCACCTATCCTTTTCAGACCCAACATACTAAGGGACAATTCTAGCATTGGGTCCTGCCCAGCCTTGAGAGCCTCCCCCATGATCTCTTTCATCTCCCGGCTGTAATCTTCCAGCTTGTATGCTTGACTGCAATCACGTGCAAATTCAATTGTTTCTCTCACAGTGAGTTGGGGTAGATGGACATCAAGAGAGTTCACGACGGCTGTCAGGCGATGGTACCGGACATCTTGCACATTATTCCCATTGTAAGTCACAGTGCCATCAAGTGCACTGCCTGGACCTAGTGGACGGCCGGCTATCACTTGGAGTAAAGCGCTCTTGTCACGTCCAGCAGGGCCTGATATATGGTGCACAGGAACATAAATAAAACATTGAGTATGAGCTTGCGCATACTTTGACACCTCAATATTAGAAATGTCTGAACAATGCCCCCGTATCACTGTGCTGTTGTTGCATAAGACTTCAGCTTGCTGCTTGCCTAGGATAATTATCTGTATCCCAGTCACTCTCTATGCATCCATACACTTTTCTGGTTAAACTGGGCACAAGATTTCGAACTTCACAAGCCATCGGCAACAAGAAGCCTGTGACAGAAATTAGGCATACAGCAAGAAATCAGAGACAGACTGAATACAGCATATTATTGAGAAGTCATAGGTCAAGCAAATTAGGAGTCTCGGGATATTTACCTACAACCAGAGTGAGGGTACCGGGCATCAGGTACCCAGTTACATCTTTCAACACAGTCATATTCTGGAAGGTTTGCTTTTGCAATCTCAATAGTTCCTTCATCTGGCACCCCCCCCCAAAAGGAGACGACGCATCAAAGGATAGGTCAATACTTGCCCATTGAGAAAGGAAAATTTACTCGTTCCTATGAATGTGGACTTCAAACATACTCATTAGGGGTGTTGCCCATGTAATACTGACAGTCCTGGACCACTCATGCGGCTCGCAAAAAGCAGGGTTTGAAACTGACTCCACACCATTTTGGAGCTCATCGACAACCCACAACAATCCTGTAGCAGCTTTGATGGTGTTGGTGTGATGCAGAATCGTTACCACCTCTGCCTAGCACAGGTGTAAATCACTTGAATGTGGTTGCACTGATAAGTCACAGTGTTGAGGAATAGTACAGGCAAGTTTATGAATCCCACAGATAGGGCTCATGGCTGTCACAAGAGAAAGAAACAAGAGCAGAGAAGGGCCCTCCACCAGCAGATCAAAAACAACTCTTGTTCAAGGGATTGTCTAAGAGTCTGGAGAGAGGGGTCCTTATACAAGCAGCCCAAAAAACTACTATTATTCGAAGGATTGTCTAAGACTCAATGCCTCATGCAGATATGCTGCTAAGCATTTCTGATCCTCGTAATGGAAGGGGTATGTGGGAGATTGGTTATCTCGGAATAGACAATAGAACATCCCACAATCGCATAGTAGAGAGGACAGTGAAAGAAGAAATGTTCTTCACTTTCGAAAGCCCAATGAGTTAATGGACTAGAACACATTTGAAACAAAACCAACAGTAAAAGACTGCAGAAAGAAGAGCACCTACTGAATATAAAGCAAAGAAATGAAATGAAATGAAATGGTGCTTTATAACATCCGCAGAAAGCTCATAGAGCTTATGGGACAAAATGGAAGAAAACATGAGAGAGGAAACAAATGAAATGAAAGAAATGAAATGAAACGGTACTTTACAACATCCCAATAGGAATGTATAACATCCCTTCAAAACCCAAAGGACACATGAATGCATTAAAAAACACTAAATACGAGAAGAAATAATTAGTGAGTGGAAAAAGTCAATTATAAAAGTAGCCCACCTTGGTGTACATGGTCTCATAGCCTGTCTCCACCTTCACCTTTGTTGAGTAGGTCAGTCCCTTGAACTTCACTATCTGTCCATGGGAGTTTCTTAGAGCACGTCAAACTTCACTCATACGTCTAATGGGGAGAATGCAGTGGGAGAGCTACACAATGACCGCTCACCCTGGCCATAGCTTCCTACCAGCTTTGACACAATTTGTATTGACAAGTTTGCTTGTGGACTTTTGTGGCTGACAGTAAGTGTGACAGGACTCTTTCTGTCATTGTGTTTTTTGTGGTCCAGCTATTAATTCCTGATTCCTCGCCCTCTGGTTTGAGCAAAGGTAATAGAATTCAGAACTGGGAATGGGATATCCGCCAGCCTCGTGTGTGAAACTCAGCCAGAAAATAGCCAAGATTAAAGATTTGAACAGTGCAGAAAGAGGAATTTTCCATCTCTTATTTTGATGCAATGCGTGTCTGACCTGCTTTTATCCCAAACAAGTGAAATGGAAGACAATGTCATCAAGCAGAGTCAAACCTGGCTGGGAATGGGAGTTAGATATGGCTGCACCATCAGCAAATACTCCAATAGACCTTCCTTCAGCAATAGGTCCATGCCCTGTTGCTCCCGCTCTGTTCCTCCCAACTCCACCCCTGATCGTAATTTTGTGAGCAAGCTCGAAATTTGACCAGCTTCTTCCGTGAGTCCATGTTTCAGTAAGGCTTGGTGATACAGACCCACTACATGTATCAGAAAGGCTTGTGGAGCTTCTCCCAAAGCGGAATAAAAAGCTTGCGATAATTCTCCTGGTCTTCCTTCATCCCCTCTGAGATAGCGGTCATAATGTAGGCATGATCCTGATGAGCCTTTCCCAGGGGTTTCAAATCCAAGTACCGGAGTGTCTGGAGTTTCCCTGTCACCTGGCCTATAACGCAAGCCCTCCTCAGAGGCCTCTGAGAACCGGAAATCATCCCCATCTCTTTCATCCTCACCTGGATCATAGGAGGTAGATTATAAATATGTCTGAACAAAAGGGTACCTGCACTTGCCACTTGCACACATGGTCAACAGGAATTTTTAAAAAGCAGAAGGAAAGAAGTAGATAAGGCGACAGGGACCCAATTGCACAAGGTAGAATGGCATGAAACCACGCAAGAAAAACATCCAACTCCGCCTGATCCCGATAGGAAGTGCCTCATGCATGCCTTGGGGTCCTCAAAGAGACTGAGTATTCATACCTGTGCTGTATTGTACAGCACCCTGTGTGGATCCCTCTGTGTCTACAAAGCTCTCATGTGATTGCCTGGTTGTTTCAAATCTGTCAGTTAGTCTGAATGAAACTTGATCCGAGCTTTTGGCCAACCGGATATCCTCAAGCCCAAAATAGCCTCCTGAACAACCTCGAGCACGGGCACTCTCCCTCATACATTGAAGGCTGAGAGAATGGTCAAGCCATTCATCCAACCCCTCCTCGAGCAAAACTCTGGGATCAAACAACAACCCTGTTGTGGACGCTGCTCTGCTGGCACCTTCCACAATTGGACCTGAAAAGCTTACATGTGCTGTATGGCCTCTCGATCCGCTAGAACGCCCCCTCCGCAACACTGCATCACCATTGCCACATGAATTGGTGGCAACAGAGTACCGACTGGCAAGTGTCAGAGGTGGTGGAAAGTCTTGCTCTGTGAAGACACCATCACTGGCCACTTCAGGCTCCCAAGGTGACGTCCTCACATGGCTGAAGGTAGATACTGAGCTGAGGCAAGGAGTTCCCACTTCTCCGAATGCCTCTCTGCCCAACCCATCAGAGCTGACACTCTCTGATCTCCCCGTCTGTTCTTCTATACCACTTAGCTCACTCGGTTCTCGCCTGTGTGAGCTCCTGTAATAGCCCACCATCTAGGTGTGGTCCTGCCCGCTCCTGGCTTCTCCTCTGGATCCTCGCAAGTTCCCTACCGAAAAAATGGTGTGTACATCGTCACTTAATGAAAATAAATATAAACAGCTAATAGCCAACCGTCTATCTGTCTCTCTTTGTTTGTGGGCTGCTTGTGGAGGGGCGCTCTCTCTTTCTTTCTTCATGCTTTCTCCTGTCCCATAAGCTCTTTGAGCTTAATTCCGTGGACGTTATGAAAAGTATCACTTCATTTCATTTCTGCCTCTCTCACTCCCGTGGAAAATTTCGCTCGTTCGTTCTTTCTTCCTTGTTGGTTCTTTCAGTTTGTGTTCGTGACCAGGTAGAGAAAAATTATATCTAGAACTTGCATCCTGCAGGGCTAATGACTGGTTGGCTGAGGCATTTCTGTAGCAGCAAAGTATGACTCGTAAGAAATCTCTCCGTCCCACAGCCATTCCTTGACCATTTTAGCACCCAACTCTGTTGTACCCAAAGGTCGTCTAAAATAACAGAACTAGCGCCCAACAGACAAGGGATCAGTAAAGCAGGCCAGCGTCGTGTCTAACCCACTGACCTGAAGTCGTCAATAATATACCAGAAGACAGTGTGGTTACACCAGAAGTTGCAAAAATTGATACAATCATTGCGACAGAATGCAGAGTGAACAATTCTGTACCACTACTTCAGAACGTATATCGTGTTGTAAAGCAGCCCAATAGTTGACCGCACCACTACAGCAGGTGCAGCAGGTGCAAAGGAAGTCTACCCAGGTGTCGTTTTGGAGGAGGACTTACATCCAGTTCTAAGTGTGGATTGTTGAGCGAGAAGACCTCTATGTACAAAGTACAAAGCCAAGTGGTATATATTCACGAAAAAATCAGTACTTGGGAGAGAAAAGGAAGGAAGGAACTCTATAACGTCCACTGGAAGCCCCCAGGCCCATGCAACAAAAAGAGAACAACACCTGGTAGAACCTGTAGCACTTCACTGACTGTTTGGATCTAGACTGGTTTGAGTGACTGCTACCCTCAGAACGCAGCTCAATTCTGTTGAAAATGCTCACTTCACCAGCTCTGTTCACGTCCCAGCTTCACTCAGCCACCTTCGCATTCTGTGAAGTTGAGCCACCTCTCTTTCTCCAAAAATCCAACGGTTACGAAACGAAGACAAATTCCTCTGCCAATTGGCCTGTTTCCACAACAAAGACCCACCTGCACCCCAACTTCCCCCTCCAAATTCCAAACTTCCCAACACCCTCTCTCTCTCTCCCCACAGTGCCGGCTCTGTATACGTCCAAACCGTCGAATCCACTCCAACCTTCCCCCTTCACCGCAGTCTCACAAAAACCCAGCTCCCAAGACCACCCACCTGCAGCTCCTCAGTTTCAAGAGCCACCGGACAGAGTTTGCATCCCACAAAATCCGCCATTTGCTCGCGCAAAGTTGAGGGTCAGGCCATCCCGAC
Organism: Takakia lepidozioides; assembly: GCA_030704615.1. Taxonomy (NCBI): domain Eukaryota; kingdom Viridiplantae; phylum Streptophyta; class Takakiopsida; order Takakiales; family Takakiaceae; genus Takakia; species Takakia lepidozioides. The sequence goes on from CM060732.1 coordinate 62,207,056, forward strand.
ATCACAGATTCCTCGGACCAATAACAACTTTCTATATTTATCCTGATTCTCTTCCACATTGTAGAGTGGCTATGAAATAAGTATCCGACCACCAGCTCGTAAGCCGGCTGTACCGAGCTGTGTGCTGTTATCTTTAGACTTTCTTCCCCATCCCATCCCTCGGGTGCTGTGCTCACTGTCACTCCCAGATCTCTTCGCATATTCCTTGGGCCGACAACAACAACAATTGATTTGAGATGCATAATCTGAGGCCCACATCTCACTCTCAACCTCGTCATTATCTGTCTACTTACTACAATCAAGAGTCTAGTCCCAAAACTTATCATAAAATACTCGGAGGCTGCAGTGTACAGTACATCCGCAGATATAAATTCAGTACACAGAGAGTTTGCAACAAACTTGGAAGGCTGTTGTCAGAGAGTGCGAGTGTGGCACAGTTATCCAGACAGTCGGTTTGCATGGGATGGGAACAGAACGGTCCCTGAAACTAAGTGCTCTGAATTCACGCGTGTGTAATCCCTTGCCCCCTCTTTTATGCCCATGCCCTGTCAGTGGTCAGATGACAGAGAGTGGCTCATGCATGAGCATGTAACCCTTGGGGTGTTGAAGGGTCTTGTGCAGTGTTGTGTGGTTCTCGCCATATTGAAGGAACCGCCGATTCCGGTTCCTTGGTATATTTGAAGAGGCGGTTCCGGTTCCAGTACCGGTTTCCAGGAACCGGAACCGCCGGTCCTAACCCGCCTAAGCGGTGCCCGCACAACACTGGTCTTGTGTCTTGTCCATTTCATGAGATATGATGTACAGTATGTAGTAGCATCACAGGTCTTTGCATAAGTTAGTAAACAGTCTCCCACTTCTGCAAAGCACCTGGGAGTCGCAGAGCAAGATGCTCCTTAGCAGAGGTATGATTGGAAGGAATGATCAGTCCATACACTATCTTCTTTTTTTTCTATTTTCTTTCCCAAACAAAGGGGGAGATTAGGCTTGCATCACTGACTGTGTGCCATATGGTGTGTGTAATCAGGGGTTTTAATTTTTTCCCCTCAATAATTCCAAAACAAGCGGCTAGATGCATATCCTCTTTGCGAACAGTGAAATCTACTTTCATCCATCATAAACCTAAAAATTCATCCATTTATTTTCCATAAATCATTCAATAAGAAAGATGTTATCGTAGGGAGGTATTACCTTGAGAAGCATATGAGGAAGTAGTTTTCAGGAAAAGAGAGGAGGTACCGCCTGGGGAAGGCACAACAGGGGCTTAGCGATTTTTGAGAGAGATGTGTGGTCTCCTCTTCAGCCTTCCCAGCCTTCCCATAGTTCCCTGTTTCTTTCAAAACCAAAAAAAAAGTAAAAAAAAAGGGGGAAGATCAGTGTTTTTTCTTAATTTGGAAAATAACAGGAGTTGGCTACTGAGTTTTGCAAGAAATAGCCATATTTTCTGTTCATCCACTGAAATTTGGATTGAATCATCCTCCTCTGTACTTTCATCCATGTATATCATCCATATTTGGCAAATTCATCCACAGTTTATATTTTATTTGGAGAAGTTTTGCGATTTCATCCATTAGAAAACAAGGAATTTACGACAGAATATGCCATTTTATTTTTGTGAGGTCGAAATATTACGAAAATTCGCCAGAAATAAAAACTCGGGGAGAGATTAGGAGATAGTGGAAAAAATGACCATGAAAGAAGGCCACTCTTTCCCGCAGAGCAAGTCCCACTTCAATTTGACCAAGCTGGCCACAGTTGAAGCAAGCGGCTGATGTAGTTTCCTCAATGATTCGGATAGTGTAGTAATTCCCTTCCTCATCAATAGGTTGTAAAGGGAAAACCAGTGCCAATAAAACCCTAGGGGTTTATCAAATGGATGATGGGCGGATGGAAGTATGATGCAGTTAGAAGGTGTGGGCATGGGAAACAACAATGAATGTGCGAAGGGCAAGTGCGGATGAAGGGCATGGTAAGGATGAATGAAGTTAAGGATGCTTCACTGCGATGACGGATGAACGGGCTATGAACACTGAACAGTCAGCAGCGAAAGAAGTTCATCGGTGGGGGCAAGGGTGAACACTCGCTCTGATGTATCCCTCATGGACCTTCACATGGTTATTTTTTTCATGTTTTTTAATTTGAATTACGGGCCTCCGTCCCCTTTTTTCTTTTTCTTTAAAAAAAAAAAACTATGATACGGTGTGTGACTCATGGTGTACTCCATAGTTTTAATCTTTTACTCTAATAATCCCAAATAAATGCTCCATCCCCTGTTTCTAAGACTTAAGATAAAAATAGAAATAGAAGACTAAGTTTAGTTGGGTGAGAAAATTTTAATTCTATGTGCAGTTAAAGTTTTTTTTAATGGATTTTCAATCGCACTCCTTATTTTTTAGCTTGATTTCAGCTCTAACTTTCTAGAGGATAAAGTACACCTACTAAGGATAGGCCCTACTCATCCAAATTGGATGAAGTTTTGATGCCCATTCATCTGTAAGATCTGTTGTGGTGGGTCAAAAGTCATAAGCACATTTTTTTTAAATTGCAAGGACAGAGCCGAAAAATTTAAAAAGTGAAAAAAAACTATACCAGGCCTAGTCGGAGGCCTACATAGGGGTATCATGAAATTCGTACCGTAGATTTGGGAAATGTAATGGAAATGGTGGTTTGTCACGAATGAGTGGAAGTGATTCAGATTCAATGATGGGTTTGCGAAATTAATCTTGAAATCTACGACAAAAATTGTTGGACAATGTGGTGCTTTATAGTACAAATTTTGCAATATGTGATGAAATGGATTGACGGAATCAATTGATCCACTAAGAATATCTCATGCAGCACGGTAAAGACACCCGGCCAACGCCAATATAGTCCCCGAAGCAAAGGGTGGGGCCCAAATTAAACCCCAATTGCAATAACACCAAATAATTTGTGGTGGGGCCACTAAAATTTGCATTTCCCCGCCAGATTTGCCTAGATACGGGCTCCAAACCTAGTCTGCCAGTATGTTTGGATCCCTTTTATGACTACACGTATCTCCAAGCGAGCCAGCGTGACTACTGTGCGCACGTTGCCATGGCAGCAACTCCATCCCAAGCTAAAGTGACGAGAGCACCTACTTGCGAAAACGAAGAAGACGTTCAAACGTGGCCGTTAGGGGATTCCAAAAGGGCCTTGATGTGAAATGCCTCACAATTCAATTAATCACCCACTAAAAGTGTCACAAGCCACAAAAGGTACATAATGACCTTGCAATGACTTCACCCTTTTAAGCATGCTCAACATAACAGCAGTTATGAGATCAAAAGCCATACCACACCAGATAAGGAGCTTGTTCGGAATTTTCAGAATTTCTTTCAGGCTTGGGGCAGCCTTGCTATCAATCCAGCAGGAATCCTCTAGAAGGGCACCAAAATCCTGCCATATACAAGAAGTATATTTCAAGGTTATCATCTGAGAAACATACATATTTGTGGACTTTTGTAAATAACAAACAAGCATCTTGCCTATCTGAGATGATCGTGTTCTTAGTCACCACAAGCTATCGTTTTCCATAAGCTATCGTTCTTAGTGATGCAAGGTCATTTGCTTTGGAAAGAGAAGTTGAGAGTAACAATCCAGAAGATGTCATGAAACCCTTGCTGCACCTACGGGTGCCAATTTCTCCTGTTCTATCCTGCCACAAAGAGCAAGCCATCAGCTCCTTGCCAGGCATTTCAGACTTCAGTTGTAAAGATACATGATAAAGGTGCATGATAAATATGGATGGTAACGGTACATGATAAAGGTACATGATAAATGTGGATGATAAATGTGAAGTATGCAATGACTGAAAAATAATAATTAATTCTACAGAAATAGGCATCTCCTGCGGAAATATGTTCTGTATGTTCGAAATAAACACATGACGTGGCGTGGCCTGGGCTCATAGGCTCACAAGCTCACCTCCAGGCTCACGATCTAGCATTCCCCGTGTTCTTATGAATGCAATACCTTATCTTCCATAAGTTAATAGTTATATATTATAATTTAATTGAATTGCGAGTTGACAATTCACTTGAATTACGAATTTGTAATTCAATTGAATTCTTAATTCTTAATTCAATTAAAAAAATTGCAATTCAATTGAATTGATCAGCTTAATGGTGCAATTATCTTCTCATATATTTGAATCTGGCCTTAGGTTTTTGGTAGGTACCATTGATAGAAGATTCCAAGGAGACAACTACGTTCACGTGTAAGTATAGCACGTTTAAGTGTGAAGCAATGTCGTTTGGTCTCTGCAACGTTGTGGCCATCTTTCAGAGATTAATGGATGTTGTACTTGACAATCTAAGGTGGGAATGTGCACTAGTTTACATTGAATATGATATCAATGTATATTCTGCAGACTTTGATTCTAACTTTATTTAACGGGTGTTGTGCCAACTTAGGGTTCCATGTAGGGAATTCCAAAAAGGCCTTGATGTGAAATGCATCGCAATTCACTTGATCACCCCCTAAAAGTGCGCAATTCAATTGAATTGCAAGGGCAATTCAATTGAACTAACCCTAATTTGCAATTCAATTGAATTGTCAACTAGCAATTCAATTGAATTACCAATTCGCAATTCAATTGTATCGCTAGTTGGCAATTCAATTGAATTGCTGACTACAATTCAATTGAATTGTAATCTATAATTTTTAACTTATTTCTGTATATAATATTTATTTATTTATTTATTTTAAATTATACATATATACATACACAGGTATAAGCTAAAAATACATGTTGCCCGTCTATTCTTGCTGTCCGTCTGTCAATCCTTTGCCCGTGGTAAGGCTTGAGCCCAAGATAAGCCTAAGGGAGAGCGAGAGAGAGAGAGGAAGTCACGAAGCGCTTGTAAAAGCGGGATTGTCTCTCTTTGTGGATGTTGGTGCCAATATATGGCTATGTACATATACCAAACATGATACCAATGTAAGAGTATCAACGTGTAAGAGTTTGATATATTAAACTTATATGGAACACACATCCCAACTTCAACATGATACCTTTGTAAGGGTATCTCAAATTTTGATAATTCTCAAGATGAACATATTTTTTGTTTTCTTTGTCCTGGGCCAGATACTAGTGTTAGGGGACTACATGGTGATGCAGGGGAAGCCTTTCATCAATTGTCAGGTTTGATTTTGTCTGTTTTTTTCGGAGCCAACCATGTTTCTTTTGCCAGTGAATCACAGGAAGCTGCTAATCTGTCTCCGTCTCTGGCTCTCCCTTTCTCGCTGAGGCTGAGGGTGGCTTCACAACTCCACAATTTCCTCAAGGGCACAAGAAAGAGGGGCAGCAAGAATAGATGGGCAACATGTATTTTTAGCTTATACTCTTATATGTGTATAAATATAATTTGAATATATACATGTACATATATATTTTATATTATATACAAAAATAAGTTAAAAATTATAGATTACAATTCAATTCAATTGTAGTCAGCAATTCAATTGAATTGCAAGTTGACAATTCAATTGAATCGTGTGCCGACAATTCAATTGAATTGCAAATTAGGGTTAGTTCAATTGAATTGCCCTTGCAATTCAATTGAATTGCGCACTTTTAGGGGGTGATCAAGTGAATTGCGATGCATTTCACATCAAGGCCTTTTTGGAATTCCCTATTCCATGTCTAAAGGTGAAAGCCAAGAATTGTGACTTATGTATGGCTAAACTACGGTTTCCAGGTCATGTCTTTTGTGGTGAAGGGTTTAAGCCTAACCTCACTAAAATCTAGGTTGCGTGGAACTTCCCACTCCCTCGTGACAAACACTTGGTTTATGTTTTTCTTGGCTTGGCTTCATATTATCGCAGGTTTATATCGGGTATTACTTTTTTTAATACCAACCGGGTCTTGGTATTGAAAAGAAATTATTTTTCAATACCAGCCGGTTCCATAGTATTGGAGGATCACTTAATTTTAATATCCGTCGGTTATCAATAGTAGTATGATTTTTTATTTGCGGGTGTGTATCAATAGGATGGGTATTCCAATCATAATACTAGCTAGTTATAAACCCGGATATATATATTAAAATTAAAATTAAAATCACCAATAAATCATTAATATGTCTTTTATTAAATTTAGAAACATACTTGATTTCACAAAGAAATTGAATATTCTGTTGTAAAATTCAGACTTTGCATTATATAATATTGTTGCTGATTTTAGTATGCAAGTGAAGCAAGCTTAATTAAAAGAAAACTGATTGCAAGCCTCGTCGTCAAACATGCCAACATCTGCAAAGAGGTCCTCATATTTGATGTTCAATGTTCATCAATCATATTGTCTTCCGACAGAAAACCTTGATCCATTGCTCAACCACCTTGCAATCCATCCGCACATCATCCGGCCAATTCTTTAAAATTAGCATCAATGCGTCAAGGTTGTCAATGTCAAGTCGACATCGTCACATACTACTAATGAGTCCAGCAATGCTAACGATTTGTTCGGTCTCTATTTGCGAATCCACAATCCCAAAAATTGCTCTAGCAAAGAAACTGATGCTCGGAAATTAAACCTCGTGAACCTTCCACCACCCAAGGAGACATTTACATTCATCAATATTGACATCTATCCGACGGAACAACAATAATTCAGATTTGAGAAACCAATTGTGGCTTTTTCATTTGAGGTGGTTGATCCAAATAAAGAATCTTCAAAAGACACATCTTGTAAAAAGAGAGTATGATGTTGACCCGGATTCAAGCGCTTAAAGATGTTGGTCAAAAGTGGAAATGGCAACCACATGTGTACCGCTAGATGTCCCTGCCCACATAATCAATAATCAATGATAGGCCCTTGTATCGGGGATCAAGCATGAGGGCCAACATATTGTGTGCCTTATCCGCTGAAATGAAACTATAAATGACAAAAATGGTTGTATCATGGAAACAATCAGTTAGCCTACATGCAGACAGATAAAATATCCAACTTAGAATCAAAATCCCCAAGTTAGCAATTAGGGTTCATATTGGTCATTTGCGTGAAATTTCATTGCATCGTCATAGACAAAGAAATTGTTGCAGCAAGTGCATCAGAAAGTAGTCAATATCCCCGCGATTGATTCATAATACATTGATGAACCACCAAGGTCAGGGCTTCAGCTTTGTAGCTATATCCCATCTGGCAAGTTGGGCGGCGCCGCACTCACAAATTTGCCAGCTTGTGGGCTCGGTACAGGTGATTGGAGTGTCAAGCTTTGCCGCCCATAATAAAGGTTTATTGCATCACGGTATTCCAATGTCTCTTGAAATAAAATCATCTTCGACGCAAAATCTGGTCTTCACGGATGTTTTGAGTTTCGGAGGTGACAGCCCTGCGTCTATGCATGCCTTCGCCCATTCCCGTTGACCCTTTCCAGATTTCTTGGTCCAAGCAATTGTTGTTTGAAGAACAACCTGGGCATCTTTCAAAAAAAAAAAAAAAAAAAGACTCCGACCAAAGCCAACGACGTGACTAAGAGCTCGTGAAAAATCTCGAGTCTTCTATCGTGCGAGGGTAAATTGGATGCTGGTATGACAGACATTACTACAATAAACTGGAACTAAAAATAAGATGAAAAATTGTACCGGAGACTCGCACCGCCTGCCGCCATCGCCATTGGTAAACAAATGCGGCGATTCTGGTCCTTGCAAGCGCGCTCTCCTTTCGTAGGAGCTCAATAACCGTCACTGCACCCGAAACCGACATCATCTACCGTTGGATTACATTTCACTCCATGAAATCTACAAAATCCATAGATAATGTCGAATTCATGTACAATCACGGATTGTCACCATATCTGAAACGGACATTATCTGCGATTTTTGTATATTTTATGCAGCGAAATGTAATCATCCGCTAGATGATATTGGTTTTGCGTACAGTGACGATTTGGATATGCACATCTTACGGTGTTCAAACCCTAGCTCATCATTATGCTCCCCCATAACTGGTTGAGTATGTATCTACTAACGACTGGCTCACTGGACGCTTGTTACAGACAGTAACATGCGACCCTCACAAAATTTGATAACCTTCTTGTGCATGGATGTAAAGTATCGATAACCGAGCTGGACATGGATGTAAAAAAATCGATAATTGGGTTGCGCATGGATGACTGTCACTCTCTCGATGTTTCGAAAACCCGGTTATGTCCGGTTACCTAGTCCATTATGTTGCAGTATCCATCCACTTCCTCTGCGCCTTTTGTTTCTCGAGCCCTCCGACTTTTTTCCTCGTACTCGCTTCTCTTCTTTTCTTGCTGCATGTTCTTACTTTACGTCCGGCATGTCCACTTCCACGCACGTCCCCACCCAGTTAATTGGTAGCAGCTTGTGAGTTTATTTTTGCTTAGTTACAGTACTTGTGTAGGTGACATTTCATGTTTCCGACTCTCCGAGGTTGCGGGGTTTTTAAAGTCTGCTTCTGCTTCTGGAGAGGAAATCAAGGTGATTTGAGGCGCGGAGGTGCACTTGAGGTGCGCAACATTATTTCTTTGTTTCTGGATTCATGTTTGTGGTTTGTAGAATAAGGTAGGGCTTATTTTCTTGTACAAGTTTGCTGATGGTAGGTCTCGTTCTGTATTGGGGTTTGTTGTTTGCAACAGAGGTTTAGGGCTAGAGTTTAGGGTGAGAGTTTAGGGCTATTAGGATTTTAGGGTTTACAAGTATGGGTTTTGCTTGCTTTGCGATAGCGGTTGGGGTTTGGAGAGACCACGAAAGAAGAAAATTCGCAAACGTTGATGAAATTTTGATTGTTGCTTACAGAAATGCCTCTGAGGGACTACTTAGAGGTGGCTACTGCGCAGCTATGCAATGACATTGTTCTCAAAGCTGGTGGTCGCATTGAGAAGGACAAGCTTTGGAGCCAGTGTGTGCATGGACATGATGTTATTGATGTACATAAGAGCCTGCATATGTGTGTCAAGATTCTGTTGTTAATCGGCCAAGCGTTGACAAATGATCGAGATAGACTTCAAATGAAGATGAAGAAGGCTGTGGCCAGAATTGAGGAGCACATATTGCCTCATAGTTCACACGGTGAAGAAACAATGTCTCAGATTAAGGATGACATTGAGAGTTTCTTAAAGGACAACGGTCTCCAACCCACCATCAACCAGCAAAAGCAGTTGTTCCAACTTTGAAACCGGGAGCAGAAACTTCGAAATTGAACATCTTCATGTCTGCCTATGTTGTTTCGATGAGGATGCCCACTACAGGAAAAGGGGTGGGGGGGGGGGGGGGGGGGTTTCGACGCCAGGGCCACGCCGCAATGTCGGGCAGGGGGGAGGAACCAAATTTGCGACGTCCGAGGGTTACAAGCCCGTCGCAAGGGCGTCACCAAAAAAACGTCGCAAATTTACGACCAAAGGGGGTCGCAAAAAAGCGAAACCGCGTTTTGCGACGCCTGGGCGTCGCAAAAAAAAAAACCCTACTCTGCATTGCAGAATTAGCACCGTCCGAGGGTCGCAAAGTGCGATATCCGGACGTCGCAATTTAAGGGGGTACATTCGAATTTAGGCGGGAAAATTTGAATTTCAAAAATTTGTTGACCATTGACTCCGGCGTTGACCATTGACTCCAGTTTTGTCTAATGGAGATATGTTCATTGATTTACATATATCATGCAATGCATACTTGAACGTAAGACCTCCACGTTATAACAATTCTAAGACACTGCAGACTAACCAACACACATGCGCTACATCTATGTATCACAAAAACAATCTAATTATATATATATATATATATATATGAAGATTTATTTCAAGTTCCTTCTAAGGGGGTCCCTCTTGTGACGCCTGGGAGTTGCAACCTCCACAACCTTAGTGCCCAGCCCCAGCCCCAGCCCCAACGTCGTCGTCGTTGTTGCACCCCCCCCACCGCCAGACACCCCAAGCAACGTCCTTAGACTACAATATCATTGCGACCCCCTGTGGCGATGCCGTTGCGACCCCCTGGCGTCGCAACGTTGACCGTCCCAGCGCGGGGCGCCCCAACGAGACTTTTGTGAAGTTGAGGGCCGCAAAGCCAAAAAAAAAAAAAAAAAAAAAAAAAAAAAAAAAAAAAACTCTCATTGTGGTGATGTTGTTGCAATGTCTTGGCGTCACAGATGCGCTGGGGCGCCCTCAGTGACTTTTTGAGACACCGGGGCGTCGCAAGAAAAAATATCTGTCATAGCGAGGGCCCTCTTTCCGCCTTCATGCCACCTTGCAATGGCTGGGCGTCGCAATGGTGTCGCAGCGGGGGATTGCGACGCCAAGGGCGTCGCAAAAAAAGCGCCGCGGGCTCGGCGTCGTGGGCTTAGCGCCGCGTGGGGCGTGGGGGCGCGGCTGGCGTCGCAAAACCCCCCCCCATTTGATGTAGTGCAAAACTTATTTCTACATCTATTGACGGCTGTCTACCATCGTCAAACATATCCTGCACCACCACATGAGGTGTCTTTTGAGGATTCGTCTCCTGATGTCCTAGATGAGGAGTTTGATGGTGTTTGTGACACGAATCGGTCTTTTCAAGGATTCAACGTTTCGGGTGAAACGATCTCTTTTGTTTCCAGGCCTCTTGATGACAACATAAAAACGGTTACACCAGTTTCTGAACATGGTACCAATGCTCTTATCATAGTTGAGGTAACTAGCCAAGGTGGTCAAATGTTCAAAAAATTAGCTCAGCTGGAATAAGACCTCGAGTATGCTCGAATCCAGACAAAACTGAATTGTATTCAAGAAATTCATGAAGTATATTCCATCTCTTTGGAGGATATTGCAATCAATTTCAGTACGTATCAAGTCATGTGAACGAACCAGAAAGACAGATTCCTTCAAATTTTGTAATGTTAATTCTGCCTAAACAAGAGATATCAGAATACCTTTGTTAAACCGTTTGAAGCTTGACAGAAGTGGCGACCTATCTATGTTTGAGCTATCTTGCATCAGTCTTTTTCATTTATGTTATTTGTGGTTTACTTGATGTTTGTGTCACATATCAATCATTTGTTATTTGACTCGGTTGTTTGTTTCATAGGTGGTGGCATTTGCGGGTATCAACACGACGCAGATTCATTACTACGGGGATTACTATGATTTTATGTTTGGTAAGATGGTTATCTCTTGTTTTCCAGAGTATTTTCCCCGGCTTTATCACATGACGGTCCTACTGGAGGACTTTTTTTCTTCTGCAGCAATCATAAGTGATTCTATTTCCATTCTATTTCCAGCTACTTAGATGTTTTATAAGTTGAAATTGCATTATACACTAGTTCTTTGCATTCACTAGTTGAAATTGCATTGTACATTAGTTCTTTGCATTCACTACTTTGATTATCCCTAATAGTGAAGGCGGGTTTATGATGCGGGTGGGTAATTAGTGAAGGTGATACTGAATTTCATTGTGATGTAAAATTAACGTGATATGAAGATTTCAGCCACTCAGTAAAAATTTCAGCCCTTACTAATTTTGAAATTTGCAAAATAGTGTGTGCTTTTGGAATTAGTGTCACACGCACTATTAGGGATAATTAGTGTAGTTCTTGCATTTACCTACATTTGATTTTGATTATGCAGGTCGTCCTAAGTTCAACGTTCAAACAATAGCTTGGAGCTTGCCGAAGCTTGATTTCTGATGTGAAGGAGATCCTTGGAGAGTTGATGAAGGTTAAGAGACAACAAGATATGAACTATACTACCTTGACGAAGGTGCAAAACTGGAACTATATTACCTTGGGAGTTATTGTTATAGGTTTCTTGGCAATATTACAGTTAAGAAAGTAACCACTAGGAGGCCTTATTAGCTTGCCCATCACTAGTTCATGAGTATTTACAACTAGTCTTAGAAACATGAATGGCTCAATTGTTGCCTTCTCCCACATGTAAATGTTACATTTTTCAAGTAAAGAGAATGCTATCAGGCATTGCAATTTTTTCCCTGAAATAACATTTTGCAAGTATAGTGTACATCCTTGTTCCTCGGATGGCATTTTGATGGGTGTAGGAGTTGCGACGGGTTTTTGCTGCCAAGGACGTGATGGGGAACATGCTTTGTGGCGTTGCACTCCAATTCTCCAAGCCTTTTTTTTATCAACGACTCCATAACAGTATAGTTCGTAGATTTGAGTCTAAAAGCTGCTCATCTCCATTCTTGAGTGCGATAAACTTTCATTGGTGAATAGATTCCTTTCATCTGCTGATACTCAAGTCTTATGGAGGCTCTAAAGCCCTCAGAACTTAGTAGTAATTTGAGTAGCCTTACCTGGTGCCTTCATTCAGTTAAACCCGTGAAGTGGAATAATGCACTAAGAAGAAATTGTGTGGAACATGTAGCTCATTCATGAAAGTGGATTCATTTTGGATTCATTTACACTTGATGTAAGTATCTCATTGCCTCCACTTGCGGAGGGCCCAATATTTATATTATGTTATTTAAACAACAGAAGACTCTACAGAAAAGCCTGAAGTCTTATTACTCATGTCACGGTGATTAATGTCAAGGATAATTAATTGAAAGTTCTAAAACTGATATTAAAATAAAGCTCAAAGTTTCAGACACAGGGATGGCAGATGCAATATTGCATTCATTCAAGGAGCTTGGGAGGCTGGGTAAATATGTAATGTTCATAATGTTGTTGTGCAAGTTATATAACTTCAAAACATCTTGTTAACGTGAATCATATTGTTGTTGTGATGCTCGACTAGTGTGCTTTGTGTAGGAGAATAATGTGTACTTATTTTGTACAACATGACAGCAACCGACATTGAGTCTAACATGAGTCTAACAAATCTAAGTTCCTCATTCTAGCAACTCTCCAAACTGGCCTACCATAAGTTACCACAATCTCCTAATGGTCCACAATTCATCATTCACTCAACATTGACCACTCGATTGCTAATTTTGTATAACTTAATAAGCTCGTACTTTAGAAACTATATAATTTCTGAATTAGCTCTTAATATCATGGGCAAGCTCCTTAATAATGTTAAATACCTGTTGTTTGAACAATAGAAGAGAGATCATAGGCCCATTTTCTATGTCGTGTAGAGGCTGAATGATGTTGGTTTGAAAGTACTGGAAATCTACATTGACATATATATGTTGTTTTAACCTGCAAAGTGCAAAGATCAAACACAGGGCCGGATGCATAAATGATAATGCATTGCTCACAACTTGCACAACTTGCAAAACTTAACTGCCAATGTGTCCCTCTTCTTCGCAAGTAATGTTTCCCAAAGATAAAACCAAGGGATAGCCACTGACCTTTCCATTGTTTGAGTGATGTCTAATCACTATAGAATATTAGAGGGGCTATGATCCCACCCAGCCAACCAATGTAGCCTTGCATAAATCGCCACCAATTGCAAGTGCTTGGGACAGAGAGTATGAAGGTTGTCTTGTACTAGATGATGGAACCAACGATGGTGGACCCAGGTCAAAACCCTCACTATTGGCACGGGCTGAAAAAAAATGTGGAAACAGCTACTGAACCAAATACTTCAGCCCTTGAAGGAGCTAAGCTTCAAGTAACATTCTATTAAACATGATATGTCGTCAATAATATTTATTGAACTGATTTCCACATAATTTAGAAACTATTGGTGACAATGACGATTCATATCTCAATTGTGCATGTGCAGAGGAACTATCATGATTAATCCCCATGGGGTTGAGCACTTCGTTTTTCCGTTTTTTTTTTTGCGTATGTATACGATCATCCGGAAGGGTGCAAGGTAATTATGTTTTGATAGATAAAGTGAATTGAACGCTTTTCAAATTCCTACATGTAATATTTGCTTCTCAGACTTTGTAGCCACATTGTCTTTGACTTACTAGGGAATTGGCCCTCCACAGAAATGATATTGTAGCAAGGATATTCATTTGCCATAACTCAAACTGAAAAATCGCAGGTAGTGTGTTGAGGTTGGCTTTGATGTTGTTAATGCTATTATGTACTTCGTCTATTCACAGGTCACAGGGACCCACGATACACAACGGCCTTGTAGCTTGTGATACTATGCTACCAGTGGTTTATCAGACTGAAATGGAGATGAAATCAGTCGTCAGCGCCATGAATGAAGCACAATCACAAGTTCAAGCCACTGAAATCTCAAAGCAGTATTCTTTACATGCAGTTGAGGTATGTGAATGTCATATTTTTTGAATAACAGATTCAATTATTTTAGTGGGTCCAACTTAGAAAAAAAATGGTAGATGCAATAGGTCAAACAACCTCTAACTTAGTAATTCTATTTGCAGTGTGCTTTGTGGGGCTTCAACGGAGGTGAGACTGAGATGGCCGGATGCCCATACAAGTGCATTCATGTCGATATTTTACATCAGTCAGATCTAGGAGTCTTTAAATATTGGTGGGCATTCTTCAAACGTCAGATAATACTCAGAGCTGGAGCCTACAAGAAATGGATCGTCGCCTCTTAAACATCAGAAGGACCTCCCGCTACCAGACATTTCGGATACCTGACACTGAAAGAGGTGGCTACTTCTGCTCAAATGCTCATTTCGCTGCCTTTGAACACTGAGCGGTGATGCAAGTCTTAAATACATCATTGAATTTCTATGTTCTATCATTTCAATTTTCGTGGAGTAGTAATACTTGATGTGCAATAGTCGTTCAATCTAAATTTGCATGGCTTTTGATGGTCACAACTTGTTTGATGGCAGGTTATTGTTGCATGTATGGTGGGTCTCTTTGCGGACAAGTATATCACAACCATCATGAAATTTCTTGAGTGATACAAGTTAGCGTGCCCATATACGTGAATATTCTGAATCTAAATTATCAGAAATGGATGCACGTATGCACCAGTAAGACCTCCCTCACACAGTAGTAGTTTGAATAATCTGATTATCCCATACAATCGCGTATGAAGTTCATCATCACTCAAGAAACCCACTAGTTCATCAAGCTTTTCGATCTCAGGAGGATTGAACTTACGCCGCTTCAAAATAGGGCTACTCATCGATTCCAGTGGATGCTTCCCTCGCATGTCCAATATTCCCTTCTCAGAATCAACGTCCGATATTCCAAGCTCGTCACTTAGAAAGTTCTGTTAATAGCCCACAACATTAGCCCGTGTATCAAACTCATAAGACCAGACAATCAAATCGTCCATCCAAAAGAGCGTCCAGCTTTCACCAAGGTCTATCAACATAGCCACTAGTTTCAAGTCTTTTGAAGCAACATTCGTCAATGCTAAGCGCAATCCTGAGCAGGTTTAGGATTTAAACTCCTGTCAGACACTCCTGTCTGATATCTGACAATTCACTTCGTACATGGATTGTGATGCAGAATTTGTATTCGGATTGTAGATGTACACTCCATATTTTTAGTCTTCGAAGACGAGCGAAGCTGTCATGAGAGGGAGTTCACCTGACAGTGTGCTCACCATGAATATCAGTAGACTCATCAGATTGACAACAACTTTGTAGGAAAGAGAGGGCATCGTCAGTATGGTTTCAGATGTACTAGTGCAAGAAATCTCTCTACCCTAGAATGCTCAGTATGCTTATTTTAGGGATTCTACGTATTTATCTAGTTATATACAAATTTCAGGGCCATCCTACATTTCAAGATGAGTTTGCAGGAAGCACAAAAATCTTCTTTTAACCTTGTCAAAGTCCATGCAATGAGGCACTTTAGTGACTCTATAAGACGCTCAGGATCACCTTTTGAATATAACAACAACATATACGAGCAATTATACATCAGCTTGATGAAAGCCGTGTACGAGCAACCGACGTGATTATACAGGCCAAATCTTAAAGCACAACTCAAGCTAGTTGCAGGCTTACAGGCGACGAATGAGAGAATTAAAGGCTTTTGTGGCTACGACAAAGATGGTGACTGCTCTAGATCAGGTGAAGTAAATCAAACCTCACTTTTGAAATGGAGCCTCTAAGGAGCCTCTAATCATTTGGTCAAGACTCAAGGCATATATTGACAAATGTATTGACACATGCTGATTCATCTTTCTTCTTTGTAGGTTGCGACCATGGGTGAGAACATACTGTCTAGTACCAATGTCAACCTACGAGTTTTTTGGCTGTGTCCCGCCTTGAGTCCAATTCCTGGGACTGCGGGAGAGTTTGCTTTGGGTACTATACCAATAGAGGGTGAGGAAATTGGTCTGCTAGTATATAAGGTTATCAATAGTCTGGGTTTAGTTTTCATTCCCGTCCATGTATATCTTCAAACAATTTCGCAATTCAAAAAGGTCAAGCTGAGAGGTAAATGCATTGCAAGGGGGTGAGGTCTTGCAAGTATCTACTTCTCATGTGGTGCCTGTAGGCCCCGTAGATCGTTTTGGGAACTTACCATTGTATGCGAGAGCTTCACACGACTCTTACGGAGGCCCATACTACAGTGATGTGTCTCTTCAAATGGAAGATCTACGAAGAGAGGAGATAACTCAGTATGCACAGCTCCGACTTTTTTTTTTCGAGCATCATTCATGGATTCAACAAGTTGGAAAACCGTGCAAAGAGAATTGACGTTTATTCGATTGTACAAGGAAATACCCTACAACAAGTTGAATATATTCTTGTAGAGTTGAGTTCACATGAGCATGCAAAGGCGTTTGAAACGTCCTCAAAATACGGGTCCCCGCTTTCTTGTTGTTGACATTGCAAATATTCTTCGCGTGGTCCATGTATTGCCAAATTTCATGGAATATGACAATTTTTTCCTGAATTGAAGAATTTGAATTGAATTGACAAGTGTGGATTGGTGTCACCGGGTATTGTTACGTCAAGTGGTTCTTGACAACATTCGAGACAATGATGAGGCTGGGACTCATTACC
This sequence comes from Takakia lepidozioides, assembly GCA_030704615.1. Lineage (NCBI taxonomy): Eukaryota > Viridiplantae > Streptophyta > Takakiopsida > Takakiales > Takakiaceae > Takakia > Takakia lepidozioides. The sequence continues at coordinate 62,223,877 of CM060732.1, forward strand.
GCTAGGTATCCTACACCTCTTGAGGTATCCACCAAGGATGTTGTGGCTGTTTTCGTCGAACGTCTGTCCATTCAAATACCAAGTACTCTATGTTTAAGCTGTTGTATGGCAAAACATGTCACAGTCCTTTACATAATATTCCTTTTATCACAATGGCTACTGACCCCGTGGATTGGGATTCCTTCTTGGCTAACATTAGTGCTAAGCAGTAAAAATTACAAAGTTCCTGTGACAAGACTAATATTGCAAAAAACGGGCCAGCTCATGCAGGCCAAGAATTACAATCGCAGGGTGTGCTACTCAAATGAATTCTTGCAGGTGTAGTCTGTCTGTGTTAGACTACAGCCCGGGAAAATCATTTCTAAGGCCTAAAAAAGGATTGAGGGGCCATTTTTTTTATTGCAGAGACTTTACGTGGTCGGCAATATCGTTTATTCCCACAAGACCATTTTGTCCCTCCTACTGTACATTTGGACTCCCTTGTGCATTACAAATTGGTGTTTGATCTCACCTACATCAATGTTGAGGGACACTACGTAGTTCTGACACCTGGACGTGAATGAGTGCAGGTGATCCAGACCTGATCTGCTCATTTTTGGCCATTATTCTCGCATAACAGTTGGCAATGCAAGTTGAGGATTTTGATTGGATTGTCTTCACCAGTTTTAGTATCTACATACCATTCGGAAGAGAGGTCATGGCGGCTTAAGAGGTAGACAGTAACATGATTGGGGTTTTTTCTAATGAAGATTTTGTCCATTACCCAGTTTGTAGGGTAAGGTTTTCCCTCTTAGGTTTTTTCATCCCTCTCATATCGGATGCGTAGTATTAGCTTTGGATGTTGGCTTGGTGTTTGCCTCGGTGATCTTCATCTCACTACTCAGGGGCATATGCCCTGGGTAGAGAAGTTAAGTCTTACAAGCTCTGCCTGCCGTGTCACCCCCTTCCATGTCGCTCTGTTCATGTCACCCCATTCTTTGTCACCCCAATCTGTGTCACTCTAGAGGAAGATTTGAATACAAAAGAATAGCTAACTTTACTTCAACAGAGCTGCCATATCAGCTGCTAGGTTTGATGTGTGAAGGTGGGGACACTTGGTTCCGAGAGAGAAGGTGTGTGAGGCAGAAGGATGATGGGGATGGTGCGCGTTCCAATCTCTTGCCCTCGGTGCTGTGGGAGTTCAGAAGGAATTCACCAAACCCAGTTTGTGAATGCCTCTCTTTTCACGGCTTGCAACGATGCAGCATCGGCAGCAGTGGTCAGGTTGCGCGGGGGAGGCATCCAGCTGGGAATTAGGACAGGGAATGGAATGGGTGAGGGTATACTTAGCAGTCGGAGGTCACTTTGCGGCTTGCGTGCAGGCCACTCCAAGATTGGTTCATATGAAGGGGATGCCGGGCTGCGGGACGGACAGAGTGATGCAGGTGTGCAATGCGAAGAGCAGCCTGCAATATCGTCGGCTCTGCATGAGGGAAGTTCGCAGGCAAGTTCTTCGACTTATTTTACGGTGGTTTGTAGAAAGGATGAAGAAGTCGTGTGTTTGACTGCGGTGTTGGTTCGGTGGGAGCTGGAACACCAGGTAAACCCTCGAATAGACATTCCCAGCCGAAACCCCTCTCTGAGGAAAATCCATCCGTTACTTTCTTGATGGGAGTCTTCCCAGCTGGAAGTAACTGGAAACACCGCTTCCGAATGCCATCTAAAGCGTAAAGAGAAATCACCCTCAAAGGCTCATCGATAGGTTGGATTCTTTCTAATGCTTCTGCTTGCATTGGACAGACCCGGATTTTGTGTAGAAAGCCAGACGGAAGACACAATTTTCCCCATTGATTCTTATAATCGAGAATATCTAGTGATCATTCTGATTACAAAACGGATATCCTAACGCATAGGAGCGTGGCAAGTTTGAACCTCTGGTTGTTCAAAGATATTGAACGACCCAACTGTCTTGGCAATCCAGATTCGTACACTTTCGATTGGTTTTTGAAGCTTAACACCTTCAGACTCTCGCAGGGGCCAGCTTTTGACTCGTGATTTTTAACACCCACACTGCATCGCCAGGTAGCGAGAGCTGCAAACATAAAAAAGCGTGACTCCCCCTGAGGCACTATGTGCACTTCTATAACGATGGGAGCTGATTTTCACTAAAGTAGAAGTTTGTTTTTCTTTTCAAGGAAAACACTTCAAGCATTTAAGAGGTAATGCAGATCATGACACATCTTTGAATTTGGGCTCAGGTTGTTCGTCCCGAAATGAGTGTAAGCACACCCCAGAATGGTGGCACCACAAGCCTGCCAGAGAACCCCCCGCAAGCTACAGGAGAAATTGAGGGACCCCCTCTGGTTGTGTGGATTGGACTTACATTTGTTTATATCCTCCTGTATACCTGTGCATTTACTGTGTTCCCCATCCTTGCACCTCTAGAGCCTCTACGTGTTCCTTTGCAATATATCTACTATGCAGTGGTCTTGATTCATGTGTTGGAGGGTAGCTACGCCTGGTATCTTGCCCGCAGAATTGACCCCTCCAATGCTACCAGGTGGTCCTTGCAAGCTTCTTATGTGGGCTATTTCTCTCTTCGGCTGCTGCTAAGAAGGGTCAAACACAACAACTCTGATGATACTAGGAAAGACTAGGTAGAGGGAAACCTTAATACCTCTGAGTGCATAATTTGTCATCTAGACATTTAGAATTCCAGTCTTTTCGTCTCGTATCTGCCATCCATCTTGTTTTGTAGTCTCTCTGTCCTTCAACACAAGAGTTGTGTTTGGACTTACCATTGGCTGACAGATGAAGCCATAGCCTTCTTGGGCCTTCTGTGTACCCTAATGCGAATTGGACTGACCACAATTGTAAATTGCCTCATTGATTCTGTTTATCAAGGCAGTGGCGAACGATTATGCAACGGTAGACAGGTCAGGTCCACATTTGATAGCGATGGGATTGCAATAGCCACAGCCAGCAATGATCACAGGGCCGGGTCCCACACCGTTTATGTCAGGATGGCCTGATAGTGCTATCCATGGTCGTGTTTATGGAATATATTCTAGGCACTTGGTGATGTCCACTATTTTCCCCACATCTTTTGTGACTGATGTAAGGGGTATAAGAGGCCTCATGCCTATACACGATTTGGGGTGATTTGGTCCACCAAGGAAAATTATGGGTTTTCGAAGTGGTATAATCAGCCCTTCAGCCATGAAGGGGCATGTGCAAGGACAGTTTCTGCCATAGATTCAAACATGACAAACAAATGTGTAGGTTTGCTTAACTTACGTTAAAACCAGATTGGCAAATTTTCGCAAACCTTGTCTTCTAACTCAAAGTTGTGAGAGTACTCTGGGCAAGCCTGGCTAGATTCCAAGTGGCTGTAAGGGAGATTAGTGAAGAGTCAAGAAAGAGAAGTGTGCAATGTTGTTGTACCACATTGTCATTCACAGATTTACACTTCATAGATTGTTTGATCACTCTCAAGCCCCTAGCAGGATGAAGATGTTTGAGCAGGAGATTGACGCCATCAAATAAAGCGGCGGGCATGGTAGGGTCACATGAGGAAGTTTGTATTTGGTTTACTCGCCGCTGTTTGTGGAAAACTGACCTAGCACCCATCCATGTCACTATCCACAATAATCCCAGGCCTTGCTAACAGACTCCAATTCTAGAAACAACTGGGCATTTTTCTGCTCTTAAGAAATTGTCTGCATGCTCCTAGAAGCTTGCTTGTCATTGGTTGCAATCAAGAAAGGAAAGCCCAGCAGTGATTGTTACTCAAAGAGAGGGGAATCTAAGAAAAGATATTATGAGTGTTAACATTTAGAGGTAATGACCAGCAATGATCCCAGACTCTAGAGTAAGACATGAAATGAAATGGTACTTCATGGCTTCCGCAGAAAGCTCAAAGAGCTTATAGAACAAAAGGAAACAAGAAACAAGAAAGAGAAAAAAAACACAAAGAGGGAGCCAGAAGCAACCCCAAAAGCAACTACTGCTCAAGGGATTGCCTAAGGGTCAAAGCTTCATGCAGGTTAAGCTGCCAAGCATTTCTGATAACGGAAGACTTCTGTGAGAGATTGGGTTGCGCAGAATAACAGTTGTATCTCCCATATTTAATAGTGGAGAGGGGGTAAAAGAAGTGTTCTTCAGTTTTGATACCCTGGTTGCGCCTGGTGCATGCTGGGCAGAGGCGGAAGAGGGAAAGAAAGAGAGAAATTTCATGAAGTCCATAGGAAGTTCAACTTGGAAAAAGAGAGGTAGAGAGATGGTACAGTTATCTCCAAGGGCCTCCTAGTAAGCTAAGATTGAAAGGAAAAAGGACTGTCTATAATCAATGCAAACCAAATACTCATTCAGAAGAAACTCTGAAATCCAAAATCCCTTGTGCTCCAATATTTGAATCTATTTTGTCAAAGCTGTTTTGAAGTTTTGCAGCTGACTTGTAGATCGCTGTGTGTACATGGGGTCGGTACAAGCAGCTATGGGCCTCTGCTCTAGGCCTCCGGTTTCGTTCAACTGGAAAACCAGCTGATTCGCCAAGGGTGTAGAGCCGCTCCATAACTCTCTCAATTTGATTCTCTACCGGCTCTTTTTCCTGGATGTCAAAAAGGCTTATGACACAGTCTGGAGAGATGGCCTATGGTTCCGCCTCTGGTCTTGTGGGATCAAGGGAAAGATGTGGAGAGTTGTCCACAACTTGTATGCTCACACCAAAAGCTGTGTCACTGTTAACGGACAGAAGTCCAACTTCTTTGACATAGACCAAGGTGTAGCTCAAGGATGTACTCTCTCCCCTCTGCTCTTCAATGTTTTCATCAATCAACTCCTCGAGGATGTGGAAAGTGAGGGATTTGGGTTAAGGGTGGGTGATACCACCATACCAGCCCTTATGTTTGCGGATGACTTCGCAGGCATAGGGGAGACTCCAACCAATCTCCAGGAGTTGATTGATTGCGCGAAGAGATACTTTGATCTTTGGGGCTGGAGGCTAACGTCAGCAAATGTGCAGTGGTAGCATTCAACGACAGAGGAGAGGGAGGAAGTGATCTTAAGTGGCAGTGGGGTAGCCAAGAGATCCCGGTCCTCCCTTCCTACACTTACCTGGGCGTTGAGTTCTCCTCCAATTGTAATTGGGATGCACATATCCGGAAAGTTGTTCAAACTGGCAAGGGCAAAGCTCTGGGGCTCACTAAATTTTTCCACTGCAGAGGGGTCAACTCTGAGGTTAAGAAAACCATGCTTTGTCGCGTTATTAGACCTGCCTTGGAGTACGGATCTGCTATATGGGTTGATAACTCCAACCGGGCTAAGTCTCTAGAATCCATTCAAGTGGGGGTGCTTAAGGAGTGTATGTCAGCATGCTCCAAAACAGCCAATGTGGCTGTTCGGGGTGAGTTTGGCATTCCGTCCTTAAGCTCCCGACGAGATGAATTCATGGTCAGATGGTGGGGTCAACTGCAACATATGCCCAACACCAGATATCCTAAGTTAATCGACTCTATATCTTGGAAACAGGACCGCCCTGTCAAACAGGCTAAGTCCTGGCAGAAGAGAGTAGAAGAGATCCTCAAGGACCTGGACCTGGATCCGCAAGTCTTGACCCTGCTGGATAAATCTGACTTAGAGGCTGTATTGTCCTCAGCCATGAGATTGTCTGATGAAAATGAAGTTAGGCAGAAAACTTCCCTGAACTTGTTTCCAGTCTGTGACATGGGGGAGGACATCTTGGATGACCTCAAGGGTCTACCCACTCTCGGCACTAGACTGAGGGCAGGAAGCCTACCTTTGAACAGCAAACAGAAGCAGAGAGGAAAGGGAGAGTGCAATTGCCCGTTGTGTGGGCAATCTGAAGACAGTATTCATTTTCTGATACACTGTCCGGGGTTCTCTCACCAAAGAGACGCTCTCTTCAAATCTATTAAGGGAATTGTGCCTGTACCCCTGTTTACCAACTTTGAAAGTCTCGAGGCTGAGCCAAAAGCCCAGGCCCTCCTGAGGCCTAGTTTTTGGGCAAATCACACACAGCAGATTGATGCTTGTGTGAAAGGATTTCTAGAGGATATCTGGAAAACCCGGATTAATTCTTTATATGGAGGTAAGTCTTACTACCAACGTCAGCCCCTGACAGAGGTAGGTTCTGTCCCTTTTGTTCCCGCTCAAACTGGGCGCGGGGTCAATGGCCACAAGGCTACGGCAAACAACTCCTTATGAGTACAATCTCTACCGGCTGCTCTGGCTGTGTTTCTTGCGGTTTTGAGTGTGTCACTGTCTCTCTATCTATCACTTTCTCTCTCAGACCTGGTCCTGTTGGCTCTCTCTGTCTCTCATCCTGCTCTGTCAGTCATTCACGTGGGCTCTCTGGCCTTGAAAGACTACTAGGCGAGATGGAGTCAATCTCTTTCACAGAAGTGTAGATCTTCCGCTCCTCTTCTCTTATATACATTACCTGGTTTGTTCGACAAGCGGAGTCTATCTCTCTCATAGCACAGTACATTGTTTGCTCTCTCCGCCTAGAATCTGTCATTTCTCTCAAAGCAGACTCTAATCGCTTTCCCCTCTCTACAGCTCTGATCAGCTCATGTATGACGGTTAATCTATCTGTTTTTGGTGTAATTTGTCGGAGAAAGGCATGTACATACGTGTCCTGGAGGGCCTTGCCAAAAACATCGCTGAGAACATTACCCGATGTCAGTGATGCCCTCAATAATTGCAATACCTGCCATTCCACAGTCAGAGTCTCAATCTCTCCATTTCCATCAGTGGGCACAAACACTATGATAGCACATCACTAAAGAATCCACTAGAGTTTGTCTATTGCGAAGCTGACTGGGTACCGAACTTGTAGGCCATTACCACCAGTGGTTGAGGCACATTTGACCCCAGATGACAAGGCAAATGCCCTCAATGCCCCACAGTGCCCCTACAAAGTTCAAAATGGTTGAAAGACGATGAAGATTGATGCAAGGCTCATTCAAGGATCTTAAACTACAAGTTGCATGTGTAAGCTGTTGTGGTGGCATGTCACTTTCAGCAACCACACCAGACCAATTTATGTTGCACCCTCAGGGATTTTGCAGATCGAATATCCTCTGGTAGTCCCTCTCTTTCTCACAAATGGAGCAAAGAAATTACCTCATCAGTGCCAACATGAATGTCAAGACTGTCAAGTGAACTCATATGTTCAACCCTCAATTTCTTCAACAATGCCAATGAGTAAGAGCTGGGGAAAATCTCAAGATTGTCAGTAATGAAAAACTTGCTTCCATCTTTAACGTAGCCATCTCTCATGCTCTTTGTCATGTGAGGCACCTCATGGCCTTCCAACATTTTGCATGGAGTCTGCATTCTTCTTCCATGGCGTGGGCATTTTACTCCAAACCTAAAGGGCAATTCGACAAAGGGTAAGTCTCAGCTTCTCCAGTCCTTCCAATCCTTCTAATGGAGCATATGACTCTTTATTATTTGCTCTTGTTCCCCTCCGATAGAGTGGGAGAATTATCTCTAGACAACAGCTAATTTCTGAAGGGCCTGGCAGCCTAGAATCACACAACATTGTCCATGTAATTGGGTGCCAGAATGAACAACAAAAGTCCATAAGCAATGAGGTGGGTGAGTACATCATACACCAACTTCGGACACCAATGATGTGGTTTGTACGACACAAATGGCCTTGGAAATTACTTGGTCGTGACGTAGCTGCAGTGAGGCACCATGTTGCAGCCATAATAGGAAGGGGACGAGACTGCAGCATCGGGACCGTTTATACTGTCAGTATCTATCACCAAATACTTTGAGCCCAGTCCATTCGTTGGCTTTGGATTGACAAGAAGTTTCTTGTTGGCGCACATCCTTTCCTCGGCTTCCAGCCTCTCAACGCTCTCAAACACATTGGCAATGCCCCCCACTGTCTTGGGGCTGACTAAAGCGCCTGACCCACCAATTGAGAGAAGAGTTATTCAGGAAAACCTTGACGGATTCTAGTACCACATTCTGTGGGCTCTCTCTTGTCAGGCTTTGTCAGCCAATAGGTGCATGATCTGTGGCCATAAGTCGACAACAACAATATCTATCTGAGTGGATTCCTCTCTACCAGTAAGGCCAAATTCCCTGAACAAAGAACTGGTAAACAAATTTCTTGAAGGTTTTACTGGTGGCATGTAGGTGCCATTACTTTCAGACAGTAGTTTGATGATGCATCCGATCGGCAGTGTTAGAAACCCCATGACCAGATCCACAAAATCCTTCCCGGCCTCCACGAACAGAACCTGCTTGCTCGTTTTGCTGAACATAAGAGTCACAGGGATGCCTTTGTGGCTATCACTGGGTGAATTGAACTCCATTCGCAGGTGTGTTTTCGCAGGTGTAGCCATGGGAGGCGAAATTAGATGGAGAAAGAGAGGTGCAGGAAAATGGGACTCAATCCTAATGATCCAAGAAATAGCCTACAACTTTCAAGTGTGTGAAACTTGAGATAGAGAGTGGATTAACAAAGAGACAGAACAGAGGAGGGTTGAGATGATGAACCTCAGTAGCCTAAGAACCCAAGGCCTGGATAGAGAGAAGAAAGAACTTCGTGAAGAGTGTAAGATAAGTACAAATCGGACTTACTAGCCTTGAGAAACTATGTGGTGTGTGTATGTTTGTGAGATCAGAGATATCAAACGGGCTTTGGGTGGGTTCATATCCAGCATTGCCGATGGAGTCTCAGTCACAATGGGGATCCAAATTGGAGAAAGGATTTGCCGTGGGTCTGTGTGTGATTTGTACCAAAAGGATGATAGTGAAATGGAGAGGGATTAGTGGGGACGAAGGTCCCTTCTCTTCAGCCCCCTGCATGAAGCGGTGAACAGATCAGAGCCCTTTGGAGGGAAAGGGAAAGGCAATTAGGTAGGCTAATAAGGAGTCAGTTAGTGAAGGGAAAGATAACTACTGAGGGTTAACGAATTAGTTAAAGACCACTTTCAGCTGACATAGGGCGGTTGGACGAACGAGAACCATGTCTGGAACGAGACAATTTGGACGCACACAACCTTCACAGAGGTTTCATCCACACCCAGCATCCATCCATTCAGGGTTTAGGTTTCAGGGTTTAGGGCTAGGTTCTGGAGGAGCAGAGAAAGAGGGAGAGCGAGAGAGTGAGAGAAGGGAGGGGAGAGAAAGGAGGGTGCTTACTTAGAGCACAATGAAGAGGAAGGGTCGGCCGCCGCAGCGGGGGAGAGGGGGAGGGAGAGGTTCTCGTGGTCGGTTCAATGGCGCTTCCAAGCGCGGCCGTCATCATCTTACAACAGTGTCGGAACCCCCCGGTTGGTACTCCACCTCCTTTTCTGTTTGGTGTTAGGGTTCTCATTGGCCAGATTACGTAAATGAGCTGGAATTGGAGAATTTTCTTGCGCCTAGCTGACAACAATCTCTTACATGGGGTGATTGTGTGCCCCATGTAAGAATGGAAAGCACAATGTCGAATCCATCTCTGCTACTGTAGCCCTGTTTGTTCAGAGATGTGAGAGAGCTTTTAGTATGTGTGCGTTCTGAGGGAGAGGCAATGGGAGAGAAGGGTCACGTTATCTCAGCAATTCAGATTGTTTTGGCATGGATGAACTTTGTAAGCATTCTGGACCTCTAAAATTAGATTGCAAGGAGAGTACCCAGGCCATGTATCCCTCCTTTCCCACCCTTCATAGACACTGTTCGATCTCATCTGTGACTGGGTCTGAATTTACTTGTAGTTACTCAGCTCACGGCAGGCCTGCATTCAGCCTACAGTTGCTTTATAACCAGAAAGATGTAGCACAACCGAGACATTTGGGGCACAATTGGTGCTTGGACAAGGGGCCGGGGAAATCCGTTCCTCCTCGCCACGCACGCAGATTGAATTGTCGATCAATGCAGCTAAAAGTATAGCCTGAATTAAGCACCATTTGAGTATTTAATGAGGCAGAGATGTCCTGACAGCTGTTGTTTGAAGTTAATAGTCGAATTGTGATCCTTTGAGATTACAGTAGGGTGCAAACTACAACATTTAGTTGTGAAGGTATTTCTGAAGTTTCCTATTGTCTAATGCATGCCACAGAAGGATATTTCTGCGGTGCAACTGAAAATTATGGCCCCCTTTTCATTATACATCTGGACTGTTTGATTGAACAGAACCCGAGAAGGAGCGTGCCATTGACGAGGACGCCAGTGATGAAGACCATGAGTTGGTTATGGAGGAACCTGACAATGCTTATTCTGCCCTCCTACAAACCTTGCAGGAAACGAGTGGAACATTTGCCCGAGCTTATGCTCAGCGGTGTGTATGCATGCAGAGTTGAGAGAGAGAGAATGAAATGACACAGATGGAGAATGAATAGGAAGCACCGTGACTGCCTGCGAATGGTGGCTATGATGCACCCTTCAGGTCATTGTCCCAGCAGGCAAGAGAGTTGTCCCTTGGAAAAGGGGAAAGAGGCAGTTCCACCTATGCTTATCATTGATATATCACGTGGTGTTTTCAAACAAAAACTCGAGAGAGAGCATGACAGGTTCCCAAAGGCATTCTCTAGATTACAAGGATGGGTCTTCATTTGTCAGTCATTGCATGCTGGCAGGCGTAGGGAAGAGCAAGGAGGGGGCACCAGCAGTTCGGAGGAGGAAGCAGCAGGCGGTGATCTAGAAGCTGACAGTAACCCTGACACTGATTCAGAATCTCAGTCTGAGATTGATGCTGGTACACCACAAGTTTCACAGCATCTTTTCAGTTCTTGGCACTTGAGGCATAGCCCTTTAAGGACCTCAATTGCTCAGGATGTGGATCCGTGATTTGCGAATCCGTTAAAGCTCCTGTGTGTAAAGGTACCCTTGCACACGGGGATGATCAACATTGGCATAATATCACACAGAATGTGGATTCTTCTCAGAAACACATGGTTTCTAGATGGTGCTAGTCTTTGCATTTGTGATCCTGATATACTTCCCTTCCAAGACCAGGAAGTGATGCAGTGCATTAAGGTTTGATTGCAAGAACTGACATAACAAGTCTCAGCTCCTGTAAAACTGACTCGCGCTTATGTGGACAGAAAGTGAAGGGGGGCATGGAGACAATGAAGAGTTGTCAGTTGCTGATAAAGGGGCAGATGCAATGACAAATGGAAAATGGGGAGGTGGATCTGGAGAGAAGGAAGAAAGTGATGGCGACGATGAAGATGGTCTGTCGGAGGCAGAGAATGATGAGGAAGGCGACCTCGAAAGGTTGGCTAGCGGGGCAAGTGCAGGCACATGTATTGAGTAAGATGCTCCTTTCCATCAGTTTCATTTGTTCGGTCCCAACTCTATGGTACTTCTTTATTAAAGCAAACGACACTTGTTTCAGAAGTCGTCCTGAAGTATGGGTAAATTAATTACTTCCTATGTGTTGGAGTATGTGGTCAGGTACGTGTTACAGAATGGGGTGTCCCTATGTTGTACAGGTAGGTAGTATCGATGTCACTTCTTGGATCTCGATTGGCCTTGCCATAAAATTTAACGGAATTGATGCACAACACTGCAGCGTTGTGCTTGCAAAGGCAAAGCTCTCACAGAAAAGGGATGTGTCTTCACTATGAGGCCATGTGAGTGGAGCAATGTATTTGGTCAAAGAACATGATGTCTTTGTAGGTTCCCATTCAGAAGGACCCTTCGTCAGTTGGGAATTACAAACGTGACTGAGTGTCCCCAGCCCATTCAAGACTCAAATTGAGCACGAGTTGAATGAAGCTGAAATTGCCAAGCTGGTGGAGGGGGAGGGGAAGGCCAAATTCAAGGCAAAGGTTGCAGCAGCAGGGTTTCCTGAAGGAAAGTGGATCACAAATGTTCTTGCCTGTCCCAAGGTGGGCAAGTCCCTTTCATCTTTCATCTTCCTTTGTCGTCCTGGCTCTATGTTTTGTTCTGTCCATTTGAATATCTAGTGGCTCATAATGTGGCTATAGTCGCTATATATGAACGGAGGTGAAGGTTAGTGTCGATGGTATCGTCTCTGAACTTGACTCTGCTGAGTGCACTTGCAGGTAGAGAAGAGTTTAGACATGTGTGCAGTGAAGGTAAGGCTTCAAAAGCATTGGCAAGGCCTTCCCGGGCACATGCAATGGGGGGACTTCGAATCAGAACAGCAAGCCCAGTTCTTCTCTTTCTGTACGATCTTCCATTCTTGATACTTGGGCACACCTGATAGTAATTTGTACAATGTTTGGACAGTGATGGAAGGGTCCAGGTTCCCTCTATTAACACGTTCATTCCCTTGTTGAGTAACGTGAGGTCCTTATTAATTCCTTCTCCTTCTCCGAGTCTCTGAATCTTGAAGGTCTTTTATGAGATAGTGGTGGCATGAGCAGGCAATAGCTACAAGGACATCTTGCATTCAAGAAGGCATGGGTCTCAAAGCAGATTGGACTCGGATCAGCAACACCAAACTACTATGGATGCATATGTGCTTCATGTTGTAAGTCCATGAACATCAGAGGCATAATTTAATGCTAACCAGTACCAGCTTAGAGAGTGTGTACCAGCCGGGGGGATAGCCCGGTGGGTAGGACATTGGACTGCACTGAAGGTCTTGGATTTAAAGGCAGAATGACTGAACCATCAAGTTCTAGTCATTGCTGGCAGCCTATGTTGGAGGCTTCATCACCCAATCCACCTCGACTGTGACAAAGGCATCTCCTTGCAAAATTGTTTTATCTAGGGACGTTCAACCCTCTAGGACAAGGGCTGGGGAAAGAACGTGTCCATCTCTGTACAGGAAGGATTGGACTGGGATAAACAAGGCACATAAGCTGTGTCATCGTAGCTTGCTTGAGTTTGTATGGTGTCCCTTCTGCAGAATGGTTAATATGAGGGTTTCTCCTCTACAATCTGAGCCAACCTCTTTTCTGATGTGGCGTATGAGGTGCAGCTAAACCATGTCTTCAAAACAAGGGATCATGTCACTCACAATAATGAAAAGTTGCATCGTCACCAATCGACTGGGGTTGGTGCAGTGACAGACGTCACAGACCCACCTCGAGATCAAGGGTTCACGCGTCCCAAGGTTTGGCTGTGCCCTGTTTGAATCTTTATTAATCGTACAATCCCATAGTTCTTGTCGAAAGTTCTTGGATGGCAGTGATAGCTTCCGTTACTTGTGTTGCTAAATACTTTGTGGCAGGTGCTTATTTTGTTGCCATTACGAAGTACTGCACTGAAGTTCGTGGAACGCTTGATAAAGCTGGCACCAACCTTTCAAACGGTTTGTTATTTATCTCCCTTGCTGCCCCCTGTGTATGTTATAGAGTTGCTTTCTTTCTGAGCTTTCCGCGGACGTTATAAAGTACCATTTCATTTCATTTCATTTCTTCTTTCTCTCACAGACGTAGTAAATTGCCTTCTGTGTATCTTATTCTGTGTTGTGGTTCTTTGTTCTATGTATGTCCCTTCAACCCTTTGGCCTGACTATGCAGGTTATCAAGTTACTTTCTTTCCCGTTTCCACACCTCTTTCCAGGTCCTAGGGCCATTTTAGAAATTTTCACACATTTTACTCGAGATAGGCAAGTGTACTCCGAGAGCAGAGTGAGATGCTAGTGTCTTCTCAGAGAATGCTCCACCTTGTCAAAGAGGCCCTAAGTGCTAGCAGAATATCTTCATACTGTGCTCCGTCTCTGAGCTTTGCTCAGATGGAATTCTCTCAATGAGAGCATTAATCTTGTTTTTCATTTAGCAATCTTTCTGGAGGTGTCTTTTGGTCCATACGATTTGGGGCTTCCAGAGGATGTAGTGAATTTCTCTTCTTTTTGGATATGGTATTACCACCATTATCAGGATTGTCTTCTCTTGGCAAGCTAAGACCAATGAGTACATCCTTTGTCTGTTGCCTGTCGCCGTCTTCCTCCTTTCTCTTTGTTGACGTGTACCTCAAGAATACTTTGATTAAATGTATTACTCCAATCTGTCAGGGGGATGTGGAGCACAAAGGCAGGTTCTTTGATGATTTTGGTGTAGAGGAGGATGAAGAGGACGCCGATGAAGGAGGAAATGAACCTGCAGGTGCTGGCACTGCAGGGAAGGAACAAGGGAAGAGAAACAGGTTAACTGGAAAGCCTGCTGATTTCCTGGCTCTGTTCAGTGGAAACAACGATGACCATTTCCGGATTGGAATCAAGTTCACGAGGTGGGCTGAGTGTGTTACCTTTGTCTTTAATCCAAAATCGCATCAATAGTAGCCCTTACACCAACCCTCCATGTTCTGTAACTAGGCTCTGCATAATCTACGAATAGAGTTTGGCGATTTTTATACCCTGGTAGGGAAACGGCCATGACCAGCTCAGGCAGGGGTAGTATACTCAGGGACGATGCCTCTAGTTGAAGTCATGGCTACTTTCACAAACAATAGTGGATAAGTACATTGTAATACATTTCTTGGCAGCCCATTTGATTTTACAACAAATATGACTTTGCTCATGAAACTTTTCTACTGTTCTGGCCGAGTGCCCGATGTTGACGATGTTCATCTCTCTCATACTTCCCTACTCCTAATTCTCCTTGTGTCCCTAGAGAGACACTGGTGGTTGCAACTTTTGCAGCTTTCTCTTCCATAGGGCCCCTAAAGGAATGTCATAACAACCATTCACATTGACTGGTAAGTGCATGCGTTCGTTGTCTCTACCCAGCATGGGAGAGACCATGCATCAGTGCAGAAAGCATCTTGGAATCAATTTGGCCCCACATTCCTCGGGGGTTCCCAGTATGGTTATTGTAGTTCTGATATGATCCCGGTAGGGTTTGAGAGGCAGTCCATCCGCCACTTGATTTTCTTTCTCTCCCTTCAACTCTTCAAATTCTTCTGAGGGGTCATGTGTATGATCAATAGCTATAACGTTTGTGTGGAGTGTTTCTTTCAGGAAAAGCATAAAACTCTACAGCGATTTCTATTCATCTGACCTCATTATTGCTTCACCCATTGGACTTGTGACGGTGAGAACTTTATTGACAGTGTGATAGTTGAGTCTGCTTGTGTTGTAAGACTTGTCTTTATCCTAGCAGAGTTCACACATGTGAGAAAGATTCTGTAACCTGTCCTCAAATTGTAATCTAACAGGAAGAGGGGACATTCTGGCAAGGAAGTAGTGGCTTTCTCACTCACTTTGTGGTTTATGGTATCTGTAGCGGATTGGAGAGGCGGAGAGTGCTAAGAAAGAAGAGAAGCAGGATATTGACTTCCTCTCATCCATTGAGGTGAGCCGATTTATAGTGCAGCTCTACATGCTGATGACTAGACTTTTCTTTTTCACTTGCTTTCTGTCTCCTTCATGTGACGCATGTCATTGGCTGTCCTTTGGTGCTTTGGGTCCCCTGGGGCCCCATGGACATAAGTGATTGCTGTCATGCTATCACTCTTTCTTTCCGCGGACGTTATAAAGCACCATTTCATTCATTTCATTTCCTTTCAGGGTTCGTTGGACATCATAAGTTTGCTTTGTTCCCTGCACATTACAGAAGTTAAATTGTAGTGGATGGTGGTTGTAGCTTACCATCAATGTCATAAAACTTTGTTCCACTATGAGGATCAGAAATGCTTGGCAGCTTACCTGCACGAGGCCTTCACCCTTAGACAATCACTCAAACAGTGGTTCTTATTCTTCGCTTTGGTTTTGTTTCCTCTCTCATGTTTTCTTTCCATTTTCTCCCATAAGCTCTATGAGCTTTCTGCGGACGTTATAAAGCACCATTTCATTTCATTTCTTTCTGTGTCTGGTCTTTTTGTGGATGTTATTGTTTCTTTCTGTATCTGCCTTCTCCATGGATGTGATCAAGTTCCTATTTTCAGACGTAATAAACTTCTTTCTATTTTCCTTTCTCTTTCCTCTCTCACACGCACGTAACCTCCAATCCACTAACTGGAGTGCCATCTGTTGTGCGACAGCTACATTTAAGGTCTGGCTAACTTCTATACTGTGGTGGTAGCAAGAACTTGAGCTGCTCCAGTTTATTTGCCAGACTCTATTGTTGCTACTTATGCCATAGCAAAGTGAATAGTCCATGAGTAACGCATTTTGTCTCTTCCTCTTTCACACCTTTTCCCCCATGTTATCCATCACTATACTTAGATTTGGAAAAGGTTGGTGCACTGTATTATGTCTTTGGATGTTGTTGACAAATCAAGAGGTTTGGTGTTGGTCACAGATAGTGGTGCTGGACTACGCAGATGTTATACTGATGCAGGTTCCTCCCCCCCTTCACCACATAGCTTCCACTCAAATGAATGTTGTTCTCTGAACAAGCATCCGTCTCTCTTTGTCTGTCTCTCCCATTCTGCTTGTCTCTCACATTTATATCCACCCTTCAAGACAGAATGTGTAGTGCAAGAGTCAAGGGGGAACCGAAGCTCTGATTTCACTGCCACCTTAAGTCAGTTACATTGCTGCCGTTCTTCATTGCCATGTGAACCTGAAAATATCAGAATGGGGTTGCAGAATTGGTCGCATGTGGTGTCTGTTTTTGATCACCTCAATCGCTTACCTACTCAACAGCACGGCACTGACTTCATGCGCATCCGAGAATGGTGGGTTGTGTGGGATGGTTTCGTCTCTGTTCTGACCTAAAGTATTTTCTGTCACTTACATATGTTGGTAATACATGTACAGATATACAGAAATGTGTTTTTGTATGCTTGCTTGTTTATATGCATGCTATGATGATTCTCATGGATACATGTATGTGCAAGTGTCATGAATGCTAGTACGTGTGGTTGAGCCTGGTTGTGACAGGTATCTGAATGGTCATGCACGTCATTATCGCCAAACGATCGTTCTTTCTGCTTTTCCTGATGCAGGTTGGAACTGTCGCTGTTGCAATTTCCAGTCGCATCTTTCTTTTGGAGGGATAGCAAAGATGTGAGGAGTCAGAGACAGAGGTTGTCAAGCACAGAGGCGGCAGCCAGTGCATTCAAGTCGTTTCCCAAATTAGTAATGTAGTATCAATTCTGGAAGGCATGCCAGCAGATGGAGACCAGAGTTATAGAGAAATGAAATGGTACTTAATAACGTCTGTGGAAAGCTCAAGAGCTAAGTGGACAAGAATGAAATGAAATGGTACTTTATAACAAGAGAAAGCATGAAACAAGAAAGAGGGGGCCCTTCACAAGCAGCCCTAAAAACAACTATTGTTCCAGGGGTTGTCTAAGAGACAACGCCGCGTGCAGATATGCTGCTAAGCATTTCTCATCCTCATAATGGAAGTCGTCTGTGAGAGATGGAGTACCTCGGATCTCATAGTAGAGAGGGCAGTGGAAGGAATATTCTTCACTTTCGATTTCCCTGTTTTTCCACCGCAAGCAGGGCACAGCAGTCCTCAATTGCAGATTGTCCCACCCACCAGTCAGTATCCGCAGACTGTGGGAGCCCACCCTAAACCTCCCAAATACCCTCAGACGAGAGGGAGATAAACCTGCTGACAGGTAATTGGGCATGTTTGCCTGACATAAGTTCCATAAGTTCTCGTCCGATGCATCTGTTGTGGTCCTGCTTGGACAAATTTCCATCCCCTCAATATTTTGTGGCAGTAGGGAAGCAACGGTGCGTATGTGATGCTCAAAAGAAACTACATCTGCAATCCCCAAGGGATCTGTAGGGATGGCAGGACGTTCAGAGTTCAGACATTACATGATAATCTTTTCTGACTTGTGCATACAAAGACTGATCCATACAAGTCAGCTGAAGATAATCTTTTATTTGTGTAGGTGTGAATGCGCTCTTTTATCGAAGTTGTCCCAATCATGCAGGCAAGGTATGCAGTCAGACACTTGCAGTCACCTTGTTATTTCAAATAATTGCTGAAGATGTGCTATTTATGTGTCACATTTTTGAGGAATCAAATTTGAAGAACTAGAGAACAGTAGAGAATGTAGTCAAAATTCCAAAGTTGGCTTACTCTTGTGTTGAGGGTTTGTGCACCCTTGGATCACCAGGTCAGAACTGAGAGAGAACCACCTGAACAGATGGTATAGTTAGCACTTTCAACGTTTTTTCATTTGAACCAGGGGGCTTTGTGCCTTTTCAACCCGGATTGCTGGCTAATGACAAAGTAGCTGTGGGATGACACTGATAGATGACTGGATCTGAAACAAAGCCCAAGATTCTAGACCGATTTGGAAATGCATATGGTTACCACCTTGGTGACAGAGACAGACAATCATTGATCTTATGGAGCTCTGGGTGACCATCAACTTGTGGTTTTATAATGGCAGATAAAGTTGCAATGTGACAGTACTGGAGTGCTATCCAAAGTGGTGCTCCAAGTGCGCCAGGTCACTCTTGCCTTCACCTATTGCCCTCTATTCTTCTGTGCTGTCCTTAGTTTGAATGTTGTCAGATTTGCCACACTATTTGAGGCTTATTGGTGTTAGCTGTATGTTGGTTGGCAATTGTGGGCTGTGGTAGAACTGTATATATTGTTAGTCTTTGTCATATGCACTGGCACTTTCTTGTCTGACATGAGCTACATGCTGGTTGTAAGATTTTATATCTGCAACTCACTTGATGTGGATCACCATACTGACAGGCTATTTTGATTCCAATAGAAGTATTGTGGCTTCATTAACATTTTGTCAATAACCCGTGAAGCCAGATTACCCTGAACGTATTTTGTGTGGCAGGTGTACGAGAGATTTGATTGCCAATCAATTACAGACGTTGATGATGCTCGTTTCAACGTTTTTGTTAAACAGGTAGTGTGGGAGGGGTTTCATTTCTTCAGTTTCAGAGCACAAGCAAGGCAGCAGTAGTAGAATTTTCCCCTGACAAGTACACCAGCCTGTTGGCTTCACTGAGGCAGTGACTTCATCTAGTGACCTCCATTTGATTTCATGATACACTCTGTTTGGCTCTGTGACATAGTGGCCACTTGACCTTTACTACTGACATAGTGACTGAAAAAATGCACTGCTTAGTAACTTGCCAACTGCATGGGTCCCAAAGTGAATTAGGAATATTAGTGGCCCCAAGATTGTAGCACGGTTGTGTTTCATGGAGATAGAAGGCATGTACTGAAGTATGGAATATTGTCTCTCTGGTTGACCTGCAGGTTTTTCCACGCATCAAGAATTCTTTGCAGGTCCTCAAACACTCCTGTCTCTTGAGGCGTAGTCCTATAATTTGGTTACTGTAATTATGTCCTCACAATGCCAGATCCACCAATGTGTGGACACAGAAGTTAGACTCGGCCCTGTGAACCAAAAATTTATATTCTCTCTTGTGTATGCTTGTTCAAACTGGGCAGTGTCTATGGCGACAGGGTTCTGGCAAGCAATGTCTAACAATCTGTCTTGCTGTTTCCCTGAACTTGTTTCCAGTTTGTGACATGGGTGAGGACCCTAAGGATCATCTGAGGGGCCTACCTACCTACCCTCAGCAGTAGACTGAAATCTAAACTGCGGGTTGGGAGTGTACCTTTGAACAATAAACAGATGCAGAGAGGAAAGGGAGATTTTCATCGTGGGGGGGGCCAAAGACAATATCCATTTTCTGATACAATGTTCGGGTCTTCTCATCAGAGAGCGAACCTCTTCGTAGGACCATCAAGAACATAGTCCCTTCACCTCTCTCTGTTCACCCACTTTCAAAATCTCGAGGCTGAGCCTAAAGCCCTCCCCCTGTTGGGTCTAATTGCTGGGCAGTTCACACACAGCAGATTGATGCTTGTGTGAAGGGCTTTCTTGGGGAAATCTGGAAAGCCCGAACCAATTGTTTATACCAAGATAAGTGCCACTACTGGAGTGAGCTCTTGTTCTACTCAAACTAGGCACGGTGTCTATGGCCACAAGTCTACGGTCAGAACATCTCAAGAGTACATTCTCTCTCCCTTGCTGTTTGCAGGGTGGGGTAATGCTTTTCACTCGGTCATATTTTGACTTTGTTCGGCTACGGAACTTTTTGAAATCTGAGAATGCCTCATTTTGCCTGCTTGGAGAGTAAGTCATCTTTTCCCATAAGCTATGGACATCCATTTCATTTCTTTCTTTCTCTTAGATTGTAAAGTACCATTTCATTTCATTTCTTAGATTTAGAGTGCTCAAGCATTTCATTTCTTATTCTCCATCTTATTCGGCCCAGAGTGGGTGCAGGCAAGGTCTCTGGCCACAAGGCTATTGTAAACAACGTCTCACCAGTACATTCTTATTTTTCCATCTTCTGATGACAACATCATTCTAGCTATGTAGTTGATAATTCATCATACTATATAGGCCTAGATATCGTTTATCCGTAGAGTCAAGCATAATTGAGGGTTGCAGCAACATTTGTGGGCCTTATGTTCTTAGCCTTATGGGCTGGTGATACTTGGAGCAGTGCTGTGTTGTCACAGTCGAGCTCCTCTTTTTCTTTCGATCTAGCGATGTCTATGTTCTCATCAGCTTTGTGATCCAAGGAAATATGGGCGGTTTCATACGCAAGGAGAGAATAATTAAACAAGAAAGGAACTTCATGTCCATAAAAATGCAAAGAGCTTTTGGGAGGAAGTCAGAAGAAATCTGATATGCCGGCAGGAGACAGATACATCCGATGGCGATGGATCGTCCATGGTGGAGTCACTAGATTGAAAAACAGAGACATATGCTAACGTCTGTAAGTTTACTTGTCTTGGTTGTGCTGGTTTGGCTTGTGAAGGTACACCAAGCAAAGTGACATATCACGGGGCCGTTCATGGTTTTATCATGGCAAGCGGCGGATAATGGTGTATACTGAGCGCTCCCATTTCTACCACCGTTACAAGGTGTCTTTGCCATTTGGACTTCAGCCCCTTCCACAGTTGAATTGCAGTTGTATGCTTAAAGTGGCTGGTTGTTGGAGGCCCTACTCTCCTGTTAATTATGTCTCCTCTTTTGTTTGTCCCATAATCTCTTTGAGGGAGGTTATATGGTGCCTTTCTTTCTTCATACCTTTCATTTCTTTTTGACCTGCTTAACTCGAGCAATTTTGAAATGATCAAGGGATTTCTGTAGCTCCTGTAGATAGATGACTGGTTACAGAACTGCAGCCACCCAGCCTTAGACAGGGCCACTAGAGGAAGAATCAGGCCAGTAGCCTCAATTGGTTTATGAGGCACATAAGGTTTTGCATTGGCTTGGGTGGGGTCAGTCCTCATCTTTGACTATCTGAAACTGTGATTGCAGATAAGGGGCATCCGGGATCTTATCTTCTATTCACTGCCTTACCACGCCCACTTTTATTCCGAGGTAGGGTCTCATGCTTTGGTTTTGATTTGTGGTTAACAGTGTGATTGTCAGTACGGCCAAAGTATGTCACATGTGTTAGAACCTTATAGAGGGACTATACAGAATCACCCTATGCATTTTACCATGATGTTGATGTCCCCATTAAGCACTCTCGGGATTGTCGTTGGCTCCTGCAACTTTCAGGTTGAGTCTCAGTTGAAATTGCACAACCAGCTCCTGGAGGATTGTATCCAACAGGGACTACGGCCTTCCTGGTGTGACATAGCCCACTTTCACAGGAACAGGGAACTAGTACATTCTCATCTTCAGCTGAAGTCCTTCTCCAGTGACCTTAAAACTAACCGGCATTTGTGCAGACAGACTTCAGTTGCAGACATTCAAACATACAGAACCCCAAAATGCATTGTATGCATTTATCTGAATATTGAGCTTATGAGTGTTGAGAAACTTTGAATATGGTCTTTTACACTGCTTTGGTTTTGAACATCGCACACAGAAGGCCAGTTTTACCATCGTCTGTGTATAGTGTAATCTGCTCACAAAGAATGAGGGTTGATGATGATGAATAACATGGATTCCGGAGTCACTTAATTAGATTTCTAGCTTGACACAAACAAAAGACCACTTCAGAGAACATCAAAGGAGAGAGATGTACTCCTTACTTTTGAGTGATTTGTGTTTGCATATGTGAAAAACATAACTGGGCATTGTTGTTGGTTGGTGCCATTACATATTTGTGTGGTGAAGGTAGCTTGGGATTAATTCATACTTGGGGGGTTTTCAATCTGTATTAGCAAGAGTTGGGACGTTGAAGTGAGGGAAGGAAGGAGGGAAAGGAGAACCATGTCACGTGTATGTCAAATAATGTTCCTCAAAATGTGTCGCTATAGGCCTTTTGCCCAGTTTAAACAGAGAAGAGAAGCATGAACAAGGGTGGAGAGCATAATGGACGACAGTTGCTGACAACGTACTCTAATAGTTGCTTAACTGTAGAGAAGTGTGAAGAGTCAGAGACTAACTTTTTATTCGCACAGATCTCAAATTTGCTGGAGGGAGTTGAGAATCCATCATGCACTGTCCTATTCTCCAAGTTCGACAATCTTCAGGTATATAGAGAAGAAGATCCTGTCTGGCTCTTTCCTGTTGACCAAATTTTTTGCTTCAGCTGATGTTAAGATACTCGTTCACCTGTGCTGTCTTCTATCTGGCAGTCATGAACCAGCTGTTTGAGGGTTCCTTCTCTTTGCATACTGAAACTCTTGAGACGAGTTGTTTTGGTGTTCAAACAGCTGGAGCGCATTGTAGGGTCATCACGCGCACAGCGTATGCTGAGTTCAACAAATCGGACCTTCATGTTTTGTTAGTGGGGGTGACTACACAGAACAGAACTTTGCCTGCCAGCAATAAAAAACTCCTTCCTCTGTAGAAAGTAGTAATAACAATTTGGAGCACTTCACTTGAAGGTGCCAACACATTTTTGTGTAGTTTTTAGTCTTGTGCAGCCTCAGGCTCTTTGGAGAGATGTGGGAGCTTAGATGTCGTTCTCTCACCGCCTGTAAAGCACTCATTCAATTTATCATGTTTTGTGCCAAATTCCTTCTGATGTTCTGCTCCTTTTTCCTCTTTCTGGTCCATCTCTCAAAACATCTAGGAAGGATAAAGCTGCAAACTGAGATCGATGGAGGAGGTCGGGTATCATCAAGGTTTTTCAGTGTCTGAAGCTGGAGTATGAACTAGAAGATGCTCCGAGCAAATTATACCATGGAAGATTCTATCTGTGAGCATCAAATTAAACTTTTGAGACAATTTGACTTTGTGCATTGGCTAAGAACGCCTTGT
This sequence comes from Takakia lepidozioides, assembly GCA_030704615.1. Classification (NCBI taxonomy): domain Eukaryota; kingdom Viridiplantae; phylum Streptophyta; class Takakiopsida; order Takakiales; family Takakiaceae; genus Takakia; species Takakia lepidozioides. The sequence continues at coordinate 62,246,926 of CM060732.1, forward strand.
CGAGAATTTGAAGTATTCACATTCTCAGCTGCCAAGGACCACATCAAAGAAACAGAAGACCCATCTTGTGATGAAGATGCATGCAGTTTGTGAGGCGAAGATGGTATGTACAGATGATGGCAGGTGGAACGGACAGAGCTCTGGCTCGTAATGTGCGCAGCGAATTCCACGGGAAATTAGAGTTATCCGTAAAGTGAGCCTGCGTTTGGTACCCTGTTTGGACCCGAGTTACGGTTTCATCCTGAGTTTGAGTTAATCCGTAAAGTGCAGAAAACTGAGCACGAAGTCAGAAAAGAGGGCACCAAATCATAAACTGGGGATGAGGGCAACCGCTGCTATGGCGCGAGCTCGTGAGCTCTGACCGCCTTCGCCTCGAGACGACTAACAAAACTCGGCACCAAACTCTTTTCACCCCCATTTTCCTAGTCCTGGCAGTTTGGTCCCGTGTTTTTTTGTAGTCGTACCGCTTGATCCTGAGTTTCGAGTTTCATACCGAGTTTTGGCCAAACTCAGGGTTCTCATGCCGAGTTTGGGACCCTTTACGGATTACTCTAATGTGCGCAGCGAATTCCACGGGACATTGAGAGCGATGAGAGAGAGACAGACTGTGCGTGTGTGTGTGAGAGATATTCTAAAACCCTAATCTCTTGTACGAGGGTGGAAGTTGGAAAGAGAAGGAGTAGGTACATCCGCTGTCCGAAGCATTCGATGGTTCTTCCCAACTGATTGCGATATTTTGGGCGCTAAGTGCTTGAGCCCATTGATTCACAGGCCTAGTTCTTCACTGCGTGATGGGGTTTAGTCTCCTGCAACAGCAGAGTTTGATCTCAAGTCTGGATGCGAGAAACCATTCTTGTGCGCATAGGAGTAGTAGTGGAAAGTCCACATTCTTCAGCTCGAAGGCGACCACTGCCGATAGTTTTCCAAAGATTCCAGAGAGAAAAAAGAAACCACTCTCGGTGGTAGCAGCAGGGAAAGAGTGTGTTAAAAAAGCTGCGCGAAAATGGCTGAGCAACCAACACCATGTTGAGCTTAGAATTACAGAGTACGGCTTCCCACCTCCACGCCTCCTTCCCCAAAAGCCTCCCACTCTTTTGTCATCTACTGCCGCCAGGTATTTGAATTCCAGCAACGTGTGTGATGATGATGCTGCCGCTGCTCATAGTTCTTGTAAGGAAAAAAAGAGATCGCTGTTTGCGAAAGCTGCCCGGAAGCTTACGAGTTCAGGTCGAAAGAGATCGACTACAGCACGCAGGGATCATGGGCTAATTGAAGATGCCGGTGTTTTGGAAGTATTTGATGAAGGTGGGTGTGAGACGAAGTACATTCCTTGTGCAGCTAGAGGCTCTGACAAGTCCTCTGGAGGGCATTCAGGAAAAGCTAAAATTGTTCTTGGTGCGAGTGCCTCCGCAGCCCTTGCTGTGAAGGGGGTTCAACTGATGAATGCTCGAAATACTCACAGTGGGCTTGAAGCTAATCTGGGCTCCGGAAACTCTGGAAATGGGAATGGTGGCTGGGGGGGAGGGGGAGGAGGGAATGGAGACGGTAGTGGAAATTTCGATGCAGGTAGTGGTGAGAGCTTTTATGGGGATTTAGTCTACCCGGCTGACAGTCAGGACGATGACGTACCCAATTATTCAGAAAGTGGGGAAAGTTTCGAGCAGGGGGAGGTTATAAAGCATTTGCAGGTCGAGACAGCTTTCAGAAGCAGGAATTTGGGCATGTTAGCATCCCTGAGTTCTGCTGCTGGGGAGTCCATCGATGGAGAGGCCCCATTTGGTGACGATGGTCCAAAGGGCCGGTCTATCAGGAATGGACTCGGAGAGGAAGTCGATCACATTGCCAATCATATGAGATCCGTAGGCCCTTACACGAGTGTGAAGGTACCTTCCAAGACTCCTGGGGCTAATTTAGAGATCCACCCGGGGGGCTCAGCTGGCGGTGTTCCTGGCGGCTACTATGAGAGAGAGAGGGAAGGTGCAAGGGCGCAAGACTGTTTAAATTTCCTCGACCCCACAGATTCTGTGAATGATGGCACATTCCATCAAAAAAGTGCAGGCATTGGCGATGGAGACCCTCGCGAGAGGGATTACAGACTGCATGATGGCTCTGCTGAAGCCAGCCCTTCTCGCCCTTCAGCATCGTCCTCCTATGGTAAGCCGAAAGTATTGAAGAAGGTTGTTGGAGATAGTCAAACCCACTGTATACCAGTCCCAATTTATAGCTGTAGGCAACCTTCTGAGAGATCCTATTCTGGGCTGCTGAACTACCTTACAGATCACCTTGTTACCTCTGGAGATACACATGTAGCTGACTTGTAAACAAAAAGTTCCAAAAACACCTAAGTTGCACTTATTTTAATTCATGGCCTCTCCTGCTATTTCCACATTTTCCCTTCCTGAGAATCACATGCGAAGCATCCCTGGAAAAGGCAAGCTTTCATTTTTCCCGATCTGGGTCGAAACGGATATGACATGACAGAAGGTGGGCCTTAGTTTGATTCATTTGTGCAGGGGGGGATGCCAGAGTGAGACCACATGGTCATAAACATCTACTGAGCCTCCCCAACCAGCTCTTAAAGTGCACACAGTGGGGTTCTCCGGGGGCTGGGGGCTGTATTCCAGGTGGCGGCCCTGTGGCAATGGGGCAAGACGAAGGGCGTCACTCTGACTTCTTTGATTGGTTTGCTGGGCTCTTCCATTCCGTAGGGTCGAAACGGACAGATGGGCAGGGGAGTTCCAGAGGGGCAGGGAAGGCCAGGGAACAAAGAGAGAGAGAAGCATTGGCTTTGGAGGCCGCCGAAATGGCATTGCTGTTACTTGGGGACAGAAGTGGAGATGAGGCTTTTGTCAAGCGGTCAGAGGTGTGTCTCGACGGATGATGCTTTTATCCCAGTTCTTTCACTTACTCTCCACCTTCCCACACTGGCTGAAGTTCATACTTGATGATGAGGATGTAGAACATTTTCCGATGCATTTGACTGTGGCATGCTTTGGACAAGAGCATCTGTCCTCAGAAGGATTGATCACTTTGTCAACTTCATTTTCTAAGTTGTCTAATAGATACTTCAGTGAGGTGCAATAGGCGAAGTTATTATTCAGTCCACCACATGTTCTGACAGTCTTCCTCTCTCTGCTTCTTACGTTCCTTCTGTCTTTGTCACCTTCACTCTCTCTGATTCCCTCCTCCTCTAACTCCAGACAGGTGCATTAAGGCGGCTGCAGCGGGAGGCTTTCTCAGACTTATTGAAGGTTCGAGAACGTCTGGACAAACTTGAGCATCACACGGGCCTGCGTCGATTAAAAACAGCACCTCTGGGAGATCCTGCAGGAGTTGGCAAAACACGTCTTAAGGGAGAGGTGAGCACAGGCAGTGCCTTTGTATTATTGCAAGACAGTGGCAGCAGGTATTCACGAGCAGCACTGGAGCAAGCTGGCCTTCACACTGGATTGGATGTGAGGTTCACCTTCAAGACACCTTTCAGAGGGAAAGATATGCTGATTACAGAGTGTTCAGCTGGACACGCTGGTGGGGAAGTTAGCATCCTTGGGGGGCCCATTTCTGTCAAGAAGATAATATATTCGGCTCAGATTACCGACGACTTAACCCTAGTGGTTGCGCCCCTTGGAGCGAGGGGTAGCAACATGACAGAGACTGTGAACCCTTTGCAGGTGAGTACAGCACCCATAGGTATGAATACTTTTTTTTGAGAAATCTTGGCAAGGAGTTTTATTACGTCACTGAGGCCCAGCTTGAGTTTTGTAGAGAGAATATTTGAAGAGTATGGGAAGGATTCCAGAGTACATTAAGATTATTGTATGTCATCACTGCATGCAGCGATGTGGACCTAGTGCCCAAAGGACATGAGCATTCGATGTTAATCAGGGCAGAACTTCAAATGAAACCATTTGTAGTAGGTTTGAATGTCAACAATATTGTTGAATGTCAACAATCATACCCTAGGATATGTTACTGAGACTACTAGTTCCTGTTGACGTCAACATCATATTCTGCTATCTAGGTGTTAATGCTGAGCATGTTGTGATTGTCCACAGGGTCAGGCACTGACAGAGTTTGCAAGTGTGGGGCCAGCACTCTTCAATCATTGCAAAGGTTCAGCTTTAGGGGCCACACTTAAAGGGAGAAATGCTTTGCTATCTGTTTCCCAGTATCTGTCCAACTGGGCAACAGGGTCGTCTCTTGCCCTTGACAATTCTAGTAGTGGACCTCTTTGTCTGAGCACACTTGCTCAGGTCATGTTCCAGCCATGGGAAAACTCTGTTTTCTCCCTGTCTGCAGTCAACCGCTTTTGGCCAAGCCCTCCCCTCCCTTCCTCTGCGGGCTTGCACTGGAGTGAAATGGGACCACTTGTCTTGTCCAAAACTTTACATTCCCGGCGCTCAAGCGTCAACAATCCCTCCCTTGGTAGTGCTGACCCTTTGCGAAGCTCAAATGACAACCCAGGGGTCTCGTCTGCCAGTGCGCCTTGGGGATCACCTTTTGCAGATAATGACAGAGGTGGTGGAATTGTTCCAGAGAGCCATGGGACAACAATGCAATCTGTTGCTCTTGCAGGGGAGATAGATGTCATTGGAAATGTGAGCCTTGGAGGTTGGGCACAGGTCAGTGCATTTTATTACTGTGTATTATATTTCAGTTTTGTCCATATGGAGTTGGTGCTGGAGAAGGTCAGCAAATAACAGTTTGTCATTTACCCAAAGGTGTGGGCTCTTGGTGAAAGGGTTAAATGTAACTTGCCCTCTGACCAAATATATGCCACTCACATTACGGTTTAAACACATGGAACAGGTGGAGCGCGGTGACTGGCTTCACGAGTCTGAGAAGAAGGACGTGCAGTGGGGCATGAGCCTCGCAAAGACCTCAGGAAAAACTGTTGATTGGGGCCTGTGTGTTGGAAGCTCAAAGGTTGATCTTTGGAGTGTGGGGAGAAGCAACGATGGTGCCTTCCCCGGTTCTGGAGATGGTGGTATAGGTGAGAATTGGCTTTAAACGTCTGCAGATTGCAACGCTTTTTGAGGAGTAAGTGGGTAGTCTAGATGATCAGGTGAGGGTTAGGTATCTCTTGTTTTCTATTTTCCTTCCCATGGGCACAAGCTCTTTGAGCTTCTCATGGACACTATAAAGTTCCTTGTTTTCTTTTTTTTCTCTCATATCGCCAGTCACATTCCTGTATGTAATCAGCTAGACAAAAGCTAAAGCTTGCAAAATGGTTTTGATTCAGCCTGTAGGAGAGGTTAAACTCTAGTGGGTAGTAGCCACAAGACATAGGAATCTTGTATTGGCAAATCTACATATATTTTCTTTCAGCCTTTCCCATGTGCAATTCTCAGAAAATATCTTAACTCCCATATTTCAATCAGACTGCTCGCTGTATGTCAGCATGCAGACCTGCCATGTGAGAGAAGTAAATTGGTCATTCCAGCTTGTGGATTTCATGGAGAAATGGGTAGGGATATGGTGGCATTATGTTGACGGGATTTATTCTCACATTGTAGGTGAGGCATTTGGATCGCAACTGCAAGCTGAGGCCTTCATGAAGCTGAGCTGTGGCCATGGCTTTACTCTTCAACCAGGCCTGGTCTATCTACTTAACAAACACTCGCAAACTCCTGCCTTCATGCTTCGAACGTCTTGGACACTGTGATGCCACAACCAAACAGCTTGATTCCCAGGAAAAGATGCTGTAGGAACATACAATACAGTGGAATGGCGCATTTGGGGTTTTTCTCTCCTCCCTTTCTCTCTTCTGATTGTTGTGCATGGTCCCAATTCCAGTGGGTGCCACAGGGGTTTGAAGTCCACACCTGCAATCAAGTTTGCCTATTAGGATCTCAGTATTGTTGTCCAATCACTCCAAGTGGACACAGCATCACTCTCAGCAGCTTCCTCTACTTCCAGTCTCGCCCCTCTCTGCAGAACCTCCCTCTTCAACCATACATATGCCACTCTTGTATGAACCAACTACATGTTTGTCGATGACATCCGCTTGAATCTTAGCGACAACTGGCTTTTCAGTACAGAAAGCAGTGACAAGTCCTGACTCATTTTCAGCAACCCAATGCTTTGGCTCAGAAATTGGCGCATCGGTGCAACTGTGTAAGCCCTCGCCCATGTCCACATCCTCCATCTTCTCCTTCTCTATCTCAGCCTTCACCCTCTTCAGAGTACATTCTATCTCATCCTTCACAACCATGTCCTCTGCCTCCATGGTAACTGTCTCTTTTTGTATGCTTCTTGACAGCTCCTTTACAACTAATACCTCCCTCTTCAACCAGAAATATGCCATTATTGGCTGAACCCACTTCCTGTTCTTTGACAATGTCCTCTTGCCTGGAAATTTGTGAAACCTCCGTATTCAGTGACGCAACCCTCTGACAAAGAACGAGCCCCTCCACCCCTACAGACATTTAGCTCACAAGGTGTTGCGTCATCTACCCTTGAACCATGGAGTTCCTTGTCCACGGGCACATTGTCTACCTTCCCACTGTCCATCTGATCCCTCGCCACTGTGCCCTCCGACTTCAAGATATCAACTGCATCCTTACCATCTTTTTTAAAAGCTCCCTCTCCTTCCTTACAAATCTCACTCCTCTCTGGAATACCTACCAAGCATACAGACTCCATGTCTGAGCCAACTTCCTGTTCTCTGATATTAACATTCTCTACATCACTAGTGAATGCCTCTTCCTTGGACATATACATGTTACCTCCTGCATCATTGCACCCCTTAGACTCAGCACTAGCCCCTCCTTCGATCCTGAAATGTAGCTCAGGAGGTGTCACATCATCTTCCCTACAGCCATCCCCACAATGATGATGGCGAACAACCCAGAGATCACTTTAAAGTACCAGCAGCTCTCCATGATTTTATGAGCATCTGCAGGGAAAAAGGACCAAACAGACAGGATTTCAAATGGAAAAGGTGAGACACACAGACAGGGTACAGGTAGTCACTGAACCCATTGCCCAATTTCATCACTCACATGGACCCTGACCTTATCCCAGCATTAAATGCCCACTTCTCTCATGGTTGGGAATTGGTGATTAAATCAGGTGAATAGGTCAGAAGTCCACAGGGATACACAGAATGTTTTAGCATTTGACTTTTTCAACTCATGTGCCCACTGGCAAGTGATAAAAGAGGGCTGGGAGTTGAATGCTGCCTCAGAGGCCCTGCCTGCGTGGCCCCATCCCCGCCCTCCGCCTCCGGGGTCCCTTGCTCGCAAAAATATTGCCACACATTGAAGTCAGTATTATTGTATGGCACGCATCCATCATGCATGCCCCATGAATGCAAGAAGTGCATCCATCGCATCATAACTTTGCCATCATACAGTCGTGTATGTGTGAACATGGCTCCTCATACGCTCATATTAGAGACCATGAACATTCCAATTTGAAATTTGAAACAGCATTCAATGTACCTCCAAAAACGAATGGACGTCATTTAGCGGATGATTGTTGTCATCCAGGTGATTGACCATCTGTCCTCAGCGCTCTTCGTCCCCTCATTCTCTGTCTCCGAAATTGTGTTCTCGCCAGTGCGTACATACAGGCAGAAGGGGACACTTCGCATACGAGACATTTTGCTTCAGTATTCATGTCGCTTGAACAGTTCAGTCATCTTCATATTGACCTTGCCCACAGTCTGTAAATGCAGAGGACAATCTCGAGAAACAACTCAGACGTTTCCTCCATCGAAGTGCTTTCACATGTTGGTGTCACCGCCGTAACTCTTTGCTCTCCTGCTGTCCCCCTTGTTTTTTCTTTCTGCTACACACCATGAAGCAGCCCTCCCAATGTGCGTATTCAGAGTTCTCATTTTTATCATTTCTTGCTGTCCTTGCTGTTATTGGCCTTCTCTTCAGATTCTCTTGGCGCGCGTGGTAGAAGTCCTTCCTCATTTTGTCTCTAGGGTTCACTATACATACTGTTTTCTTTCTTGCAGCACTGTTGCTGATCTCGCTGGTCTCTTTCATCACTTGCCCTCGGGGTTGAGGCTGCATTTCGAAAAAATCCAAAGGAAACGTCTGAACAATGGATCAAGAACTCAACGAAGGTCATGTGGGTAGTATGCTTGGCCTTTGGAGGCCATGGAGACAGTCAGGAAAGTCAAGTTTCCAGAAGCTAAGGTAGCTACAAGGAATAAAGCTGGATGGCTATGACATTTCTGGGCTTGGCCTTGAGTTCATAGGCAAAAGTTGTAACGCATTGAAAGAGCAAGTATGAGCAAGTGTCGTGGCAGAACAAGCACTGGCATCACAGGTCTTGTGGTGGGCTGCACAGGTTTGCACAAACTAGATCTCACTTGTTGCCGTTACCTCATAGATAGAACACTCAGATAGTTTGGTAGCAATCACATCAACCTGCAAGGGTCTTCTGAGCCTCAAGATGGAAGCTTGTGGCCTTATCTCACAACTCGGCCTGTCATGGTTATGCAAAGAACGCCCTTGTCTGTAAGAGCTTGATTTCACAATAGCAATATCGATGATGTCCAATGGGACGTTTGTCCTACTATTTCACTGGAGCCGTGGTTTTTGAACAACAGGACAGTGGATTGCAACAGCCATGAAATTGAGAAAACACGGGATGAGGACTAGCGAACTGTGTCCAGGCCTTCAGCTCTTGGCATTGGAAGAGATCTTGAGTGTCTCATGTTTCCTGCTAAGTGATCTGAATAGGCTTCCATGGCAGTTTCCAACATGATGGTTCCATCCTATACATAGCAGCAGATTAGGTACTTGACCTCCTCTTTTGATTATGTCTGTATGCTGCATGATTGAAGTCAATTGCAAGACGCACAGCCCTTAGGTTTCTGAAGTTGGGCTTCTGTTTAAACCTATCACTGATGAGGGACTTGCATACATTGGGGGCAGTTGCTGCAACCTACGAGAGCATGATGTATATAGGCTGGTGGCCACACTTCCAAGCATCGCCAAAACCTTTTGCTACATGGAGGAGACAGATCTTTTTGTAAATTCCCCTCAGTTTTAAAGTTGTTCTTAAACAGGTGGTTCGGTGTTGAGAATGACAATATATGGGCAGTGCACACTATATTGGCTAACACACTTGCAAGAAGGGGGCCGGTGATAGAGTTCTGACAAAGTGGTTGGGTGAACTGGCAGGTCTTAGAACATCGACAATGCCGGGGTGGTAGCAATTGCCAGTGGTTGCCCCTGTTTGAGAGTGATGGACCCTATTGTAGGCATGTTACAGATGTCAGCATGCACTCACTCACCCTGAGTAAGAAAAATTAGCTCAGGATCGAGAAGGTAGCTTACCAAGACTTGTTGTATTCAGTGAGGCTTGTAATCTGATTGCTCTTACAGATTGACCCTGATTGCTTTGGTCGTCCATATCAAAAATGGTCTCTGTACCAGTTCTGATTACTGACAAGGTATGCCTTGAGATATTCTGTATCATATACGCGACCGGTGTCAGCAAAATTTTTAATCTACAATAACATTCTTTTTCTCAATGTCACAACAACAATTCTCTGTAACCAGATTGTCATCAGGTGCATGGAGCAATTTGACAAATTCAGGTAAAGACATTCTGCTGGGTAATAAGTACATGACCTTCAGGAGAGTTTAATATCACACAAAACCCTTATGATTCGCACAACTATACACTGCATCATTTATCCCTCTTGCAACACAATTCAATTTGCAAATGAAATCCTGTTAAGTAAAGAGGTACAGGTTGTGGATTGCTTTGAACTTTCATACGACCTTCCTGCACAAAGGCAACCAAGAGTCAGTGCCCACCTAGCTTCGCTGGACCTCCACAATTATAAGGACATTGCCCATCAAGTAGGAAGGCCACTGAAGACATTAAGGCAAGGCATATGGGGTACATTAAGTCAGTGAAATCAACTACACTGAGGAGGTCTGATTTGAACAGCCTACTTTGTCTCCCACTAACACATTCTAACCTCGAAGCGAGGATGTATGTCATTATACTGAAACTCCTACCACTCTCCTTAGAAAAACATACGTGCAGTAATACATATTCTAGATTGGTATGACAGTACTGTGTTTGCTCTACAACCACAAGCACCATGGGAAAAACGTAACCACACACCGAAATAGGACTACATCAAATACAGGCAATCACTTACACATCCACTCAGAGCACACATAAACACGAAATACAGACATTGAACTTAGTACAAAGACAAACCGCTACTCCATGCATACAATGGCACGGGACCACATTGTTGGAACACTGCTTTGAGGAACACACATGAAACAAGCACCCAACATTAAATACAGCAAACACACATAAGAAAATCAAATGGAAGGCATGCAGCTTCATATCCTGCAATCATCGCCCTCCACGACACCATACCTCGTTCAGCCATATTGTCAACTACTCCCTTTGCATCCTCAATGCTGCCACATTTGGCATACATGCCCACCAGGTACAATTCCGGCTTTGATGATGTCACCATGGTCCTCTTTCCCCTTTTCCAGGGCTGCCAGGCTTGCACAAGCACACCACAAGCGTTGGGGTCAGAAAAATATTCATTCCAAACCCAAACTTTATCCCTGTTCCTTCAGCTATCCATGCTCTGCACAAATCATGCATACATCCTTGCCTTGCTGCTAGCAGCTGACAATGACAGCCTAGATTTGTTCCAGCAAACACCCCAACCCTAGTTATCACACTAGTTTCTATGCCGACTTGCGCTTCCAACAGGCATTCACCTTTTTGCCTCAATTGTTCCAACCTTGACTATGGTCGGAAACATATTCATTCCAGAGCTTCTCTTCGTCTCTGTTATCTATTTTTCGATATTTTCCCGTTGCCACATTGGCAGTAACATGTCAAAATCACTCCAAAACCAGCATAGATCCACCAACTAGCTAACTTGCAGAATTCAACCTCAAAAAACTTAGAGACGACTGTACATAATAACAGAGAAAAACAGGCTGAACTGTGTTAAAGAAGGTGCCTTCATTAGTAGTGCCTAGTTTTATCAATTGTGCTGCTGCCGATGCTGTCTCCAGGTGACCATCTACTGATAACGGCTAAGATACGAGGGCCAGACAGTGAGGGTCACGATGGGACATACCGGGTGGTGATTGGTTTACACTACGGGCAGAAAAGGCTAAGTACGTGGCATTTAGCAAACGGCAGAACAAGGGTACATTACCACGGAGCAGTAGTGAGTAGTGTAGCAACCGTGGGCCGTGAACCACGATATCACACGGCCACGTTAGCATCGGCTCTTACTAATAGAGGACCGTGGACCGTGTACCACTATGGCACACGACCACTACAACGAGCCACTTTTTTTAGCAAACCCTTTAGGTTGCGTAGGCAGTTAGGCAACGGTCATTAACGACTGCAGGCTGTAACGGCTCTTTTGAGCATAGTATAAAAGGGCTGCACACGACTTAGAAGGTATCAGTGATCAGTGTGTATTCATTGGACTTAGAGTGATTCGAAGTGTACTTATGCTATGATGTGATGGACTCTAAAGTAAAGCCATGTTATTCCAAGTATCTCTATGTAGAGTGAATGGGAGATGGAGAGAATGTGCATTATGAGAGAACGTGAGATGGTGAGAATGTGTATCATCTCAGAATAGCTCTTGTTTTGTCTTTACTACCATCTGATTGTATGAACAAAGGGGCTTCAGTCTTTCCGACTAAGATCTTTTAGGCCAATGAGACTGTAGGTTGGGCTTAATCAATAGGATTAAGCAACCTGTAGAGATATTGATTCATACGATGGCCATGGTTTAGCTATCCTTAAAACGATTACTTTGTAATCGTTTTTGAAAGCATACCGTCGGACAACCTCTGTTGCATGTCTTAGGAAATGGGCAGTAGTGCTGAGAGCCTGTTTTGTCTAAGTCATAAACCAGCGGTTAACATCTACCCACATAGGTTTCATAAAGCTATTGATCCATAGGGATCAGAAGTAATCTTATGCTTGAAATCCGACCCTCTTGGATGAATCTGAACCTCTATCCCTGGTCCTTCAGCTATCCCTGCCTGTGTACAAATCATGAATACATCCTCAGCCTTGCTACTAGCAGCTGACACTGACAGAGTGAAGTTCTTCCAGCAAACACCCCAACCCTATTTATTATAGTAGTTCCAATTCTGAATTGCATTTGCTTCTCTCTATAATCCAACAGGCATTCACCTTTTTGTCTCCATTGTCCCACCATTGACTGGAGTCGGAAAGTGTTCATTCCAAAGCTTCTCCTCATCTCTGTTATCTGTTTTTGGATGTTCCACACTACCACACTCCCTCCATACATGTCCACGAGGGTATTGTTTAGAATGACATTTGGTACAATTGCAGCTCTGACAATGTCACCATGGACCTCTTTGCCCTTTTCTAGAGCTGCCAGGCTTGCACATGCATTGCAGATACACACAAACGTGATGTGGTCGGGCTTTCACCCTTCCCCCATCATTTGATCATAGGTCTCCAAAGCCTCCATAATATGTCTCTGCTGTGCATATTACCCTACAAGCAACGACGCTACCGCGTGAGCGTGAGCGTGCGCTCACGCTATGCTGACATGGTGCGAGCGTAGGGGACCAGAACTTATGTGGCGTGAGCGTCGGCTCACGTTGACGTAGCGTGAGCATGAGCGTGATGTGGCATGAGCGTGATGACATGGCAGTGAACAACATGATGTGGCAGTCAACGTGCCTACGTGGCAGTCCACATGTCCACGTGGGATTCGGCCAACGTGGCGGACGCCATGCAACATAAACATGTAGCGCCTATAGTCGAGGGACCTATTGCCGGGGCATTCATTCAGGGTAAATAGAATACAAAAACCCCGAAAATGGGAAACCGGAAACATGTCGATGCATGCTTATCCATCCCATTTATTTTGCATTGATCACACTACTAAAATGGCACACATTCCTCAGTCGTGGAAATTGAATTGGACGAAAGTCAGCTTCTTCCTATGTGATTCTATCCCGCTGCATAAGTGTATTCACCTCGTTGAAACTCATGGTGGCCTGGTGAATGAAGATGTCGCGTTTGGGATCACAAATCATTCTGTTCAAGAAGATAAAATAAAGATGCTTGCAGGGTATAAATTTGTCTCTCTTTCCCAAACTTGTTGAAAGCATGCCAAAAAATCAGGACAGGTGTAGTTGGGGAAATTTGAAACTGTGATGTCGTAGAATCTCTCATGGATAGCAGATGTAGAGGTCATCATAGTGTAGATCCGACCATACCCGGGATCTGCAACTTCCGCAATGCCTACAACACGTCCTAGAAGCATTCGAGCGGATTCCACCTTGCCGAAGTGCTCGGCAGTTGGAGGGAAACGACGTACTACCTTCCCATTTCTTTTTGTTGGCCATGCATCTGGGTTGGCTGGTGGCACTCTAGAACTTCCTGAAGTGGAAGCACTTGCACGCACAGAGGCTTCTCGCTGAAGGGAGAACCCTGCCTCCTCCAACATTGCAATCTCCTGACTTGTGAGATGTGTCCCCACCTTGACAGGCCAAACGCTCGGTGGAGGAGGCTTCATGACCACTGATGGTCGCACGGTCCCACGCACACACCTACCACAGTCGTCAGTGCAGAACCAAAATTTGTGTTTTTTTACCTCTGGCTGCCCGTAAGGCTGGAACAAACCGGTGAAGGTCGGTGCCGGAGTGCAGGCACTGTCTCTGGATATGAAGGACTTGCACTTCTCACGATTGGTGGCTCTGATTGCGGAGCACTTCACTCGAGACCCAGCTCTGGTTCGTTCTATATGCCACACTTCGTCGGAGCAGGTGGAATCCACCACAGGCGAGAGCAAGTTGGACTCATTGACAGTGGGAGATGTTGGCGTACTTTGTGAGAAATGTTGCTCTGCACTGGATATTCCAGAGACGAACCTCTCATGCAATGGAACACGCGGAATGGAGAAGTTGTCCTTGTCCGTCCTGTGCGAGTCTGCATCCGACCCAGGAGGGGTGTTCAATTTCTGTTTACAGGACCCGAATCTCTCCTCGCCCTCCAGATGGGGAACTCTGGACACCAGAGGAGTTCCCCTCGCACACATGCTGACAGCTCTGGCAATCTTATTTGGATCCCCCGATTTTTTTGCAGCTCGCAACATCAACTCAGACTTGTCAGGGCCTTTGCCATCAACGCCACCCCTCAAGAAATCACGATATCTTGTTTGTTGCTACAAAGCTCGGATGAGATCATATGCCGTCGCCAGATACAAATCTCGCCCCCGCTTTCCAGACTGCTGCAACCATGCATTGTGCACTGTCTCCGCTAGATTGCAAGAGGGCATGTCCGCCATCTCCTCAATTGACAAGTGCTGCAGAAAAGGAAAACACACATCAAAACAAACAGGTACACCCCACGACAGCAGACATGATTGGAAATGCATACAAAGCCAATGAGAATTCATGATATGAAATTCAGGTACCGTTGTCATGCATGCTCCCCATTGTCTGTACCGGAGGTGCCAAAATGCTAGCCAGTCTTCCAGCGCTCTCATACTGTCTTTTGATACAGCCCCAGATGAGAACCACCGGGCACGAATTGACTGGAACAAAGTATTCGCCTCCGCCATGCTTTTGGCATCTTTGTACTGTTTGCATAGCTTAAGATGAATCGGCCGCATGTCCGGTTTGATGTTTGCCTTGGTATGTTTCTCAAGGGACTGCGTCCAATAGAAAAGACGGGAAACTCTTGCTTGCTCCAAGCACAATTGCGGAGGTGGTGGCTGTTGGATTGCTCTCATACTCCTGTCTTATCAACTTCGATACTATTTGAACACTCTCCCTGCAATCCCCCTTTGCCACAGGATGGTTGTGGAATCCGAAATGTACACAGGCTCTAGTCATGTTTTTCAAACGGTGAACAACATAGTACTTGCGTGCTGCACACACTGCCAAACAGGAAGGCGCTTGCACTAGTACAGATTAACGTTTTTATGACTATGGATATCACTGCATTTGCAGTGATAAGTGATGTGACTACCTCACTCTGCAGTGACAAACACGAAGTCAGTTATACCATGACTACGGAGTGATAAGTGCGAAGTCATGGTCATCACTGAGGACGTGGCATGGGATAGTGATGCAGGGTTTGGTGATGAAGTCATAACAAATATGACTACACGACTGAAAGTTATGACTGAGGTTACGACTAAATCACTACAACATTGCGCCTACATGGAGAGGCCTCTGCGTGACACGTGGGATCCTTGGGCATTGACATATGTAATCATCAGTGGAGTAGTTATATCTTTATGACTACACGACTATGGGTATGACTATATCACTACAACACTACAGATGGCACGTGGTCTCGTTGGAGTAGGTGTGACTGACACGTGTTGATCATGTAGATTTTACAATTTATTAAATGTTATTTAATTTTAAATGACTAATTTAGATATTAAATTAAATTAAATTAATATGAAATTTAACTTTGTGGAGCTCTCATAAGCACAATAATTGGCAAAGAGGAAAGGCCATCTATACCAAGACACAACCCCTATGCAGGGAAAGAGAGCATGCATTAATCTTTCAATGACCAACGAATCGACCCCCAACCCCGTTGGCAGTTGCAAAGAGTGGCAAAGAAAGATTCTACCACCAACCCTGTTGCATAGACTGGCAGAAGCAACAACATGATACAATATGAAAGACACAACTACAATCAAACATGTCATACATAGAAACACCACAAAACAACCTCAGAGGACATTGCACCTTCGAACGATATTGGATGTTAATACATCAGACAATGACATGGTGTTTGAACCAGTCTGCCTATATATATTCCCAAAATATACTTCATTCTTCAAGCACGATGTTGCTAAGCACTACCGCAACAAGAAATTGACCATCTACGCAGGTTTCTTGTAGCTATTCTTCCATAGGGAATCATAGGTAATCTAGAGCTTGAAATCCAACCTTCTTGGATGAATCTGGACCCATTACCGGCACATCCTTGACCATTTCCTCCCATCCCTCCCTAGAAGTGCCGCCCCCTCAACCTTCACCCGCACAACTTATCTCTACCTTTGGTCTCCCCATCTGTCAGTATCCAGCCCTTGCAGCAACGGCCTTCAAGCTCTCTACATTCTCCATTCAACTCCTTTTCTTCTCCCTGGTCGTGTTTATCTCCCCTATACCTGCCATATGTGACCACCACTTTGAGTCCCACTGATCTGAAACCCGCCTATGCTCCTTCAGCTATCCATGCTTCTACACAAATCATGCATACATCCTTGCTTTGCTGCTAGCAGCTGTCAGTGACAGCCTAGATTTGTTCTAGGAAACACCCAACTCAACTTATCACACTAGTTCATATGCTCAATGGCATCTGCTACTCTCTGTAATCCAGTAGGCATTCACCTTTTTGCCTCGATTGTCCCACCATTGACTGGAGTCAGAAAGTATTCATTCCACAGCTTCTCCTCGTCTCTGTTACCTGTTTCTGGACACTTTCCTCTTGTCACCACTACAGCAAATGGGGGTGGGGTGGGGGGGGGGGGGGGGGGGGGGGGGGGGGGGGGGGGGGGTTTTGCGACGCCAGCCGCGCCCCCCACGCCCTACGCGGCGCCGAGCGTGCGACGCCAACCCCACGGAGCGTGTTTGCGACGTCGCGCCATCGCAGCCAAACCCCGCGGGAGTGAAACCTGGCGCCAGGGCCAGGCGGCGACGCCTGGCCATCGCACGGAGTGATGAAGGGAAAATGGTAGCCCTTCCGTGTGACGCGCACGCGTCGCCCCCAGCGAAGGGCAGAAGGTAGCCCTTTCTGGCAACAGCCGGTCGTCGCACGCCCAAAAAAAAAGAAAAAAAAAGAAAAAACCATTTCTTACCTTTTCTTTCATTGCAGTCATTTCTTGCGATGCCCGGCAGTCGCATGGTAGCACGAAGGGCAAAAGGCCCCTGCGACAGGGGTTGCAAATCCATGAGCATGAGCGGTGAGCGCATGAGCATGAGCAGAGTTTCCCGACCCTCACCCGAACCTACACCGAACCTACTCTAAGGTGGAGGTCGGCAACCAAAACTGTCAACTTAATGCATAGTGGTAACACTCCACGGAAATAGAAGGTGCAACGCCTATCACCGTGGGCTGCAGGTGAGTTGTCGTAGTCGCCACCGACTATAGCACCACCCTCAAAATTGGCAAGTCTGTACGGCGATGTGAGGTGTTATGGTCGCCACCGACTATATCATCCCCAGTGAAAGCTGGACCCAAGCTGGACCTGTTGTGTCTATAATTACATAGTTGAAACTACTTGTTCTTGAAATGGACACTGTTGAAGCGTGACTATCTGTGAGGGAAGGAGTGTGCACATGGGCATAAGTTTAATATTTGGGCATTGCGGCTGGCATGTCATGGCAAGGGTCTTCATATCAATCAACAGAGTACTAACCTGTATCATTTGGATATTTGTGACCGGCAATTTATGACTTCGGCAGACTAGGCTCATCACTCTAGCAATTCCAAACCAGGGGAATGTGAAGGGTTGGAGGATGGCGAGGATGTAAAGATCATGCAATTAAGAAGACTGAACATCCACATTGGAGTAAATTTTTGCGCAACATTCAATTACACCCATATCACTGTACGATATTTTCCAAATGATTCAGCGCATCAGAGAAACCCGTTTGAGTTTAGGGTTTAGGGTAAAGCAAATGCAACTACGTAACATTCGGACTACCAGGGTCCTCACCATACTCCGACGCTATGTCCTGCAACACCCCAGAAACTACTGTTGCGGGGGAGGGACCCGGTAGCAAGTCGAGGCCAAGTCTTAAATTGATCTTTGGGCTAGGAATCCTCTCCTCACCAACGACCTCGTCAACATACTCTTCATCGGAGCCTTCCTCGGTCGTTGGATCCTGGCTTTCCGATCCCTCTTCTACAGAATTATCAAAATAGTTCCGGACTGTAGAAAATTGAGTAGCAGCCCTCACCTGTGCTGGCCATTGTGCCTGCTGAGACATTCTTGTCCACGGTTGCTCAGCCTGAGCCTGCGCTTCTGCTGCCGCATAGGGAGGCAGGTCGTACCATTTCTCCGGAGTAGTTAGAGCTGCAACCTGTTCAAGCACTTTCAACCTCTTCTCCCTACCAGCGTCCTCCCTCCCGGTATCCGTGGAAGACCCTGGAATCCCCATGATGGCCTTCGCGGGACGCTTTGCAATCTGCAAGGGCGGCTCGTAACTGCAATTACGACATAACATATTAGATCAAATTTTGCATGAATGATGATTTGAGGAAATGGGAACATTCAGAACATGCTAACAATGAAGACACTTACATAGAAGTTGGACTTACTCACTCCAACGATTGTACGTGAATCTGAATGCCATCCCTTTCGTCGTTCAACTAGTCAGTGTCGACAGCTGTCTTATCGACAACGGTGGCCGCAGGTGCCTGCCGCTGCAATCCCACTAGCCTCTCTCGCAGTAGCTCGTCGTCCCCTTCCAAGGCGAGCAGATGTCTTCCGCAAATTGTTGCAGCCACCATGGAGGACCCGCATCCCGCTGTCAGATCGACTATTGTTCCCTCTTCTGGTGAACACATCTCCATGAAGGTTTGCATGAACCTGGGGCTTTTCTCACGTGCCCCGCGGAAGAAGGTGCCATCTTGTCGTTTGTGGAGTCTATCCTCCTTGACCATGTTCCTCACCACATCCTCAGTGACGCTGTTGTGGTCGGTGTCAAGCTTTGCAGCTATCTCCCGCAAGTTGAAATTGGCGTCCATGCCCCTCAATAGACAAAATGCATAAAAAATCAAAGTCTGCCATTACAAATTTGAGGAAGAACCCCGTCAGATCGGTATTATGTAAGAGAAGACATACAACATTCTGTAAAGGTTATGTTTCAAGAAAATAATGGAGTTTGTAGCTGCACAATTCTGAAATGAGTTGTGGTAGTCGTTACAGACTATAACGTCGAAACCACACAATTTTGGTTGATAGTCGGCACCGACAATGATCCGAACAAATCCGACCAAATCGGTACCGACCAAATGCGATGATCCGGCACTTCAATGACTAAGTAACAAGACACAACATTCTAATAGTCGGTGCCGACCATAAATATTAACGTGGGTGAACAGAGAAATAGTTGGTGCCGACTATGCAAAGAGAGTATGCGACCCTAGACATAGTCTGCACCGACTATATATCTATTGACAACCCATAACTAAAACAATAGATATTTGACGACTATTAAATACATTTATAAAATAATGTCGATGAAGATGTGGTACATGCAATGAAAAGTTGAAAGTGCTTATCAAACAATATAAGCAGTTTAGTCAGTTTGAACTTACTTGTGGCTGCCCTGGCTCTCCAGATTGAAGTGGTAGCCGATTGAGACAAGTCCACTTTCTCTTGATAACTTTGAAGGGCCCCGCTGGGCCCACACATCTCCGAATTTCCACCTCTGTCTTGGCATCACCCTTGCAGAAAATAACAAGGCAGCCGTCGTCCTTCAGTAGGGATGCTGCCAGTGCCAGTGCATGCGGGACGGTATCCTTTGACTTTGCATTCCAAGCGGGCACAATGTCATCTATGCCACATCCTCTGCTAGACTGCCCGTCTGGGAGATCCACCATTACAAGGTCTGCTCCCGCTTTAGGGACTGTGCCACCCCTACACAATGGCTCGGGGGAGCGGTGCCTCTCCAGAAACTCGTCGATATATCCCCTAGGCTCTGGCCACTTACTCGTTGTTCCTTTGGATGCAAGCCTGCGGATGACCAGCTGGAACCAATCGCACTTGAGGCATGCTACGTCTGTGTTTGGTACCCCTTCTTGCAAAGAGATAGCATCGTAAAGCAGCACGGTTGAGAACTGCATGCCCCGACCGTCACTTGTGCTTGCCCAAGCAGGGTTTCGAGAAGATCGATTCCTTCGCTCAATCTGGAAGTTGTGTAGGGCGTCTGTAAACGCCAGTTGCTTGTCTACCCTCTGAGCACCATCTGTCTCATCCACACCCTCTACACTTTGATTGCCAACAGGCCTTGTGTTGGGGGGGGGTTGCCTGCCCTATGGTGGGTGTCTTCTTCGGTTTCTGTTTCTTTTTCCTTGGTTTCTTCTTGGCCACCGCTTCTTCCAGAGTTGTATTTGCTTGTTGCAGGTGTGCGGCAGCGACAACTGCAGCCTCCTCGACACCCTCTTCTGTCAATGGCTCCATGTGAGTTGGTACAGCCAGTTCGTTCTTGGTGTATTTCTTATACACTTCCAGTTCAACGTCAGGAATGATATCGGTGGGCAAATCTAGCCACCAGTAGCAGGGCAGATGCGTGATTTTAGCGTACTCGCCCAACTGCCTGCCGTTGTACATTGTGCAGTCTGATCGGAGGCTGGCCCATTGTGTGACACTGGCTGGAATACACCTGATATGCTTGTTGGCGAGCAAATAAAAGTTTATGTACCTGTTGCAGTGCACCAAAAGTCGACGTCAGGACAGACATTGGCCTGATAGTTATGAGAAGTGTAGGATATGAAAACCGAACCTTTTTGTCTCTCACCACATGCAGTAGTCGGCAGCGACTATGACACGAAATAATTCGATGGCAGTGTCATAGTCGGTGACAACTACGACTCCGCACTGTGGGTTAGCCATCCACCCAGCTGGGCAATACCGGAATAAGGTGTACATTATACGGCATGGATTCGAAAGACCCACCACATAGTCGTTGCCGACTATGGAATTGAGTTAGTTTTTAATTTGTGGGCTAAAGTCACGCCCTTCTTGGAATAGTTGGCAGCGACTATGATTTCCTAAAGGGCAAAACATGTGTCATAGTCGGTGGCGACTATGACCAGGCCAACTTTGGCTACGACAGGGCCAGCTTTCTAAAGTCGTTGCCGACTATACCCAACGGCTACCCTATATTGAATTGAGTTAGTTTTTTATTTGCGGCCAGTAGTCACGGCCCATTTGCAATAGTCGGCATTGACTATGAACCCCTAAGGGGCAAAACCCGTCTCATAGTCGGTGGCGACTATGACTAGGCCAACTCTGGCTACGAGAGGGCCGGCTTACTATCGTCGTTGCCGTCTATACCCAACGGCTACCCTATACCCAACGGCTATCCTATATAAAATTGAGTTTGTTTTTAATTTGCGGGCAGTAGTGATGGCCCACTGGCAAGAGTCGGCAGCGACTATGAAGCCCTAAGGGAAAAACCTCTGTCATAGTCGGTGGCGACTATGACCAGGCTTAATTGACAGGGCTGGCTTACTATAGTCGTTGCCGACTATACCCAAGGGCTATCCTATACCCAACGACTACCCTATATAAAAATGAGTTTGTTTTTAATTTGCGGGCAGTAGTGACGGCCCACTTGCAATAGTCGGCAGTGACTATGAACCCCAAAGTGGCAAAACCTGTGTCATAGTCTGTGGCGACTATGACCAGGCCAATTTGGCTACAACAGGGCCGGCTTGGTATAGTGGTTGCCGACTATACCCAATGGCTACCCTTTACCCAATACCCAATACCCTACCCTATACCCAATGGTGCCTTTCTTTAGTCGTTGCCGACTATGAGTACAATGTCTAAGCCCAGTAGTGGGCGCCATCCACAAGCTACAACCCTACTGCCGACTACCGGAATGTTTGCCGACTACAACAAGCCTACATATTCTTTTCGACCACTACTTCCCACACCCAATTTGCTGTATGGCATATGCGAAGGGTGGGTGAATTGCATTGAGAATTATGTACCTGTACAGGAGCCTGCGAGCTGGTAAAGGTCCACCAGGTTGCTCAGTAATTGGCCAACTGCGGGCAGGCCCATCCTTCATCTCGCACCAGAATAGCTCCTTCCAAAACTTGAGGCGGAAATCGTCCACCCAAGACAGAGAGGGTCTTCAGAGTGGGAGCCTCTTCCTGGGTTGGCAGCTGCATGAACCCTTTCTCAACCAGCATGGCCAACTGCCGCTCTGCTTCCTCCTTTTGCTGCGAGTCCACCACGTCAATTGTTAGACATGAGAAATTGCAACAATAACTGTAACATGAAGCTACCACCAGTATTTCCAACATCTTACCTGGAACCACCATGTCATTTTGTCGCACCACAAGCCAAACACCACATCTGTTGGAGCATGGGGGAATTTTCAATTTTTGCGGGTTGTCGAGTCAAAATTCCACAGCTTCAACCATAAAATCTTCTTCTTCGGGCTGACCTCGCTCGTGGCAAGCATCTACAACTTCTCCAGAGTCATTTCTAGCTTCTGATTGACGGCAAGAGACTTGTAATGTTGGTTATCTAAAAAAGAAAGCCAGTTCCCAGTGCAGGATCGCAGATGGAAGAATATTTTGCGATTTTGGTGTACCACTTCGTCCTGTGCACCTGGAAATCGCTTGCCAGTTTCTTCCGGATGAGGTCGGTGTTCTCAGCGGTGGCAGGCAGGCGGACATGGGCATCCAAGCAGGCATTTCTAATTCTACGGAATCCCTCCTGACCCATATACTCTATTAGGGCGTCCCGCGGCATTGTCATCCAGTTCCCATCCCGTTTGTTCAAGCACTTCTCGTAGACGTCCGCTGGAAGAGCTGATTGGTACTGCTCAACAGGTGTAGTTGCGCACTTCTGGAAGTAGAATAGCTTGTGCGGAAGCTCGTAGGACACATTTCCACGATTTGTCACGCTGCAAATATAACGGAACAAGACCGTCATGTGACCATGGAAATTCGTGATAGAAAGTACTACCTACAAAACTCAGCAGGGATTCTCCATCTCACACTACACGTCTAATTAATGAATTGGTCCACGAAGCACCCACTGGGATTGCTTATGCAAGACCTGCAACCCCATGCAAACGACATCCCCGAATTGCTAAACCCTATACCTATGCTCATGTGAGCAGAAGAGGAGAAAAAAACTCGCACATTCATACGATTCATTGCATGCCGTATGAGGCCCAGGTCGGAACTCTTCACATCCATAATCTTGGCGTTCACCCGGTAGTGCCAGCTCGCCTTGTCTGCGTGCTGCTCGCGTATGACCTCCATCCAAGCATACCACCTGTGATTCCTGTTGTAGATATGCAGCCATTTGTTGGAGAGAAACTCCCACTCCGTGTTCTTTATGTCTTTTTCAAATGCTGCATCCGCTGCTTGCCAATGTTCAGACCATGCATCCCGATCTCCTTGTTGGATTTCTTGGCTCTGTCCACTGTCGTCGTTGATGGAAAGTAGTAGTGATGCAAGTGCATCATTGTACCTATCCGCCTCATGGCGGTCCATGAGCTTGGGCTCCAAGTCATGAGCGGATACTGGTACTTATGAGCGGAGTGCTTCCAGCATGAGCGCGGACCTGTTCGAAAATAGAAAGTGAAGCCGAAGAGTTGGGCACCGCAGAGGAGAATCCGCATGACCGTATGCACTGCCGAACCCGTCCTACGCGGGCCGTAACGTATGCCTACAAAATTGAGGTAGTGCCACGCAGCCGGCTACACGCCGTAACCGGACTATGTGCCACGTGGCCCACGCCTAAATTCAAATAGCAATGACGGATGAAAAATTGAATCCCCCATCCATGGAAGCATGCCATCCGTTGTCATCCGATTTGGATATTAAATGTGCGTCGAATTAACTCCATCCAAACCTACGTCAGGAATGTGAGATGGCTGCCACATCCCCAAAATTGAGAAATAGCCTCCTGCCACTCCGCTAGACACGTGCCTTGGAATCCATCCAAATAGTTTAGGATGAGAAATATAAGAGGAATGAATGGTAAAATTTATGTTGACTCGAACGCTGTCAATGTCAATATCCGCGAATGTCTTCTGGGTGCAATGGGTTTAGGGTTTGCATAACGTCATCTTAAATGGTATAATCAACATCTAATATCCGAACTCCATATGGGAACTTCATATCCCCGAATCTTAATATCCGCTGCAGGCTCGTGGAAGTTTGTGGAGGAGCAGAAATTATGAGTCAAAGACCGCATATCCCGGATGTGAATGACTAAATCTATTTGCAAATTAAAGAGTCTCAATCTTGAAATATCACGGATTTTCACATATCTTTCCAAGCTGCGATTTGGAGTCTAGGTGCAGAAGCTTCAGCACATCCAGTATAGATTCAGTGGGCTGTGCGAATTTAACGTTGTTGCCCATGAACTCACCTCGCCACAATTTATGTGGAGGTGAAGCAGATTTTCCCGAAGCGCTGTCCCGCCTTCCACTACTGGATCTAATAACAACACATTCATCGTTGTCGCCACTAGAGAGCTCAATGCTCTCAGTTTTCACCAAATTAGCACCACGGACGGAAGCCAGAGTAGGATGCTCACGAGTGGTCGACAGCCTGTCTGTCGTAGCTCGGACACCAAATACTTTGTATACGACCTCCCCTGTAAATGGCAGAACCCATGACTTGTTCTCGGCGTCTCGAACTGGATCCAAGATGCGGGTTTCGGTGACGCCCCTTTCACTGACGTCCTCCACCTCAACAACAAGAGAGAGAGGGTCCAGATTAAACCTTCCAAGTATTACTTTGTCAAGCAGGAACACCTGGTCTCCCTGTGCCTTCACCTTCCAAGTCGGAGGACGGTGGACATTGCAACCTCACGAACCGTTCCATGTTCGGCTGCTTCAAGCCTGTGTCGCTGTCCGGGACTCCGACGTGCAAACTGGAGTACTCTGCCGAATCTACCCAGCGTGTAAGCACTATGGTAGATGAGGAGCACATGACCTGTTGCAAGCATGCAATGCAGTTTACGATTTCCTAACGAACTGTACGTCAACAACGGTAAAAAATAAATGCAAAAGGAATATTTAATGGATTTTAGTCGGATGAAAATCGTCTGCGCAACAATTGGTGGCGGCACGTTCAGCTGGCAACGGCCATTTCGAAACAACCATTAACCTCCTCTTTATCTGAATTTGTTCTACGCCACAGGGGGATGCCTTATTGTCGTTGCTGACCACGCCTATTTGAAAGGCATGAACATTGTGAAATAGTTAGTGGGACAGATTTTCTTCCGTAGTCGGTACCGACTTCATACAGTTCAAATTAATTCCGGTGACAAATCTGGCAGATTTACATTGAATTCGAAGACGAATCGGAGTAGTCGTTGGCGACTATACCAGTTTTTGTTGAAGTCGGCCAACAAATCTGCCAAGCTCGCTAAAGATATTCATTTCATGTGGCAGACTTGGCAAATTGGTTTGCGAACAGAATAGTCTGCAGTGACTATTGCTTAAATCGACAAGCGCTTTCCATTAATGCACTGTAGTCGCTGGCGACTTCCTTACGAACTCATAAATTTGCCTTCCAATTGATTTTTTGGCTTAAATGTGCTTGTAGTCAAGACCGACCTTCAGATACTCGGATGAAATTAAAACCATTTCCCGCATTGTGAGGGTGTAGTCGGCAGATGTTGTGGCGGATTGTGCCGCATCGAGGCAGTCAATGTAATCCAAGTCGGCACCGACCTTATGGAATTATTTAAATTCGTGGAAAATTACAGAGTTAAAGATAGTGAATACATCCACTACAAAGGCATTATAGTGTATGGTCGGCGCCGACCACTTCTTGCGGATGGCATTTCCCGAGTCTATGGTTGCCAATTCAGCTCTTTAAGGATAGGCATAGGCATCCATTACACTGCAAGGGCAAGCAAGCAAATCAACCTATGCAAGACAGATGGACAAATCTTGTAAACCACAAAACCATCATGCCATACACACGGGAGAAATAATCCTCTGTTGGAAAAAATTCAATCACCCTGGAGGTGTAGCAAGAGCATGAACACTCAACCCGTGATGCTGGCATACTCACTGTTTATTAGAAGTCTGCGATTCCTAAAGAAGATTCCACTTCATCAACTCTACAATGCACATTTCATGCCCTCAGTTCACTAGCCTGGTTTTAAAGCCACACACAATGTTCCCACATCACCACCCACAAGAGCATGCCCTGCCATCTAGACCACTCCGCATGTCCCACCCAACCAGCTACAACGGAGAGACAAAGCTCTCAAGTTCCCCAACCCGACCCTGATCCAAAACCCCTCCCCACAGTCCCTCCATTCCCATACCACAAACCATGTGATTGAGGTGATATTATTAAATTTTGAAACTGTTGAAACAAGGAAGGTGAGATGCTTGCCGAGGATCGTTGACGGTGATGTTTTGTATGAGCTACCGCCCACATCGAACACATCTCCAGCTGGGCAGCTTGAGGGCATGGACCGCAAATACGACGGGAATCCATGGACGGTCACAAAAACAACCAACATCAAGCTCCCGCTCATTGGTTCAAAAGGCGGCGCTGTGAGGTGACGTTTCCATTTTCAGTGGTGGACATTGCCATACGTCTTTTTCTAGTCGGTGTAGACTTACATTGCTTGTCCAGGTAGTGCCACAATCGTATTCGAGTACTAACCAACTTTCACATGGCAGATATGTTTACTGTGTTGGAGCGTTGAGGTGCGTCCGGGGAACGTGCCCATTCTTCGTCAGGGAGGGAGCGCACAATGAGATGCACTGGTTGGGGCACTCCGAGGTACAGTTCAAGCCACAGAGCCAAGTTCCGCCAAACACCTTTGTATGCGCAGTGTGCAATCATGCACCCACGTGCATGCATATTTGCCCCGCGAAAATGTTTTACGTCCTTGGTCCACCAACAATGACAAGAGTAGCCGTCCATGTTGGGAACCACTCACACCCCTCTGCACCTGGGCTGTGTTGGGAAGCAGCAGCAAAGGCAAAAAGTGCCATTGTAGAAGAGATCCAAAGGTCACCCTCAGCCAGGCCCAAATCAGTTGAGCTATCTGTTGCTGAATCTATCGTCATGGAGAAGGTGTTATCTCCTGGTGCAACGAAGAGGTGGGAGCTATCTGATGAGCAATTCGAGGAGCTTATGGAAGAAGTGGGTGCAGTGAGCAGATGTGGTATTCGTTACGAGACACAGAAGACAAAAGCGGCAATGGGGATTGGGAGCGATGTGGAAGCGTTAATGACAATGAAAAGTTGGAGCGGGTACGACTATATCCAGGGCAGCCGTTTTCCAGGTCAAGGGAGTGTGGATGAGAGATACTTTATCTTCAAGATGTCAACTGTTGGTAAAGGTTGTGGAGTCCTTTTGGTGGACATGATGCGGGTCGGTGGTGAGCTGGGGTCGAGTTGGATTATGTTCGACAACATCAAACGAATGCACAATGGCGTGTCACGTGTACCATTCGAATTACCGGAAGATTATGACAATCGCAATCTGTGAAATGAAATCGGAGGATACAGCATCACAAGTGATTATGTGGGAGTGCATCAATGATCAGATGCGAAGAGCAGGGAAGGGCCAACCACAATTCCGAGGATTCATGGCCGACAATGCAAATGCCAACTGGGCTGCTGTGCGTATGGTGTATGGCGGAGGGGAACCTGTGCCCGATCGAGAAAGGACATGTGGCTTCCATTGGGGCCAGAGCCTGGACAAATGGACAAAAAAGTATATATTGCAGGACCTTCAAAAAGCACATATACAGTTGTGTACGAAATGGAGAGCAGCAAGTTCTAAGGCGGAAGCGGAGGTTTCGTTTGTGGCGATCCGTGCCTGGTGGTCCTCCTCCGGTGCCGTGCGAGACGATGACGTTCCTGCGCTGGAAAGCTGGCTGTCGTGGTGGACATACCGATACTACCAATTGGGAGTATAAGTTTGCAATGTAAGTCTTCGGCTTCTACAAACACTGTATATGCACTTCGGTGATGTTGCGGCACCGCACTCAGTTTTGAGGGGAGCTCTATCACTTCCATTGTAGGCCGAGGTGAATAACTAAGTCTTAGAGACAGCAGGATCTGAAACGGAAGCCTGAGAGGGACATGGAGAAACTGAGTGCGATGGCGCACTCATTTCAACTGGATGCTTGCCGATCGCTTGGGCATTAGGGAAAGAGGAAGGTGATGTTCATAGTTTAGGTCCGTGAGACACTGGAGTGGTCACCCTGAACTGAGTGCGCCACCGCACTCAATTTCTGAGCTCCATGGAATCATTGAGTTGCTATTGACTGAGGTGAACAGTAGATAGAAAGTGCAATTATTCCATAGTGAGATCTCTTATGAGTTCTGAGAATGACATTATGTCTAACCTGGAAACTGAGTGCGTTGGCGCACACTGTTCCGTGGTGTGATCGACAATGTTTTTGGACAGACGTGAAGAGCCCAATGAACTCAAAACAGAAGTAGGCAGACATAATGGATGGCTCCCAAACTGAGTGCGCCACCGCACTCAGTTTCGGATCACCATAGAATGGTCAATTTGCAAATGACAGACGTGAAACGAAAGTTAGAAAGTGTGTTTCAGTCAAAGTGAGATCTCTTTTGAGTTTTCAGATAGACAGAAACGATAACCTTGAAACTGAGTGCGGTGGCGCACTCAGTTCTAAGGTGAGGTCGACCATCTTTGTGGACAGAGGTAACGACCCAGGTGTGCTCACAAGAGAAAGCAGGACAGAGTGGAGGGCTCCCAGAAATGAGTGCGCCACCGCACTCAGTTTTTTGAGCACCTGTAGATGGTTGATTTGATGATGTCTAGAATGAAGATTCTGCCTCAGTTTCTGCCTATAGAATGAAGTACACAATGTGGAAGAGGAAGTGACAAAGGAGCCATTGACTGAGTGCCTGCGATGAGCATGATTTCTTAGATGTCATGGAAGGTGTCCAAAAATGAGTGCGCCACCGCACTCAATTCCGGTTGACAGGAAAGGAGGGTTATGTGTGTAGTTTTGGAGAACTGATGTTTGTCTGTTCCGATCCTTTGTCAGTCTTGCAAGTGAGTGCGCCACCGCACTCAATGCTTGTAGGTGCCAGATCAGGAAAATGTAACTGTGGAATGACGGAAAGGCTGTAATTGTGGGAGGTGCAGGGGAGGAAAAGAAAAGGATTGCAGCCTGAGAAGCAGCAGCAGCAGGAGGAAGAAGTGACGCCAATTGAGGTTCCAGCTTCTTGGTAAGAACAGTGCAACACGGGAGCAAATTTCCAACTTACCGGAGCATGGATTGCATACTTTTGGCTTCCCTCGGTTTGTGAGGGCATGCATACTTGTCACAGTTCATTATTAATAAAAATGTCTCCTTTGAACCAAAGTTCCACTTTTTGTGCAATGTTGCATTTGTTGAATGTTGACTTTTGGCAGTGAGGGTCTCGCACTCAATCTTGCAATCACACCCACTGGAATGCCACCTCTGTCAGTTCCCTCTGTCCATAGGGAAGGTGCTTACACGCTCGCCCCCCCCACGCTTCTTGTTAGACGCCACAATTATTGGTTTGTGCAGCGCATCTGCACTGGTTATATACCTTCTGACTGCATACCGTTGGCAGTTATTGCGCAAAGGCCAGGGCCCGCATTCTTGGACTACAACAAGTTCGCAATTAAATCCGTTACATGCCTTCCCGCAGACGTCGACAGTAATATCTTCTTTGAGTTCCCTCCTCGAACAAACTATTCGAGGGCGTCCGGAATGTTGATAGATATGGATAGGAAATGTCGCGCACCTCACTTTGGTAAGCTCCCCCTCAAGTCATAGTTACTCGCTTTGATGCGCGCATCTGACTCCCAACCTGGCCGCCGGTCCAACTTGGAGCTTCGGCTGCTCACCGGGGCATAACGGTCCCCCTTTGTTCTCCCAAAGAACCCTCCACCGATTTGGAACCAGCGGGAATTCCCTTTGGTAGTTGGCAGTCCGGAACAGCTCCCTACTCTTTGGTCGCTTTCCGGCTCGCTCGCTTACTCACTAGTTTTTGGTCACCAACGGGCTTGCACCGTTCTCGGGGTTACTACTCCCTATATATACTTCTGTAGCTGTCCGCGGGGGTTTCATAACCAGCCATGCCATTTTATGGCGAACCACCACGAAAACCCTCGACTCCCGGTGATGAGTCGCGGTGAGTCTTGGCCCACTCACCACGGCCCCTATGGACCGTGATGAGTCCCAAGACTCCCCACGACTCCCACCACGAGGTCTCCGCCCCCATGGTGAGTCCTATGCCACCCCACTAAGTCCCGCTAAGCTACCACCACCCCTTGTGGAGCCACCCCCACCGCAACCCGGTGTGCGGGGCTCCACCTAGTGAGCGCCTCCACTTCCCTGAGTGCCTTGGGCACTCAAGGGTGCTTCAGCCCCCCCCCCATACCTATCGCTGCCGCTGCCCCCACCACAGGGGCAGCCCCTCGTGTGTCCCGACCCCTTGCCCTCAAGGCAAAGGGTCGCGACAGGAAACATGACAGTCATCCTTGGTGCGTCACCAAAACCACCAGCATGAAGATGCTCAATGGTGTGCGGGTGCGCTACGTTGTTTGTGCGGGCGCGTTGCGGTGTTTCTCCCAACTTGCTTCCACTTTAAATCCAGAGGTCACAGGAACGAGACGGATTGGACAGACACAGCTCATCAACCATTTCGAGCTCAGGAGAAGGTTCTCCACATTTAAGTGTGCACATTGCAAAGAACCACCACATTGCATGTCTGTTTATAATGCCAAGCAGTTCTATGTGTTGCACCGTTTCCCTGACCTCACACGAGCTTGCATACACGTTCCCATTGTCACAAATTGGCGAGGGGTAACTCGCGGGAGGCTGCCCACGAGGCAGAGCAGCTCGTTCAGGAGGAGGTTAAGTTGAGACCTGGTGCCAAACCCAAACAGATACAGCTGCAGGCCGCCCATAAGATGGCATTGGCCAGAATTATGTCGGAAGACGGCTCCGACAGAGTTCCTCTCGATGAGAAGGAAATGGAGGCATTGCTAGAGTCGGTGTTCCACGTCTGTTCACCGAATGTCCAAAACCACATTGTCTCCTGCAAACAGAGAATTGGGCGTGGCTCGGATATGCAGTCCATTTTGGAGGTGAAGCGACGATGTGGATATGACTACATTCATGGAAGTAGATTTCCAGGACCAGGGACTGAGGCAGATCGCTGTTTCGTATTCAAAATGTCAACGTGTGGGCCTGGCAGCGGCGTCGAACTGGTCCACCGGATGACGAGTGGGGACTTGTCAAACAGTTGGGTCATGTTCGACCATATTAAGCGAATTACAAATCATCAGTGGGTGACAATGGGTGCACATGTCTACGACACCCACTGCAGGATGCTAATGACAATTGTTATTTGTGAGATGAAAGGAGAGGACACACAATCGGAGATGCTTCTTTGGCAGGGAATAAACGAACAGATGGTCAGGGCAGGATTTCCCCCTCCCAATTTCCGTGGTTTCATGGCGGACAACGCACAAACAAATTGGGCTGCCATCCGAAGGGTGTACGGGGAAGACCCCAGTGTTCCGATGAAAAGCAAGGAGAGATCTTGTGGGTTCCATTTTCTGCAGAGCTTGTCGCAGTACACAACCAGGCTCGTGGCGCCAGATTTCAGAGAGGAGCACCGTTCCATGTGTCTTGCGTGGAAGTGTGCTCCCACCTTGGATGATGCAGATACACAGTTTGCATGTATACGGGCTTGGTGGACAACGTCAGGTGCTGTAAAGAAATCAGACGAGGGAGCAATGGTCAGTTGGCTAGCATGGTGGCATTATCGTTTCCTCCAGTTCGGCGACTATATGCGGGAGGTGAGTTGGACGAATTTGCGTCCCGTTGAATATTATGCTAGCTACTCATTATTTGTAATTTGCTTGTAACCTGAACATGTGCATGTGCAGGAAATGTGTCTTGACTCCAACACCGACATGCCGACAACAAAACATGGCCGAATCAGTACATTCTTCCTGGCGTGCCTCCTCTGTGGCGCATCTGGTGGACATCCTCACTGCCACAAAGGAGGACATTGTGAGGTCAATTATGCAGCAATGCAGGTACAACGAGTTCTTGAAACACGGGACCACGAGGGAGCGTGTGAATATTCTTGTCAACTCGCCATGAATCCTCTTCTCCGCCAGGTGCCTCGTCAAGTCTTCGTCTCACTGGACGGGTGTGAACATCTCCTCCCAAGTGTTGGCCACTTCGAAGCAATGGCGTGTCCCGAAGGCCCTCTCGCAAGGCTGCCCCCCACTTGCGAGGATTCTTCGATCATACGGCCAAGGAGTTCAGGGAGTTCACTCAATTTGCTTGCAAGCGATTAAAGCAAGTAGCTACAGGGGTTAAGAGTCCAGACATGGTCGGGAAACACTGGAAGAAAAGGCAGGATTCAGGAAGTTTGGCGGTTGACAACAAGAATCAGTGAGGAAAAAAAAAACAAGAAGGGGGCGATGATTCTGATACTATTGGTTCTACATAGGAACCTTTTGACATGGCGAAGGACTATGCACTACAGATGGCAGAGAAGAAACGACGGGGATCTCCTATGCCTGAGAGGTTACCTCGTTATCAACCACAGGAGGGTCAGACATTTCCATTTGGTACTCAATCGCCTCCATCAGCCAGTGACAGGGCTCGGGCTCGCACACAGAGCCCTCCAAAGGACTCTCACCGTCAGAAGGGTGCTCGCTCACAAAGGTTTGTTGATCCTAAATAGTAAACCGTGAGGACACGGCTTTTTGAGAGGGGGAAGGGTAATGTTAGAGGGCTGTCTGGGACTTAGACACTTTTATGGGCTCTGTGGGGTACCCTTAATTTTTGTGCAGACTTACGGATGGTAGACTTAGACCAACAGAGGCCTGAGGGGTGACAGACACAGGCTTTAGGGGTGGTAGACGGGCTTACACACTCAGTCACAGTTTTACACAGTCGTACACAGCCTATCATAGTCTATCACAGCCATACACAGCCTTATATAGCCCGACACAGCTGTATATAATCTGTCACAGTCAATCACAGCCTATCACAGTTAACCACAGTCTATCACAGCTCGACAAGCTTTGCACAGCCCGACACAGCTTTACACAGCCAGTCACAGCTCGGCACAGTCACAGCCCGACACAACTTTGAACAGCTCGTCACAGCATACGTAGGGAAACGGTTATCATTGGCAGGGAACGACTGTGTGGGAACAACATCTGCAGAGGGAACATGCTTACTTCTTGAGATGACAGTTAGTTAGTTAGGTGGTTAGAACAGCTTGCAGGTAGATAAGGCAGAGTAGCAACTTGGAGGACACTATTTCTACGGGGAGCACTTCTTGATCAGGAGCGGAGGAGATCAGGCGGAGAACTGGAACTGGAGCAAGGATGGAGAGTACAGTGATGGAAATGATGCGATCTGCTGGTTTGGAGGAATGCAAGCTGTAGAGTTAGACTGTAGAGAAGATTAGGGACACCATGGCTTCGGCTTGATACATGACAAATCTTAATCTGACACCTATTCGATATAATCACACTGTGCAGAGAGACTTGAGTGAAGCTGTGGAATGAATGGATGAGTGAATGGAACCTGGAAGATTACTGAAGCAATCTGATGCTTAAGTATACACAATGAGGTAATTTGTTAACATGAAAGCAAGAAGAAATACAAACAGGAAGCACAACCATGATACACTAGCTCTAGATCATGACTGATTGTTCCGAGCGGGCTGAGTGCTTAGAGATATCCAACTCTTCTATCTTGGAGTTCCCACCTTGGATAGCAAAGGGATGGGTGAGTAAAAGCCGCTCGACACCCTGCTGTGACTCCACACTGGAATACTCATAACCCTCTGTATTGGCAGTGGGCATTCTCTTTCAGCAACAAGTCCCTCTCTGACGCAGGGGGCCTTCTGATATTTCAATCTGACGACATGGCATCCCGCCGGATTCTTCATAGCTACATGAAGTCCTCTAGGTTCCAAATCAACAAAATATGGACATGTATTAATACCCTGCCTTTTTCAAAGGGGGAGTTTCTAGGGCAGAAGGTATTTCCTGTGACTTTCATTGTCTTCGTTTGTGTTGTCGTGGAATACCCATAGTTGCTGACAAATTTCCATTGGTGCTGGTGCAGACCTCTGTGTTCAAGGCGATTTGCCTGTCTCGAATTTGGCCTACCAACACTCCAAATTATGTTGGGCATTTCGACGTTTGGGGAGGAGGTGTGCATATAGACCCAGATTCACAACTATGTGGAGGCGTCCCAGACTTTGAAAAAGGCTAGAGGCATTCCATGGAGAGGTAACCGGGAGAAGTCGCCCGCGTTCATGCAGACCTTCATTGAGACATGCAGCCGGCATAGTGGCAAAGTGGTAGACCTCTCCATGGGCACAGGTGCGTGCCAAAACACTTCTCAATTCTTTGTTGCACATGTTCCTCTCCTGTTTTGGCTTGTGACATGGTTTCTTGCTTTCATTCGCTATCCTGTAGGGGCTTCGATCCATGCCTGCAAGTGTGCAGGAAGACATCTTTTTGGGTTTGAGGGGGACGAGGAGCTTTACTCTTGGGTCATCGCTCCACTCTCTGAGGGATCCTTGCATTTGACCCAGACTGAGAAGATTGTGGAGGAGCAGGATCTGCAAGAGCTGGATGCTTTGGATGTGGATTCGGATTTTTCATGTGAGTAAGTGCATGTTCTATTGTGGCATCTCATAGACCCCAGGACGCATCATTTTGGTTTTCCTTTTTGTTGCAGAAGTTTGGCTTCCAGAGAATTTACGAAGTTTACTCATTGTTGTGTGGTTGCAGGAGTCCCAGGACGCCACGGTTTTTGCCATTCTTTGCCAACCTGAAATTTTTCCCAAGTCCTCCAGCACAATTTCATTTGCCATCTTATGCGGAGGCTGCGGCTACGGAGTATAGTCTACTGGCATCTCCCCCTTCTCTGCTTCACGACAGACATGGTTTTCAGCAGAGCAGGGCTAGCATCTTTGTGGACAGTTCTGCCTTCGTTCTGAAAAGTGCGTCCTATAGCAATGGATCTTCTTTGTCCGAATGAATCGATTCTTTTGAAGGGTTTGTTTAAAAACCACGAGTTCACCTGTATGCCTACTATATGATTTCCCCTACCCTGTGGATTAACGATGGATTATGCGCATTTGTGCACAAATTCCATCTCAACTAGTTGTTTGTCCAGTGACAACACTGTTGGCACTTCACATGTTAGGAATCATTCTGGTTTTCATGTAGATTGGAAATCCATGTTGATACATGTGCTCAGGATATTTCTACCCAACTTAATTTTTAAAATGGTGGTTCTACAGCTGACTCATCCAGCAATCAATATATGAAGCGAGGTAGTTTGTTTTGTTTTGTTTTGTAGCGTCGTTGAGATCTCCCAAACCACGGGGCCCAGCCCTGGTGCTTGGTGCTGTTGAAAAGCCCTCGATGAGGAGGGGTGCACCGGCTTGGTCTCATAATTTTTGGACCTGCGTTGTGGGAGATATGGAATTTCAAGTACTTTTGGTCGCTGGCAATTCAGGAAAATAGCAAAGTGGGCTTTCGTGGAGCAATGATTGGCCCTTCATGTGGGAGATTTGGAATTTCAAGTGCTTTTGGTCGCTGGAAATTCGTCAAAAATAGCAAAGTTGGGACAATGATTGGATATATCAATATATGAAGCCTCAATAGGAGACACACTTGGATACATAGGAGATTGCACTTGTTATATGACATTGGACACTTGTGCCAACGACCGACCAACAAAATTTGGACCTACGGGCCGAAAATTATAGAAATATGAACAATTTTGGTCGTTGAAAATTAAACTAACAAAATTAAGTGTTGGAATGACACTGGAGATCGCACTTGGGCCTCTACATGGGAGAAGCACTTGGATACATAGGAGATTGCACTTGGGCTTAGATAGGCCTTAATATAGGAGACGCACTTGGATAAGTAGGAAATTGCACTTGGTCTTCTATTTCAATTCTTCACACATGGGCCAAAGCACAGGCTACCCTAGTCAATATATGAAGCAAGGTAGTTTGTTTGTTTTGTTTTGTTTTGTTTTGTTTTGTAGCGTTGAGATGTCCCAAACCGCGGGGCCGACCCTGGTGCTTGTTACCTTCGGCAAGCCCTTGATGAAGAGGGGTACACCGGCTTGGTCTCATGATTATTGGACATGCGGTGTGGGATATATCAAATTTCTAGTACTTTCGGTCGCCGAATATTCGTGAACAATGATTGGATATATTATTACTACTCAAAAATAAAATTGGTTTTTTCAATATATAAAGCAAGATAGTTTGTTTTGTTTTGTTTTGTAGCGTTGCGATCTCCCAAACCATGGGTTTGGCCACAATTTTAGTACCGTTGGAAAGCCCTCGGTGAGTAGGGGTGCACCGACTTGGTTTCACAAAATTTGGACCTATGGGCCGAGACTTATGGAATTATAAACAATTTTGGTCGCTGAGAATTCAACTAAAATTACAAAATCAAGTGTTGGAATGACACTGGAGGTCGCACTTGGGCCTCTACATGGGAGAAGCACTTGGACACATAGGAGATTGCACTTGGGCTTAGATGGGCCTTAACATAGGAGATGCACTTGGATACATCACTTGGTCTTAGATTTCAGTATATTCTTCACACATGGGCCAACGACACAGGCTACCCTAGTCTATGTATGAAGCAAGGTAGTTTGTTTGTTTTGTTTGTTTTGTAGCGTTGAGATCTCCCAAACCGCGGGGACCGGGTGCTTGGTACCGTTGGAAAGCCCTCGATGAGAAGGGGTGCACCGGCTTGGTCTCATGATTTTTGGACATGCAGTGGGGGAGATATGGAATTTCAAGTACTTTTGGTCGTTGGAAATTTGTGAAGAATAGAAAAGTGGGCTATCCTAGAACAATGATAGGATATATTACTACTCAATAAATTCATGGAAAAAAATAAATTGGTTTTTTCAATATATGACTAAGGTAGCCTGTGCCATTGGCCCAAGTGTCCAGTGTGCAAGTGCAATCCCTATGTATCCAAGTACGTCTCCTATGTCGAGGCCCATGTGTGAAGAATTGAAATCTAAGCCCAATTGCAATCTCCTATGTATCCAAGTACTTCTCCCATGTAAAGGCCCAAGTGTGACCTCCAGTGTCCAATGTCATCTAAGTCCAAGTGCAATCCCCTATGCATCCAGAGACCTCAGTTTGGGAGATCTCCACGTCATTGTTGCAACAAAGCCCACTGTGCTATTTTTGCAATCTCCCCTGTCGAGGCTTCATATATTGATATATCCATTTTGCTATTTTTGCAAATTTTCAATGACCAAAAGTACTTGAAATTCCAAATCTCCCACTTGAAGGGCCAATCACTACTCCATGAAATCCACTTTGCTATTTTTCCCGAATTTCCAGCGACCAAAAGTACTCAAAATTCCATATTCCCACACCGGGGGTCCAAAAATCATGAGACCAAGCCGGTGCACCCCTCCTCATCGAGGGCTTTCCAACGGCACCAAGCACCGGGGCTGGCGCCCGCGGTTTGGGAGATCTCAACGACGCTACAAACAAACAAAACCAAACAAAACAAAACAAAACAAACGTCTCGCTTCATATATTAATAGGGTACCCTGTGCCGTTGGCGCAAGTGTCCAGTGTCATCTAAGTTCAAGTGTAAGATCTTCTATGTATCCCACTGCGTCTCCTGTGTTGAGGCCCAAGTGCGACCTCTAGGGTACCATGTGCCTTTGGCCCATGTATGAAGAGTTGAAATCTAAGACCAAGTGCAATTTTCTATGCATCCCAATGCTTCCCCTATGTCAAGGCCCAACTGTGACCGCTAGTGTAGCCTATGCCGTTGGCCCATGTGTGATGAATTGAAATCTAAGTCCATGTGCAATTTCCTACGTATCCATGAAGTGCGTCTCCTATGTCGAGGTCCCAAGTGCAATCTTCTATTTATGTATCCAAGTGCATCTCTTATGTAGAGGCCCAAGTGTCCACTGTCATGTAACTTGCCCAAAGTGCAAGTCTCCTATGTATCCAAGTACGCTCCCATGTCAAGGCCCAATTTATTTTTTTCCATTAACTTATTGAGTAATAATATATCCATTCATTATTGATGCTCCAATCATTGGGCAGCCTATGTCCTTGGCCCAAGTGTCTAATGTCATCCAGGTCCAAGTGCATCAATATATGAAGCAAGCCATATCTGATCATTTTTTTTCCACAAAGCTTAGACCAGATTTGAACCGGAGACCTTTCCCTTTATATCTCTCTTGTCGAGGCTCCAACCATTGTCCCAAGAATTCCCACTTTGCTATTTTTCAGGAATTTCCAATGACCAAAAGTACTTGAAATTCCACATCTTCCACACCGCACTTTGCCAGGTATCTCGTATCTCCTGCCGGGGGAAAGACCTGCGACGACCTCCTCCAGCCGGTATCTCGGGGTAAGGGGTTGGAGTCGAACGATGATGCTCCAGATCGCCGTCGGCCTTCGTTCATGTGAAGATTCCAACCGTTCTCCAGATGTCGTTCGGCGTGCACATCCTCTTACCCTGGGCACATTCATCAACAACGGCGTTCACATCCAACTAGAAAGACATAGAGACATTCATCCACTCCCCGCCTTGGATACCTCTTTCCTCACCTTCCTACATCCCGCTCTTCTAACACCCCCATGGGCCAAACAAAAAAGCGGTACTCCGACCTACATTTCTTCAACTTGTGAATGATGGTTAGAACTGCTTTGCGAATTTCCCTTAGAAGAGGGAGGCCATCTGCAAAGCACGTACCCTCACGGACAAGATTTCAATCTCTTAATGTGGAAGGATAGACAGATATCGTTGGATCGAACCGGCTACTACAAGGCAATGCACAACATGGATTGTCTTGTATTGAGCTGAAATCTTGCCCTGAATTGCCGAGTGACTTGTGGTTTTTCAAGACTTCTGATAGAGGACTCCCCTCAAAAACTGAAGTGACCATAACTACTGGACCAACACAGTCAAGCGTTGAGAGCCACTATAAATTCCTGCCATCCCCAAATCCATTTGAAACCTCGCCTCAACTCTGAATCTCAACACACCAAACATAAAAGATCACAGTGAAGTTGAGCTAATATCTCTTCAAGAAACGCAGCCTCCATAGCGTGTTTTTCGTCAAGGGCGCGCCTCGCAAAGGCAATTGCACCATCTGGGTCATCTCTCTCAACAAACTTAACCTCCAAGGACCTCCCAATGCCTCTCCGGAAGGGGTGGTCCAGAAACATGTTCGCCCTTCCTCCATGGCACGAGCAGGCCGCGGTATCCCTCCGATCATGAACAGGTAATGGGTCATTTGGTCCAATATTACAGCCGCCTGCTGAGGACTCTCCAGCTCCACGATCGCGCACCCGATGTGTTGCCTGGGAGCCTTGGGATTCTTCAGCAACTTCACCGACATCACTTTGCCAAATTGCTCCAACCCTGATGTGAGGATGGCCGGCGTGACCTTTGGCGACAGGTTATCCACCAGCACACTCCGCTGCACCACCTTCTCAAATGCTTCTCTCTTATCTTCCACGGACGCTCTCTCTAGTGATGCGGACGGTACCGCTGGATTGGTCCAGTCCCACCATCCCACATGACCCTTGTCTAGCTGACTCCCTGCCATATTCAAGCGCTTTCCATTTCCCCAGTTCAGGTCAATAGCAACTCTTTCTTCAAAATAAACGAAGATCAGCCTAACGTTGGAACACACTTGTCTTGCAATCCCCCGCCCCTCTCTGTCTGCACTGCTCGTGCTCGTACGTGCAGCGTCAGAGCCGTCCCTGTAAAATTCGTGCTCTTCTCAAAATCTTCACCATCTCTTTCTCAGTTCCGAACCCTCCCTTTCGATTCAAGCGTACTACGTGGGTGGGCACTGGAGCAATTCACATGACCCCACTCGTCGGATTCAGACATCGGCTGTGCGGCGGCGAGACAGAGAGCGAGAACCTTCGCGAGTAAAAGATCAGCGGACGGCTGACGTGGATCGCATGACGTGTCCGATGAAGCCTAGTGCGGTGCATGTGGCTTCGTTCCTGTGCACTCCTCAGTGCCTTTGTTTCGCAGGATGCAAACCGCCCTCCAAGATACCACTGCAAATCGATAGCTTCCGCAACAAATTTTGCTTAGTACTTTGTCTGCGTGTCTCTCACGGATTCTAGCCACTACCTGGAACCCAGTGCTCTCTTATTTCTTTTGTGGGCGGCAACAGACGTACAAGCATGGGTTTAGAATACTTCGAGGAATCCCACGTCCCAGAGCAAAGAGTGGTGGGCGGGGTGCCCTTTCCGGTAGTGCTGCAGCCGAGCGCCGGACAGGCTGACTCGAAGCGTCTGGTGGAGGAAATTACAAGAAGGAAGGCCTGGTTGGAGCAGGAGCTTGAGCGCAGTGGTGCGCTCCTGCTGCGGGGTTTTTCTGTGAATACCGCTGCTGATTTCGATTCAGTGGTGAAGGCCTTTGATTATGCAGAGCTTCCCTACGTGGGTGGGGCCGCACCCCGCACGAACGTTGTCGGCCGGGTCTTCACCTCGAATGAATCCCCTCCGGATCAGAAGATCCCCTTTCATCACGAAATGGCTCAGGTGCTTACCTGCTCATCTCTGTTCTTCATCTCGCAATCCCATTTTGAAACAAAACACTTGTCCTCTGTCCACTATTATATACTCTGACGCTGAGTATGCTCGTTTAGCTGACAATGCTGAATATTTCAGCTTCATTGCTGGCAGAGAGGATGTCTGTCTAAATTCAAATCTCGCTACGCAGTTTTTTCTTGCTTTGTTCTAATGACTCCTCCACCTGATTCCCATTTGTTTCGCCATTGCCATGGTTGTCTCTGTTACTTAGGATGCATTGCAATTTTCAGATATTACAGTCAGCTCGTAGACTAAAGCTGAACTTCGAATTCCGTGTAATCACATATGCCGAGAACGTAGCTGAGTGCGGCCTAACTAATTCCGATTGCTTCGTCCGGTGCCCACTATATTGATCTGTAACAAGCAAGGAGGCAAGGTTTTTAACCAAGTTGGGATTACACTCACAATTCTTTATCTTCGACTTCTATCATCAGAGAAGATCAAAGGGGACCCTCCTCCAAGTCTTAATCTCATTTCTCCTCTTCTACATTACATGCAGCTTGCACATACCCTTTTGGTGGTAAAGACAGACAGAATGACAGTTGGACTCCTGTTTTTGGGGACCAAATCAGGTGCCAGAATATCCAAAGAGAGTTTTTTTTTTTTGTGAAGTAGAACCAGCAGAAGGAGGGGAGACACCAATTCTCTTGAGCCACTTGGTATATGAGAGGATGGCCAAGGAATGGCCGGAGTTTGTGCAGCAGTTAGAGGAACACGGACTATTGTACACTCGCATTTTAGGTGAAGGAGATGACCCTTCCTCTCCAATTGGCCGTGGCTGGCAATCAACATTCTTGACCAAAGATCGCACTGAAGCTGAAAAAAGTTTTACCCCCTATCTCAATTGCATCATTCTGAATACACTCTGCGCTTGAGCCTAGTTCTTCTGCTTATTCTTTTACTCTTTCTTTGCTTTCCACCTACCATAGCCAGACACCTAGGCATTACATAGGCAGGTGGTTTAGGTGTTTCCTAGTCAGCATTGAAGGCTAGTGCACTGCAATTGTGGGAAGAGCATGACAGTGGATCGACCAGTTGGTATTAAATGGTGGGAGTATGATTTGTATATTCTGCGGAAAATACAGTTTCTTTATCATCCATCGCCAAGGAGCTGTAATGGTGTTCCGAAATAGGAAGGAGAGTGAAGACATTTCTAAGGATTGCACTTTAAAGTTTTTGCTTGAAACCTCCCAAATATGAACTGTTTTCTGGGAATAGGGCGGCAAAGCTGGGTATGCGGCTGGAGTGGCTTTTGGAAGGAGGTGTGAAGACAGTCTCAGGTCCTATTCCTGCAATCAAAATTGATGAAGTGCGGCAGCGTCAAGTGTGGTTCAACAGCATGGTGGCAGCCTACACCGGGTGGAAGGATGCTCGCAATGACCCAGTGAAAGCAGTTACCTTGGGAGACGGCAGTCAGCTGCCGAAAGAGGTAGTTATGGCATGCCTTAACATTTTGACTGAGGAGAGTGTGGCAATCCCCTGGAAAAATGGTGATGTGCTTATCCTGGACAACATCGCAGTACAACATGCTCGGCGGCCATTCCAACCCCCTCGTCGTGTGCTGGCCTCTCTCACAAAATAGTCACTTTAGTGCAAGTTTGACTGCATGAAGATAATTTTCCCAAACTTGCACCTTTGATTCTCATGCTGCGGATAAAATATGGCAATGTTTTTCCAGGACCTTCTTAACTTTGTTTCAAATCATTGTTGGCGTCTCATTTAGTACCTGAGTGCCAGGGTGTGAGGAGCCTTGCTGAATGCAATGGCTCAAGGCAATTGATGGTCAAGCTCCTCAAAGACGGAGAGCGAACGCGTGTATGTATATATGCATATATAGCCATTTAAGATTGTAGGGCTACTGGAGATACTGATAGCATGGCAGCCAAAGGTGGGCTTTTGAAAGGTCAAGGATTGCATGCAAGAAGAAACTTGTAAGGTATTTTTGTTTGTGAGTATGAAGTGCATACTGTTTTTTCAACTGAACAATGTATCCATGTACCTGTGATATAGATAGCAATGCCGTCCAGCCTCTCTTATTTGAGGCAAAATTAGCCTTGCTACTTTTGTTTCTGCAAATTAACACAGGAAACAGAACTCAGAGAATTTTCCTGTTAACAATGAAGAGGAGCCACGACATGCATGTGATAACCTATTGAACCTCCGAATGTCATCTCCCTTTTTAAAAACCGTGACTAGGGTAGCTTGTGCCGTTGGCCCAAGTGCATCGGCTGCACTTGCCGGGTCCCCGCGGTTTGAACGTTACAAAACAAAACAAAACAAAACAAACTAACTAACTAACTACCTTGCTTCATATATTGAAAAGATCAATTTTATTTTTTCCATGAATTTATTGAGTAGTAATATATCCAATCATTGTTCCAGATAAACTGACTTTGCTATTTTTCACAAATTTCCAGCAACCAAAAGTACTTGAAATTTCATATCTCCCACACCGCAGGTCCAAAAATTATGAGACCAAGTCGGTGCACCCCTCCTCATTGAGGGCTTTCCAAAGGTTCCAAACCCCCGGGGGTTGTGTCCTACGATTTGGGAGATCTCAACGCTATAAAAAAAACAAACAAACATATTACCTTGCTTCATATATTGACTAGGGTAGCCTCTCCCGTTGGCCCAAATGTCCAGTGTCATCTAAGTCCCAGTGCAATCCCCCATGTATCCAAATGCATCTCCTATGTCGAGGCCAATGTGTGAGAAATCAATATACTAAAATGAAGTTAGATGTTTGTTTAGTTACAAAGAATGTGTGGTACATGAATGAACTAATGTTTAAAGAATATTGTAGACATGAACAAAATGAGCAACAATGTAGTGGAATTTGGTGATAGAGTTAGAAGTTTATATTAATACTTCATATATACAATCAATATATGAAGCTGGACATTTTGTTGGCTCTCTTGTATAGAGAGACTTTGCATCATGTTGAAGTCAATGGACAAAATGTGGTCAAAGGACCTTACACCGCGTCAAGGCTCCTATTGGTGTGCTATGCTAAGTCATGCCCCTCACTCTTAACTTTGGGAGATTTGGAATTTCAAGTGTTTTTGGTCACAGGAAATTCATGAAAAGAAAATTGAAAAGTGGGAAAGTGGGCTTTCCTGCTCCTCGACATAGGAGACGCACTTGGTTACATGGGAGATTGCACTTAGACTTAGATGACATTGGACACTTGGGCCAACGGCATAGGCTACCAACACATATTTTTAAGTACTTTTGGTCGCTGGAAATTAGTGCTGGAGCTATGATTGGCCCTTCATTTGTCTTTTGTGCACGTGGACATAAATGTAAATTGGGCTTTTTTAAAATTTTGGCTTTCACAATATTGTTTGTAGTATCGTTGAGATCTCCCAAACTGCGGGGCCTCTGGCCACGATTTTAGTACCGTTGGAAAGCCCTCGATGAATAGCGGTGCACCGACTTGGTCTCAAAAAATTTGGACTTTGGGGGGGGGGGGGGGGGGGGGGGGGGGGGGGGGGGGTATATATGGAATATCAGGTACTTTTGGTCGCTGGAGATTCATGAAAAACTAGGGTAGCCTGTGCCGTTTGCCCAAGTGTCCAGTGTCATCTAAGTCCAGTGCAATCCCCTATGTATCCAAGTGCGTCTCCTATGTCGAGGCCCAAATGCGAGCTTTAGGGTAGCATGTGCCGTTGGGCCAAGTGTCCAGTGTCATCTATGTCCAAGTGCAATCCCCGGAGACCCCACTATTTGGGAGATCTAGGGTAGCATGTGCCATTGGCCCATGTGTGAAGAATTGAAATCTAAGCCCAAATCCAATCTCTCATGTATCCATGTGCATCTTCCATATAGATGCCCAAGTGCGACCTCCAGTGTCCAATGTCACCTAAGTCCAAGTGCAATTCCAAAGCCCACTTTGCTATTATTTTAATCTCCCCTATGGAGGCTTCATATATTGATATATCCACTTTGCTATTTTTCACGAATTTCCAGCGACCAAAAGTACTTGAATTTCCAAATCTCCCACTTGAAGGGCCAATCATTGCTCCAGGAAAGCCTACTTTGCTATTTTTCACAAATTTCCAGCGACCCAAAGTACTTGAAATTCAATATCTCCCACACCGCGAGTCTAAAAATCATGAGACCAAGCCGGTGCACCCCTCCTCATCGAAGGCTTTCCAACGACCCCAAGCATCGGGGTTGGGGCCCCGCGGTTTGGGAGATCTCAACGACGCTACAAAATAAAACAAAACAAACAGCTCGGTTCATATAGGGTAGCCTGTGCCGTTGGCCCATTTGTGAAAAATTGAAATCTACTCCTGTGCCGTTGGCCTAAGTATCCAGTGTCATCTAAGTCCAAGTGCAATCCCCTATGTATCCAAGTGCGTCTCCTATGTCGAGGCCCATGTGTGAAGAATAATATATCCAAGCACGACCTCTAGGGTAGCCTGTGCTCCCAAGTGTCCAGTGTCATCTAAATCCCAATGCAATCCCCTATGTATCCAAGTGCGTCTCATATGTCGAGGCACATGTGTGAAGAATTGAAATCTAATCCCAAGTGCAATCTCCTATGTATCCAAACGCT
Source organism: Takakia lepidozioides (assembly GCA_030704615.1). Lineage (NCBI taxonomy): Eukaryota > Viridiplantae > Streptophyta > Takakiopsida > Takakiales > Takakiaceae > Takakia > Takakia lepidozioides. Next base: position 62,291,872 of record CM060732.1, read on the forward strand.
CCCAAGTGCGACCTCCAGTGTCCAATGTCATCTAAGTCCAAGTGCAATCCCCTATGCATCCAAAGACCTTGCAGTTTGGGAGATCTCCACGTCACTGTTGCAACAAAGCCCACTTTGCTATTTTTGCAATCTCCCCTATCGAGGCTTCATATATTGATATATCCACTTTGCTATTTTTCGCGAATTTCCAACGACCAAACGTACTTGAAATTCCAAATCTCCCACGTGAAGGGCCAATCATTGCTCCAGGAAAGCCCACTTTGCTATTTTTTCCGAATTTCCAACGACCCAAAGTACTCAAAATTCCACATCTCCCACACCGCGGGTCCAAAAATCATGAGATCAAGCCGGTGCACTCCTCCTCATCGAGGGCTTTCCAACGGCACCAAACACCAAGGCTGGGCCCGCGGTTTGGGAGATCTCAACGACACTACAAAACAAACAAAACAAAATAAACGTTTCGCTTCATATATTGGTAGCAAAGTGGGCTTTCATGGGGCAATGATTGGATATATCAATATATGAAGCCTCGACAAGAGATATATAGGAGACGCACTTGGATACATAGGAGATTGCAAAGTGTGCTTTCTTGGAACAATGATGTGGAGATCTCCCAAACTGCAGGTCCCTGGATACATAGGGGATTGCACTTGGACTTAGATGACACTAGACACTTGGTACCATTGGAAAGCCTTTGATGAAGAGGGGTGCACTGGCTTGGTCTCATGATTTTTGGACCTACGGTGTGGGACATGTCGAATTTCAAGTAATTTGGTCGCTGGAAATTCGCGAAAAATAGCAAAGTGGGCTTTCCTATGACAATGATGGACCTCGACACGAGATATATTACTACTCAATCAATTCATGAAATGAAATAAATTGGTTTTTTCAATATATAACTAGGGTAGCCTATGTTGTTGGCCCAAGTGTCAAGTGTCATCGAAGTCCAAGTGCAATCCCCTATCTATCCAAGAATGTGTGGTACATGGATGAACTAATGTTAAAAGAATGTTGTGAACATGAACAAAATGATCAACAATGTAATGTGATTCAGATATTGAAATTTGGTGAAAGAGTTAGAAGTTTATATTAATACTTCTGTACACACAATCATATATTGTAAAAATCAATTTATTTTTTCCATGAATTTATTGAGTAGTAATATATCCAAGTGCATGTATCCAAGTGCATCTCCTATGTCGAGGCCCAAGTGCGACCTCTAGGGTAGCATGTGCCTTTGGCCCATGTGCGAAGAATTGAAATCTAAAACCAAGTGCAATTTCCTATACATGTATCCAGTACGTCTCCTATGTTGAGGCCCAAGTGCGACCTCTAGGGTAGTGTGTGCCTTTGGCCCATGTGTGAAGAATTGAAACCTAACACCAAGTGCAATCTCCTATGTATCCCAGTGGTCTCCTATGTCAAGGCCCATCTAAGCCCAAGTGCAATGTTCTATTCATGTATCCAAGTGCATTTCCCATATAGAGGCCCAAGCGTCCAGTGTCATCTAAGCCCAAGTGCAATGTTCTATTCATGTATCCAAGTGCATTTCCCATATAGAGGCCCAAGCGTCCAGTGTCATCTAAGCCCAAGTGCAATCTCCTATGTATCCAAGTACGTGCCCCATGTCAAGGCTCAATTTATATTTTCCATGAATTTATTGAGTAGTAATATATCTAAGTGCATGTATCCAAGTGCGTCTCCTATGTCGAGGCCCAAGTGCGACCTCTAGGGTAGCTTGTGTCATTGGCCCAAGTGTCCAATGTCATCTAAGTCCAAGTTCAATCCCCTACGTATCCAAGTGCGTCTCCTATGTCGAGGCCCATGCGTGAAGAATTGAAATTGATATACTAAAATGAAGTTACAAAGGATGTGTGGTACATGAATGAACTAACGTTTAAATATGAACAAAATGAGCAACAATGTAACGTGATTCAGAGATTGGAATTTGGTGAAAGTGTTAGAAGTTTATATTAATACTTCTGTATATACAATCAATATATGAAGCAAGGTAGTTTGTTCGTTTGTCTATTCCAATTTATTTTTTTCCATGAATTTATTGAGTAGTAATATATCCAATCATTATTGATATAATGTGATTCAGATATTGGAATTTGGTGAAAGAGTTAGAAGTTTATATTAATGCATATGAAGCGAGACGTTTGTTTTGTTTTGTTTTGTTTTGTCACGTTAAGATGTCGCTTGGGCTTAGATAGGCCTCGATATAGGAGACGCACTTGGATACATAGGGGATTGCACTTGGACTTAGATGACATTGAACACTTGGGCCAATGGCACATGCTACCCTAGTATACAATCATATAATGAAAAAACCAATTTATTTTTTTCCAATATCAGTGCATCTCCCATGTGCGTCTCCTATGTCGAGGCCCATCTAAGCCCAGTGTGCAATCTCCTATGTATCCAAATACGTCTCCCATGTCAAGGCCCTATTTATTTATTTTCATGAATTTATTGAGTAGTAATATGTCCAATCATTATCACCTATGCCGTTGGCCCAACTGTCAAATGTCATCTAAGTCCAAGTGCAATCCCCTATGTATCCCAGTGCGTCAAGGCCCAAGTGCGACCTCTAGGGTAGTCTTTGCCGTTGACCCATGTGTGAAGAATTGAATCTAAGACCAAGTGCTATTTCCTATGTATCCTAGTGCGTCTCCGATGTCGAGGCCCAAGTGCAACCTCTAGTGTAGCCTATGTCGTTGGCCCATGTGAGGAATTGAAATCTAAGACCAAGAGCAGCTTCCTATGTATCCAAGTGTGTCTCCTATGTCGAGGCCCACCTGAGCCCAAGTTTAATCTTCTATTCATGTAACTAAGTGCATCTCCCATGTAGATGCCCAAGTGTCCAATGTCATCTAAACCCAAGTGCAATATCCTATGTATCCAAGTACGTAGATCCCATGTCCAGGCCCAATTATTTTCTTTCAATTTATTGAGTAGTCAATCATTATTGATATATCCTATGTATCAAAGTGCCTCTCCCATGTAGAGGCCCATGTGCGACCTCCAATGTCCAATGTCATAGATAAGTCCAAGTGCAATCCCCTATGCATCGAGAGATCCTGCAGTTTGGTAGATCTCCACGTCATTGTTCCAACAAAGCCCACTTTGCTATTTTTGCAACCTCCCCTGTCGAGCCTTCACATATTGGTATATCCACTTTGTGCTATTTTTCACGAATTTCCAGTGACCAAAAGTATTTGAAATTCGACAGAAAAAACCAATTTAGGGTTTTCCATGAAACAAAACAAAACAAACAAACCACCTCACTTCATATATTGATTGAGTAGCATCATTGTCCAGCAAAACCCACTTTGTTATTTTTCACGAATTTACAGTGACAAAAAATACTTGAAATTCGACAGAAAAAACCAATTTTACCGTTTTCCATGAATTTATTGAGTAGGCATATATCCAATCATTATTGATATATCTCCCGTCGAGGCTCCAACCGTTGTTCCAGGAAAGCCCACTTTGCTATTTTTTCGCGAATTTCCAGTGACCCAAAGTACCTGAAATTCGACATCTCCCACACCACAAGTCCAAAAATCATGAGATCAAGTCGGTGCACCCCTCCTCATCGAGGGCTTTCCAACGGAAGCACCAAGGCCGTCCCCGCGCGGTTTGGGACATCTCAACGCTACAAAACAAAACAAAACAAACGTCTCGCTCCATATATTGACTAAGGTAGCATGTGCCGTTGGCCCAAGTGTCCAGTGTCATCTAAGTCTCAAGTGCAATCCCCTTTGTATCCAGAGATCCTCATGTTTGGGAGATCTAGGCCTAGGGTAGCTTGTGCCACTGGCCCATGTGTGAAGAATTCAAATCTAAGCCCAAGTGCAATCTCCTATGTATCCAAGTGCTTCTCCTATGTAGAGGCCCAAGTGCGACCTCTAGTGTCCAATATCATCTAAGTCCAAGTGCAATCACCTATACATCCAGACCCTGCGATTTGGGAGATGTCCATGTCATTGTTCCAACAAAGCCCACTTTGCTATTTTTGCAATCTCCCTTGTCGAGGCTTCATATAATAATATATCCACGCTAGAATAAGAACCATAGCTTCCTTCACACTCAACGACTCCAGGATAATGTGGACAGCTTGCATAAATTCCTATAAGATGCACTTGTGTATTAGTACTCGTTTCAGCCAAGCTAATGACCAAATCAGCATGAGACATAAAAAAGAAATATGTAGGTCAAAGTTCTGGGATCCTACCACCCATTGAGTGGTCTCTTCTTTTGAGTTACGCTCGTTATGTTTTGTTGGTCGGCCCTGTAGCTCGTAAAAAAGCCGGCAATGTGCGACCTTCTCAGGAAATGTAATGTCAAATTTCTGGGCCTTGTTCGGATCGTTTAGAAGCTTTGAAATCTTCATAAGGCGAAGCGCGTCATCTAACCAGACGATCTTGGCCGGCCAATTGTTGTAATAGTTCTTCAGCTCCTCGTTGTCCACCTCCAAGATTAGCTCCTGCAACCAACTCAAAATATGAGGAAGCAATGGACTTTGAAACAGGGTCCGAAGAGGTACTACTGTATATTTGATTTAGCTACAATAATAGCAAATGACATATTCAAGCGTGGGATTGCATGAATTGGTACCTTCGCAGCAATTATGGTATGTTGCCCACCAATAACAAAGAATTTGGCATCCTTCACTTCATCCCACCTCTCTGGCTTTTCCGGCCACACTAGACTATCGTCATTGGGATGCATTGGTGCTACGTAGACAGGGTGTTTTGAATCAAGGACCCGGAGCTTTGAAAGCCTAGCTTTGATCTCATCCTTGTGTTTGTTATTCAGGGGCCTGTAGACCATCTGTCGGGGTGCTTGCTCCATACTCAAAATAGGAATGGAATGGGTCTCTTCAAACCCAAAGGGAAATAAGTCCCCATATATTCTGAGAGCTCCTTCTCCATTGCCTCACATTTAGCTTTGTCATATATCTCCCTAGTTTTCGGTTTCTTGTCACTTGAGAAGACTGGGTCAAGCGGGGGCTTAGAGTTTCTCTTCGGCTTTGGAGGTGGAGTAATTTCAGGGTCTCCATCCTCCTGAGGTGTAGTGTCAGCAGGTGTCTTACGTTTTCTTGGCTTTCTCTTCTTTTGAGCCTGTTCTGTCTCCCTCTCGGCCTCAAGCTCTTGTCTTTTTCTCTCATTTTCCTTTCCTACATTGAAGAGGCGTCCCAGAAATTTAGACCACTCCGAGCAGAAATAAAACTCATCTGGGGTAGATCCATCTCTAGGGAACTTGAATCCACTCTCCTGGAGTCCTGTCATCAAACCTTTGTCGACAATTCGAATCTTTGTTGCATACCCGATGGTGCGTGCTTGCTGGTCCTCTTCCCGTACAAATATGACAATCAGCGGATCGTCCTCGTCAGGTTCAAGTTCTATATCTTGAACGTGAGCGTACTCAAGCTCTGTGGTTTCCTCTCCCTCCCTGTACAGGAATCGAAGAACATGATCCGGCGGAGCTCCATTCAGAGAAACTCCCCAAGAGGTTACTTTGTCGGATAGAAGGAAAATGACGACGTGTTCTGTCCAATATATGTCTGACCTCTCAGAAAGGAACTCCCCGGCAATGTCTGAAGACATTGTAGGCCTACATCCAGCCGGAAACTTCTTCCTGTAGCATGACACTTTCAGCTCCCAGTTAGATGCAAATACTCATAGAAGCTTTCGGACTTGGGTCCGATGCAGACAAACATAGAAAGATAACATCATGCATGCAAATGAGACTAATTTACACTTGTTTAAGGTTCAGAGGAGACTAATTTACATACACCATTACTCATAAAGGCGATCTGAAATCATTTATTTCAAAGAGTGACACACAAGTACATTGGCATCCTCAGTTGAAACTACGCAAAAGTTAGGAGCCCAGTCTCACTATCGATATAAACGGGATGTAGCCATACTGGGAACTTTTCATCCTCAGGTAATGCTCTCAGCAATGGCAAATAATGAAGTTCCTTTGGGATGAAAATGAGTGAGTCGTTGTTGCGCAAATTATTTGGTCCTCTGAAGTATTGTGGTGAACTGTTAAAGGCACTCTGACTGCTCTCGGGGTTCCAAAGGGGCATTGAACCACTAGTCCTAGATCTCAAAACCAATTCAAGACACGCTGGATTGAAACAACTTGGAGGCTCATCTCCGGCTCTTGGAGTGACGAAACTATCAATAGGGGTCATTGGCTTTCCTTCGGGACTCCCGGAGGTAGTCAGCGGTGAGCCCATCCAATCCCTGACATTGTAGCTGAGGTCACTGATTTGTCCAGGAGTTATCGGAGAACCAGCCCAATCTCTTAGATTGAAACTCGGCCCTAGTATAGTAAACCCTGAAATTACACTTGACATGACCGTGTATGGTTTCCCAGCACATGTCGACCTGTTTCTCTTCACAGAGGGAATTGAAACACCAGACTGTGTGAACATTGGTCCATCTCCTACAGTACCTATCTTCAATTGCGGTGTAGTGCATTTAGCCTTGGATGAGATACACATAGATGACATTCGTTTCTTCGAATGGTTTGAGTGACAGGCTGTCGACAGTTTTGTTGGAAACTGCGGAGTATCATCCAAATCATCCGGCCCGTCTACACTGTCCATTCTATTATTGACGAGAGCATTAGATACAAGGCTACGAAGATTAGCTCTAAATATTATATGGTTACAAATCATGTTACAAATCATATTATTAACATCCAAGATAAACAACTATTGATGATATTTCGAATCAAATGAAAGCTTATCATCCACTTTGAAGTCAATCTATCATAGGTCAGCTGAGTCACTTGGATTTAAAGGTTTCGTGCTAACTATCCTAACGCAAACACTGACAACTAGATGCTATACTTTTGATTTCATCCAGCTCTAGACACATTTCTCTTTAAATGTTTGTGCTTAACCTGGGTTTCATGTAGGTCATCGGACCCAGGTCCGAAACACACCATTCTTAGTGATGAACTAAAAAAATTCATTGCACGGACTCTATGTCGGCACAACTACTCTAGTGGATTATAGCTATTTTGGTTACATGATCCGTTACACTTCTCAAGGCTGATTGTTTCGTCCCATGGTCCACAATCTATTCTCGTTTAATGAGCCTGATCGTTCCTAGGTTTAGTGACAGTACCTTACAGCACTCTGGGCACTGATATGATTATTCAGGTCATCGGACCCGGGTCTAAAACCTAGCAATGTTTAGAGACAATTCAGCGTTCGTGTTATTCTTACCATCTATTGATACACATGACACAACTTCTATGTTTCCAACGAACATTTTACCCCGTCAGGCTTATTTCTTTGGAACTCAGTCCAGACTCAATGACATGTTAGTATAACAATACTACCTACAATTTGGGGCTTCTTGGACACACGGATGTGGTCAATCTGTTTGTCGGATCTGGTTCCAAATCCGACTTTCTTGTTTCATCGGATTTTGGGATCCGGATCCCAGACCCACTTCCACCGTTCCTATCTACCATGTTGTTGGACCCTAGTACGACACCATTATATTTGATGGATTAGGCGTTCGGACCCAGGTTCGAAACCCAGTACCATCATTCTTAATTTTTTCCACGTACCAAGTCTTTTGATCCTTTCCGAAGGACCGAACCCCACCATCGAACAAACCACTATCACACTGCGGCTTACAAGAGACTTTACGACCTCACACTAGCCCCCCTAGAACTTGTATTACCTAGGATTCTTGATCGGTGTTGTTGGTCTCGGACCCATGGCCTCTATAGGTTTTTTTTTAGACCACATTTGCACTCTCAGGACATGGATGCATAGAGACATTATCAGGATTGTGGGCTCCGATAACCACATGTTAAGCGAGGCACTACTATATTGTCCTTTTTTGTTAGGATTTTTTTAGCACACACAGACACTGTTTGAGCATGGATGTTTGGATACTTAATCAGGATTGTCAGTTTCGGACCAGGGTCTGAAACACACTTCCTGGTAGAGGCACTTTTAAACCTCGCCTCTATATGGTCAATATGAGCTCCTACTAGTACTCTGAGAAGATAGACACCTGAATGTATGACCAAGATTGTGTGTTTCAGACCTAGGTCCGAAACCCACCTTTCGTAGCTTGACACTCTTAAACTGTTGCCTCTATTAGGTTTTTGTGAGCTACACAGACACTCTAAGAACATGGATACACATAGACATGACCAAGACCGTGAGTTTCGGACCCAAGTGCGAAATCCACCATCCTAAGCAAGGTACTAATACACAGTGGCCTCTATTATGTATATGTGAGCTTATATTGATATTCTGAGAACATTGACACATGTTCCCTTCTCAGATGATGCTTGGTTTCGGACCTGGCTCCGAAACCCAACATCGTGAGAGGTGTACTGTTATACCGTGGCCTCTATTAGGTCTTTATGAGCTTACATTGGTATGTTGAGAACATGAATACATAGGGGACATGGATACATGATCCATACATACATGGATACATGAAGCATGCATACTTGAAACATAGATACATGAGACATAGATACATAGCACATTAATACATAAAATATGGATACATAATACATAAATACATTAGACATGGATACATGGAACATGGGTACATTAGACATGGATACATTGCTCATGGGTGCTAATATTTGGTCTTAGGACGGACCTAGGTCCAAAAATGCAGTCGACCCTTGTTCTTTTTTCATCCTACAGTCTTGTTCGAAGTGTCCTAGTAACTTACGAAAGGTGCATCTGATTCCACAATTATTTGTCCAATCGGGTGATTGCGAAGTTCAGACTTGTCGTCCGAAATGGACTGATCGGACATGGCTTGTATGATCTGTTGCTTCTTTTTCTACATCTACCCAAGTATTACGATCATGAACAAGAATCCATGTTTTAGCGTAAGTTCCTCCACCCGTGTGCACGATATGGATCGCTATATCTCCCGGTGTACAGTAAAGAGACGGTGGATTCAAACCTGCAAGTGAGATGCGACCAAAACTCTCTATACGTAAGACCAAATCACAAATGTCTGGTCCATGTGTAGTATAGTTAGAGTTGTGCATCCATTGTGTCACTAAATCGGCAGCCTTTTGGTCTGCCAACTTGAACTTGAATGGCCGCGATCAGCAACTCTGATACCAAAAACAGGGGCCCTGTTTCACACCCACCGGGATAGATCTAACATTTCCTCTTGATCAGACAACCCGTCAGCCCAGTTTCGAGGGTGTGTACTTTGCATGAGCGGTGAGCATGAGCATGAGCAGAGCAATTTTTAGGGAATATTCCTAGAATTTAGCCCTTCCCGGCCTAATTTTGACTGTTTTTCATGTCGAAAAGTGCGCTCGGGTGCTGCATCATAATGTGGCCTAGAAGTTTGCCCTCGGTTCGGAAAAAGCAAGTTTGGCAGTTGCCGAACCTGCATAGTCGGGAACGATTACAGGCATAGGAGGAGAATAAGGCCGCGGGAATAGAGCAGCGAAAATAGGACCGCGGGAATAAGACCGTTTGTAATTTTTTTTTTAAATTGAACATAAGTAAGATCTGAAAGACAGCGATTCCTAGTGTTTTGGGCCGGCTAGGTTCTGTCATTCACGGCGCTGATTATGCGCTGATTATGCGCTAGTTAAGGTAAGTCTGCAACGATTACAAGCACAGTATTGACAGCTCAAAATCAAGTTTGTTGTTAGCCATTTTGTCTGTTTAGCTAAGATGGACGCTGCCAGTGTGGATGCAGGCGGTAGCAGCCGTGCTATGGAGGGCGACGGGGAGGACAAGCCTGCTGCCAATGTGGATGCAAGCAGCAGCAGCCGTGCTGTGGAGGGCGACGGGGATGACAAGCCTACTTCCGAATCGTGGTGGACTCCTTATCTCGACGATATCGACGAGTGCGTTGTCAGGCAGGAATATGAGGCTTTGTTGCTTATGCAGTCGCAAAATGAGAACGTTCCAGCTGAATAGGAATGTAGCACTGATTCAGAGGAGTCAGACGAAAACGTGGGGATGGAGGATGAGGAAGGAGGTGACGATGAAGAGATGGAGGTTAATGAAGAAGAGGATTTGCACTGGATTGGTGTTTCCATGGACATTGTTGAAGAGTCGGCTCCGGAGTCTGTTGTGCCGGCGGAAACAAGGGCATTGGAACCATGCACAATTTGCCTGGAGACACCAGTAGCTGGAGAGTCCGTATGCATACTGAGTGAGTGCTTCCATTCATTCCGCACTCCATACTTTGACATATGGGTGCAGCTCAACGGGTCATGCCATCTCTGCCGGCGTCGGATCTGAGACCATATAGATAGGCCAGACAGAAAAAACACCATTTTAATTAAATCTGGACTTTTCGCTTAAATCCGGACCAAACTTGATATACGACAAAATTGAATTAAATTAAATTAATCAATAAATAATGTTTAAAAACAAATATATCTAATCATATATAATCATTTAACTTAGAAACAAAATCAAATGGCTTAAAAAATTAGTGTCGATGACAAAAAATTATTCACATGTCGATAGGAACTATCAATCAAATATCCCAATCAATCTATTGTATCCAAAAGCAAGAATTTTTTTTCTTCAATGACCTTCAAACATGGATATAAGCTACTACTGATATGATTTATGATAAACATATTTAATGTCAATGAAAAATATATATACAAGTTTGTATTTAACCTATAAATACTTTCAATCAATATCCCAACCAATCTATTGTACTACCCAAAGTTATATCCTACATCTAAGCTGAAAACTAAATTTAATTGATACGCTTGAAACATTTGGATTATGTTTTAGGATATACTACCCTCGTTTAGGTCTTCAAAAGCTACTGAAAAACAGATTTGGGATAGAGAGGATCTCAACTGTGACTCTAATATACTCTATTCTACCCCAAAGCTCGAGAAAACAAATTTGAATGAGCTTCAAACATTTAGAACGTGGCTTTTGGGGTAAAAGGGTTTAGGGTACTAAGCAAAAAATCCACAAGAACTAAAATTTATGGAAGAGTGTTTAGGACCTATAGAATCATTCAATTAAATGTCACAACTATGATTGTATCATATGCCAGTGCTAGAAGCTGTTTTTTGTAATGAGCTTCAAACATGGATATGAGCATTTTGGGGTATACTATCCTAGTAATGGACAAAGTTCTTGCTACAACAAACTTACCAACCTTGCTTTTTTACGGCCATATTCGTTTGGAATCCAATAAACATGGCTAGCTAGCAGCAGTCATCAGACAGATTGATACTAGATTCAATATACCAAAAGCTTCAACACCGTGAGACATCTTTCCAAATACTCAAATTTGTTAGAGTATTAATCGACACCAGAAGACAAATCGATGATATTGTTTGTGTGCTCTGTCTTCTTGTAACTATTCGTGACATGTCGATAGGAACTATTATTCAAATATCCCAATCAATCTACTTTATCCCAAAGCAAGAAATTTTGGTTTTTTTCAATGAGCTTCAAACATGGATATGAGCTTCTACGGTATAGGGTTTATGATAAGCATAAATGTCAATGAAAAAAAAATGAAAGTGCGTATAGAACCTATAAAAACTTTCAATCAAACATCCTAACCAATCTATTGTACTACCCCAAAGTTTTAAAAATTTTACTATTAAACCTACACACAATGAGTTCCAACTAAATATGCCCACTAATAATAAGCTCTTTTGTTATGACCTCTATGAAATATAATTAACACATGAGTGTGTTATTGATAGGCATCGTCAACACCTTTAGCAACCTAACCTGTGCACATTGATATAGATTAAGCTATCAAGTTAAATTTATTGTTCCTACAATTAACTAGTTAACGCACATTTTTTGTGAGTGTATCTTGACACACATTGTCAACACCCTTAGTGCTCAATCTAGTCCACACACAATGACCACCTAAATATGCATATTAAGCTAGCAAGTTTTTATTGTTTCTGCAATTAACTAGTAAATACACATTTTTTGTGAGTGTATTCTTGACACACATTGTCAACACCCTTAGTGCTCAATCTAATCCACACACAATCACCACCTACATATGCATAAGCTATTAAGTAAGGGTACTTATTGTCACTCTGGACCCTAGTTCGAAGTTGTGTATTCAACACACCCTTAGCAACCAAACCTACACATAATGACGACCTAATTTATATCAATAGTATGAAGCTAGTAGAGTCTTATTGTTCCTGCAATTGATCAAATGTTAATATAACACATGACTCATCTATTCTTGACAAACATTGCCAACATATAGAAGTCTCACTCAACAAACGATATGGTATCAAATCTACACACCAAGTTTGAACAAAAAATTTAAAATCACATACTTGACCATAACACATAAATATCCATGCAAAACGTATTCACAAAGTTCCAAACAAAACAAATATATTTAGATGACGAATAATCTATTCAACTTTTGAACAATTTTTGTTATGTGTCATACTTTGTCATAACATGTAAGTGAGTATGTAGAACATACCCACAAAGTTGAACAACCAATAAAATATAAGTAGACTTGAATCTAATGTCAAAAACATTTTTTTGACAAAGTTATGAATCATACTATCCAAACCAAATTTTCAATGAGATGTTGTTGACGCAATGTCATTGTTAATATGACATCTTACATCACATTGGTCAATGTCTTAAGATTGATTGACATAATGACCCCAAAGAACTTGCATCCGCATCGGATTGGAGATTTGCTTCATCGATATTAGCTTTCGCCTTCTCCGCCTCATTAACACTTATTCGCTTTGTACTTGATCTTGTGGTATTCTTTCTCGCGGGCATGGTCCAAGCAATGGTATTGACATAATCCACTGCGGAGTATCATTGGGGTTGAATTCCCAGGTCTTTGTCCAACAATCCTTGTACCTTTCCAAATCAGATGGATTTCCTCCCTTCCATGGTCTCCACCACTCAACAAAGACTTTTTTGTAATTGATATTTTTTCTATCTCGAATTACATCGGATGAGGCCCCAACCAAACCGGATACGAATGAGGATCCTCAGGACGAACAAGGACGAAAAAAAAATTTCAACGTCTTTGTACGGATTTAAGTCTTCTTTTGGACGATCACATCTTGGCCCACAATAAGGAACAACCTCCTCAGCCTCACTGTCACTTGATTCGTCAGACCAAGCATTAAATCCATCTCTCATGTGATTTTTCCGCCATTTTGTTGAGGGCCAAAATCCTTCCAAAAGACTATTTGTAGTATTCTCGAGCTCCAGATCTAGCTCTTCCAAAATATTGCTCCAGTATTCATCGTATTTTTTCATGATAGTTCCATAATGCGCATCAATATGCATTCCCTTTCTCCAAAAATCCATATACTTCTTAATTTCAGTTTTGATGACAGATTGCTTCTGCGCAAAGTCTTCTTTGTCTCCCCAAATTGGTGTCATGGGAACACACTTGGGTTCACCCACCGGAAGTGAAGGGGATCCATCATCAAGAGTCTTCCACATTCTAACTGAACCTTGTTTTGGAAGCCAGTCACAATCGGTCGCAGATTTCTTGTATTGCATGATAGGCCAATTTGAGGAATGATCCATGTAGAATCGGAAAACATGCATATCTGTCGTTCCGACGAGAGCCTCTTTTCCATCAATAATATGTCCATCTACAAACTCCTTGAAGTCTGGAACTTCCTGAATGATTTATGGGATGAACTGTAAGTCTTGAGAAACCATGAAATGTTTCATTAGATCTGAGAGCACATAAATGTTGTTCTCATTCAATTTCCTTGAAAGATAGCTGAAAAATCCATCAATATCTTCGTGCGTATGACCAACCATCAAAAATCCCAACTGAATCTCTTCAAACACCTCTTGCTGTGAGCAAAGAAAGAAATGCCAACATCCACCTACACAATTATCCATCTGCAAATATAATCTTCGAGGTAATGGTCGCGGTCCCTTTTGAGCTTCTGGATGTAAAGGCTTCAACACATCCACACACCTAGACTTCCCCCATTAGCTGCTCAAAAAAATCATTCTATAAAAAATAATCCTTGATTCTCTGCAAGTAGGTTTCTCAAGTTGACGGAGACATCTTGCTAAAGAACCAATAGTGAAATTTGGATCTCCCGGCCACAAATCGACTGAGTACTGAGCATATGCTCCATCTCCGTGTCCATGAGTTACCATTCCTATCAAAGAAATTGGAAGCTGACCTAATCCTGAAATCATCTTGTTTGTCGTTTGTAGACGTGGAAGAGCCATTTTCCGGTGATCCATCTTATCATGGATGATACAGAGGAATTCATTTCCCATCATAGCGGATTCATTTCTCCAACTGTGATAAAGTCTTCGACAAGATTCTTGATGCTTCAAATGCTTGTCTAAAGTCTTTTTATGGGTGAGTTGATCTTGACTTCCCTTCACAGACTTTTTAATAAGATCCTTCAACATCTCACATTCACTGCATTTTGAAAAAGTACTTCCAGACTTACGTACTTCAACATTTGAAAAAACTCGTTTCCGAATCCGGCTTATGGCTGAGCTGGAAACAGGTTCTAGACCGAGGATACTATTGGTCTGCATCCAAAATGAGAGCGAATCAATTGATGGAGTGGGATACACAACTTCGAACCTGGGTCCAATGTGACTATAAATACCGAGCCAACACAATAATTAATTAATGCATGGTAGTCAAGTGACTCAAACAAATAGAAAATGGGTCACAGTAGTTAAGAAAGAGGAGAACTGTACAAATTACCTTATTGCACTCAACACGAACTTTCTTCCAATTCAACTTAGCGGGTAGTAGCCTCAGAGTATCTCGCCTCCCATCGCCAATGTTCCTCAATTTGTGGGGCATACAATCACTATTCCCGTTGACAATTGAAAGGATGTTTCCCTCTGCCTGAAGCATGTTTGGTCATGGCATTTTCATCCCTGAGTTCCCATGAATGGATGTAACAACACCCTATTTGCTCAACTTTTTATACTCTATGTACGTTGAACGGCCAACCCTAAAAATAGTCCACCAAGCTTTCTCGCAAATGTCGACACCTTCAATTATTATGTAGCTTCTTCTTTTGCAGCCCTCAATAACGTGAAGACGCATCGGAATGTCCAACCCAAGCTCTTTCCTAGAATCAAACGTTGCTGCCCAGAAAGCTGTCCTTAATGCAAGTGCTCTTTTCCAGTCAAACATCTGGCAACACTTAAGCCTACAGCATGGCACACTACTGATTTGTCTAACAGATTCAAGGGACAACAAGCGTTTAGATTTTCTCAAGTTATCTAGCTCGGGGTTTCTAGCAACTCTAGTGAAGAGTCTGTAGGGACCTTTTTGGATGGATTCATCATCATCATTCATAGTATCAATGTTTGAGCGGTAATATTGCCAAGAGCCTCACTGAGAGTGATCCCATACTCCATCAACTTCGTCCGATTCAAAGGCCACTTTACTAATGACATGAGCATTCTAGAATCCCCTTCTACAACTCGCGTAATAATAACACCAACATGGTCCTCTCCCAATTTCTCATCGAGAATAACTTCGTCAGAAAAAGATGCTTGAATTCTCCCTTCATACAGATGTTCAAATTCACCTCCAAAAAGAGAGCACATCAAATCTCTCCACTTATGTCTTCCGAGAAAATCTTCTGGAAATGATTCCTGATTAGCGCAAGTTAGATCCTCATCATGGTCCATGGCCACTTCAACCTCATTTGTGTCTACCTCATGCGTCTGAGAGCTCTCATAGTCTCTCACTCCAGTCTCAGATACAGAAGCATTGTCAACTTGGATCAAGTTGACATCTTGAACATCCCAACAGACTGGCGTTCCAATCGCCTCCCCTATAGTGTCCGCTCCCATGTGAGGGTATGGGAGATTGGTCTTCTCGTTTGCATTTGAACAGCTGATTACCACCACACTTATTGTTGCGGAAGTAAGCTGGAGACCATGGCATGTCCCACCTCCAGAGACATTTCGACAATCACCAAGGGCGACGGCCTCAACACCCCCGCGAAGATATAGAAACACTCTATCTCCACTTTTCAATCTAGTCATGTTGATATGAGCAACTATAGTCACAAGAACTGAGGAACGATGCTTTCGGACCTGGGTCCTAAACACCATCTAGTCAGGATTTGACTTCCCAATGAGACAATCTCCGTGCCAAGTTGTGAACCCCGCCCGGGCCTCCTCATGCAGTAAACTCCTAGATTTGTAAGCAACTATAGTCACAGGAACTGATGAACGACGATTTCGGACCTGGGTCCTAAGTATCAGCCAGTCAAGATTTGACTTCCCAATGAGACGATCTCCATGCCAAATTGCGAACCCCGCTCGGGCCTCCTCATGTGGTAAACTCTTGGATTTGTGAGCAACTATAGTCACAGGAACTGATGAACAATGCTTTCGGACCAGGTCCAATGTATCACCCAGTCATGATTTGAATTCCCAATGAAACGTTTAACTCATAGGCAACTGATGATCTCCGTGCCAAGTTGTGAATCCCACCTAGGCCTCCTCATTTAGAGACTCCTCGACTGTGGACACATGGTTTGTAATTTCATCACAAGATAATATCAAGATTGAGTCAGGATATGTAACTCTCACAGACACTGATTTCGGACCCTGTTTCGAAGTCCCACCTTGTGAAGTCTAATTTAAAATAATGGAAAAAATGGATGAAAGTCAGATCATGACTTCATGAGGTTAAAGAATGTAATGGATGAAGGGATGATAATTGGATGAATTATGACTGGATGGATGTGAAGTGAATGGATGATGTTTCTGTAATCAATGAAATGTCTGAGTCTAGATGAAGGAGATTTGAGAGAAATTTTGCAACAGTGCGACACTTCGGCCTAAGGTCTGAACCAACCTAAGCACATCAAAAAGTAGATAAAAAAAAATGGATGTTTTGGTGAAGTGTGATGAGTGCGGATATGGATAGGTGAATGATTTGGGACTTATGGTTAAGACTTTCAATGGGATAAAGATCTATTATATAGATAGAAAATGAGATGGAAAGACAATCATTGGGAAAGGCATCTCCCGAGGCGGAGATGACCAAGATGAGAAAAGATAGAGAGGGAGGAAAGAGAGAGCAAGCGAGAGGATGGAAATGACTAATGAGGTGCAATAAGCACGAAAAGAGTGAGAATGAGGTGAAGCCTCATATTTATACATCTCAGATGCATTGTGTGCTAGGACGTGGTCATTGAAGAGAGGTGCAAACATTACGACGGGGATCGATAGTGAAGAGAGGTGCAAACATTGGAGAGTCAAGATCGTGCGGAGATTGCAGGTGAGCTAGCTTCCCATCACATTGGAATTCGGAACATATGATGGAGAGGCCCTACCAAAGTCATTATGGCGGATAAGAGTGTGGGACGGAGCTAGAAGGTTAGCTAGCTATCTGAGTATCCCCCATAATGGCAAGTGCGGGGCCCTCACAAGAGCTATCCCTGCCAGCCTCATAATGGGCCAAATGGTGCGTAGCTTCAGCTCATAAATACTCCCTAGATCCGCCACCAACAGCGAGTAGCTCAGTTGGATTGTGCACATTGTGTCCCCCCCACTGGTTTGGGGATCAAATCCTGCTACCATGGCCTTTGTCGTTTGATTTGTGCTTGGGATTGTAAAAAACAAAAAAAGAAAGATCCGCCACCATTTTGGGAGACCCACCACCATCTCTGATTGGATGGCCCACTTTCTTCTCCCAAAATCCTAACTAACTAACTAATTAACTATATATATAGTATATATATATATATAAACTAACTAGTATATATATATATATATATATAGTTAGTTAGTTAGTTAGCATTGATATTGGTTCCAGGTTCGAACCCACATCCCATCCTCTCCGGAGCTTTTTATTTTTATATCTTGCAAGATAAACTTGTGCCCAATTCAATATTTATAACTGGATGCAAAAAGAATGCAAAGAATATGGAGGTTCGAATATGGAGGTCTTTTCTCTTTTTGTTGTGTTGTTAGGGAGCCTTGAGCTATAAGAAAGCTCCAATCACAGCTAAAACAAATGTTACATATATATCATTCCTTAAATGTCATATAACCCAAACAATATCTCTTTAGATCTCGCATATATATATATACATGTCATATAACCCAAACAATACCTCTTTAGATCTCGCATATATGTACATAAAAGGAAACTTGACAGCCCACAATTTAGGTCCTTGAGGGGTTTTTATTTATTTAAGGAAATATGGGAGCGACAGCCCACAATTCAGGCCCTTGAGGAGGGGGAAAGATTAACCCCCTTTCATTTATGGGCCATGAGACCTACGGGACGATCAACGCCCATACATACCGTCACACGAACAATCCCACACACGGGGCAGGGCAGTGGGTTCGAACCCCGAACCACCTGAGTGACACACATTGTGCACTTACCAGCTGAGCTACCAGCCGATGTGTTTTTTTTTTAATCTCAAACCTCCTCCATCTTGCATTGGAAATTAACACCAAAATATTATGCAATATCTTATCAATTTTCTCTTTTACCATAGATTGTTTTTTTTGTGTTTTGTACATATTGAAGAACATCAGATATTCTTTAAAACCATTAAATTATATATTAATGGAAATAACTATCCATACCCGGAAACTATTCATACCCTCAGGGTATATTTTGGCATATATATCCATACCCGGGGGTTATATAGAAATCTGAAAAGTTAATTTACCCATACCTGGAGGGTAAATGATTTCACAAAAATAACTTACTTATACCCTATGGGTATATTGAAATCAATATACCCGCACAACACTGGTTCGAACCTTGGACCTAGGATTAATAAAATAAATTGGAGTTGATGTAGGGAGCCCACGTGGGGATCCCACATGTGGAGCCCACGAGCCCTGACAGGAGCCGGCCCCCTAGGTTGTAAATACGGTATTAATGTCATTAATATTTATTTTTCAAGGCGCCGGCATATCGGCCCTAATGTTGGATGGATTAATTTGCATTGGAGATGGATGAAAATGTAGATGGATGGATGTATTCCATGCATGCCCATCCATCCATGAAATTAATGAATTCCATCCCCATTGCCACAGCCGTCGGATTAGAGGTTTGATCTGACGGTTGTGACACAAGAGACTACATACGGGGATGATGCATACTCCCCGATTCTTTTTTGCTTACCACCTCGAGCTGATTCAGGCTCTGCAACTAGGCTGTCAACGTTGGGAGAGAGAGAGGGGGACACCATGTGTATGTGTAAAAGAGAGCAACGTGTGTGTGAGAGAGAGCAACGCAGGGAGAGAGATAAAGAGTGTGGGTGTGAGAGAGAACCCTAAACTTTTGCACTGTGTGTGAGAGAGAAGAGACTCAAAGAGAGAGCCCAACGAAGCAGCCGCGGCGAGCAAACCAACGGCCCGCTGCAGTGCCTTGAAGTAGGGAAGGAGGAGTAGCTTGGCAAGGAGCCTTTGCAAGTGTCACAAGGCCAGCACGGAGTGCGTTCTTTTCAATTTTGTTTTTGTTTTTGTCTTTCCAGTGTCAGGCTCCTTCTTTGCTTGCAATGCAGATAGCGACGAAGAGAGAGTAGTGGGTCAATGTTTGTTGAATATCTTTTCAACGAGAGATGTCGTATTATCTGTCTCTACACATTCCTAAGCACTCACATAAGCAAATTATACGTACGTGCAGGGCAATTTTTGGAGAGGGGATTTTGTATTTGAAACAGACGGAGTGCCTTGAAGCACGGAATGAAAGATCATCATAGCTTGGCGGAGCCTTGTCAAGTGTCACAAGCCATACTCCAAGTATCATGTGAGTTCTTTTGTTCTTCGTGTACGGGAAAACCCGCCCATAGCAACCAATGAATTCGTTGAAGTTTTCAGGCACTTGGTCGGATTTTCATAGAAATTAGATCTCTACCCGTACCTGTACAGGCATATAGGGCTTCCACTTGTTTTCTCGATTATCTGTATCTTCAGACAGATCAGGTTTGTGCCAGTAGTTTCCGTGCCAGTAGTTTCCATACCAAGTGATGTAGGATTCTACTCAGATGCGTGTTGCGATTCAACAAAACAGAGCTAGAGTAAGATGATAACAGAATAGACCTGCAGCATGCTACATTTATAGCATTGCACACTGCCATGAATTGAGGCATGGCTACCACCACACCGAATGTTCCCTGTCCCTGTTCTGCGTTTCGTCCCTACCTCCGTCTCTCATCGATTCTCTTTGAATGTGGTTGCTCGCAAGCGAGGCTTATATCTCTCATTGTCTCCTTATGTCCAATAATTGTTACTTCTTCCTCACACTCAGATACCTCTCATTTGAACGTCAGCAGATCGCTGTCTCTTTTCTTTTCGTTACTAGTCTTAAGCTCTTGGTTGCTTCATTTTTAACCAATGGAGCAAGCTTTGCCGACCAACGCCACCGACACATCGCAACATGAAACAGTCACTATGAAGCACAAAATGAGGAAATTAGGAACCCTAGCAACATGATGTGAAATTTGGTAGACCATCATGGATTTGGTCCAAATTATCATTTGGGCAGATGTAGGGGTTGTCTTTGATTCAGTTGTTTTTCTGTTGGGAGGGAGAGCTGCAGGGAAGGAGCGAGAGAGAGAATGAGCGAGAGCCGGCAAGCGGCAGCCATGGCGGGGTCAAGCAACAGGTACATATGACCTCATTCCTTCACTGATAACCCACTTCTGCTCTCATGCAATACACCACCAACCATTGGTGATATGCTCTCCTTTTATTTATAACATGTTTTTATTTATAAAACTCTAAAGGCCTCCATCCCTCATTCTTTAAAGTAAATTTAAAATAATAATAATAATAATAATAAAACTGAAGTTGAACACCAGTTGACAACTTCAGCTTTTTGTTAAGAGAAAAATGGTAAAATGTTTTTGTTTGAATTATATTTTGGACCTAGGTCCCATTTTCTTTAAATGAAAATTTTAAATTTTCTAATAATTTAAAAAAAAACTGAAGTTGAGCACTCAGCAGCTCAAGTGACAACTTCAGCTTTTTATTAAAGAAAATTTGTAAAATATTTTTGTTTAAATTATAATTTGCTTGAGATTATGTGTGATGATGATGAGGCGGTCTTGGAACAGTTGAATCAATTAATGGCACATCACGAGATCAAAGAGATACGACGACTCCCTAAAGTAAGAACACCGGTGGTACCTCCTAATCAGAAGGGCGGTCCAAGTTCAAGGCGAAGCAACATCACAGGAGGAGCTTCCAGAGGAACAAACACGAGCCTCTGGTCAGTTTCTCTTCCCAAGAAGGTTTGAAAAATTTCCCGAGCCAGAGACAGGAAGATCAAAGATATTAAACCATTTCTACAAAGGGCGCATATCCATGTCACCAATGGAGGTCATCATGCATGTACCGGGTGAGTTTGAGAAATTGAAAAGTTTGGTCAAGGTGGTGGAAAAGAGCAAGTTCAATGCTTTTCCAGCCAAGTTCAACATGAGTCCATATTGGCACACGACACAGGTGATCCAGATCTGGAAGTAGTATCATATGCTTTGCAGTGGCAAGGTGAAAGCTTTGCATGCTCTGGTTACGATTGGCAATTACCAAGTAAAGGGCCAGATCGATACAGGGGCCATGATATCAGTGATAGCAGCAACCACAATAAGAGACTTGGGCTTGATGAGCTGTGTCACCACTGACAGGGAAATGACATACCGAGTAGCTTCAGGTGCTGTCGAGATAACAATGGGGGTGCTTGACAATTTGAAGGTTACAGTGGGAAAACTAACTAACAGGATCAGTTTTATGGTTGTGGACACTGACACATACAACATGCTGCTTGGACTAGACTTCTTAAGGGAAGTTTGGGGCAACGGTTGATATGGAAACATAGACACTAAGGGTCAGGTATGGTCCTGGGTTCAACGTGGTTTACTTTCCACTTCACACCATGAATCAATTGAAGCCAACGATTGGCAATTTCCATGAATTCTGCAAGAACTTGGTGGTAGAGCCAATGATAGAAGAACAAGAGGGCCAGACCGAGGTCATGGCCCTTGATCAAATGCAAAATCCACATGCAAGGCAGAGTTTGTTCACACCAATGGAAGAGGATGGTCTGTCTGACTACATGTCAGATATGGAGGATAGTGTGAGCTCTGTCTTAACAGAAAGCATGGATGAAGAACTGGACTGGGATGAGACTCATGGCCTCTACTCAGACCAGGGGGCAATTGAAGATTATCTAAAATGCCTGGACATCTGGGAGGATGAGAGTCAAGATCAGGAATACCCAGAGATCTCTGAGGAAATCAGCCGCAAGGATATGACTGATGACCTGATCAAGGAGGCCTACATCAAGGCTTGGGAAGGTGAATACTACACGAATCCAGAGTCTGATGATGAATTTCAAGACTGGACCAAAGTCACCAACCAACAAAGGAGATAAGGTCTACCTGCATGCTATCGGGACTGACTCCAAAAAAAAAAACAAGCATGCAAACACTGGAGGCAGAACAGAGGTGGGAAGACATAAAAAACAAACTCAGGATCAGCCCTGAGTTCACTCCAGAGTAGAAATAACAGCTGCTGGAGGTATGCAGAAGGAATCATCACAGCTTTGCCATGAACAAAGCCGACCTTGGCCATTGTGCTGATGTGGAGCACGATATCAATACCCAAGGGTTTCCTGCAACCAGAAAGCCAGCAAACAGATTGTCAGAAGCTGAGGAGAACCTTGTACAAGAACAGATTGAAGCACTCATCTTACAAGGTAAAATGCGAATCAGCAAGTCTGAATATGCATGCCCAGTTACTTTGCCACCCAAGAAAGATGGGAGCCAAGGTTTTGTGGAGATTACAGGCCACTCAATCTACACACACTGAAGGATGCATACCCAATGCCACTAATAGAGGATGTCTGGCAACAACTTGGCAAGTCATAGTGGTTCTCTGCGCTGGATCTGCAATCAGGCTTTTGGCAAATCAAGATGAGGGAAGATGACATCAAAAAGACGGCCATAATCACGAAGAGAGGACTGTTTGAGTGGCTGGTCATGCCATTTGGTTTGAAGAATGCCACAAGAACTTTCCAGAGGGCTATGAATGTCATACTTCATGATGAGTTAAAGACTTTTGCAAAAGTCTTTGTTGATGACATAAATAAATATACATAGTGCAACATGAGAAGATCATTTACAGCACTTGGATGTCATCCTCAAGAAACTCAGGCATCATAATCTGAAGCCGAATCCCAGTAAGTGTGAATTAGGCAGGCAAGAGTTGGTTTTCTTGGGACATGTCATTTCCAAGGAAGGGGTAAGGCCTGACCCAAACAAAATGGTAGCAATTCAATGTTTCCCAATACCAAAGACCCCCACAGCTGTGAAGAGCTTTGTTGGGGTGACCAATTACTACAAGGATTACATCAAGGGATACGCAAGCACTGGGGTGCCACTCTTTGAACTCACAAAGAAGGAGCCAACATTCCAATGGAACGCAGAAGCACAAAATGCCTTTGAGGCATTGATCCTCAAGCTGCAGAATGCACCGATCTTTAGTAAGGCCCGATTTCACTAAACCCTTTATATTTGATGTTGATTGGAGTACAAAGGGGGTAGGGGCAATACTGTCACAGAAAGATCGTTGTAAAGAACATGTAATTGCATATGCAAGCAAGGCGTTGACAGATGTTCAGAAAAGATATCATCCCATGGAGGGCGAGTGCTATGCACTGGTGTGGGGTATCCTGCACTTCCGACTGATCATAAACCCCTAGAATGGCTGGCTATGGTTAGCGACACCAATGGAAAGAGAGGTAGGTGGATAATGATGTTATAGGATTACGATTTTAAGATTGTTCACAGACCATGAGCTAAGCATGGAAATGTTGACGCTTTAAGTCGCTACCTAGTGGGACGATCTAGTGGGGAAGAAGAATATGAAGTCAAATGACCAAAGGAAAGATACATGTTCACAATATCAATCCAGATAGTTAGGTCAAAGAGGTTTGGGTTTTGACATTGGGGCTAGAGGATTTGACAGTGTTTGCAACACTCAATAAGTCTGGAAAAGCAACGACGCAACGGCGTGAGCCCCGCGCGTGAGCGTGTGAGCCTATGCTCACAGCAGTGTACATGATGTGAGCATGCTGAGGTGGAGCGGGTATGCTGACGTGGCACTCCGACTGACATCACCACATCATCAGAAACATGTGGCGCCTATAACCGAGGGTAATATAACCGCGGGACTTGTTTTTCAACACAAGGGAGGAAGGAAACCCTAAACCCTAAGCCCTAAGCCCTAAACCGCAAACCCTAGCCCTAAATCATAAATCCTAAACTCCATCTAGCAGAAGTGATGATCGTCAACTATCATCATGTCGCGGCCCTTTGCCTTGAGGGCAGGGGGTCGAGACACAAGAGGGGATGCCCCTGTGGTGGCGGCAGTGGCAACAATAGGTACGGGGGCTGAAGCACCTTTGAGTGCCCAAGGCACCAAGGAGGCGGAGGCGCTCACTAGGTGGAGCCCCGCACACCGGGGTGCGGTGGGGGTGGTTCCACGAGGGGTGGTGGTAGCTTAGTGGGTCTTAGTGGGGGTGACATAGGACTCACCATGGGGTGGAGACCTTGTGGTGGGAGTCGTGGGGAGTCTTGGGACTCATCACGGTCCAATGGGGCCATGGTGGGTGGGCCAAGACTCACTGCGACTTATCACCGGGAATAGAGGGTCTTCGTGGTGGTTCACCATAAAATGACTGGGTTGTTTGTGAAACCCCCGCGGACAGTCACAGAAGTATATATAGGGAGTAGTAACCCTGAGAACGGTGCAAGCCCGTTGGTGACCAAAAACTAGTGAGTAAGCGTGCGAGCCGGAAAGCGACCAAGGTGTGGGGAGCTGTTCCGGACTGCCAACAACCAAAGGGAATTTTCCACTAGGCCCAAAGAGAGAGAGGGTCTTGTGGAGGAGCAAAGAGGGACCGTTATGTCCCGGTGAGCAGCCGAAGCTCCGAGTTGGCCAAGCGGCCAGTTTGGGAGTTAGGCGCGCGCATCAAAGCGAGTAACTATGACTTGAAGGGGAGCTTACCGAAGTGAGGTGTGCGACACTTCGTATCAGAGCTTAGAGTTCAGTACGCGATCGTCCTTGAGATCGGCCTCATCATGGGGTCGGGCAAGACAAAGCAAAAGCGGAACGGCCCGAAAGATGATGATCCTGGTGAGCCCGGTGGGGACGACGTGTCACCAAAGCGGCAATTGGAGGAGGCGATTCATGCGTCTGAAAGTGAGGCCGCTCAAGAACGGGAGGAATTTTGGGAGTTGGAGCCCGAGGACTTCCCAGAGGCTCCGCCAGACTAACAGATGTCTCCCATGCCAGTAGTCTTTTGGGAAGGGTTGTTGGCACAGTTTGGCGGAACGTTGAAAGACGTGTTGAAGGCGGCTAATGCCACTTCCACTAAGACAAAGTTTAAGGTGAAGCCTAAGGAACCCAGCACCTTCGAAGGCGTTTGAAATCGGAAGGCACTCAACAACTTGCTCTTGGAGCTAGAGCAGTACTTCCGGGCGGCCAAGTTGAGTGACGAGGATCGGGTGGAAGTGGCTCCCACCTATTTGAGGGGCTATGCTCAACAATGGTGGCATAAATGCTTTCATGACCAAGGTCCAAACCCAGAAACCTTGAGCTGGAGTGGGTTCAAGGAACTTATGAAAAGACAGTTTGTGCCCCTCAATGCGTCCTGGCTCGCCTGGGACAAGATGAGGAATTTGAAGCAAACGGACGACATTCGGGGATATGATCAGGCTTTCAATGTGCTGTTGCTCGAAGTTGCGGATATGGCAGAACCAGAAATGGTCTTCAACTTTGTGGTGGGACTGGCCCCATGAGCCAGGCGTGCTGCTGGGGGAACCAACTAGTCACATCGGGCACATGCTCTGGCACAAATTCTGCAAGTAGACCGGCGCAAAATGCCTCCTGTGCAATGTGATTGCGAGCTTGGGCATCAATTCGTGGCTGCAATGTGCGTAGTGAACGATGCATCGATACTTATGTCGTAATTTTGATTCATGTATGCTTACCAATCATACTATATTATTAGATAAACCTAAATGTACCTTGAATGAATGTTAATGAGAAGGGTGGGAAAAACACCCACCTTTGCCGCATTCGCAATCTTGTTCTTCTTGTAATGTTTTTCGACAACATGCGGTCGCCGCCTCGGTGGTCTGGTGCCGCCCGGCGGTATCCGTTTCCCAACACTTAGTGCACCAACATTCAATCCTGTCGGGGGGGTCAAAGGTGGACGTGGTTGGACGGGGTGGCCCGCGAGGGGGCAACCCGCGGTGCGCTCGACTCGATCCCGGAGTGTCAACATCCTCCGCATCACGTGAAAATTGGCCCCGGTCCCTTCTACGATTGTGCCCGGCAGCCTGTATTGGATCAGGTGCAATGGGTGCCTCCTCGCCACGAAAAATGGTCGCTCTAGGGCCACAATCGATATGTGGTACTACCTCCCCATCCTCGAGGGAGACGGGTCGATGTTTCCTCACCATCCCATCCTAATTAACACACACCACCAACACTTTCATTTCTCAAAAACCGTTGGCAAAAAAACCCTATGCCTCAGCCTCGGGGCTTTCAAAATTGGTAACCAAAGGCGGAGCATCCCTATGGTGCTAGAGCCCAAGACAATAAATCCTTCCTCTCGTTCTATCTTCAGGATGCTCACACTATGGAAAAATTTGTTGAGACCCAGCGCTTTGCGATTATCAGATTGAACCACATTTTGGGTATGTGAATCCTAATTACACCGTTTATCCTTTTAACCCCAAGACCCACAACCAAAACCGCCAATCCAAAACCCAGCACCATAAAGAAAAGCAAACACCCTAACCCAGTACCATATGAATAAATAAATAAAATAAAAACTAAAAAACCCAAAAGGCCCTAAACCCTAAATCCAGAAAGGCCGGCCGTCGCCTCCTGCGACACCCTGGCGTCGCATTGGACGATGAGTTTTTTTTTGTTTTTTACCTAAGAGTCGCACCCTGCGATGGACAGCCGTCGCGGGGGGCGACGCGTTTTTTTATATTTATGGCCGGGGGTCGCAAGAAACGACGGCCAGCCATCGTAAACTTCACTTTTACATTTCAAAAAAAGGGCGGGCGCAGGCGTGCGACGGCCGGGCGTCGCACGTGGGCGCCGTGACCTTTTTTTTCCCTAAGTGCTAGAAGCATCTCTTTCCCCTCCCTTTTTCGTTTGTTCTTTGGGAGAGAGGTAGTTCAGAGAGTGGGGTTTAGGGTGGAGGAGAAACGCACTTGCTGTTGAGCCCGAGGTGGTCGCAAGGCCCCAAGGAGTTTGCCCCAACGCCGCTCCAACGCCCAAGGTAAGCACCGCCTCTTCCCTCACTTTCTGTCTTTTTTTCTTGCCCTAAGCACATGCTGATGTCTCTCTCCCCTGTGTGGTAGGAACGCCGCGCAAAGGCGCGACCTAACGAGCTGAAGAGAGAGAGAGCCGTGGTGAGTGGGGGAGAGATGCCCTACAGCGGCGGGGATCCGAGCCGCTAGCAGCCGCGACAACACCGCAGCAGTAGAGGTACGTCAAGGAAATTGCACTCTCCCTTTCCTCTCTGCTTCTGTTTATTGTTCAAATGTAGTCTTCCTGCCCTGACTTTAAATTTAGGTCTGGTGCCAAGAGTGGGATAGACCCTTGAGCGCATCCATGATGTCATCTCCCATGTCACAGACTGGAAACAGGTTCAGGGAAGTTTTCTTCCTAACTTCATTTTCATCGGACAATTTTCTGGTTACAGACATGGCTTTGGACACTACACTCTCTAAGTCAGGTTTATCCAGCAAGGTCAAGACTTGCGGGTCCAGATTCAGATCCTTGAGAATCTCTTTTACTCTCTTCTCCCAGGGCTCACCCTGTTTGACAGGGCGGTCCTGTTTCCAAGATATAGAGTCGATTAACTTAGGATATCTGGTGTTGGACATATGTTGCAGCTGAACCCACCATTTGACCTTGAATTTAGGGTGTCGGGAGCTTAAAAGAGAGCAGCACATAAGAGAGGGAGAGAGAGGGAGAGGGAGACATTGGGGGGCAACAAAGAAAAGAAAAGAAGGTGGGGGGAGGGGGGGAGTGACTGAGCAGCCGCTGCTGCTGAGTCACTCCCCCCCCCCCACATTCTCTGTTTTTCTTTGTTGCCCCCTCTCTTGGGGAA
The DNA here is from genome assembly GCA_030704615.1 of Takakia lepidozioides. Lineage (NCBI taxonomy): Eukaryota > Viridiplantae > Streptophyta > Takakiopsida > Takakiales > Takakiaceae > Takakia > Takakia lepidozioides. The sequence continues at coordinate 62,320,053 of CM060732.1, forward strand.
ACAAAAGGGACAAATCCTATCTCTGTCAGGGGCTGACGTTGGTAGTAAGACTTACCTTCACATATAGAATTAATCCGGGATTTCCAGATATCCTCTACAAGTCCCTTCACACAAGCATCAATCTGCTGTGTGTGAGTTGCCCAAAAACTAGGCCTCAGAAGGGGCTGGGCTTTTGGCTCAGCCTCGATTTTTTCAAAGTTAGTAAACAGAGGTACATGCACAATTCCCTTGATAGATTTGAAGAGAGCGTCTCTTTGGTGAGAGAACCCCAGACAGTGTATCAGAAAATGAATAATGTCTTCAGGTTGCCCATAGACATGGTTGGACACTACAGCCTCTAAGTCAGATTTATCCAGCAGGGTGAAGACTCGCGGTTCCCGGTCCAGGTCCTTGAGAATCTCTTCTACTGTCTTCTACCAGGACTTAGCCTGTTTGACAGGTCGGTGGGCGGTCCTGTTTCCAAGATATAGAGTCGATTAATTTAAGATATCTGGTGTTGGACATATGTTGCAGCTGAACCCACCATCTGACCTTGAATTTATCTCGTCGGGAGCTTAAAAGAGAGCAGCATAGAAGGAGCTGCTGCTGCTCAGTCACTCCCTCCCCCAACATTCTCTGTTTTTCTTTGTTGCCCCCTCTCTTGGGGAAACAAAAGGGACAGATCCTACCTCTGTCAGGGGTTGACGTTGGTAGTAAGACTTACCTTCACATATAGAATTAATCCGGGTTTTCCAGATATCCTCTACAAATCCCTTCACACAAGCATCAATCTGCTGTGTGTGAGATGCCCAAAAACTAGGCTTCAGAAGGGGCTGGGCTTTTGGCTCAGCCTCGAGACTTTCAAAGTTAGTAAACAGAGGTACATGCACAATTCCCTTGATAGATTTGAAGAGAGCATCTCTTTGGTGAGAGAACCCCGGACAGTGTATCAAAAAATGAGTATTGTCTTCAGATTGCCCACACAACGGGCAATTGCACTCTCCCTTTCCTCTATGCTTCTGTTTGCTGTTCAAAGGTAGGCTTCCTGCCCTGAGTTTAAATTTCAGTCTAGTGCCAAGAGTGGGTAGACCCTTGAGGTCATCCAAGATGTCCTCCCCCATGTCACTGACTGGAAACAAGTTCAGGGAAGTTTTCTGCCTAACTTCATTTTCATCAGACAATCTCATGGCAACAGACATGGCTTTGGACACTACAGCCTCTAAGTCAGATTTATCCAGCAGGGTCAAGACTTGCGGTTCCAGGTCCAGGTCCTTGAGAATCTCTTCTACTCTCTTCTGCCAGGACTTAGCCTGTTTGACAGGTCGGTGGGCGGTCCTGTTTCCAAGATATAGAGTCGATTAACTTAGGATATTTGGTGTTGGACATATGCTGCAGCTGACCCCACCATCTGACCTCCCCCCCCCCCAACCCATTTTTTTTCATTGTTGCCCCCTCTCTCCCTTTGTCTCCCTCTCTCCCTCTCCCTCTCCCTCTCTCTCCCACCCTCTCCCTCTCTCTTATTAACTTTTTCTACCCCTCTTTCCCTCTGTGGTTTTTTTTTTTTTTTGTGAGCAGCACGAAAGAGAGGGAAGTATACATGTCATGTCAAGATATGGACAAGACCGCTAAGGTCATTGTCATTGAAAGACAAAACAGCCCTTTACAGGGCACCATCTAACATTCCCTTTCATGTTTACAATCTCATTTGAATACCCCATTACATTTCAGGGTCTCTGAAAAAACAGGGCGGGAGGGTGGGATTCCAGGTCATTCATATCATGAAAGCACCATAGTATGCATCATCATCTCAAAAATTCATTTCAAACTCATTTCAAAAACCAGATTGCAGGTTTGGTTTGAAGATGATGTTTTAGAACCAAGATATAAGCAAGATTCTTAAAAAGGAAGAAGAAACAACAGGGTAGAGCCCCCTTAAACAGGTATAGGCCTAGAATGGTATTTTAAGGCCTCATAAAATAGTTCTGCCAAGGTGAAAGAGCAGCTCAGAAACCCCTGTTTGTTATCAAGCCATGAAACCAAAATGATATGAGGGCCTTGAAGAATGTGTGTTATCTATCAAAGCCTATCCTTTTGATCCATCAGAGTCATACCAAGAAGTTTCATTTCAGAGCCAAGTATCAAGGCAGTCAGAGTAATAACTGCTATTTTGTATCCTTGTATCCTTCATAGCTTAACTCCTACACATGCAAATGTGATTGTAAAAAACCAGAAACAGGGGTAAGGAGAGAAGCAGATCCTCATTGGAGCTATCTTGGAGCAGGTCTGAAGCGGCATGGTGGCAGTTTGAAACAGCATATGGCATCAGTAGCATAGGCAGCAGCAGAATTCACATTTGCAAGAACAGGAGCTGCAAGCTTTCAAGAAATCAAGACAAGTGAAGACCCTCACTTGTGCCCGTCCCAAAAACCACCACATAGCGATGTGTGTTAGTGAGGATGCAGCAGGTAAGTGGCAGGTCTTCACAGTTGCTATCCATGTCAGTGTTGAATTCTAAAGCAAGTACAGATCACAATTCAAGCAAGGGTAAACTCAAAAAACCTTGAGTGTTTGTGGTATGCCTTGCGCCATGGCGTCCAACAGATCGTCTCCAACAGAATGCAATTAGAGTAGAAGCGTTCACAGATAGAGAATGGCTCATACACAAAGAGAGAGCAACATGTAATCTGTAGATAAATAGGGATAGAGTACTTCCCAACAAGGAGTAAAAGCGCCGCTGCAAAATAAAGAACCATGAGTTTCTGATCAAAGCGATCACCGCTTTGTCGTCTGCCAGAGAAGAATCTGTTTAACCACCAATGCGCATCCCAAGAGCCAGCCATCACGAGTACCATGTAGCAGCAGGGGAGCAGGTTTATACGGCGCATCATCAAGGTTCACTGAAGCACGAGTTCAGTGTTGTGAAGTGTGTCGGCCTGCTTAGGGCACAACTTCCCGATTTTCATCCACCCTGGATGAAAAATCACATTTTACCAAGAGAGGCACTTTGTCAATGGATGATATCCCATAGAAATGTATCTTTTAGGGTTATGGTATAGGCTTAGGTTTAATAACTGCCATCATTTATGATGGTAATTTTATTATTCTCTTGGATTTTAAAATAGGTAACCATTATTTATGTAGATCATCCAGTTTAGATGAAAGAAATAGATGGTAAATCAAGCTTTCTGTACATTAAGTTTCATCACCCTATAATAAAATCATCCAGATTTGGATGAAAAAGGCTGGGATGAAAAACTAAATAACCTCAAAAGGTTAAGGCCAGATGAAATCCAAAGAGTTATAGAGGGAGGATAAAATGTCTTGTCGAGACATGGACAAGACCAAACAAGGTCTTTGTCAATTTGTATGACAAATCAGCCTCATAACGAGGCACTATCAATCACTCTTCATTCATAAACCAGTCTGATGACATATAACAGATCTCATAGTTCATGAAATCTCTGGGAGGGGGGGTGGGATCATATAATTACCACCCATGTTCCCATTAATAAACTGGAGAAGAAGTTCCAGTTTTCATATAGCCATAATGGTCAGATTAGAGCAGTAAACAGCTTCTAAACTATTTACACATGAAGGGAAAGTCCACACATCTTGTTTTTTGTCCCAAGACTTAGTTTCAATCTGGGGCCAGTGTATAAATGGATTCAAAAGGTTTTGAGCAGTAAGTGATTACTGATAGTCACAGACTATAAAGAAATCCAGAAAAACATGTCATGGTATATGCCTTAGTAGTAAAGCCAGTCTATCCAGAGCCCGTTTTAGGTCTTGGGGCAATCTGTATCTACTCCAGCAAGGTACTTGCAAGGTCACAAACAAGTAGAGAAGGACAGGAACCCATATGGTCTGCATCAGGCAGCATACATGGCCTAAAAACAAAGGATTGTGGTTCCTTATGTCCTCTTACTTAGCTGCTTGATATCATTCAAGCCACAGCATCATACCAGTCCCATAGACCGAAATAAAAAGCTCATGCTGTGCTGTAAGACAGCAAATCCAGCATCATCACGTAGTGTAGCAGAAATCAAAGGCAAGAGTCTTTAATAGAAAGTATGTGTTCTAATAAAGCTCATCTAATGTATTAATGCTCAACAGGAAGAGTTGGAAGCATAGCCAGAAAGATCAAGAAATGGGGGCAGATTCGAATCAGCTCCTTGAAGAAACAACTTGAATCGACTTCACTTCATCTTGCTAGTTTTCAATCAATTGCAAGCTTCATGAATCATATTAAGTGAGGGCCCTCACCTGGTCCCATCACATGCAATCAAAAAACAATGAAGTTAGTGAAGATGTGGAACCCCAGGTGAATATCAGGCCTCACGCTTGTTATCGCTGTACAACATGCGTTCAGAAAGCAAGAAGAGATCAAAAGCAAAGCAAAGATATTCCACAACCTTAAGTGTTTGTGGAAGAGGATTCGACATAGCTCCAAGAACTCGATAATCGACAGCCCAAACAAACAATGGTTTGCTGAAATCTACATCAGGTGAAGGGACTTCCTGATGGTTTAAGAGCGGCGCTAGATCTTAATGACCATTGAACGGAACGGCAAGCAGTCACAGCTTAAAGTAAGTTGCCCGCCAAGGGAAGAGACAACCTCATTGAGGGAATTGAAGCTCAGCCGCCTTTGTATACCCCAAGGGAATTTGAAAAGTACTGGAATCTTGCCAGAGCACTTGCAGGCTGTCATAAAGCTTCTCCATAGCCATCAGATTCACAAGATTTGTGCTTAAATGATCCCTCTGACACCATCTCTCAGCTCCATCAGAATCAAAACGCACGAGTATCGTGCAGAGTTTAAGGGCGGAGGAAGAGATAGGGCAAACCTTCGCGATTTCATCCAGAATAGATGAAAAATAGATAATGTAAAGTATTTCCCTAATTCCATCATGATGTCATCCAATAGTGATGGCATCCAAAAGTAGAATCTGGCTTTCATTAGGGTTTAGTTTTCATGACCAAACTCATCCAAAGAACCCAATAATCAGAGAAATTGCTATAATGGAATTCCTCCATTTTCGTGATTACATCCATTGTGGATTAAAAAAGGTTTAGACAACATTAGTCCAAGCCGGCCTGGGTTTTGGAAAAAGTATAAGCAAATTCCTTGTACAAAGGGAGAGGGAGAGAGGGAGAGAGAGGGAGAGAGAGAGGGAGTGAGAGGGAGAGATGAGGAAGCAAAAAGAAAAAGAGGAAGGTGGGTGGGGGGAGTGACCGAGTAGCAACTGCTCAGTCACTCCCCCCCCCACCTTTTTGTTTTTTCTTTGTTGCCCCCTCTCTCCCTCTGTCTCCCTCCTCAGAACTGGCCGGTTGCATCAGTGTTCTTTTCATGATTTTCCATCTATACCAGATGGACTCTAAAAGGTGTTTCCACCCGACTTGTAAAGGTGTTCTATCCATACTGGAAGAATCACCTGGGTGGACACTAAAGTACCTTTAAAAATGACTTATAATTTTTCATTCCTCTTTTATTGACTTTCATCTATATCAGATGGGTCACCACAGAATGAGGAATTACCTCCATAAGGGTTATGACACTGGCATCCTATCTATAATTTTTTCATCCATGCCGGATGAAAAATAGGATCTGAATTCGTTTTATTTCCCCTTTTACGCTTTTTCCGTACTGGATGAGGCTTTCTCTTAAGGGATGACGAATTACCTGTTAGGATGAAAAACCGCTGCCCTGGATGATTGATACTAATTATCATCCTGCTGATGGACCTCATCCAAACAAATGAACCTATTTTTTTTTTTCATCTGGACTGGATGAGAAAAGCAGCTTATGATGGCCATGGAGATTTTTCTAATTACCCTTAATTATTGCTAATTAAGGAGTGAAACCCTAACTCCTACCCTATAAACCTAGCTTAGGGATGACATCCGTTGGGTTCTTAAGAGAAAGGGTATCGATTATTCATCCTACGGATGAAAAATCGGGCTCTGCCCTAGGGTGTCTCTCCCGCTGTCAGCTGCATTTCTCGTGCTGCTGAGCTCGCGAGTTATGGCGTCTGAGCCCTGCTGCTACCCTGTCTACTGCTTCATGCCAGACGAGCTCCTGGGGATGCGCAATGGCGGCGTCTTGTCTCTTCTCACAGGCGGGAGAACCTGCTGTGATGGCATCACCCCTTTCCCTCCTCTGGCTTTTATGTTTTGCAGCGGCGCTTTGGTGGGGAAGTATATCGCTCCCTCTCCCTTCTTAGACATAGCATTTGTATGCTTCGCTTCTCCTTAGTTGTGCTGGAGGTGGCGTGTTGGTAGCGATGGCGCAGTGTTACCTTCCCCAATCGCTCAAGGTGTTTTTGGCGATTAGGGTTCCTTTTACTTCATATCTTGCTCTCTTGTCTCTTGGGGTTCTTAGTTGACATCGATAACAAGTGTAGGGGTCTGTGATTCACCTGGGGTTCCACAATCCTCACTAACCCATTGGTTTTTGTGGGGGCTTGTGATGGGACCAGGTGAGGATCCCTACCTACTTTGAATTCTCTTGAGCTTGCAGATGAGGATATGTGCAAAAAGAACATGAGGCTGCCCGCAGCCCCAATTTTGGCCCGCTTGCTCCCGGTTTGACATGATAATGCTTGCTTTTGACTTATCTTTTGTTGCTGCTGAGAGCACTTTGGCCTGGCAGCCTTGTCTCATGCAGCACTGCATGTGAATCCTACCTTGTCTTGAGTCTTTGACAGCTTTGCCTGTAGATTTTTAGACTTGGTTCCCCTTCTTTTTGGCCTTAAAAGAGGATTGATGGTGTAAGGGACAAGTCATAAATGGTTGTTTTGCTATAAGGATGAGGAGCCCTGAGTTTTGTTAAAGAAGACAGCCTGATAAGGCAGTGACAGGCCGTTTTTCAGACCTGGTTTTGTTGTGGAATGGAGCATAGTGAGGTTCTATTTGCAAAACATGGCATTAGCCTCCTATGATACAGTGACGGTAAGCTCTAAAGGACTCTGGCCAATGATTATTTACTCTATTTTGCCATTTGAACAGCCACCTACATTGTTTGATTTATCTTGGCCAAGTGGGCTTGGTCTTGGAAACTCAAAGTGTATGTGTGTCCAGATCTGGATGTTGTGACATGACAGACCTTTCTTCCATGCAAGAGTCCTATGTGCACAGGTCCTGAATATATACAATGAGAGACTTTTCTTACATACCCAGAAGGCTTTGCAAGATGCATGCTTTGGGGTGCTTACATTTGGCCAAATGTGAAGCTGTAATATGGCTTACCTTGCCCAAGAAGTGTACTTGGTGGCAGGACTGAAGTGTAATTAATTGCAGGCTGGTCCTTCCTGCTGCCGGTGTGAACACTCACTGAATGTGTCGCAAGGCAGACTGTTCTTACCTATTTTTCATAATGCTTGTCTTGGATCACCTCAAGGTACTTGTGTGTGCATATCCTGGATCTGTAATGTGGCAAGATACTCTTATATGCCCATGATATATTGCATGGTGCATATCTTATGGATGACTATGGATGATGTAATCTGAGGTTGCAATCTGACTTATATTGTGCATAAGGGTCACTTGGGTACATGACAGGAATCTGATTATGAATATACCCCGCCCTCCCACCCTGTTTTATCATGACTGAATGGGTGGCGTCACTTGGTGTGTTATGACAAGACTGGAAATGGTAGATGGTGCCCTGTCATGGGGCTGTTTATGTCTTTAATTGACAATGACCCTAGTTGGTCTTGTCCATGTCTTGACATGACATGAATATCTTCCCTCTCTCTTTTTAACTTTTTCTGCATAGGGGTCAACTCTGAGGTTAAGAAAACCATGCTTTGTCGCATTATTAGACCTGCCTTGGAGTACGGATCTGCAATATGGGTTGATAAATCTGACTTAGAGGCTGTAGTGTCCAAAGCCATGTCTGTTGCCATGAGATTGTCTGATGAAAATGAAGTTAGGCATAAAACTTCCCTGAACTTGTTTCCAGTCAGTGACATGGGGGAGGACATCTTGGATGACCTCAAGGGTCTACCCACTCTCGGCACTAGACTGAAATTTAAACTCAGGGCAGGAAGCCTACATTTGAACAGCAAACAGAAGCGGAGAGGAAAGGGAGAGTGCAATTGCCCGTTGTGTGGGCAATCTGAAGACAGTACACATTTTCTGATACACTGTCCGGGGTTCCCTAACAAAGAGACGCTCTCTTCAAATCTATCAAGGGAATTGTGCCTATACCTCTGTTTACCACCTTTGAAAGTCTCAAGGCTGAGCCAAAAGCCCAGGCCCTCCTGAGGCCTAGTTATTGGGCAAATCACACACAACGGTTTGATGCTTGTGTGAAGGGATTTCTAGAGGATATCTGGAAAACCTAGATTAATTCTATATATGAAGGTAAGTCTTACTACCAACGTCAGCCCTTGACAGAGGCAAGTTCTGTCCCTTTTGTTTCCGCTCAAACTGGGCGCGGGTCGATGGCCACAAGGCTACGGCAAACAACGTCTTATGAGTACAATCTTTTAACTTTTTCTGCACCCTCTCTCCCTTGTGGTTTGTTTACTTTTGTGAACAACAAAAAAGAGAGGGAAGATAAAATGTCTTGTCGAGACATGGACAAGACCAAACAAGGTCTTTGTCAATTTTTACGACAAATCAGCCTCATAACGAGGCACTATCAATCATTCTCCATTCATAAACCAGTCTGCTAACATACAACAGATCCCATGGTTCATGAAATCTCTGGGTGGGGGGGTGGGATTATATAAAAATCCGCATCAGTATATGCTTCATTAAAATGCATGTCTAAACAGGGACCCAATCATGTATCACACGTTTGGGTATGCTTTCAGATGTAACAAAGCAACTGTTCATAGCAGGGAAAACTTGTTTAACCTGCTAACATTACTCCCCAAGATTACACGAACACTCTAAAAATGAAGTTCCACTTATTATGTAATCTTATGGCCATATCAAAGCATCATACAGATTGTGAACCGTTTACTCATAAGTGGTATGACCTCATACCTTGTTTTTTTGCCCCATAACCTGGTTTAGGTCTGGGGCCATTGTATACATTGTGGTAACAAGGTGTTAAGTAGCAAACAATTGTACATATTGCTACTTTACCACTGTGCAAAGCAAGGAAGCCAGTCTTCAAATTGCTGAATTTCATCACCCATGGTTACATTGTATATCTGCAGATCTAACTAAATGATATGTAAACATGGAAAAGATCTTTCAGGTTATTGTGCTGCTTGGTACATGCCATAGCAGTAAAACCAATCTACCCAAGAGCCCGTTTTAGGTTTTGGGGTAATCTGTATCTGCTTCAGCACGGTACTTGCAAGGTCACAAACATGTAAAGAAGGACTGGAAATCAAATGGCCTGCATCAGTCATCATACATGGCCTAAAAACAAGAGATTGGTGTTCCCTATGTCCTCTTACTTGGCTGCCCGATACCCTTCACGCCCAGCATCTTACGAGTACTATAAACCAAAAATAAAAGCTCAGGCTGGGCTGTAAATAGCAAATCCAGCACCATCATGTAATGTAGCAGAAATCAAAGGCCAAAGTCATTAATAGAACGTAAGTGTTCTAATAAAGCTCATCTAATGCATTGATATTAACAGAAAGAGCTAGAAGCATAGCCAGAAAGATCAAGATAAGGGGGTAGATTTGAATCAGCTCCCTGAAGAAACAGCTTGAGTCGACTTCACTTCATCTTGCTAGGTTTCAATCAATTGCAAGCTTCATGAATCATATTAAGTGAGGGCCCTCACCTGGTCCCATCACATGCAATAAAAAAACAATGAAGTTAGTGAAGATGTGGAACCCTAGGTGAATATCAGGCCTCACGCTTGTTATCGCTGTACAACATGCGTTCAAAAGCAAGAAGAGATCAAAAGCAAAGCAAAGATTATCCACAACCTTAAGGGTTTGTGGAAGAGGATTCGACATAGCTCCAAGAACTCGGCAATCGACAACACAAACAAGCAATGGTTTGCTGATTTGTACGAGCATTTTATCAGGTGACAAGACTTCCTGGAAGTTTGAGAGCGGCGCTGGATCTTATTGACCATTGAATGGATCGACAAACAATCACTGCTTAGGGTAGATTGTCCGCCAAGGGAAGAGACAACCTCATTGAGGGAATTGAAGCTCTGCTGCCATTGCATACCCCAAGGGGAATTGAAAAGTACTGGAATCTTGCCAGAGCACTTGCAGGCTACCATAAAGCTTCTCCATAGCCATCAAATTCACAAGCTTCGAATGAATTCACTGACACCATCGCTCAGCTCCAGCAGAATCAAAACGCACGCGTATCGTGCAGAGTTTTAGGGCAGAGGAAGAGATAGGGCAAACCTTCGCGAGTTCATCCAAATTAGATGAAAAACAGGTAATGAGATGTAAAAAACTTCCCTGATTTCATCATGATGTCATTTAGTAGGGATGGCATCCAAAATAGGGTCTGGCTTTCATTAGGGTTAGTTTTCATGACCAAAATCATCCAAAGGACCCGGTTATCAGAGAATATTCTTTAATGGAATTCATCCATTTTCATGATTACATCCAGTATGGATGAGATTTAAAATATGGTTTAGACAGAAATAGTCCAAGCCTTCCTAGGTTTTGGAAAAAATACAAGCAAGTTCCTTGTATAGAGGGAGAGGGAGGGAGGGACAGAGGGACAGAGAGGGACAGAGAGAGGGAGGGATCAGGAAACCAAAATAAATAAAAATGGGAGGGGGGTGGGGGGAGTGACTGAGCCCGTGGTGCTCAGCAGCTGCTGGTGGTGCTCAGTCACTTCCCCCCCCCCCCCACCTTTTTCTTTTCTCTTTATTGCCCCCTCTCGAGACCCCGAGCACTTGCTACTCTCAGCCCCCGACATGCTTGGTTTTTTTTGTTTTTGATCTGGAATGTTCCTAATGAGGCCAACTTGTGGGTTTGCATGACAGGTGCCAACTTATGGGGAAAGAGAAGAAGTGTCGCGCACCTCACTTCGGTAAGCTCCCCCCTCAAGTCATGGTTACTCGCTTGATGCGCGCGCCTAACTCCCAACCTGGCCTTCGGGCCAACTTGGAGCTTCGGCTGCTCACCGGGACATAACGGTCCCCCCTTGATCTCCCAAAGAACCCTCCAACGATTTAGAACCAACGGCATTCCCTTTGGTAGTTGGCAGTCCGGAACAGCTCCCCACTCTTTGGTCGCTTTCCGGCTCGCTCGCTTACTCACTAGCTTTTGGTCACCAACGGGCTTGCACCGTTCTCGGGGTTACTACTCCCCTATATATACTTTTGTAGCTGTCCGTGGGGGTTTCACAAACAACCATGCCATTTTATGGCGAACCACCACGAACACCCTCGACTCCCGGTGACGAGTCGCGGTGAGTCTTGGCCCACTCATCATGGCCCCTATGGACCGTGATGAGTCCCAAGACTCCCCACGACTCCCACCACGAGGTCTCCGCCCCAGGGTGAGTCCTATGCCACCCCCACTAAGTCCCGCTAAGCTACCACCACCCTTTGTGGACCCACCCCCACCGCAACCCGGTGTGTGGGGCTCCACCTAGTGAGCGTCTCCGCCTCCTTGAGTGCTTTGGGCACTCAAGGGTGCTTCAGCCCCCCATACCTATCGCTGCCATTGCCCCCACCATAGGGGCAGCCCCTCTTGTTTCCCGACCCCCCTGCCCTCAAGGCGAAGGGCCGCGACACACACCCCTACCAACAGGGAGTCGATGTCCTCATCGGCTTGTACATTTTGTGGAAACGAACATCCAAGTTGTGGCGTCCCACATCAAGGAGTTTGTTTCCGTACCATGGCGTCCCATGGCAAAGAACCAAACCCCACACTTGACTCTACTCTCCAATAGCTAGTTCGGCCGACTTCCTCTAAGTCTCGGCCAAGGGTGGAGCCTCTCAAGCTCCTCCCAGTGCACTCTTCTTGGCCTACTTCAAGGCCAAGGAACGATCCTCCCCGAGGATCGAATCGCCTTACTGCAACAACATTGCTTGCGACCGCTCATGATGCCGCTTTTGGCATCACCTTGAGCAAGGGTTCACCTCGAACCCTCTTTGACTAGGAAGATAACCTTGAACCAACCGCGCGCCCCAATCACTACAATTGGGTCCGCCTTGGAATGCTGGCCTGAGGTACGGGAACACGCCGAAGCCGCACTACGACTTCGTCCTGAGGCTACACGATTATAGTACGTGAACGGAAGCACGTAGCTTCCGCGTTAGCCCGCACTACAAAGCAACCCCCTCGGTAGCGCAGTTATAGTATGCGCACGCGCCAGGTGCGCACTAGCACGGGAACTCCTAAAGAAGGCGCAAGTTTCCTTGCCCCTTTGGATGGAAGTCACCCGATTTCGGCACTGCGCAAACACACGATTAATCCAATTTACCTCTCCCACTTTTGTAAGCTAGCATGCATTCTACACACTAGCCAACCACACCATGCATCACCATTCCAAACAAAATAGGACGCACAACATTTGGAACCTATTTCCTTTATAACAAATTTTTGTACAATACAAGTTTTTGCAATCGGATTCCTAAGCTAGCTAAGCCGGGCTAAGCATGCATTTCCTCCCCCACGCTCCAAGGTTGATGTCCCCATCAACGCTTCTTCCGTTTTTGAGGTCGCCCTTCGAAAACTGCAACCGCCTCGGATGCGTTTCCCATTTCTGAGGCACGCACCCAAGATGCCTCCACAAGATGATAGCCCTTCCATTTGACGAGATACTTCGTTTCTCGGTTCTTGAACCTCCTCGACTTAAGTACTGCCTCCACCTCATACTCAGGTTCATTTTCATGATCCAACAGCATAGGTGGCGGACGCAACACTTGATGCCGATTCGAACGCGCTTCATCTTTGAAGTAAGGCTTCAAAAAGGAGACATGGAATACTGGATGCACCTTGCTATTTGCCGGCAGCTCCAATTCGTACACATCCTCATTCATAACCTTCCGGATGCGAAAGGGTCTCGCAAATGGAGCTACGAACTTTGGACTCACTTCCGGAGGTAGTCGGAAATTCTTGATGTTCAACCAGACCTCCGTGCCTGCCTCAAACTTCATTTCCCTCCGCTTCCGATTCGCTTGCCTTTCATACCGTTTCCTAGCTTTGGCAATGTTGTACTTTGCGAGCTTCAACAAACGCTCGCGTTCTTCCAGTACCGCCGCTACTGCCGGTTCCTCAACGTCCCGGGCGGCCCAACTTGTCGGCACCAGAGGTGCTTTTCCATAGACCAATACAAAAGGGGAAACTCCAGTTGCGGAGTGTTCTGTGTTATTATAACAGAACTCTGCCGCGTCTAAGTGTTCCACCCAGTCTGTTTGGTTTGCCGACACGTAGTTTCGCAAGATCTGTTTCACTACGGAATTCACTCTTTCCGTTTGGCCATCGGTCGTAGGTCGGAAGGCCGTGCTCATCTTCAGCCTCGTCCCCATCTTCTTCCAAAGTGCCCTCCAAAATTTACTCGTAAACTTTGGATCGCGGTCCGAGACAATATCCTTCGGGACTCCATGATGCTTTAAGACGTGGGCGAAGTAAAGTCGCCTTGTTTCCTGTGCCGTTGCCGTCTCCTTGGTGGGGATGAAATGGCCCATTTTACTGAACCTATCCACCACCACCATGATTGCATCGAATCTTTTTGACAGCGGCATAGCAGTCATGAAATCCATCGAGACGCTTTCCCAAGTCCCCTCTGGAATCGGCAAGGGTTGTAACAGCCCCGCTTGCTTTTTGTACTCGCTCCGGTTTTGTTGGCATGTGGTGCATGTCTTGACATACTCCTCTGCCTCCTCCCTCAATTTGGGCCAAAAATACTCTTTCTTCAAGAGTGCCGCAGTGCGCTTGGCTCCGCCGTGGCCCGCAAGCGGGCTATCATGGCATTCTCTCAAGAGGCTATCTCTGATCCCTCCCTTCGGCACGTAGAGACGCTTTTGCTTATACCGGAGCAGTCCATTTTGCAAGTGGAACTGCGATTTAACCCCCATCCTCAAGTCCTGCATCACGGACTTCGCCAGGCGGCTCCTAGTCATGTAGTAAAACATATGACTGCATTAGATTAAAATATATTAAAATGCGCCCAACAATGGGTTTCATCACCCCGTAGTCACATGTATAGTCATGGTTACCAAGGTTTATATCACCCGTAGTCATAAACACGTTAATCTGTAGTAGTGTTGTTTGTAGAACTTGCAAACGAAAGTGTTGGAGCTTGGAGGTGCTTCACCGGGTTTGAATGGATTTTCAGCGACACCCTCCCACTCGCACTGGTTGTGAACCTTCAACCGCTGGAAATGCCTACAATTCAAATTCTCGCACATCAGGTGCCCATTGCACAGGCTTCTCCGGAAGACGAGGTTGTCATGATTTTGAATATTGGATGTTTTCGTTCTGCACCACGGGTGTCCATCTCATCTCTTGTCCATTCCCTGCATGAGGCTCGTGACGGGTCCATCCCGCCCAGGTGGAGGTAGCTCGAAGACGACATCCCCATTATAAGCATCCGGCAGGAACTCCACACACTCAATAGGGACACTCTCCCAGTCAATCCCCCGCATTTCACTTTGGAAACCGGGCATTCCTCCCATTGACTTCAGTTTAGGAATGACAATGAGGTGTATCACTTGCGGCTTGATGACCAGCAGTGTTTGCACATAAATTGGGATGCTGGGAACGTCCTCGGAGGAGGAGTCTGAGAGCTCAACTATTGGGGTGGAAGTAGTGGTCTCCGACTTCACGACGATATTCCTTTTCTCTTGAGCAACAGAACCAGCTGTTCCCGGGGAGACATACGAACCAGTGGACTGCCGCCGAGGAGCTCCGACGACCCTGTATCTCCCCGGAGGCACTCTCCACTGACTCACAAGAGAATTTTCATCCGGTTTCTGAAATGAGTACTTGATCAACTTCCCATCGACATCGTAGACCTTTCTTTTGAGGAAAACAGTGCCAATCTGGTACTCGAAACGCGTTGCCAGGAGATGTTCTTGCGCAATTGCGTAACCATTGGAATCAGCATCCTTCGAGAAATGGACAGGCTTCTCCACAGAGTAAAACTCCGCTTCAGATGAACCCATGGTGAAAGACGAATAATTCCGAGCTAGACGGAGCTCGAAAGTGGAGAGGCCCACGACTTCCGTGGATTTCATTCATCAATACCTGACAGACAGTTAAAGAGTCCTTGAAGAACAGTTGTGTAAACAGTTGTTAAAACAGATGTCAAGCAGTTATGTGCCTGCCCACACCCAATGGAAAAGACGGCTGAGCCGGAAAATCTGGGATACAATGCCTTTGTAAATGTTTTCAGGCACGTGGGCCCAGACATTGCATTCATAGCACGGCTACCAAATAGGGTGCAGAACCAATGAGAAGTTCTGAACCGCTGCAATGCGCAAAATCAACTTGCACATGTATGGACATCGAATCCAGGGTATGGCCATACGGACAGAAGAGGTGACGGCGGCCAGTGCCAAATGCACAAATGTTCTTGTGCTACGTGGACACGTGTGAGGTGAACCCATGCATAACCGTCGTGAGCGTTGCCCCACCTGCATACCCTCGCACAACGTCTCTGGGCCCAGCAGATCCTCATTTTCAAGCTGGAGACTAGCAGGAGACTGAGTTCCCACCGAGAGAGTGGTAGGCGTAGAAGGCAGTCTTTTTTTTTCACCTCAGCGTGAGAGAGGAAGAGGGCGAGAGAGAGAAGGAGAGGTCGCAAGCTGGATTTGACGCTTCAAGAGATAGCAGAGGAGAGTTCGGCCCTGGAAACAAAACACATGACTGTGCAGGATCAGGTGATCGGGGCTGCCCAAGGAGGGGATGAAACACCATCAGAGAGCGACACAGAGGATATGGACACAGAGGAGCCCGACGCTGTTGCTAAGGAACCCACGCCAAAGGGGAAGAGTGTTGTTGAGAAGGAGACGACTCCGAAGAGGAAGCAGGGCCAAATGCCCCTCAACACATTCAAGAGCATCCTCAGCCCACAAACCTTCGCAAAATGCCAGACCTCCAAAACGTCGGACACATGGTACAAGCTGACAAGGGGAGCATTCATGGAGTACATGTACACGGTTAGTATATCATCACTAAGCACTTCCATTTTCTAGTACAATTCAAATTATTCTGTTATCTGATTTTGGATTGGTTTTTGCAGCAAGAGATAGCGGAGGCTGGGAAGAGGGCTAAAGTAGAGTCATCGAAGGGAGTGGCTGAAGCAATGAAGTTAAAGATGAATGAGACTCGGAAGAAGATCATGAGCGCCTTTGTGAAACAACTGAGAATATCAGACCCTGCCTTTGGGCCTCAATTCTTGAACGAGGTGAGGAACCACTGGAACAACAATACCAAGCCAGAGATGACACATGAAAAGCTGCATCGATTGTCAACTGCAGTGGTGGATTCGGAGCAGAAAGTTAAATGGTTGGAGATTTGGAATTCTGACCCAACAGTGAAGGACAAATATTGCTTCCCAAAGGGGGAAAGAGACGAAAACACTGGTCACATCAGGCCCTTCAGCGATCAAGTTTTTGATACATGGCTGCACAAAGCCACGTATTGGAGCCAGGTAATCTTGTGGACTGTCTTACCTTGAATTTACAGAAGGATCTTCCCTAGTATGGACTCTAACATTGAGGATTGCGTCTCTTGACAGATTGAAGCTCGTGCGAACCAGGTGCTGGAGAAGCAGCTAAATGCTTACAAGATGACGAAGATCTTGCCCGAAGATACTCTGGAGGATTACTTGAGACAATGGAAGGCGACACCGTGGAGTAACTGTTTCTTTAGGGAGTTCGCCAAGGAGGGGGGCATATCCCGCACAAAAGAGTTCGAGCAGCAGTTCGGAGCCGAGAGAGCCATGAAAAGGGTCCTGTACAGGTGGGTCATTTGAACTAAGCAGGTTCACCTTCTACTTTTATGACCCTCCAAAATTGAGTGCGTCACCGCATGCATTTTTGGAGGGTTGGATCTCTGGACTGTTTTCCCTATGTCTCATTCAATGCAGGTTCGTTTCTTGGAGACCCGCTGCCTATCTGGTTTTTTTTCATGTTATCAGTTCTGGCCACATATCATGTAGTTTCTCCTCCACTTTCTAATACTATGCCTGCATTGTTTTGTAGGTATATCAAGAACGTTCTGATTCCTGGGAACAACCTCAGCAAGTACCCAAGCTTCATTGACTTGTGGGCTGACTCCTCCAATAGCCAGACCATGTACACTGCAGCAATCCTCAGGGATTACGGTAGATTTCACCTCAAGGACTGCTGCTGGTATCTCGACATACCCAAGTCAGATTGCCCATGGTATGAGTTGCAGACACGGAACCAGAATGACAATGCAGAGTCCTTGGCTCCTCTAACAGACAAGGAACTACATGACAAAAACCTATGAAACCTCGTTGAGAGGGAACCTGCAGCCACTAACACTCCGGCGAGAGGGAAGGGGAAGGAAAAGGGCACAAAGGACAAATGGAAGGAGAAGAGCACCCAAGGGGATGTTGCAGTAGGTGTTGGTTCCCAGACCCCAATTGCAACCAAGGATCACAAACGCAAGGGGAAGTTTGAGCCATACGACGCAGTGGAGCACCCATCCCGAATCAACCGAGAATGGAGATGCGAGCTTGTGAACAACTCCTTCCTTGCCATGATGGAGACCAGGACAGGTGGTTACACTGGAGATCCCTCTCCAACGTGGGTTAAGATGAGTGTTTTTCTGGAGTCGGTAAGCAAATTTCCCATCTTGACTGTTGCAAATTTCCCATCTTCGATGTGGTTTTGAATTTTTGTCGGCGCTGTTTGCAGGTTTCGTCGGGGCGGGATTGGGTGAATGGTGCTCAGAAACCGTGTGTTGCAGACATGGTGATTGTTGACATTCCGGACGGGTAGGTGGTACCAGACATTCTCCCCACTGGCACTTTGCCCAACCTGGAATGCATTTGACGAAAGGTACTGGCGGTGGGTCTTCTCTTTTTGCAAGTTCTTTCTGTCGGATGGAGGGGTTCTGGTTATGATTCAGTCCATCACTACGAAATGTCGTCGGGAGATTTCAAGCTATTTGAAGGCCTCAGGGATGAAGATCATCAAAACGTGGAATGGTGTGAACAACCTATACCTGACAAAGGGTGACTGTCCGGGACAAATGGTAATCCTCCTTCTCTTTCCTGCTTCAATTTGTGTGCAATTTGGTCCCTCCGGAATTGAGTGCGTTGACGCACTCAATTCCGGATGGGTGAAATCGCTCTCATCCATATCTTATGTGATTCGTGATGTCTTTTTGAGCAGACCCGCCTTTTTGAAGCCGTGTGCCTCGTCAGGATTCGCCCACCTTCCACTCCTGCGTCAGTGAAGGAATTCAGGCTTCATGGGTGAGGTTGTTTTATCAATGACAGGTTTGATCCTATGGTGGACGACATTCACTACAACTACGTGGATTCTAATGTGTGTTTGAGAAAGTCCAATTCCACACCATGGAGAGGGGCGAAGGAGAAGAGCCCAGCTTTTATTCAGACAATTATAGAGACATGCTCTCATCCGGGGTCGCGCATTGTGGACCTCATTCTTGGGACAGGTTAGACCCCGATCATTCTTTGGTGTTCTCTTCTTGTTGCAGAGTTTGTTATATCTTGCTAACAGTACAATGTCTTGCAGGCGCTTCGTACCATGCTTGCAAGGCTGGGGGCAGGCATTTGCTTGGTATGGAAGGGGATGCGGATATTTTCAATGCAAGCTTGCAAGGGCCAGCCCCTGCCATCCAGGAACAGGAGGGTACAGTGCATGTGGATATCAACGAAGGGGACGACAAAGACCTGGACGACGATTTCGCATGTGAGTAAGTTGAAATTCTGTATGAATCTTAGTTCTCGAACACAACCCCCCACCATTCCCTTTTCTTCTATGTTCGCAAATGCATTGCGTTCACGTTGGTTGTCATGATATTGAAAGCTATTCCTTTGCACAACGTCTGTGTTTTTTAGTCTGACTTTTAGTGCAGCCCTCCACGTTCGTACATCCTGCCAGAGTACGTTGAGGCCATTGCTCGACAGCAGTTGTTGAACAAATCTCCCCCGTGTGCTTGGAAGCAGAAAAGGCACCTAGGAGCTCGGGTTTTCGTGGATGATAGTGCCACAGTTTCAGGGGATAGTTGTAGTGATTGAGACCATGCATCAATGTAGTCCGGTTTTGGTTATGGGCATGTGGCAAGTGCCACACCTATCACACATTTATGTAATACAATGCCTGCATACGCATGTGTGTTCCTGGTGATGTCGTTGAATGCTCATTCCTCAATTTCAAGGCTTGTATGCGTTTGCAAATATGACTTCTGTCTGTATTTATGTCTTCATTTCGCATCACTCTGTCATTTTGAGCAAACGTTTTAGGTGCAAGCCTTATGGCTGCAGTATGTATGCACTATCGGCTTCATCGCTAGATGAAGGGCACGACACTGATGACTAACATTGGTTATGGGTCAAACATGAAGAGTACGCATGTGCTGCCAAGTGGTTTTGTCAAAATTTTGTTGCACAATGTGAAAGACCTTGAACTCGTCATGCACAACTTTAATGGGTATGGTTACAACTAATGAATAAGCTTGGAAATGTTGGTGCTCTATCGAGAGATATTAGCACATTGTACCTCACTAGCAAGGCGACCAGGTCGCATTGACAGTCCACAACCACTTCAGTGTGGTGATATAGTGCGTTCCTCCAGTGTGGTACTCAAATGGCTCACTATGTGTCGACATTGAGAGGAAAGCAAAAGTGAAGCGTGCTGCACATGGAAAATGCTCTAGTAACCAGTGGGAAAATATCAAAGAATGGAATATGTGCCTGGCATCTACTGTGTTGTCTTATTCTACATAGGTTTCATCGGTCGACCTTTCCCCAAATGGCAGACATTGGTTAAATCTTATCATGTGCTTCATGAGGGATTTTCTCATTGCACATTCATCCTCTCTCATTCATCCATTAGATTTCATCCACATTCATCCACATTCGCAGCATGGCATCCACATTCACTGTCTATCATCCTCATGAATTCATCCACAACCATTGTATATTTGGTCTCTGCAAACACAATCATTCAACAACATCGCCCACATATGTTCCCTTTGTGCCGAATGCGCAATTCCGCGGCTATGGGCCCCCTTCTACCTTTTCAGCCCGCGGTTATAGGTCGGTGCCTATGGAAATGACGTCAACCTGCTATGACGTGGCGTCTACCAAGCTGGCGGGGTGTGATGACGTGGAGTCAGATGCGGCCGCCTAGGTGGCAAGAACTGTTGACATGGCGTGAGCGTGGCTACGCTCACGCGCTCACGCGCTCACATGCTCACGCTCATATGCTCACGCTTCAGCATCCCCCCCCTGCAAGGATCGCATTCCATGACACCACACCTCGTTCAGCCATAGTGTTGAAAACTCCCTTCGCATCCTTAATGCACCCACATTTGGCATACATGTCCACCAGGACAGTGTTCAGAATGACATCTGGTACAATTCCAGCTTTGACGATGTCACCATGGACCTCTTTCCCCTTTTCCAGGGCTCTCAGGCTTGCACACACATTGCAAACACAAACAAACGTGATGTGGTTGGGCTTCACCCCTTCGCGCAACATTTGCTCATCGGTCTCCAAAGCATTCCTACCACACCCATGCTTGGTAAGTCCCGCCAATATTATATTCCACGTGATCAAAGATCGTTGGGGCATTCTACTGAACACTTGGTCATACTAAATTGCAGGGTAAGGATTCTGAAACCCTAGATTCAAACCAGCAAATGGGCACTCAATAAATTCCACAAGGCCCTACCCAGGGAATAAAATTTGCAGCAAGTATAGACTTGTTAGTTTCAGGATATCCATAGGAAAGAATCACTAAATTCCACCTGAAATATTCTACCCAAGATTAGAGAGAGAGAGAGAGAGAGAGAGAGAGAGAGAGAGAGAGAGAGAGAGAGAATGTACTCATAAGACGTTGTTTGTTGAGAGAGAGAGAGAGAGAGAGAGAGAGAGAAACCTTTTCAGCACTGATGCCATACATCTCTCGGAGCAATGCCATAATGAGGGTTTTCTTGCCTGCTCCAGTGGGACCATAGAACAACAAGTGTGGACAATCTCCCTATGTTGTCTGTCAACCACACAGAGAACATCATTCATCTCTTCCTCAACACACTCTCTACAGATTCCCATTGTTTGGCATAGGCCTTGTGAGACCCAAACTGTCTTGCAGGCCCTCAAGGCACCTTGTGGGTGTTATGAAGTATCTTTTCTCTACACCTTTGTGTGCATCAGTGTACCATAAGCCATTTAGACTCCCAATCAGCTTCATAAAATGTCTTTCATTCTTTCTTAGCAAAGATCAGTCCGTCCCTCCATATTTCGTCGAAGACCCACTGCCGAATGTGAGCTTAACAGATCAGGGCTTATCTCATTGTAAACAAACAACTTGCGCACGCTTTAGTTGTATATCAATATGCTACAGTGTAGTGCAGGTCTGGTGACGCTGGTGTGGATAGCAAAATGGCCAGCCTTCGTAAGTTCGTCTGTGAAAATTAAAACTGTATATGGTCAATCCAATATATGCACGGGGTTTGATGCCACACGCTGCAGTATGTTGGCAATCAAAGCCCTCTGTGGTCCTTACTTGTCCTTGACACCTCTAGAGAATAGAGGAAAGTCGATAACATTCGAGCCTCGCAACATTTCTAGTTACCTTGCGCACTTGTGACAAACCTATCAATGTAGATTTCACAACATGCTCGCTGTAGTTAACCTCCTGAGATCAAGACAGCATTTTGCAAAGATGCAAAGTTCTCACCAGATTCTTCAGATGTTGGGCTTCCTCGACATGCACCATCACTTTGTCAAGCGTCCGCGGCTGGTACTTGTCTACGACCTTTTTTCTTCTCCTTCCAACTCTTGTATACCCACAACATTTCTCACTCCTCTCTGAGCCTCCAACAACGCTTCCAATCAACCACTCTCTGTCCGTGTCTGCTCTGAGGTTAAACTAACCTGTAAGCATGTGGATCCACAAGAAGTTGCGATAAACGAAACTAGGGGAGTTGTAACATGAAGGCAGAAGTAGACACTCCTGTCAATAACAAACTACTCAAACGACACAAACAATGTCTCTAAACAAAATAGTTCTCCATCTGCGTCTGCATCTGAAGTGAACCCAACTTCGATCGTCCTCGGCAATTGCAAGAAAGAAGCAGACGGGTACCAGCATCCGGAATTATGGCAGCGAAGTGAAGTGAAGTCCCTTTTTTTATACGCTCCAGTGTGAAATTGGTGGGATAGGCTCATGTCGGGTGACCCAACTTGTATGATGGCTAAGTCATGATGTCATGGATGTATTTCTTGCGTTCATGGGGCATGCATGGTGGATGCGTGCAATACAGTAACACTCAGTTCAATGTCTGACAGTAGTTTCGGGAGCAAGGGACCCGGTGCGGGGGCAGCGGGAGAAGGGCGCCTGGCGCTGCGACCGTGGGCCGCGGCGCTGCCGCGAGGGGGGGGGCGGGGGCGAGGCGGAGGGCGGGGGTGGGGCCACGCAGGCCCACTGAGGCAACATTCAACTCCCGGGCCTCTTTCATCATTGCCGTGCCGACTTTGCATTGTAAAGGGATTAATTCTTTTGAACTGGACTTTATGTTCCACGGTGTTGCCCTGGGGCAAGGTGCAACACATTTTGTCCGTTTAGGCAAATGCATACTGTTAGGAAACTGTAGCAAGTGGGCCAGGATTCAAACGAGTCTGGATACATCAGGGTCCGTCCTTATGGAACCTCCGTGGGTTTACAGAAGCGTAAGCAGAGCCGGTGATTGTTGAGAAGCCGATCAGTTTTGGGATCAAATGGTTCTCATTTTGGACAAGCTGAAGATTTGTTTATTCTCCACTAGCGATTAGTTTTGCAGATCATGACTGTTCGTTTTCAATTAGTCCAGGGACACATCTCGTAGTCACCGAGGACGCTTTGATCAGCCTAGTCAGATACGTAAAGCTCAGTAAATAGTCAAGTTCATGTAACTGATGAGTAGTTCAACTAAATGACATGGTCCATACTACTGTGCAGCGTAGTGAGTAAAGTGAATGATGATGCACACCTTTTGGGCCCCATGCGCTCCCGATTCAATGCACTTGCTGTTCAAAATAGTACCCCCTATTGGTCCATTCAAGGATTATTATGTGTTTTCAGCTTGAAAATTCACCAATATTATGTATAACTTTGGATTTTTTTGTTTTTTGTTTTTTTCAATAAATTTCATTTTCTTGTGCCTACATGGGAAAAATGTATATAAGGACATTGCACAGCTGAAATTGCCTGCATTTCTTAAAGGAGCCATTATAGGGCCACACCTGCTTTTAACGAGTGTTCACAAAGTCTCCCGCCTCTGGGTTTGTGCCAAAGCAGCTTACGAGAATATACCCAGTATTACACACATGCTGCTATGTAATATATCCCCACCCAATCTCAATGGACCATCAGCTGTTTGGCAGTTGGAAACCCAGCAAGTTGGGCCCAGGCTGACAAAAGTTTCTTTATCGCACTTGAGCAGGTAGCCCAGTGGTTGGGTGTTTGTGCCTTGCCTGTGCATAACCTCGGTGATCCTGGGTTCAATCCTTCAACATGTGCCTTCAGACCGTCCATTGGGCCCTCGATGGCCTGTGTGTTGAGCAGTAGGCTCAGTAAATTCACTGGACGTTAAAGAAACTTTATCTTTTTATCTTTATCTTTATCGCCCAGTGACATGGGCAATTATACCCTGCCTCCTCTTTTCTCTGTCTACAGTCAACAGCCAATGTAACATGTAACTTGATGGAAAGGAGAGAGGAGTGCGCAAAATGTTACTGAAGACGTTCAATAACGCCAGTTTTACACTCTTCGATGTAGGTCACACTGATGGCTGACTCGTCCTTTTGAGTAGTGGCTACGACCACGGTTAGTCGTCTTTCCAAAAGCTTCCTTCAAGTAAGGGATTCCTCCTACCTTCATCAAAGACACTCGATTGCTTTTCACCTGCCCTCACCCCACCACGGGTCTCTCATATCCATCATGTTGGTGGTCTGTTTCCATCATACTGCCGATCAGCAGGGATTGAAAAACCAGCTTTCGATTTGATCAATAAAATTTTGGTATTGAAGCTTCATAACGTTTGCATCGCAGGAAAGTTCAGGTGGGTAGTTGGGTACCATGACCAGAATCCACACTTAATGCAACACCACCACTGAAGCCAAGTTTTTTGCACCATTAGAACCTTCGAGTTAAACGTACATATGATTTTATTGAGGGACTTGGACCAATTGATCACCACCGTTCAAAAGCTCAGGCCAGTGTCAATTGTTACATCACAGTACACTACAGACTTGTAGAAAGGAACTACATCGTACGTAGAGAGAGATTGAAGTTTTTAAGAGGATTCTATAACATCTGGAGAGGCAGTCGAGTAGCAGGAGGTTTATACAAAACTGCATCAAATCCACACACAGGGACATTGAATGGCTCCTTGGTAAGTGCTGCATCTCCTGCGAAGCTCATCCCTCTTCCACAAGGCTACGACTGCCGCTTGGTGAAGAAGAAACACGAATTTACTGGGATACTGTACTCTCCGGAAGCTCCATCAGCTGTGCACAACACTTGGAAGCCGCGCCTTAGAACCAGCCGGTTTTCTTAGGTTGGTCAGGGTTCTCGAGTTGTTCTTGGTTTTGCTGGTCTTGCTCCTTCTCGTGGTGCCCCACGAGGCCAAGGCCAGCTCCTCCGGCAGCAACACCAGCGGCAATGTCTCCATAAATATTGTCTCTGCCTTTATCCGCGGGGTCTACACTGGCTTCATGTTTCTCATACTGCCACAAACGAACAAAGATCAATCCCCACATGTTATGACAGGTGATAAAGAAGGTGGCCTGGCCGTCTATACATTCGTCTAGCTACCATACGCAAGAAAGAAAGAGGACTCCGCCCGGAGAAAGCGTAAATTATAGTGTCTCTTCATTCCCAAGGACTACTGCCTGCCGAATGTACCTTAGGCATAGTAATAGGGAGCAAACGTCCACCCAGCAAGCACGTCTTAAGAAGCACTCTACTGGGTACTATAACCCCAAGTGCCCGAGCGCCTAGAAACTTCTCTCGGGAAACAGTTGGGAATCCAGTGCGCAATCATGCAAAGTCGAAGAGAGCGAAATCATACTACTTGACGCCCGCATACCCCATTAATCTCACATGATATCGTCTCTCAGCTCAGCTGATCTCCCAATCACTATCGCAATCCGAAAGTACATCTTCGAAACCCATTAGTGTAGAAATCTAGGAACAAGAAAGTCAGTACCTCAAGTAAACTTCTACACTGTACCTCGTTTCAGGAGAATGTCAGAATAGTCTCCAAACATGATCAAAGCAACTAACAAGGGAAAGGGGAGAGCTGACCGCAGCAACGGCACCGCCAGCCAATGCAGCGACGCCGCCTGCGTCTTCTGCTCTACCCCAGTCTGTGGCACCAGACTGATCCTTCTGAATTCCGTCAAGAGTCTGCTGCGCTTGAGTGGGGTCTTGGTTTCCATAGCTACTGTCGACATTTCCACCAACGTTAGACACGTCTTGTTGGCCATATCCACCAGCACCAGTATCGGAAACAGCCTGCGTATCATATCCTCCACCTTGGGCAGAGGGATCGCCACCACCATAACCTCCGGACTGGTCGACAGAGGGATCGACACCCCCATATCCGCCCTGGTTGGTATCGGTTCTACTACCATCGTACCCAGAATCAGCGAAGCCGTCAGACATTGTGAGACTGAGAAGAGACGAGACGAGAGAGACGAGAGAGACGCAGAGAAGCAGCTCTACAGCAGCTTTGCGAGAGAGACAGCGACTGCGAGAACGACGAACTGTAAACTGGGCCGCCCGTGATTTAAAACCCTCCGTCTTGCCTCGGGCAGAGGCCCGGACACAGCCTCGGACCCAGCCTCGGATTGTGCCTCGACGTCCTGCTCCATCCGTTTACCTTTCGCACCGACAACAAGGGACACCGCACAAGGGAAGGGGGAGAAGATAATACCACACCGACAAGGTAGCAGGATTTGAACCCAGAATCACCCGGGTGGCATATACGGGGTTCAGAAGTACCAAATAAGCTACTTTGAAGTGCCGGTTGAGGTGCGTAATGACATGTCAGTTTATGTACCCGACTGGCAGCGCGACGGACGAACGGACGCCGTCCGTTACTTCCACCTCGTCGACAGACACCGTCCATCCCACGTGCCCCTCGCGTGGGGTCGTGGGCCACCGACGGAGCATCCATGTCTCACCGACCATCTCTGCTGGCCATGCATGGCATACGGTACGCTTCAAAGTAGAATACATCCATCCATCCATTCGTACACACTACACACACATACATGTACATGTGGGAGCGCCAGAGATCATGGGGGGGTGGTGGGGTTGCTTTATGGGCCACATTCAGTGGATCCAGAGGGTATTGGTGGATTGGTAGGTAGGAGTGGATGGTCGGTAGCTGACTCCAATAATGTTGGAGGGTTCGTCCAAGGGAATTAAATGTGTGGTGTCTGAGGCATATCACCAAAGTTGTGTTTATTTATTTAAATTAATAAATTTAAAGATAACAGGGGATGGAGGTTGGGTGAGCACAAAGGCATATTCCCCGCTGGGAAATTTCGGTGAAGTTTTCAGAGCGAAATGAAATTGGCGAAACTAACAATTATGCAAAACTAACACATGAAGAACAAGTAGCCCCTATACCCGATGAACATGTTACCCTATAGGCGTGGCTTTTTCTCAATGAGAAACCCACCGCTGCTTAGGTTTGTGCCCATATCACATATCATTTCTCACTACAAAATGCAATTTGTGCCCATAGCACAAATAATTTCTCGGTGTGAAATTAACCTAAACTATCATTTCTCACAGCGAAAAGCAGTTTGTGCCCATAGCACACATAATTTCTCATTGCGAAATTATCCTAAACCATCATTTCTCACTACGAAATGTTGTTTGTGCCCATAGCACAATAATTTTTCAGTGCGAAATTCACCGCCGCCGTTATAGGTTTAGGGTTTCTGGTTACACTACGGAAGGTTTCGCCTCGCTGAATTGGCACAGATATACCGTCCAAATGCACCAAAAACTAGACCCGCTTATGGTTTTATTCCGTTTTGAAAACATATAACTCCTATGACCGAGGTTAAAAAAACAAAAAATCCCATGACCGTGGGTTGTGCTCACGCTAGCGTGCATGTGCTCACATGATACCAACCCCGGGTATGGAGGCCCTGGAAATATATTAGAAAGGAACGGGATAAAATAACCCGTGGTGATAGAGCCTTAAAGCGTATTAGGGGCAAAAGTTGATAATGTCTCCGGAAAGTTGGACATGGGCGGAAATGAACAAGGTAATGGGAATGCCGAAGACCTTCACCGAAACTTGATTTATGCGGTTAGATGTGTGCAAGCTTGTTGTGCTTGGGTAGAGATATTGAAGCTGGATTGGCCGGTTTCCTACAGGGTATAAGAGACATAGTGGGGCGGTGTACACACAGCCGGTCTGCATTTGGTGGTACAAATACATGTGAGCGGAGATTTGGCCAATCTGGCCCCTTGTGTCGACCTATAAAGCCTCCAGTCACTGTTAGCGCAACGCGCAATGTCGATGCCTTACAAACAGATCTTACGTTTCCGTAAGATCACTCCTATTTTGCCGCAGGAGCCTTACGAATTCGAAAGGCTACACTTCCCAATTTTTACACTTCCCAATTTTTTAATTGTTTTAATTGAATTCTCGGGCAGTTCTTTACGCAGGAGAAGGGCCTGAGTGGAGGGCCTTCCGCCATTTTCGGGAGGGTGTCGGGATTGATGAACACGGCCAGTAAGTAGAGCCACATGCACTCGAAGTCATAGGATACTTGAACGCATACTTGAACGCAAATAGGGTTTGTCAGCCCAGATAGGGGATACCAGCTGCGATATAGTGGTCGGACATCTTTTCAGGGCTAAGAAAAAGTTTCGCCAGCAAAACTCTTTTTTTTCATCCAGTTGTACCCCTGAAAGTCTTCTGCACCAATTATTTACTAATAAGGTGTACTCAACCTGCAATTGAGTCAATGAATAAGAGGGACTCTGTTCTCTGTTCCCTTTCCTTTTAAAAAAATGAAATGGACCATCATATATTATGGGTCCTGCTAGCTATATCCACTCATTCTACCTAGCACTTGATGGAATTATACCGTTGGAACAAGAATCTAGTAACATTCTTGTGAGCATGAAAAGCTTCCATTCCTCTACATAACAAGAAAACAATTTTCAAATATTATCAAAATTCCTAAATGGCTAAGCCATTGATTCCAGTTTTCATATGAACATGTCTCATCATATTCACCACATTCTCCTAAGTTTTCAGAGTTTGCCCCAATTTGGGTGGCACCGACTTTTAGTGTTGGGAATTTTACTCCTAGGAACATATAGAAACAGCAAGATTACCCTTAAATGAGTATGGAACCTGAAACATGAACATCTAAAATGCATGTAACTTTTCTGTATGTTAATGTTTTATTGGGTTACCTGGGCTGATGACATTGACAGACCTGCTTCACTCATCATGAGTATGCCATCTGGAGCAATCCTGCCACATCTACAAATACCCAAATTGTGCAAGTGCCAAAATCTGGTGGATTGGAGTGAGATGCAAAGTAAAGTAAAGTATGCCGCCTTCCGAAGGGAGCGTAACTTATGGTATCACTTGACCCCGCTACTGCCTTCTAGCAGGAAGGTGGACACCCTCATGACACACCAGATGCTGGTTTGAACCCACAACCACATCCAACGTGGTATGTGGCCATTACCACTGGGCTACATGCTGGTTGTCGGTGAGATGCAAAGTGGACTTGACTTGTGTTGGCCAGCCCAAAGTCAGGTGGCCAAAATATTACACGGGCAATGACAGCGGTGGACGGGACGTTCGGTCGTTCAGTCCGCCGTGCTGTGACATGGAGGCCCTCCACTCCCAGACTTGCCACGGGCGTGGCGCATAGGGATACTTTTGCGCGTGGGATCATGGACCATTCAACTATTTACTAAGTTGATTACAGAGCGAATCGCACTTTTACCACTAAACTATACCCGTGACAAAATTATTGTAGCATAAAATTGCATTTTCTGTCCAACAATAAAAGAAAAAAAAATCATTTCTTGAGATTCTTTCGTTAACCTCCATCCCCAGAGATCCAATACTTGAGAAAGAAGTTATGTCACGTCCAAAGATGGTTTTTTGAAATTATAAATTGCCCCTGTATTATTGATTATTAATTTCATGAAAATTAATTTTACATTTTTGTTTTAGCCTAGCCAGATACCAGGGCGCTCTTTCTGCAAGCAAACAAAAGAACAAGCCAAAGATTGATGCAATTCTTTACCTAAGCTTAAAGCTAAAATACCAATTGTGAAAGCACTTACAAAAGCTACAAAAGTCTGACTGTCTGAAATTGAAGTCATTTCTTTTTTTCCCCTAATTATTCGTATTCATGCCCAAACATGAACGGCATATTCCAGTAACAAATTGCCACCAGCCGCCACTATGCTATGTCTTCCCAAAACAAGAAATCAAAGAAAAAAAGTATGACGCCTTCCGAAGGGAGCGTAACTTATGGTGTCTCTTCACCACAAGGGCTACTGCCTTCCAGCTGAAAGGTGGACACCTTCATGACACACCCGACCGTGGTTTGAACCCACAACCATATCCAACATGGTATGTGCCCATTACCATTGGGCTACATGCTGGTTGTCCAAGAAATCAACATTAGTACTCTATTTGCTATATGAGAAATGGTAGTACTTCACAAAGTTGCGCCTCAGTGGCTAAAGATGAATTCCTGCATGCTCGGTAGGCTGGTTGTATTCCGTTGTGTTCCTGAAAATCGACAATTTTCCAGATCCAAAAAATAGATGGAATTTGAGGATTTTGCAAAATTTGGACCGATACCCACCTTTTTTTGTGAAAATTGAATGGAGTTCATGGCTTCCCCTCGGGGAATCTGTCACTATCATCTCCAGGGTGGTTGACAGGAAGGATTTGTTTCCAATAAGAGTTATAGACAAGATCACAGGGGTTGCCAATCCCCTGCCACCATAGGGCATGGAAAGGGAGTGGGCTAAGTGCTCCATTTTGCCCAGTTTCCTACCATATCGCTGGCTGGGTTGCAGTTCGACCCAGGGGAATGGACTTGGATGAATCCAACCAAGACTCCATTCTTGGGTTACACTGCAAAGATAGGATACAGGCTGCTTCTTGGCTCTGCAAACTTCACTAACATGTGGGCGCACAAAAGTGGCAGCACATTCCAAATGTAGGGATCCAATGGAAATATATTTGGAAGGACATATGGAGGAAAGATAGGCCTCTAAAATCTCTGCCTTCTTGTGGAAAATAGCCAACAGGATTTTGCCAGTGGTAGCAAACTGTATTGAAGGAAATTCAGCCTGCCTCCTGTGTCCGGGTAATGTGGTGGAGTCAATTGAACACTGTCTTGCCACTTGTAATGTGGCAGCCAGAGTGTGGACTTTGGTAGCAGATTTTTACTCCAGCTGGTTGCTTGTCTATTCACAGTCTTCCCTGTTGCTGCTTCTTAATTGGTACCAAGGACATCTTTGGAATTCATGTCCTGTTTGGGCCAGCCTTAGAGCGCACACCCTGTGGGCTTTATGGAAATCAAGATGTGTCTTTCTGTATGAGGGACGTAATCCCAACATCACATTGCTTTTGCATAAAATATTTGCGGACCTCATGACTGAAGGGTATAAGGCATGGTGTTGGCAGCCTGTGATAGGTGCAGCGAGGGGAAGAGGCAAGAACTCATCGCTTCGTTTGGGGGAAAAACAACATCCTCTGCACCAGGACCTCTGATTCCACCATTACATGGCACTATGTCTTCCCCACTCAATGGCAAGTCTCTGGTGGGCTCTGAAGATGTGGATGTGAACTGGAGGCACCACAAATTGCGAATTTCAAAAGTGAAGGCTCAGCTGGACTTCATAGCTGACATTGCTGATGCCTGTTCCATTGCCACTTCATGGAATTCCCCCTCAGGGACACCATTCCCCGGTAGCTATAAAATTTAAGCATGAACCTTCATATTGGATTCTTGTTGTTTCTCAGTCTCCCCTATCTGAACACTTAATTTTCCTTCAAGCCATCAGTATGGGGATTTTCATACTCTTGCATAGCCAGATCTGTGGTATTTTTGGGTTCGCCAGGTTAGGCAGCTATTTTTCTACAGTCAGGCTCCGGTTCTCTTCATGCACCTAGAGCCCCCAAGTTCAGCCGGTTATGTCCGTCATTCCCCTCCCCCTTGTGTTTTCCCTCCGGGATGTTCCCCATGTGTTGCGCCTTCACGGCCCCCCAGAGGTTATTTTTTCCTCTTGTAGAATTTCTACATATTAATATATTTAGGGTCTCAATCCCTTTAAAAAAGAAAAAAAAGAAAAAAAGAATGGAGTTCTGAGAATTCATCGCTAGTAGTGTGGAGCAACCCCAAGCCCTAGTTCTAGCGATAACAAAAGGTCGGAAGCTATTTTAGCGTAGAGTATATATAGGGTGTCATAGTGCGTCGTCATCATCACCACGTCATCGTCGCCACATCATCATCGTCAAATTGTTTGGGAGCTGCCCGGACTGACCGCCCAAAAAATGCCAATAGAACTCGTCGCGCCAAGTTTTTCTGCCCAGACTGCAAGAGGCGTTTCACACGCCGATCGCAGATGGAGACATTTGCAAATTATGACTACATCGCAGAAGCTCTCACAGATGGTGGGACAACCGCAATCGCAAGGTGTGGCTTTTCTTAATGTACGATGTGAAGAAGTTTGTCCATCCTGCAAATGGGGGCTCTTAGTACCATGATTTGGTATTCTTCCTGATGTTTACAAGGTTCTT
This sequence comes from Takakia lepidozioides, assembly GCA_030704615.1. Lineage (NCBI taxonomy): Eukaryota > Viridiplantae > Streptophyta > Takakiopsida > Takakiales > Takakiaceae > Takakia > Takakia lepidozioides. The sequence continues at coordinate 62,351,958 of CM060732.1, forward strand.
GGAAGAGTCGGCTTGGTCTTAGCAAGCCGTGTTTCAATCTTTGCCTGCTCAGCTGCACCGTGGTGGTTCTCCCATACCAATCCGTCATTACCTGACTACAGACACAAGCAACACACACAAGAGGTCCTTTTGGGTTGATGGTCGGCCAAATCCTCCATGGGTCATGACACAAGGTCAAGGACAATGTGGTGAGGGCACCTTCTTCTTCGACCTATTTCAACCTGTTTTGCCCTTTCATCAGACTCGGCCCTGACAAAACAGATAATAGAGATGAGGAGAAGCTTTGGAATGAACACTTTTATGACCCCAATCAATGGTGGGACACTGGAGACAAAAAGGTGAATGCCTGTTGGACTACAGAGAGAAGCATATGCAATTCTGAGGGACTACTGTAATAAGTAGGGTTGGGGTGTTTGCTGGAAGAACTTCACGCTGTCAGTGTCAGCTGCTAGCAGCAAGGCTAAGGATGTATTCGTGATTTCTACACAAGCAAGGATAGCCGAAGGACCAGGTATAGAGGTCCGGATTCATCCAAAAGGGCCGGATTCCAAACACAAGATTACTTCTTCCTATGGTTCTTTATAATGATTCCAGCACATCTTGGTTCCATATGTGACCCTTGATCATGAGATCAAGTGACTTTTTCAAGATAATGGTGGTCAAGTAGTCTGGGTTTTGGCATTGACTACTATGTTGTTCTTGTCCATTATGCAGCTTGCTGAACCTCAGGAAGTGAAACTAAGAACATGTAGGAGGATTGAGCAGTTTGTGTTTTTTGGTACTCCCCCACTCTCTTCTCGAAAAAGTTGGTCTTACTGATACAGTCCCTGTAGTCTCTGAGAGCTGGGATTGTGCCAAATATCTAAATGTAGGAGCCTTGAAGATGCACAAAGAGTGTTTGACAAGATGACTGATTGTGACGTGGTCTCCTGGAGTGCGATGATTAGGATATGCCTAGCATGGGTGTGGGTTGGAGGCTCCAAATGATGCAAGAGGGGGTGAAGCCCGACCAGGTGTTCTCAAGGTATGTGTGAGCCTGGCAGCCGGCCTGGATAAAGGCAGAGAGGTCCAGGCTGCCGTTGAAAGCTGGAATCGTGCCAACTATTCTGGACACTACTCATCAGCTTGGTCTTAGCAGGCCGTGTTTCAATCTCTATCTGTTCAGCTGCACCGTGGTGGTTCTCCCAGACCAATCCGACATTACCTGACTACAGACACAAGCAACACACACAAGTTAAATCCTCCATGGGTCATGACACAAGGTCAAGGACAATGTGGTGAGGACTCCTTCTTCTTCAACCTATTTCAGCCTGTTTTGCCCTCTTATCAGACTCGGCCCTGAGCTGCATATTGAATTTTGTAAGTTAGCTCGTTGGGCAGCAGCAGCGTTACAATTCATAAAATCAGGCATTGCTAATGAAGGCACCTTCTTCAACATATTTCTCCCTGTTTTTCCCTCTTATCAGAATCGGCACTAAATTGTCATGTTGAATTTTGCAAGTTAGCTGGTTGAGTGAATATTGATAGTTAGGAGTGACTTTGACATGATACTGCCAATGTGATGACAGGGAAGTATCTAGAAACAGGTAATAGAGACGAGGAGAAGCTGTGGAATGAATAGTTTTCTGACCCCAGTCAATGGTGGGACAACCGAGGCAAAAAGGTGAATGCCTATTGGATTACAGAGAGTAGTAGATGCAATTGAGCATAGGAACTAGTGGATCAATAGCTACCAGAAACCTCCATGGGTAGATGGTCAACTAAAGACCGCAGCTACAGCAACACAGTTGATAAAATCAGGCAGCTCAACCATGACCAACTCCCATCTTTTGGTGAATGGCCAACCAACACTGCCCACTATCATAGCAAATTAATAGGAGTATTCCAGTCACGCAGGCTCAGAGGTGTGGACACTCAAACCATCCAGCTGGTAGGCAAGCTAGTGCACTGCCCTCATAACCATATGTAGAGAATTTACTCATAAGATGCTGGTTGATGTAGACTTGTGGCCATAGACCCCACACCGACTTTGGGTAGAACTAAAGGGAACAGACAGTTCCTAAGTTGTGAGGGGCTCAATCTGGTAGTGAGATTTACCATGGTACATACAATTAGCTCTAGAGAGCCCTTCACACTACATCAACCTGATGTTGGTGACCTGCCCGGCAATGATCTGCCCGACAATTAGACCCCAACAGGGCCACGGCTATAGGCTCAGCCTCAAAAATTTCAAAGTTGGTGAACAGAGGTGCAGGGACAATGTTCTTGATGTTCCTGAAAAGAGTCACTCTCTGGTGAGAATATCCCGGACAGTGTAATAGAAAATGAATATTGTCCTTAGGCACCTGCACATCGGGCAATTACAAGCTCATTTTCCTATCTGCATCTGGGTATTGTTGACAAACTCTTCGACTATCCTGAAAACTTCGACATTAGTTGAAAATCTTACAATCCTCTATTGTGTAGTACACCGTATATGCCTCGCTGCAGAGGCCACTCAAAATGTGTCAGTACCAACAATGGATGGATGGGGGTTGAGGACATTAGAGCTCATATCCATGTCTCTCGTCTCTTCTGGACATGTCACTTATGCGGGCCCAGGGTCCCGACCGCTCAGATCTAAATCTGTGGACTACACCGCCCCAATGACATTGATGTCAACACGGACCTCTTTTCCCTTTTGTCTCGCACACACACTGTTACAAGTGAATAAGACCCCCAAGTTTGCATGCCTCTGTGGTCCTGTCTTCAGGCATCACCCTTTCCTGTTGCATTCCCATCCAGACATTTATTCATACACTCGTTTGGATGATGTGGGCATGTACCTGGTTTCTCTCTCGAGGGCCTTTCATGCGGATGCAATCATGCAAGAGAGACACACATCCTGGAGTCCTGTAGTTGGCTTGAATGCTTTGTTTGTTCAAAAATCTGCAGAACATCTTTAAGTCGTGCTGAATTATATGTCAAGGGATTAACGTGAGTTGTCCAATCAAAAAAGATCTGTGGTTTGGGCTTCGAGAGCTTGCAGCTATACACTCACCAAGATTGTGTTCACAATCACACACACAGATTCTCACAAACTCATACACATCAATCTATTCATTAGTACATTTCCGATCCGTAGATCAGAGCTCGCTCTTCTCTTTACTTCGAGTCTTCCATACTATCGTCGACCGACGTTGTCTCTTTGAGAGCCGTTAACACACTAGATCAGCTCTCTAGATCAGTGCCAGCTTTGTAGGATGTCACCGCTGCACAGGCGCTGCACCACCGCACCTTCTAGCGGTGACTTAACTAGGGCTCCTACAAATTAGCAATATTATTAGGCCACTGCAGCTCTATATATACCTCAGCTACTATGGAGCGAACTCTCTCTCCAGATTGTTATATGCAATTAGCCTCATGATTCTTTTTGGCAAAAAGACACTTCAAGGTTAATCTAGCTTTGTCTGCAAAGTGTGTAGTGGTGTGTAGTACTGGTTCTTGATTGCACTAGTTATTCATTGTTTGCTATGTAGAGTTTGTGTCATGTATGTCTCCTTTTTAGTGAACTTGCAACCACTACATTTAACAGGTTATGGGCCCACGCTTCTAGCTGGGTGCTTTGTTTTGTTCTATTGTATTCTTTCTTTTTCTTGAGCTGACATTCTTTTTCATAGTTTTTGCCTTTTGCTTTCCTGTTGAGACTGAGTCTTCAAGCACAGTCTCATAGAGCAGTCTCATAGTGCAGTAGGTGAATCGCTTAAGATATTTATAAAAAAAATGAATCTGAGAGAGCAGCGCCATGGAGGTGGCAAAAGAGTTAAGTAATATCGAGAGATTCAATGGTGAGGGTTTTGCCAGGTGGAAGTATCAGATGAAAGCAATTTTTAGAGGAAAAGAGCTTATGTCCATTGTTGATGGGACTGAGCCAAAGCCAGCCAAAGTGCATGGAGTCAACGGAGCACTGGACGTAGATCCTGACCCAGTAGCAATGACTAAATGGGTGAAGCGTGACAATCAAGCGATTGGTCTTCTATGCCAGGCAGTGGATCGAAGACAGCTAAAGAACTTGATGGGTTGTGAGACATCAGCCGCTTTCTGGTAGAAGCTCAACATCGTGCATGAGCAACGATCAGCGGAGAATGTTTTTTGCCTTCAAGAAACTTTTACAAGTGCAACATGGAGGACGGAGACGACAGCAGATTTTCTTGGCAAAATTGAGCTCATTATCAATTCGCTGAGAAGCATGGGAGATGCCAGCTTTACAGATTCGGCAGTTATTGCCAAGATTCTTTGCAACTTGCCAACATATCTCAGTCATTTCAGATCAGCCTGGGATAGTGTGCCGGATGGACCAGAAAAGAACATTGAAATGTTGACCTCGTGGTTGCTGACAGAGGAGGGAAGAGCAAAGACTGAGGCGAGTGAGATGGCAGCCAAGGCATTCTTGGCAGCGAAGAAAGGTCTGAACTCGAAATGTTTTGTTGGAGAGAGCTCAAAGCCAAAGTTGACAGCTGAGCAAGCTGAAACAAGAAGGGCTGCCATAGCCAAGGAGAAGGAGGAGACGACCTGCTTCAAATGTGGCAAGACAGGGCACTGGAAGCGGGAGTGCCCAGAAAAGAAGAAAAAAGACGGTGATGCCAAAGAAGACAAGCACGTGGGATCTACATACAAGGCGTGGATGGCTGATACAATATACAGTTCAAGCTCAAGGGACAAAGATGCATGGATAATTGATACTGGTGCTAATACTCACATGATAGACCAAAGGGAGTGGTTCAAATCTTATAGAGACATTGCCATACTTGAGGAGACCGTAGAAGGCATTGGTGGCATCGAGTATCCGGTGCTTGGCATCGGCAATATTGACATCCGGGTGAAAGCTAGAGACGGATGGTATGTTAGCAAGGTGTTTTACATGTCCCGGGGTTGGGACGGAATCTTTTTTCGATCTTGAGAACTGCCAACATGAACGTTGCTACTATGCATACCAAGAGCAGCTGCACCCTGATGCAAGATGGCAAGGTGGTCATGGAAGGATATGTCAAAAATGACACATTGTGGCATCTGCACATCAAAGTCACAACGTCCAAAGCTCAAGCATTTTTGGTAGGAGCTTTTGCAGGAGAATCTGCTGCGGGCCAGAGTTTGGAGCTTTGGCATAGAAGACTTAGCAACGTGAACTGTCAGTCAGTCTTGACAACAGAAGCGATGGTGGATGGATTAAACCTCACAAACAAGAAGAAGCCTGAGTTTTGTGAAGGTTGTGCTTTTGGAAAGCATCACAGGAGTAAGTTCTCAAAGAAGGCGTTCAGAGTGCGAGCAGCAACAGTGGGAGACTTGATTCACACTGACTTATGTGGACCATTCAGTACAAGGTCAGTTGGAGGAGCGAAGTACTTCATCTTGTTCAAAGATGATCACTCGGCTTATAGAGTGGTGTATTGCATTACAAAGAAGTCTGAAGCTTTAAGGTGTCTCAAGATTTTTTTGTCCTTGATGAAAAGAGAAACTGGTCAATCAATGAAGGTGTTGCGATCAGATCGTGGTGGCGAGTTCATAGGGAAGGATTTTGAAAAATATCTCACAGACATTGAGGCAAAGCATGAGATGACTATTGCATACAGACCTGATCAAAATGGAGCCAGTGAGCGTGAGAATTGAACCATCATGGAGATGGTGAGAAGCATGATCTATTCTAGCAATGTGCATCCATGGTTTTGGGGTGAGGCCTTACATACAGCGGTATACACTCTGAACAGAACATCGACATGCACATTGCTCGACAAGACTCCATTTGAAGCCTGGAATAAGGAGCGGCCATCTGTATCGCACATGAGAGTCTTTGGGTGTGATGCCTATGTGCATGTTCCCAAATAATTGAGGACAAAGCTCGATTCAAAAAGCACGAAGGGTGTTTTTATGGGATATAGCTTGATGAGTAAAGCCTATAGAGTTTGGCTACCCCACAAGAAAAGAATTGAGGAGAGCAGGGATGTTTTGTTCAATGAGGAGGCGGTTCAGGCGATAAGTGAAGACCGCGATGCATGGAGCAAGTCAATCGTGCAATACAACCCAGAGCCCGAGGGTGACATGGCTGACACCACACAAGGAGTTGTGGCGTCCCTGCAGGCTTCTGTAGAAGGTAACACTTCAGTGGGAGGAAGTGAATCAGTGCAGCCAGGAATAGATGTCTTGGTGAAAGATGTCCACTTGGCACCAATCAGTCCCAGAGCGGAGAACATGATGAACGTGTCAAGTTTGGGGTTTGATGAGCGACCAGCAGCCTTAGCAAGTCAGCCGCCAGATTTGGTCCCAAGATGTGTTGACCAACCACCCAAGACCATCTCATCAACAGTTGTGGTCGATGAAGATATAACCGAGCTGGTGTCACGGACATAGCCCAGAAGAACTTACCAGGAGTAAATACCAGAAGTTACCAAGTTAATGGAAGTTACCATGACTTACCGTGATTTACCATGATCTATCATATTTTACCATTAGTTACCAAGTTACTGGGAATTTACCAAATTACCAAGAGTAACTTGGGAAACTGTTGAGGAAACTTCATTTGGAGGAAACTTCTCCATCAAGATACCTCATTTGTTTAAGGAAGTTTCTCCATCAAGAAACATTTGTTTAATATTGGAAACTTCTCCATCAATAAACCTCTGTAGGGGAAGCTTCTTAGGGAACTTCTTAGTAGCCAGTATATATAGAAGGCGAGACTGGACACTCTTCAGTCTCGCCAACACAAGTTCAAGCTACTCTTGTTCCTTGTCCCAGTATTCCAGTCCAGCTTCCAGTACTCTAGTCCAGTTTCCAGTATCTGGTACCCCAGAGTTTCCAGCATTCTTGTATTCGAGTCGAGTTCCAGTACCTTGTACTCTTGTCCATTGTTATAAAGATCATCTTGATTCATGTTTACCCACCATGCATTCGG